>JAPFBE010000003.1:6541859-7200859 GCA_034336665.1 Luscinia megarhynchos | reverse complement strand
GTGTTTATTTTTCCAGGGTCATGGCAGCCAGTCAGAGCTTATCTGATACAGGAGGGCTGCAACTCAGACTTCCTGATTCCACCTTGGAAAAAGTGCTTGGCCCATGGTGGCTGTAGGGTTCTGTCACTTAGAAGTGAAGCTGCTCCCTCTGAGAAAAAGAACTGAGTTCAAGGGAGAGCCACAGAGGATCAGGCTTTTGCTTCTGCTGTTTCCAAAGGAAGGAGTACTGCAGATGTCAGGGGCTGTCCCATCATGTTTTGCTGCCACCCTGGCCATTAACATCCTCTTTGGGAATAGTCTGGCTATCAATGGGAAGAATTGGTGGTACTGATGCCTTCAGTCACTGCCTGCTTTGTGGGTGCCCATATCCCAGCATGTGTGGGCCAGCAAAACAGCTGAGGGTGGCCCCAAAATTGCCTCCTGCTTCCATCAGAATTGCTCTTGGCCAGTGTGGCATTACCAGCCTGTCAGTGCCCATCTCTGGCTGCATGGGCACAGAGCTCAGCAGTCCAGCCTCCCTGGCCTCTCCTTCCTGACTGTCAGCTCTGTGTCTCTGGCTGTGCCCCTGTCTCACAGAGATGTCCCTGGTAATCACTCAGCCAAGCTTCCTGCTGGCTTGTCCAAATAGGTTTTCATCCTGTCAAAAATGCATGGATCCTCTGTTAATTTGATAATTCACTGAGGCAGGATCTTATGCAATATCATCCATAACAGCTGTTTTCCTTAACTACTTTTGCTGCACAGTGAAACCTCTGAGTGACAGCAGTGGACCTAAATTCTACCTTCCCTAGAAATGAAGGTGAGATTCAACCACCACTCGTGTTAGATTCAGCAATGGCATTAATGGCAAGAACCAGAGGCTGTGGAAAAGATCTTTACAACAAATTCATTCTTTCATTGAGGAAAATACTGGATTTTGGACTGGGAGCAAATGCAAATTTTGGAAGATAAAGGATGAGTTGCTCCAAACATCACACCTCCAGGACAGTCCTCAGCCTCTGAACTTCATCTAGCCTGCTTAAAATAACAGATAATTCTTTGATAGGTCTGGAAACTCCTGAGATATGGACTAAAGGAGGAAGACTCACATCTGTAATCCAGAACTGGAGCCAGACAAAACTTGTGGAGAAGAAAACTTGTGCAGGAAGGTTTACATGCACTTCCTCCTGAGTTACCTCTGATGCTGAGGCAGCCAGTAATAGCTGACTTTTGTTTGCAGGACTAAGCTCCTTCTCCCTGCTAATGCTTCTTTGGAAGAGACACACAGGGACCTGTTGTGAGCCCTGCCTGCTTCTGTGTTTGGGGCAGAAAACGAGACGCAGAATGTCTGCTCTGTCCTGCCAAAGTCAGGATGTCCTCAGTCACCTGGCAAATGAGGAAGTCTTTCTTCTCTGTGTGTGTGTGTCCCCTCAATATCTTAGCTCTAAACCCCTCCACAGTTCATTGGAAACACTTAAACTCCCTGTCTTCAGGGTTAGCCATTTGGCTGTATCTTCACTAACACCCTAAAAACAAAGTCCCACAGCCCTGTGGATCTCTTAAGCTGGAGCTTTGTTTCCAGCATCTCTGCCATAGTCAGAAACGATCCTAAGCACAACAGCATGGCACTGTAACAAATGATACAATTATTCCTGCATCCAGCACTGTTTCAAAGACACTTATTTTATCAGCCAGTGCATTTCAGCAGGATTTATTTCCCCTCTCCCGTTATTCATTTACTTCTCTTCATTGCAATAAAACTGAACAGAGGGGTGAAAATCTGGATGTCAGTTCAAAATGTTGTAGTAAATAATTCACAGTAATATAAGGAGAAATTGCTTTTTGTTGACTGCAGCTCATGCAGGGCATTGCATGCAGCTCAGCCTGGATAAACATGGCCAGCTGTGGATACACAAATTTAGTCTGTCTGTCTTGTGTTTCAAGCTTGTCTGATGTTTTATAGGCTATATGAAAACTAGTGCCAGGTATTGACCCAGAGTGGGGTAATGGATGGTACAGCTGGCTGAGGTAAACAGAGAATGGTTATTGTTTTCATCTCAGCCCCTTTCCTCCTTCACTGCTTTTGTCACTGAGAAAAGGCAGAGAAGTGAAATGTGAAACCTTCCAGTTGCCTACATCTGTTAACCAATTTATTTTTTTAAGGTAGAGGAAATGGGAGGGTAGAGAAGGTGAAGGTAGGAGTATGTCTTAATCTACAGGAGAGCCAGGTCAGCAAATAAATGCAATAATTCTTGGAGTCAGTGTGATCTGTGCCAGTCACGTTAACCTGTGAACCAATGACCCGTGGCTCCCACCTGCAGTCAGGCTGGAAATAATAGTTCCAGCAAAGCCCAGGACTGCAGATGGAGCACAGACTTCCTGAGGCTGCAACAGTGATTGAAAACTATCTGCATTAAGGAAACTAAAACCAACCAAACAAATGGGAAAACAGCAACCTCTGTCTCTACAGCTGGTTGACAGAACATTAATTCAGATACCATTCAAAACATTAATCTTTACTTAGTTTCCAAATCTGAGCTGAAGCAGACAGGCTACAGTTACTGGATTTAGTATCATAACTCGTGCTTTTTAAAGTTGCTTTTAATCTTTTTGATCCCTGACAGGGTAAAATATCAGGGTGTGTCAGAGCTGGCAGCTCTGCAATGGATAATCTGGTTTGTAAATACATTGCTTTGGATTACCAAATGGGAGGGAGGAAAAGGTGTTGGTTCAGAGGGGCTCAGGCTATTAATTACATTTAATATAATGCTGAATACAGTGGTTGCACAATGATGAGAGGAGGAGGAGTTGGGGGGAATCTTTCTGCTTCTATTCCATACTTCTGAAACCATAAACACACAAATTTTCATGCTGCACCACGTGTGCTCTCTGTTTATTATTGTTTAGATAGGTGGCCTTGCAAAGTATGGCTCATGAGTGTGGATGATTTGAAAATAATGACTCTGACATTATATGACCTTTAGGTACATTGACAGCCACTCCAGACTGCATGCTATTTTCTGAATAAAAGAATTTTTAATTTTTCTGGGGAAGTCTGTTGATGGAAGAGCTTTAAATGTAATAAAGCCAGAGTTATAGTCAAAGTGACAGCCCTTGTTGTGGAACACGCTGTAGGGGACATGAGATGATTTCTGTGCATGATAATGCATTTGCTTTTAAATGCCATCACTAGATTGATAATTATAGAATTCTTCATATTGTGCCTGGCAGGGTGTCAAGGCTGAATCTTCCCAGTCTGTAAGAGTGGGAGATAGAAAAGTGTGCTGTGAACCAGAAGAGTTCAGTCACTTTATGCATGAAGCTGCTAAATGTATTTAAGATGTTACAGGAGAGGGACTTTAGTCTTTTCAGAGTCAGCATCAACCTGATGCTTTATTCACACTATTGGCAGGAGGGCTTTTAGGAGCTTTTTGCTGCCAACAATCCAGAAGTGACCACCCCACAAAGCCTGTCCTCCCAGTTTGGTTATGTTTAATTCCTTATCCAGCTTCTACTTCTGCCATTTTTAGAGGCACAGGGATGCTTGAAAATCCTTTCTTTTCACTTTCAAAACACAGAGAAGTAACAGTGAGGAGGACAGAGCATCTGGAGCATCATGATCTGTAGCATTCAGTATCTGTAGCAGGCAGAGCATGGAAAAGAGGACAGACTCTGCTGGTTATGTTCAACTACCAACTTCCTTAATCAACTTATTCTGAATAAAATAATAGGTGGAAATTTTAAGAACACCAAGATCTAGGAGTGATAAATGAAACAAAAAACCCCAAAAACACACACACACACAAAAAACCCCAAACAAACCAAAAAAACCCAGGAGGGTGAATTCATAATTGGGTTTTGGGTATTGGGTACACTGAAAATCATGGTTGCAATTGCCCAGACACAATCAATGTCATCAGCACAGCTCCCTTTGCTGGTGCAAACCCTCAGTGTGTTTGCTGCTGTGTACCACAGGCAAATGAGGTTGAAGCCTTGTGAATTCTGCTGGTGAAGAGTGGGATTTTTGAAGTGCCTTAGTGATTAAATATGCCAGTGTTGACTCACAGTGAGATATCTGCCTTTAAGCAGGTAAAAAGGAAATTAATCAAAAATGAAAGCACTTTTTTGGGTGGACAAGCTGTCTGTGAATTCTTAGATAAATATGATGAATGATTTCTGTAAGAGAAAGGAGGGGAATGCTATTAAAGATATAAATATGTTTTATCTGGCCTTTAAAATAGAGTATCTTGATATTCCTTCATTTCAGGATGTAATTTTTTTTTCTTAAAGAATTGTGATTTTTTAGAGAGTTCTAAACACAAATCACAACTCAGCACTTCTTTATTCATCAAATAAAACATTTACACATTTATCTAAAATTTTCTTTCTCATTCTCTACCCATAGTGTCTCAGATTGGAAACTGAACCAAAAATGCATTATTCATCCAGACCTTTTCAAAATTCCTTCTGTGGTCATCCAAAGACCCTGAAAAGGGCAGAGCACACTGTGAGGGTACACTGAGGATCTCCCTTCCCACTCTGGTGAGGAGACTGTGCTCACAGTGTGAAAAGCCAGGTGCCCATGTGTAAGTCACTGGCCCCAGGGACAACGAGTGCCAGAAGGAGAAGGTGGCAGCTTGCCTGAGCCTTCTCTAGGGCTGTGGAGAGCCAGCAATGAAAAAATATATGTGCATCCCTCATTTCTCAGCAGCAAAAAAAAAGCAACCCAGGAGGAATCAAGGCAGGAGAACTGAAAATTCAGCAGAAAAAGAATGAGAAGGATGATAAATAGAGAAAAAAGACACATCCTCAACAGTGAGCAGAAGCAAGAAAACAGAAAGCTGCCTGTGGGCACAAAGCTGGGGACAGGAATGGCAGGGAGCTGTGTCTGCAGCAGGAGGTGCCAAGCTGGACAGTGAAAACCTGCCTGAGTGACCAACACCCATTCCTCCCAAGAACACTTCCTCTGGGGACGAGCCCCTCACAGCCTGTGAGGAAATGGTCAGGGAAGCTCTGAAGACAGCAGCACTCAAGAACAGTGTTGCTGTTTTTCTGTGTTCATCCCTTTGTGCTGCCACATGAATGGAGCCCTTGCTGATAAGGAAAACGCCCTCGCTGTGCTTCTATTTCTAGCTCCAAGTTAAAAATTCTTCTCTTAGGAGGATCCCTCTGTGCTGTGCAGGTGTGTGGGAAATTCTGAGCGTTTTAATGACACTGCATCTTATTTTAGTTAGAGAAGTCTGAGGGAAAATTTCTAAATTCAAACAGAGAACTTCAAAAATGACATGATTTTGAAGAGCTCTGAATTCTAGAGGTATGCAAATAACTTTTTTTTCCAGTTCCTTGGCAAGTGTAAAACATCATCTCCAGCTGATTATATTTTTAGCAAATATAATTTTTTGGGGGGGTGAAAATGAAACCAGCAATTTAGCAGTCAAAACCTGTTACAAAACACCAATAAAAATGTGCATTTCTTTCCAAATGAGAAGCAGCTTATAATATGAAAAGTAAAATGTTTTTTCTTAAAATATTAAAATGGACCTTGTTATGGAGTGCAATATTTCATTGAAACTGAGATGAATGAGCAAACATTTCAGTGTCCCAGCATCTGCATTTTTTGATGGAAATGAAATTTCAAGTATTAGCTTTGCCAAGTTCCTTTCAACTTCCATTGGATGTGACTGAGAGATGTTTATTAAAGCAAGCTAATTATTTGTGTACATAAATATGGAATTTGCAATGTAATATCAGTTTATGCTTTTGTAGTGATTTCTAAACATGAGTTATAAAAGACCAGGGTGCACTGTAGCTCCTTAGATAAGCTGCAAGAGCTCCATGGGTACACCAGGTAAGGGAATGCAGCAGAGTGAAGACACTACAGATTTTAATTATGGCAAGTTTGCTTACTGACATTATCACAATTTCATCAATAACTTATTGGAGTAGTTCAGTTTATGTGTCCCAGCTTTCCTCAAGTAAAGCAGCTGTTGATCTCATGGAGCACTGAACTGTTCAGTTTGTCTTGGTTCTCTTATTATTCACCTTCCTATAATGTTGACTTGGTTTTGCAGGCAGCATTATTTTCATACATCAGTCTCTTTCACAAAGCAAAATATAAAAAACATTACACATTTTCCCTGGCACTTCTCCTCCCACTCTCACTTTTCTTTTTTTTGATTGATAGATGTCTTCTAAATTGCTAAATCAGGAGCACAGGATGCCATCTTTCTCTGCTGGTAGGATATGTGGAGCTGAGCTGTCTACACCAAGGACACCATCAGATAAGATGGTCTGTGAGTGACCAAAACCTTGTTTCAAAGCCTCTTGTGACTGGTGGTTGTGTCCTCTGGTATCTAATTTGTCATAAGTTCTGACTGAAGTTTATCCCTACAGCTGAAGGTTTCATTCCATCTGCTCCTTCAATTCTTCTTCCTCCCTTTCTCTCACTCACTGAAGTGTAACAATGTGCTCTGACATGTGCTGGTTTTAAACATACCCACTCCCATGGCAGCACTATGAGAATTTGACTCTTTACCAGCCCTCCTTTCTTCACAGTTCTGGAAGGACTATTTTTTAAAAAAACTTTTATATCTATGTTAAATTTGGTTGAAATCATCCAATATTTAAAAACATAAATTAGTTTGGCATAGGAAACAATCTGAGTGCCAGACACACATTCCTACAGGCACTCACATCCAAACATATGCAGCATGAAACAAGGATAACACATCTCAGAGGCACCACATTCTGTATAAGTCAACACTTCTGGAGATATCAAACATCTGTCTGAACACTGAAAAATTTTAGGTTCTTGTGCCTTAGCAGTTTCCTTATGATAAGCTGGTTGTGATGCAGGCAAGTGTTAAAAGAAATGAAGTCAATGACTCAGTGATGAACCCTTTGATAAAGCACACTTGAAAGTTCCCTCCCCAAAAATACATGAAGATATTAAGTAGTGAGGTAGAAGGGTCGAGTTCATCTCATGGACTGATATCTGATTAAAAGACAGGAAATAAATTTGAGTATAAAGGCTCTGTTATCACAGCACAGAAAATGCTGCAAGAGGTGACCACTGAGATCTGTGCTGGAGCTTGTGCTCTCCAGTGTATTAGTAAATGATCTGGAAAGAAGAACAAAGAGGAAAAGAGAAGCCTTTGCTGAGGAGTAATAAAAACTAAAATTGACTGTGAAGACTTCCAGGAGGATGGCTGAGCGATGGGCAATAAAACAGCAGGTGAAATTATCTTTTGATCAGCTGAAAACCTGATACACAAGGAGAAAAACAACCCCAGCTATACATAAAGAGTGACAAGTGTCCCATGAGAAACTGTTACTCAAGGACAGAACAGTGTCAGTTGCTCTGTGAGTATGGCTCACTGTTCCAGGGCAGTTCTATGGAGTGCCACAGATTTTTAATAGAGAAAAAGAAAAAAAGGTAAAAACAGGTAAAAACCCCAAATAAGAAAGGAAAGCAAAGCATATATGTGAGTCAGCAAGTAAAGAATCTACATTTTACAGTTCCAGTCTTGTCTTCTCTGAACCAAAAGTAACCAACAAAAGTACTGTTGTTATGGAATAATTTCTGTACAATGAGAAACTAAAAACACTAGTTATTTTCCATAAAGAAGAAAGATGAGATGCATAGTGATTTAAAAAGATATAGGTGATGCTGAAAAGAGAAATTATTTCTTGTATCCCAAAAGGAATGGATTTCAAATTAAACCATCAAACCAAGGTTTGGAAAGAAAGAAGAGCAGAGTTTTCCATACAGTGCATAATTAAACAGCAGAGCTTACTGCCACAGGGTGTTGTGGAAGCCAAGAGTATAAATTAACAAAGCAATTAGACAAGCTCACAGATGAAAACTCCATCCCTGGTTTCTAAACATCAAGATGCTAATCCACTTCAAGACTAAAAGGTCCCTGTTTCACATTTGCTCTGCTCTGGTATTTTGCTCTCAAGCTGCTGTTCCAGCTCAATGCCAGACATGGGATTCAGGGATAGATGCACTTCTGGTTTGGCCTGAGAACCTCCCTTATGGTCTTAATTGCAACTCAGAGAAACAGGAGGTGAGATAATCAAGGTCATTTTTGATATGGCCATGAGAAGTGGAACTAGAACTCAAAAAGTCTTATTTTCTTAACCCACCAACATGCAGCTTCTTTTTTTTTGTTTCTGCATTTCACTATTCTGCAAGACCTGCTCTCATTCTTCATCAGTTTGTACACTGCAGTTAATACCTCCAGGGTAGTCTGAGAGAGAATTTGGATGGGAGCCTGGCCTTTGAGAAATATGTATGAGTATAAACAGATCAAACAGAATGTACCACAGCCTTGTGCATCACTTCTGAGTTTTGGTAGACATCTCAGGAGGCAATCATCTGGTGCAGCAGGGAAGGAACTGCTAATAGTGCTCCGAGGCCACTGAAAAATTTAAGCTCCTCCTAATCCTCTAGAGAATTGATTGGAAAATATGCAGTTAAGAAAATGCTCTTGGAACTCTGGAAACAATTTTCTTTATACCAGGTTGCCTAAGAACTAGAATGGAATCGAATGTTTCAAGAGCTTTGAAGAAAGAGATAATAATTGACATTTCTTCAGAAAATGATCATATCATTATTGCTGTGAGTGGCTTCAAATGGGAAGGTATCTGCAAGAGCTGGAGAAAAGAATCTTATTGAAAATATGCTATTTCCTTATAAAGGCAATAAAAGGCACAGGAGGCTCAGACCAAGGCTGCAAATCAATGAATCTGTGATCCAAGTGCAGATTTTAGTCAATGGGAGTGAACCTATGTAGAGGAAAGTGCATGTGGACTCTGGAGTGCACAGAGAGTACCCTTAAATTTAATTATAGCCTAAATACCATTTTTCATTGGGAAATAAAAAGGCTTTTAGAATGTCAAGCCTCATTGCTGGTGCTCTCACTAGTGTCAGGGGATATTGTGACAATAGGGAAGAGAAGATAGCCACTGTATGCTAATTATTTCATATCCAATTACAACCAATATGGTGCATACAGTGTAAATCAGGAAAGAATTATAAAGGAAGAAAAATTAAAGTCAAACAAAAGATATTTGTAGAGGGGTTGTTCTGTAAAAGGGCCAAACAGCTTAATGCAACATGCTATGAACTTCATCTACTTTTCATTTCCTAGAGCACTGCAACTGCTCTTCTCAGAAGGAGGAAAATCAGCCAGAGACAGAACAACTTTCACACACAGGAGGGTGTGAGAGGCAGAAGGGGAGGAAGCAGCAGGCAAGCTTTGTGGCAAAGACACTGCAGACTCCATGGCCACAGATCTCCTCTGTGTCACTTAGGAATGACTGGAGATTGATTTTTAAATGCAGTAGTAAGCAGCATAAATGGGTACTGAGTAATTTGAGAAATCAAGCATTGGAAATGCCCTTGTGCCTCAACCCTTGTGTTAAGTGGCCAGTTAGACACCAGTCAGTCAGGAGGAGTGTGATATGCCTGAAACACTCAGGCCAAGGAGGATGTACCTAAGGACTGCTTACCTTTTCAGGGTGAGTATTGTGATGCTATCAGGGGTTTTTTGAAAGAGTTGTTTATGTGTAGGACGGATATGCAGAGAAAGCCTTAGACAGTTGTCACTGAGTTATACACTGATGAAATCATGTGGAGCATTCAAGGTGAATCACACAGAGTTTTAGGGTAAGGCAGTCAACTTGTGTGGGTTGGGTTTGCTTTCAAAACAAGCCATGGACCTTCCCAGTGGTGATGAGGATCTCAGCCTCTGCCCCAAGTTGCCTTGAGGGCTCATTAGGGTTCTTCAGGGTTAGGGCTGGGTTCAAAGCACCACACAGCCAACAGCTCCAGGGACACTGGGGCTGGAAAAGGTGTGTTAAGGGGGGCATGGGTCAGGGGTGATGCTGGGGACCTCAGCAGGTAGATTAAGGTTAGGGCCAGAAAAAAATCCAGCAGAGTCAGAACAGTGTAGTTCATGTATAGGTGCAGGAATTCTCTGACATCATATTTGCAAAGGTCACGTCTAGGACACAAATCTTTGGTCCATCTGCATTATTAACAGAGAACCTGTAGCTTCCCCTGCATGAGATGTGGTGAGAGTGTGGTGCTACTGCAGCCATTAAAGGGGACATATCCCAGGAGCTCAGAGCTGATTTAGCTCTCTCAAACTCATTTCTTTTCCTGCTGACTACTTCTGCTGCATGACTGAATGGAAGGGTCACAGCTGTGGCATTTGTGTCCCCTGGAGACCTCGGTCTCTGTTGGCAGCTGGCACAGCCTCTGCCACGGGACTGGACCAGCACACAGGGAGCTGAGGTCAGGCCTTTTTTGCCATTTTGGGGCTGGGCTGTGCTGCTGCTCAGCCACAGCTGGGGATCTGGGTCATGGTGCCCTGCTCCGGATGCAGCCAGGACTGCGCCCGTTGAGGAGAGGTTAATCTCTGTGTATGATTATGTCTGCAGATTGTGTCAAAAGTTCATGTCTAATAATAGCCTGCCTCCAACAGATGTTCCAGGAATTAATCAGCCCTCAAGTGTTTGGCTGCGACTTGATTTCTCTAAGTAGAAATTAAATGATATGAGGGGAGCTGGTTTAGAGCAGGAAGTGGTGGCCATGGAGCAATTCCCTGTGTCTTCACCACACAAATCAGACATGGAAAACCACTCATCAGATCATCTGCTGCTTTGCAGCTACCTTTGAAAAACAGTCTACTAAGAACATTACCTACAGTCTTGCTCAGCCTGTGCTTTAATTTGCATTTAGTGTGATGCATTTTTATCTAAATTAATTCAAATCACCCACCTTTACCACCAGTATCTTTGACAATGGATTAAAAGCATCATTAATCTTTAAAAAGGAGCAGTCAATGAGATCATCTAAGAAAAATACAAATGAATTTAGGTTTCTGACTGTCCTAAAAGTTTCCCCTCAGCAACATCTCCATTCTCTAAAAGTTTTCAGCAGTGATTGATTTTGCAATACACCTCAGAGCACATCAGTTTCATGTTATTTGTTGTAAATGCCAAAGCTGATGCATTACCCACATTGGCAACCTCCTTCCTTTTCAACCAGTCATGGGAGTTTCCTTTGAACTTGGCTCTGGCAACACACTTGAGGAGTTCTCCCCATTCCCACCAGGAAAACACAGTGCCTCAGTGGTTCTGTGCTTCTCCTCAGGACCTCGGCCAGGCTCACACTCCATTGTTCAGTGGGGCCAAAAGCTCAGGCAGCCCCTGGCTCTGATGTCCTGGACAAAGCCCTGACTGCCCTTTGGTAGCCTCCAGGGCTTCTGCACCTGCCCAGGGGCCTGAAGCTCAGGTCAGCACCCAGGGATGCTCCAGCTGAGCCATGCCCACCCAGGAGCTCACATCCCAGCCCAGACTTGCTCCTGCCCTCCCCAGGGAGTCCCTGGCTGCTCCTGGCTGGGAATGGGATAGATCTGCTGTGCTTGTCCCAGGGAGCCCCCAGTGCTCCCATTCCCAGGGAGCTGCCAGCCTGGCTGCACCCTCACGATGGCTGGAAATGGCAGAACCTGCTGGTTTTGGCTGGGCTGCAGGCAATTTCCTTCCCAGTGGCTGGTATGGGGCAGTGTTTTGGATTTGTGCTGAGCACAGTGATGATAATATAGGGATGTTTTTGTTATTGCTGAGCAGGGCTTACACAGATCCAAGGCCTTTTCTGCTTTTCCTACTGCCACACTGGTGAGGAGGCTGGGAGGAGACACAGCTGGGACAGGGGACTCAAACTGACCAAAGGGATATTCCAGACCATATCACACCATGGATCTGTGTATAAAGTTGGGAGGGGGAAGGGCAGGAAGTTTGGAGTGATATTTTTCTCCCCAAGTCACCAATAAGTGGGATGGGGCCCTGCTCTCCTGGAGATGGCTGAACACCTGCCCTGCCATGGGAAGCAGTGAATGAACTCCTTGTTTTGCTTTGCTTGTGTGCATGGCTTTTGCTTTTCCCTATTAAATTGTCTTTATCTCAGCCCACAAGTTTTCCACCTTTAACCTTTGTGATTCTCTGATTCTCCCCTGGTCCTGCTGGTGGGGCACTGAGTGAGGCTGCCTGGGGCTTGGCTGGGGTGACAGCCCCACACAGAGCCAAGGAAAGCCTGAGGTGATGCCAGTCCTGTGCTCCAGTGCCTGGCAGCCCTGCCAGACCCTGCAATAGGAAGATTTATGCTTTGCCACATGCCAGGAACCCCAGGAGAGGCTTGCTGGTCTCCAAGAGTGTCTGTAATTCCTTTCCTGCCATGATTATTTTCTCATTAGTCCTTGGCAGGCAATTGTGAGCATTGCCTTGGGCCACATTTGCAAAGCAGGAGCCTGGGGTGTCCCTGGCTGGACAGGGCCCATCCTGGTACCCATCCCAGGGTACCCATTCCAGTGTACCCATCCCAGTGTACCCATCCCAGGGTACCCATCCCAGGGTACCCATCCCAGGGTACCCATCCCAGTGCTCCCATCCAGTGTTCCCATCCAGTGTACCCATCCCAGGGTACCCATTCCAGTGTACCCATCCCAGTGTACCCATCCCAGGGTACCCATCCCAGGGTACCCATCCCAGTGCTCCCATCCAGTGTTCCCCATCCAGTGTACCCATCCCAGGGTACCCATCCCAGTGTACCCATCCCAGTGTTCCCATCCCAGTGTACCCATCCTGTAACTCACCCTTAATTAACTCCCTCCTAGCTGAATTACTTTGAGAGAGTTAATCAGGAGTTACATGTAGATAAACTAAGGATACAAAAGAGGCTCTTTGTCTTTATCTTTCTAGGGTAGCTTTATTTCATCGTGGTCACAGGAAACAAAAAGGACAAAGGATCTCAGCTAACGATTTTTCTAGGAAAAGGTCAGGGAGGGGTTTTTGCCTTCTTTCAATAAGAGAGGGACATGAAGTTTGGGTAAACATTCCTTCTACCTCTAAGTATTGGATTACAACACCATCCCAGTGTACCCATCCCAGGGTACCCATCCCAGGGTACCCATCCCAGTGTTCCCATCCCAGGGTACCCATCCCAGTGTACCCATCTCAGGGTACCCATCCCAGTGTTCCCATCCCAGGGTACCCATCCCAGTGTACCCATCTCAGGGTTACAATCCCAGTGTTCCCATCCCAGGGTACCCATCCCAGTGTACTCATCCCAGGGTACCCATCCCAGGGTAACAATCCCAGTGTTCCCATCCCAGGGTACCCATCCCAGGGTACCCATCCCAGTGTTCCCATCCCAGTGTTCACATCCCAGTGTTCCCATCCCAGTGTTCCCATCCCAGGGAACCCATCCCAGCGTTCCCCCAGAGCTCTGCCACCCCTGGTCCCACCTGATGCCAGAGGGGAAGGGGCAGGGCTGGGGCAGGGACAGGGAGATGCTGTGCTCTGGCAGGATGGATGGCAGCTCTGCTCCCTCTGAGTCTGACCTCAGATAAATCCTCATCAGGGATGCATGGCCAGGCTCCTCCTTTGCCAGGGTATAATACATTACATTCTTAACGGAGGGAAAAAAAGTTAATTACTTTCCAGATGCATTAGGGGAGTAGCTGTGAGTGCTTTCCTGTTCATCTTTTATTTATTATATATTACCTAACTGTTTAAAAATTTATTGTTGTGATGACTGTAATTGTTTGGGTTACAAGAGACCATGCTCACTGTGTGTTTTATTTTCAGAGCCTCTACAATATACCTTGCAAGACAGGAAACTGGGAGACTAAATGTCTTTTTGTGAGCAAGAAAAATGCTTCTCTCTGCCTTGTGAACATTTAGGGCCAGACTCATTTCTCGAACTTAATTTTTGTATTGCTGTGTTATGAGTTTCTGGCCAGAGCACTTAAGGGCACTGATTTGCAAAGCCAAAGAGGAATCAATATTTTCCTCTTTACAGGCAAACTGTCACATAAAGAAATTATTAAATATCGGCATGTAGTGGTCCAGCCAGGTACTCTCTCTACAGGCATACTGATATTTTTCTCTGCTGTTGAAAAATGCTTACCTTGTGTCCTATTCAATATTATAATAATTTCTAATAATTCCTTTAAAATTAAATCATCTAGGGTCAGGTTCCCTTTTTCTTACATCCATTGGTGCCCTCTATTCCATAAGATAATTAATGCCCACATACAAAGAGGATTTATTTATATTTTTAGTAAAACTAACCCTTAAAAAAGCCATTAAAAAACCCCAAAGGATTGACCCACTAACACAAATCTCATTTGTTCTGTTTGTGAATTTTTTCTATATCTCAGTTTAAGCCCATTTATAACTTGATATTATTTTAAACTTTATTAATTTTCCCTCCTCTTCATTTTCATGCATTTTAGTAGCACAGTTCTTCTTAAAGCCTCAGAATATCCCCAAATAGAAAAAAAAAAAAAAAGATTCCTTAAAATAAAATCTGCTTCATCACCATCTTGTCACCCAGCCTACGAGACAGTGTTTCCACTGACTTCTCTAAGCTGTGGATAAGGCCCCATATGTCTTAATTACAGAGCTTAGCATAAGCTCTTTGCACAGAGAGCAGCTTTGTCACTGTGCTGCTCTGTGCTCCCTTATCTCTGGGAGGCTGGTGCCTGGAAAACAGTTTTGACAAGGATGTCACTGGTCATGTAACAACAGACAATCCTGGCCCAAAGACTTTGCAAGCTGTGCAGGGAAGATGGACAAAATGTGGTAGGGGAAGGAGATGCCTGTGGAGGGAAAGGACCTTGTCCAGGGCTGCATCAGAGATTTGGAATAGAGCTGCTGTGCTCCAGACAGCCAGCTCACAGACTGATGAAATCACTCCATTTTGAGAAGCCAAGTCTTTATTGAATTTGTGTGACCATGTGGACTCCTTGCCCAGTATCTTCTCTAAACGCTGGTTTTGCAGACCACCTCAAAGCTTGACCCAGGTTACTGAATCCTGTCTTTAACAATTTCTATTTGTGTCAGATCTTTTTGCAATCATTTGCTGGCTGGTGAGGACCAAAGACTGCCATTACATCATATTTCCTCTTTGGGATGAGGTTGTGTAGTCCCTCTGTGCCACTCATGTGACACCACCTCTCACACCCAGTGCTGAGGACAGCAGAGTCTTTTTGAGCCCAGAGGTGCCAGCTGCTTCAGGCCAGCCCACCAACATTCCAGGGATAGCTTTGGCTCTTTCAACACCAGCGTGCACTTGCTGGACATTTATAGGAATTTGAATTCTTCCTGCCACTCCAGATAAGGCTGTATTACCCTCATGTGCCACAGTGACTGTGGAGCAACCATCCTTTTGAAAAGCTACATTTTATGAGTGCAGGCTGCTTGTTTGCCAGTTAGCTCACAACCTCCTGAATTATTTTCTCTCTTATTCTCATTTTCTGACCAGTCTTCATGACTGTTAGGATTTACCATTCTCAGAGTAGAAACATCTATTCCCCCACAGCTTCAAAAAGCAGTAACTCCAGCAGGGGAATCAACCACTGCTGATTTCTCTTGATCCTGTCCTCAGGAGTCCCTGGTATGCAGAAGTATTTCTCAGGGCTAAGTCTCCTTTTCTCAGCCACCTATCCAGGAAGCCTGAGCCAGATGGTTCACAATAATAATGCTGATGCTTTCAGTAAGCAGCACTTTAATAGTGCATGTAACCTGAGGCTGCCTTAGGCACCAGCTCATTGCAGTCCCTCAAGGCCTCCCAGACACGAGCACACATTGGGAGAGAAGTCATTGAGAGCTGCCCTGAGAAGAACTTGACTGCCCAATGAAAGCTTCTTCCACACCTCTCCTGTCTTCCCCCTTTCTTGCAAAGAGAAAAATTCTAAATATTCTTAGAGAGCTCTGAGACACTATGCTTTCCAGCAAATCTCATCTTAACAGAAAACTACCAAGATTATTTCTTTATTTTTCTTTCTTCTCCTCCTAATTCAGAAATGTTAGCTATTAAAAAATGTTTATAAGGGTTTATTGCCTGTGGTGTTTCTTTCCTGGAATGCAAAGCAGTTAAAAAAGTAGTTTAGGATGCCTTCTGGAAATATCATGTGTGTTTTCCAGGAAGTGTTATGATAGCTTTGGTGCCATAGTGCTTGGTTTCCATTAACTAATGGTAATGGCTTGATGTTGTGATAACTCATGCTAAGAGAAAATGCAGCGTTTAACTAAAGCTACAATAACATCTCACTGTAGTGTTATAAAGAACTCCTTACTGAACTAAATGGCAGCACAGTTTATGCAAATGAAGTCTGTTCTGGATTTGTGCACCCTGAGCTTCAGCTAGCCCTTCCCTTGGAAAACCTGGCTTGTCTCCCATGGGAACTGACCCTGGCACTGTGGATGAGGCCGTGCAATCCTCCTGTTGTATAAGGTCAGTAGGGACAGCACTGCATCATTCTCTAGCAAAAGAGTGACTTTGGAAACCATGAGCCTGATAAATCTTTCTGGAATGCTGTAGTATCTCCCAGAGATATTTTATCAGCAATGTGATGAAGGTAGTGTAATTCCTTCCCACTTCCACAAATCTGAAGGGGATAGGATACCTGCCTTCCATAAACTCATTATAAGTCACAGCATTGAAAGCAGTGCTCAGCCTTATCTTTACCACAGTTTTGCTGGCTGTGTGACTTCATCCCCATAGTTACACCACTGCAAACCCTTACAGCTCTGACAAGCTCACTGTTACAGAAGAAAAAAAGGCAGAAATCCTTTGCAGCAGTTACTGTTTCTTTTTCCCAAGTGCAATAATGTTTTCTGATTTTATGGATCATGCCATTCATCTTTACAATTCACACATTTCAGGGAGCTGGCCCATAATTCCTGGGAACCAACATATTCTTCCATTTGGAATTGAAAATATCAACTATTGATTGCTACATAGTTCAGTTATTTGCTACTTTTGCATAGGCAGAAAGATCAGCCTGGCAGAGTAGGAGTGAGATGTACTGGAATATAATAAATATTCTAAATGGAAGATTTTGCCTTCAGTTATTCTAAATTAAGTTTTGATAAAATAATTCTAAACCAAATGAGAAAAGTTACCCATAGAAAAAATATTTTAAAAGAGCATGACACCTACCATTTGTCTGCCATGAGATGAATCCTGTGCCTTGCTTCACATACTTGAACACACATACTCACAGACACATTTACACAAGTTTACTTGACAAACTTGTGTCTCTGGCACTGACTTAAGAAGCAAAGAGCTCTGTGTAACCACAGTTACATTAAGTGAAGCCATCATCAGTTTGCAGGTCCATTAGGCTGCAGCCTCTAGCCTTAAGCTGCAGGTTTGTAATGGAAGGTGTTGCATCTATTTGAATAAATGGACATTGAACAGGTTGTGTTTGTGTTGAGAAGCCTTGGATTACTTATAATCTGTGGGGTTTTTTCCACCTTTTATACCACTTAAATACCTTAAATTGTTTAAATTTTCACACAGGAGCAGCTGCCAGTTCCATACAAAGGGTGCACCTCTGATGCTGAGGGATTTAAAGGGCATCATGCCTTCCTGTGTCCAGCTGAGATTCCAGTCAGAAGGAGAAGGAAGTGGAGACAGTTCTGTATATCACTCCAGGCTAAGACACAGCAACCCTGGCTGATAGATTTACTTTAGTGTGAGGACATTTATTCCTCAGGGGGTTTTGGCTAAAAATGATTAAGAGAGAGAGTGGGTAAAAATTCAATCAAACTTCCATGTCAGCTTGTGAATCAGGGAGGTCTTCCCAGATGGTGAAAAAGTAAAGCAGGGAGTTGTTTTTCTAGGCAGTTCCTCTAGAGACAAGAGCTGCAGTCAGTCACTTGTTGCATTTAGAAAGCTTGAAGCAGTGGAAGGATAAGTCTGGGATGTGCTGGCAGGTTTCTGCTGGGCCTTGGGGTGAATGGAATGGACCTGCCTCTCCCTGCGTGTCTGGGAGTGAGGGAAGGAACAATGCCAGGCTGAAAGGAGGAAATAAGGGGATTAAACAAAGAGCTCTAATTCTTGAATTAACACAGTGTGCTGTGTCTGCCCTGAGAGCTGAATACAATGGCTTTCAGTTAAATACATTTTTCTGCTGAGCTGGTTTTTGGGATGGCTCATTGTAATGACTTCCTAAAACACCGAACTTGAATAAATAGAAGGGCTCTCAGGGACTTGCTCCAACAGAGCTTTATTTCTTTCACTCTAACATTCATCATGTTCCTTCCCTCCAGTAATAGTTGTTACAGGAGCCAGTGGAAAGCAATCCCTACCATATAACAAGGCATGACTTTTGCAGCCCTTACAAGCTGCCATGTAGCTACAGCAGGAAATAAAGGCATGTGCCACAGGAGTGCTCAGTTACCTTACATTTCTCATGTCATGTGAGAACAGAATCAGTCTTGGATCAGAACAGAGGCAATTGAGATACCTGGACAACTCATTCTTGAAGGGTTTTGAAACCTGAATATTTGCAGGGCCCATACTGGAGAGCAGTGGAAGAACTGGATGTACATAATAAAAATTAATTGCAACAAAATAATGTAGAAGACTATAGAAGTAAATGACCCCCCTTCTCAGCATAAGTTGTTGCAATGCAAAGGTATTCAGACCAGATTTTGTGCAGGAAGTAATGTTTGTAGTAAAAGCAGCCATTTGTAAAACTGGATTTCTTCCAGGAAAATTTGCAAAGACACATGAAAGCAAAGTGCATCTGCAACATGAAGGGCAGGATTCTGAGGTTAGCAAAGAAGCACTGTTCTTTCCTGGATCCCCTAATACATTTTCAAGCTTAGGTATTATAGCTGACCAGCTAAGAACATGTAATCCACTTTAATTGAACATTTTACTGCAGGTTTCCTGGAGCTATGGAACAGTAATGTCTTCACAGGAAAGATAATAGCTGTGTCTGTACTCTCAGGGGCAGCCCTCAGGCTTTGCTCAACACCAGGCTTGTCTTCCTTGCATACTGGAAACCTATTATTCTCATTAGGTATCAAAGGCAGAGTGTGACACAATAGGTTTAAAGAGCTCCTGGAAAATGCAGGTTAAGTAACAACAGGAGTGCTCTAAAGGGAAGGAAATCCAGGCAGCTGAACACAGTACAGCTGGGTGATTAAGCAGGGTCTTCACGGGAGATATTTAAAGTTTAATCCCGGTATAAATGATTTTTAGCAAGCAGCATCCGAGGGGGTGTGTTTGTGTTTAATGCATTCTCTGGCACAGAATTAAAATTTGCTTGGTTTACCTAATCTGGGTGAGGGATGAGGGAGGAGAAGGTGTTCAGTTTACAAAATCATCCCTGGATTCTCTAGGTGCAGGTGTTCCCAGCTTTCACTGGTAAAATAGAAAAGCTATCCAATGAAAACATTCAAAAACCCTTCCAGCAATATCTATCCTTTCTTCTTGGAAAGAGCACTTCAAGTCTGTTACCTGCATAAAATTTAACAGTTGTTGTTCTCCAAAAGAGCATTGCAGCCTGTTGAAATATTTTGTTCTTCACCTCACTGAACTTAACATGAAAATAACAATTAGGAAAATAAGCTTTTTGAACTGTTTGAATGGTTTGCATGCTGTATTATTTAGTGGTAGGAAGAAAACAAGCCCAGCTTGGTATTTATTTTGCCTTGAACCTGTTCCATTCATTCTCTACAAAGTTTTAAATTAGGGATTTTTTTTAGTTTACTCAGTGGAAATAAGGGCAAGGAAGAGAATGGCAGCAGGAAGGAAGAGTGCTAAAATAATAGAATTGAAAATGACAGCAAATGTGAAGAGTATTTCTTCCCCTTTTCAGGAACTCTCTGTCATACCAAGAGTGATGCATTTTTGGTGGTTTTTAGTTTGAAACCAACAGTATGAAAGCAATTAAAATACTCATCCCACTTACAATACCTTTTACCAGGGGATCTCAGAACACTCTATCTTTATCCTGCCCTGTTCTACAGTGCAGCTATTTGAAGAACTGAAATCGTCATTGCCCGCCCATGCATTTCACCCATCACACAGCATCTTTTTTTCTTTTTTTTTTTTTTTTTTTTTGATTTATTCTCAAGTGCTGCCTTAAGGCAATACCAAATGACTGACTTTTTTTCCCTCTCATCTTAACCAGAATGGAATCTTGGATCCATTTCCAAGAAGTGCTGGCATGCCTTCACATTTCTGCATATATGAGGTGTTTTTATTATAGGTCTGTTTGCTATCCTAAGCAAGATCATGGTGGGAAGGATATATACTATCAAGCCTGTGAGTAATTTAAGAAGTTATTTGGACTGAGGTTGGACAATTCAATAACTCCAGCTCTAGGGCTTCTGATGCAAAATAAAGTGATGCAGGCATATAGTACCAAGCATTTGTCTAGATAAAACTCTTTCTCCTGGTTCACGTTTCCTCATGGGCTTTATGGGTTAATATTCCAGTGTCAGTTTTAATAACAAACTAGATATAATCTATATTCTCACAGCTAGTATAAAAGGAGCATACATGCATCAATCAGCTCTTTGCACTATAGTTAATGTGGCAGAGATTTAACTGCATATTCAAGTCTGACCTGGATACAATTTTTAATCCTGGAAAATTCAGAAGTGCAAAGATCCAGTTTTAATGATAGTGGAAGTCTGCCACCATGGCTTCAGAAAATACATGAGAGTTGCTTTATAATTATTGTAATGAATCAGACCTTAATATCAATTAGAGAATTCTTGAATAAAGGTGAACAGCAATTATTTAGTGTCCCTTATAGAAAGATTCATGACAAGCAAAACTGACTGGTTTATGTTGAATAGAACCTGAAGTGGATTAATTATTTGCAATAGAAACTGATTTTTCTGCACAAAATTCTAAAGTAAAATAATGGAATAATAAAATATGTGAAATAAACATATTTCCCTAGTCTAGTCAGTATGATGATCAGTCCATTTATGAAAATCTCCATTATAGGAGGAGAAAATTGTATTCAGATACACTGAATGTTTCAAAATATTTCAGTGGTATAAATTTCAAGATTATTGAGATTTATGTAAAGTTGTCAGTAAGTAGGAATTCTCCTTCCTCACTCAAACAAACTGAACATTTATTTCCAGATGCTTTAAATAAATGAGGCATATTAATCCTTTCATTGACTTTAAGCACTATGTGACATAACAATAAATTACTTCTTTGGGTCTGAAAAAAAATATGTGGAAGTAATGGACCTGGAGAACAACAGAAAAGCAAAGCCATCTAAACAGAATGGGAAGTTGCACATACAGTGCAGAGCCAGGACTGGAGCTCATTTCCTTCTCTCTCTTATTCAGGTGTGCAAGGGAGAAGAAGCCCAAACTCGTGGAAATGGGAGGAAGCAGCTTCCTGCAATTTTTTATTTAGCAGGCAGCTCCTGCTTGAGGCAGCTGAGGGAGCAGGGACAGGGAACACACAGCAAGGGGGAAAAGGAAACATCATCTCGATTTTCTAGGCAGGAAAGGATGATGCAGAGACAAGGTAAGGGGGGCTGGAGTGCTCTGAGTGTCCTGGGGCAGGATGGTGGCTCTTCTCCAGAACCACTGTTGGCCCTGGAGATGCTGCAGATGCTCCTCAGGGCTTTGGTAAGAGACAAGCAACAGCAAGCAGAGACCACTGTGACTTTTCCTTCAATGACAAAGGGCATGAGACGCCAATGACTGGTAGAAAATTCCCTCTCAGTGGTGAAACTGAGACTGAGCAGCAGAAAAAATCCTAACTTGTGCCCTTCTGTACTTTGTCCTTGTCTCCTCTGATTCCAAAGAGGCCTTAAAAAAGATGGGCATGTCCCAGATTTGAAGTGAAAGGAAACAAGAATCTGGCAATGACTTTTTTTAGAAAAGCTGACGCTTCAGTAATGAAAACAACGTTCACCAGCTGAGAGACAGCAAAAGAACAGTATTTATTCTTAATTCCTTGCATGTGATCTCAAGTTCTCTGTGCCCAGCTTTCTGATTTCTCCATGCTTCCATTTCCCACCTTTCAAGTGCAGACTCCAGCAGCACAGGCAGTCTGCAAACTTCAGGTAAATTTTTTGTCTAGAAGGTATAATCACCTTCCACGCTGTGTATCATTAATGTGTGGGAACAGGGTGTATCAGAAACAGACCTTGCTTGGATCGAGATCTTCTCTGATTGAGCTCCAAGCTGTGACACTGAGCCACCAGATGACCTTATCTATCACTAATGTGGACTGCACTGTGGAACTTGTTAATGGGGTTGCATGCACATTATAACCTAGAAATTCTGGGTTATCACTGATGCTTGCAGCTGCCATGGAAACAGAGTTGGTAGGCATCTCTTAAAAAGTCTTTTTTTTTCTTTTTAAGGACTCCTTGAAAGCAGGAGGCATTTATCATCCAGCATGCACAAACAGGTTTAACTATGGAAACAGTTTGCCTACAAAATGATAGACACCATCTCCCTGTAGTTTCTCTACAGCTCATATTTTTAGTTCTATGTTTGTGCTACTGCATTTAAAAATATTTTCATTAGAGTCTTTATTTTTATGGCCCATAACTAAGCTAGATTTTCAGGACTTTCCAGTGTTCAGGTTTTAGCTTTGCAATTCTCCTTGATGTTACTGGAAGTTGCCCAAAGCCATTTTCCTTGAAGACTTTTGAAAATGTAAGCTTCATTGTCTTTGTCTAGTAACATTGAAAAAAACATTCAAGCTGAATCACCGGAAAAATAAAAGTTTGCTATTTTCAAATGAGCGCAGAAATGCTGGGTGTTCACCCACAGAAAATAAAAAAATGACTCTATATAGCTATAATATTTTACTTTGAGGAACATTTGCTCTCCTCACATTCCTGGAATAACCATTATTTTCTGTCATTGACAGCTGGCACTTCTGCAGGTGTTTGTTCACCAAAGGAACTATTTAAACTTTGAGCAAACCACCATAATGTGCAATACACAATCTCTATCTGGCAGTCCTAAAGCCCTTCAAAAACCTAAAAACTTTAAGACAGTACCAAAGAGATGTGAATTCTTGTTTGCCCTTTTGGAGAATGGAGACAATGACAAGTTAAGCCATATTAACTAACTCAGTAAGCCAATCTCCAACCCTGCCACTGGCCTCTCGAGATCCCCCTTGAACCCATTTCTTGGGATTAATCTCAGGATTAGCTTTCTTTCCTTCTTACATGTGCATTTAAAGGACTGGTTAGAGATAGCTGGAGCCTTCTAGTTGAAAACCTGGTCCAAATTTTTAGAAGATTGGATTGTAAGTACATGGTTTAGGAAGAGTTTGGAAGCCTGCCATTTATTATCCTTTATTTGTGTTATAGACCAGGCCTCCATTCTGCTAAGTGATCACTTGCAAATCAATTGCAGATGCCTCTGTGGGAAAAAAATGACACACATTCTCTAAAAAGGCAGGATTCATGGCACAGCAGAGGTGGAAACTCCTGCTTTCTGCACAGCTCTGGAGCCTCCACCAGTATTAAAGCCTTTGTAGCAAGTTAGCTCCAGGTACTTTTTAAAACAGCCTGGGTATCCTCAGAAACTGAAGGCTGTGCTTAAGGAAGGTTTGTATTTTTCATGAGAGGAGCCTTTCCTCAAGAACAGAGCTGGGCTGCTGAGTTGTGGGGTCCAAAGCAGTCAGACCACGCAGCAAACTGATAACATCCTTTTTCTGGTCTGAGTCTCTTCCCTTGCTCCTGCATCCCTCTGCTCTCCTTGCACATCACCTGCCTGAGCTTTAACAGCCACTGGGGTCACAGTCAAGCTAGTCTGGCTAAAGGCCACTTCTGCCATGAATTCAAACAGATTGGGAGAATCAGGATGTTCAAAGCCTCATTTATGTGTGAAATAATAAAGTTACACTCTGAACTGCTTGCACAGTGTTATCAGGATAGCACTTGGATGCTCTCTGACACAGGATTAGTGCCTGAGACACGTGTTAAGGTAGGAATTAACTCCTGACTCTGGTGATTTACCCTGAACTTTTTTGAGTCAAATGCTCCACAGGTCTTATTTGGTGCTGCCTCTCGAGTTAAGGGAGCATACAGGGTCTCTTTATTTGCAGCTTTTGCAAAGCAACCTGTTTTACCATCCTGTTAAAATTCATAACACTACATGAAGCAGGTGGAGGAAGAGTTTCTAAATACTTCTTTAATAGAGAAGGAGTACAAAAGCCCTTCAAAAGGAGCAGCTTTCATACTGCCTTGCATGAAGCATTTGTCTGCTTCTCAAGAAAGGAAAAAAAAAGGCAAAACAGAACCCTAAAACATGAATTACCTATTTTGGACAAAATTAAAATTGGCAAACACAGGACAAAATGCTCATTTATTGCCATCCATCCTCCATCCTTATCTTCATGACACCTTCTTTGGGCCCAAGTCTGATTTCCTGTGAAAGCACTGCCCAGGAAGGAAACAGCAATTCCAGTGATGCTCTGGCAGTGGGGTGTGCCCAGCAGTGAGAGTGGCAGCATTTGCTGATGGATGCAGCACTGTGACTGTGTGTGCCAAGGCTGGCTGCCTCTGGCCCTTGGCAAAGTTAGGTGAAAAATGTGACATGGCCTGCTGTGAGGGTACTGCAATAAGGAATAATATAAAAATTCTGAGTGGAGATAATGCAGTAGAATGATGTACCTGAAGGCAGGCTCAGTGGCAATTGCTGCTCATGGAGTGATTTTTTTTATGAAGAGGAATTGCTGAGGATGCCTTTGTCTTACACGTGAATGCCCTTGTTCATGTCTCCTACATTAATCTTATTTTTAACCTTCTTGTCAATTTGTTATATATCTATATCCCATCTACTGTTAGGCACCTACATAAGGTTTAACAGTCCTTTAAAACCAATGGAAAGAAAAAGTATGCCCAAAAGATCATTCTGGTTTTAGATAAGTACATTACTTACTGGCAATGTCACTATCTTCTGATTTGTGAATGATTTTACATGGTTGCAACCCAAAAATTTTTCACTTTTTTCTTTATCTGTGAGTGTTGGTGAGATCCTGGTCTCAGTGCTTCTTATTCCTCCACACATCAAGGCAACATTTTTGTAAATAGCCTAAATAAATGCTTTGGGGTTGCATGGCAAAGTTTTGGTAGTGAGGGGGGCTAGAGAGGTGAGGAGCTGCAGAAGGTTCCCCCGTGCCCCAGAGGGACAATCCCAGCTGGCTGCAAAACAGATCCACTGCTGGCCAAGGCTGCATCAGGGATGGTGGGAGCAGCTCTGGGATGATGTGTTTAAGAAGAGGAAAATCTGCTGTGCAATGGCAGCCAGAGGGAGGAGTGAGGAGATGGGAGAGCAGCAGCCCTGCAGACACCAAGGCCAGTGAAACAGGAGTGGGGAGGAGCTGCCAAAGCTGAGATTCCCCTGCAGCCCACGGAAGCTCATGGTGAGCAGAGATCCCCCTGCAGCCTGTGGAGGAGCCCATGCCAGAGCAGGTGAATGCACCAGAGAAGGCTGCAACCCCTTGGGCTTATTTTTGGTTTATTTTTGTATTTCACCCCTAGATATTAATGACATTCTATAAATATCCTGGAGAATGCTTTCTATGCCCTGGGAGCAACTCAGGAAATTTGAGGCCAGAAAGCTTCCACTTTTCTGGTTGTTCTCAGTGGATTTGTGTGGTCAGTGTTATGAAAGTGAACAGGAAGCTTCAGGGAAAATATAAGAATTTGGATGCACACATCCTTTGCATTCAATAGGAGAAAAGAGCTGTCAATACTTATAGAGCTGTGAAAAAGTACTAATCTTCAGAGCTGTTTTAATCTCCAGAAGCAAAGCTGGAAGGGGGATGTGAGAACCAGGAGGAGATGTGTGGAAATGAGAAGGTAATTTTGAAGCAGAGGTCTGTTTTCTACTTGTGGTTCCCACCATGCATGCAGAGAGTTAAGGCAAAAATAATTATCATTTCTCCCCACATTTGTCCTAGAGCAGTCTGTGACCTGGATTGTTGTGTCTGGCTGCTAGTGGAAAAAACAATTGAGCTGCAGTTTCATTGCAAAGTGTACCAAGAGAAAAGACACAGTGCAAAGCAGAAGATGAAATGGCTGTCAGGTACATGGTAAATCCTGCAGTGACACCAGCCAACACTCAGGCACATCCAACCTAAAGGACCCATAGCTCAGACAGGAGAAAGCATGTAGGTACTGATGTGCAGAATTACCAACTTACAGCATGATGGTGAAGCAGAGAGAGTCAAACTGCTTTTTCACAGGCACTGCTTGCATGATGCATTCATGAGATGATGTGATCTGACAAGTCAGTGAGTGCTTAACCCCTCCTCTGCCAGTGCAGGCTTTCTTCCCTGCTTTCCCAGCAGAGACAGCATTGATTTGCTGAGCTCAGAATAACCTTGTGGGTGGGAGCTGTTGTGCTGTCACACAGCATTTGTCTGAAAGTTGTCTATCTGGACAATATTTTGACAGAGAAAACCCTTCTCACTTGGATTGGAATCCAGTATGGTCAGAGATGCCCTGGGCTGGAAAAGGAAAGAAAGGGAGGTCATAAAGTGTAAAGTTAAACACAAAAACTGTCATGGTAGGTGAAGCCAGTCCTCAGCATTGCAGGGTGACCTTTCAGGGTCAGCATCAGCTAGCCCTGACTGGTGCCATGGGCAGCTGCCTGGCCCATGGGTAGCCAGAATGGTGAACTGGCAGATCAAATGAGCAATACTCAACTCCCTTTGCACCCCAAAGGCTCTTCTTCAGCACAAGGCTAGGTGGGCACAGTTGGAGGACAGACCCTCTTGTCTGCCCAGACATCTAGGATATATATCACAAAATATCAGCTGGGTTAACTGGGTAACCTTTCTACAGCTCAAGCTCCACATGTTTTCAAGAGTTTGATGAAAATAGGCAAAACTGGATTGAATGAAAATAATTTGGGTGGCAAAATATCACTTAATGGATTTGTCCTAGTGTGTCAAGGTTTGTTCATAAAGGACAGTCTGATATTTTTTCTTCTGAAGCACATCACCTTGCCAGCACAGAGCCCTGCAGATTCATTCCTCTTTTAATTTGCACTGATTTATGTCAAATCACCACATTACTAGAATATAATGTGAACAACTGGTTGTCTGTAAAAGTATAATGGCCAACTCTTAAAGATAATTCTAGCTAAGCATCAAGCATCATCTGGCAAGTGTGACAGGTGAAACTACCATATGGTGAAGACCCACCCAGATAAATCACTGTGCTCCAAATTCTGCACTGCCCTGTGAAAAAATATCTTCCTGTCCTGAGGACAGGCAGTACTCCCCAGTGTGAAAAGAAGCCTGGGCCATAAGGTGCAGTTTGATTTCACAGTTGTGGAATGAGTAAACAGCATTCTAACCAATCCTTTTCACATCTCTGAGGAGTCCTTAAAATGCTTTTTCATTCTGCAGAGGATTAGCACAGATCTGTGTAGAGAGAAGCAGGTGCAGTCTGAGTGTGTGTACACAAGCATATGCACGTGGTGCTCATAGGTTGGGACTTTGACAGCAGTGGGATTATTTATAAGGGACAAGGAAAATATGTTTGCTTTGCTCCCTTGAGGAGCAAGTGAGCAGTGAGTGGGTGGGAGGCACGGGGAGCTCGTCTGTCTCTGCTCATCCCTGAGCTGGGGGCTGAGGGAGCTGCTGGGAGCCTGTGTGTGCTGAGCTCCACTTCCAAAGTGCCCCTGCTGCACCCCCAGGCATGGCCTGTCCATTGTTACTGGGGTGGGCTGGGAAAGTGCCTGGTCCAGGCACCTGCATGATCACAAGCACTACACAATACAAAGAACTATGACTTAAAAGTATGCAAGAAGACAACGGCCTGATATAATTTTTCTTGGTTTTTTTACTAAACTTCTCTTACCAATATGCCCTTACAGACACTGCTGATCCCCTATCCCACACTCCAAACTCCACAATATTCATTCCCAAACAAATATATTATTTTAAAAAGGAGTGTGGACTTCAGCATCACAGATGAGCAGTGTACTAATAGCTAACTCAATGGGAAACTGTCCTGTATGGCTCTGTGATCCACAGGGGCAGCCAGGGTGAGGGGCTGGGAAGTGCTCCAGAGACTCATCACTTGCAGAAGTTGAATATTTGAGACAGCAAAGGACCACTTGGAAAGAAGAGAGTAAGCAAAGGAGAAACACACTAGAACAAGCAAAGATAGGTAGGGAAAATATAGCACAGGGAAATCCTGCTTGTCTGAATATGCAGAAAAAGGAAGATTAATTTGGTTCAGGCAAATGCAAAGTCTTCAGCTAGAGTAATTCACATTGAAGGAAAAGATCAAAGAAAACCAGTGAAATTAGTCAGCTGAATTTTGATGTGTCTTTTTTTGTGAAGAAAACCAAGTAAAGACTAAGGAAAATCTTACAAATGATGGTAGAAACACTTTACAGAGATCAAAGTTTAGCTAGAGATAAAAGACAGAAAAACAAAATATCATTTTGTAGTTTCCTCCCCAACACTGACAACATTTGTCATGTATTATTTATGACCAGAAGGTCTTTTTTGGGGGAGAACATCTGTAATGTTTTTAACAGGGGTCCTTAAATTCCAGAAAGCATTTCAGCTGCAGTGGTCTCTGGCAAATTTTCTATCAATTTCAACAGCATCTGAATCGGGTACATGGTAAATTTAACAATGAAAATATACCAGACACTTTTAGTTCCTTATGGTGTGTCCCAAATAGCTTATAAAACACAAATGCTTCTTCAGTCATTAGGGATGAACAGGTCCCCTGGCATCCTAAATAGAATGCAAAGTGTGGATCAAACTGGGTAATAAATTGAATTAATGTGGCAAAGACATAGGCTGGTGTCAAACTGATGTTACAGGACTGACTTATATTGAACTACTCCTTGGAGACAGCAGCACAGAGAAATGGTTTGTGCAGCATCTCCAGCACAGCTACCAGGCACTCTGTTGCCATGCTACAGTATCTAGGTGGCATCTTACTGAAAATGCCACTTCTCTGGGTGCCAGCCCTTGCCATGGGTGCTAGCAGTGCATCAGCTGAGTGGGTTGTGCTCCTGCAGATGCTGCTGGACCAGAGGGAGGTGAGGACATGCATGCAGCAGTGCCTCTCCCTCACCATCCCACTCCTGCCATGATTCCTTCACTCTTCACATGGGGGAGAGAGTGTGAGCTGAGCCATGTGCTGGTGCCTCTCACATCCCTCTGTGCCTCAACTCCCATTTTCTGAAGAAGAACTGAACCCATTTGGCATTTACATGTGCCTCTGGGGAAGGGAAATGGAAGGTGGGGTTTGCCAGATGAAACTTCACCACGGCAAATTTTAAGAATGCTGGGAAATCTTTTGAAAGGGAATGTGGAAGGTAGTAAACAGCTAAAAATGGAAGAAAACATAGCATGGAAATAAACCAGAGAAGTAGAAAACAAAAATAAAGGTAGGAGAAAAAAGGTAGGATGAGTGAAGGTTAAGAAAATATTCCCATGAGTTAGATGAAAGGAATGGTAGTGGTCTATGACTCACCTTCATCTGGTACTCTTTCTTATTCTCTGTAATCCCCAAAAATAGGAACAATATTTTAGAATTCCCAGTCTCAGAGAGATGCAGTGCCAGGGGCAATGAGAACTGGACCCATACTGTCAAATCCAAAAAGTCCAAAACTTGCACTATCCATTTTTGACCCAACCAAATGTGCATTTTTATGGCTCTAGCAGTTATTCTTCACCCTGAAGCAATTTTAAAGCATGCTGAAAGTATTGAGCAGTGCAGAGGTTGGACTGCACTTGAGATGCCCACGTATTTTCCAGCCCTCAGTGTTTTGGATGCAATGCACTGCAGCACAAGCACTGGACTGAAAGTGGTAGCTGCATCTTGCTGTGGCTTCATGAACTGTGATTTGAAGCATGCTTCACCTTCAGCCCCTTTCCAGTGTTTTGTGGGTCAGCTTGGGCTCACCCTGACCAGTGTCAACACCAAACCTCCCCTGGAGCTTCTCAAGTTAACTGTGGAGCACATGCTGCCTGGCATGGAGAGAAGAAACACCATAGCAAGGTAACTCATGAAGGAAAAATCCAAGCCTGGCCTGCCTCCTTATGCTCCAAAACACAGTTCTCTCCCTGCTGTGAGCTGATCAATATTTGCAGTATGAGACAGATGTGATGTTTGGAAGAGGAGCAGTGAGCCTGGCATGGCAAAAGCACTTTTGGAGCTGCTGCCTTTGTCCTGCCTGAGGAGGAGCCCAAATCCAGTTGCTTTAGGTTCTTTTGCAGGAGCTAGGAACCACTGACCCCATGAAAAAGAATATCAAATCTGTGTGACAGCTGCTGCTGCCTCTTGTCACCCTCTCTGTAACACAACACAGGCTGGCTGGACAGAAGATCCTGAAAGGAGCTCTTTCTGAGCACTCAGAAAAGTCTGACACCTCTCTGTTATCATCTCAATAAAATGCTGCAGGAATAAATGACCAAAAAACGCCCTCAGAGTCTCTTTTGCTGCCAGAGAAGCTGCTGCCCTGAGCAGTGTGGCTCGAGGTGCTGGAGCTGTGCACATGGCCCCTCTGCAATGGGCTGGTTTTGATGGTTTCACAGCCCTGTTTCACACAGCTTTTACAAAATCCAGTGGGTGAAGGGTGCTGAGACCAGCAGCAGAGCCCCTCTGGCAGGGATGGACCCAGGGTGAGGCCAAGGAGGCCTCCTGGCTGTGGCACTGCCATTCTGCATCCACTGTAGCTGCACAACATTCTCTGTGGCACTCACAGGCAAAGCCTCAGACAAATCTTTAGGTGTCACTGTAGACAAAAGCCTTAAGCTGCTTCCAGGAACCTGTTCTGGCTCAGAGACTTTGGACAGAAGAGTGCAACCCATCTGTCTGGCCATGTGCAGGCAAAGAGAAGCTTTTAGGATGGAAACTCTGACTTGATCCCACAGGGCTGGGGGGAGCAGAAGAGGTGGACCAGTGGGAGATTACTTAAAAGGACACAACTTCCAATATATTAAAAATCTAGCCAATCTACAGGAAATTTATTGCAGCTATGGCAGCATTAAAACCCCCTTTATATTTACCTGGGCACCTTTTAAAAATTGTTTGACAGAAATAACTACCAGTGAAGGTCACAGTGTAGTTAAGCAGGAGGGAAGCTTCCATTTCAATTGGGAAAGAGCACTTGGGGAAGCCCTGGAGAAGGAAATCATCCTGTTCTTGCCAACCTGCAGTAACCAAGCACAGTGCACATCCAGCCAGGAAGACTGCAAGAAAGACCTTCACCCTACAGTGGGCTGAGGACAGCTGACATGGATTGACTTAAGTAATATGCTATTAAAAGCTCTTCTGAGTGATTGCAACCTGTTATGTGGCTTCAGACTTCAGCACCTTTAAAATGCTTATGGTTAATTGACACAGCATTAGGGGTCCTTCACAGCCACTGCTGCTGCTGACACTGTGACAGTCTGAATGCAGAGTTGTCATTGTGCTGCTGCCTCCTCAGACACACTAAAGAGGAGCAGAGAGGCCACCACTCATGGCACAGAAATGGCATCTCAGCCTTAATGAAACCACTCAATTTGTGCTGCTGCAGTGGATGTCACCTTAATCCACAGCTGAGTGACCACAGGGATGTGCATTCCTAGCCTGGTGCTAATAACAGTTCCCACCAGTTCCAGAAATGCACTGGTTCTACACCACTGCAGGCACAAAGGCAGTGCCTGCAGGCTGCTGCTCTGCTTCCCACCCATTTTCTCTCATTTTCTGGGTCCCTGTATCAGCTGTGAAAGCAGAGGACACCAGAGGACATACTACTACTACTACTACATTATGACACACTGAAGAGAGGAAGACACGGCTATATTTAAATCAATGTTCCATAGAGAGTGTTCTGCATTGGCAAACAAGTCCTTATACATTCACTTGTCATAAGATTGCCGTATATTATCAAAACAATGGTGATACATTTCAGCAATTTTTTTCTTCCTTTGCTGTTCACATGCTCCTAGTTCCTTTTCAGCTTGATTCCTCTTAACATGCAAATTGTAATTTGCAAGCTTAAAATACAAATTCTGTTTGTGAAGATAAGATTCTGTAAATATGATATCTCCTCTGGAAGAGAAGGAGATTATTTTACATCAGCCTAACAAATTATTTAGATAATATCAAGTCTGCTTCAGGTTAAAATTTTTGAGATGTAAATACATTTTAATATGCATGCTTATAGCAAATATATTATAAGCATTTGTGTTATTTTAGTTGTTTTAGAATACTTGTAATAAGAGACATACTTCAGCTAGAAAAACAATATTAGATTATAGACAGGGAAAAGTTAAAAAAATTAAATGCATTAAATTCAGGCTACAGCTGTCCTTAAAGGCCCATTCTCTGAGGTGACATCTGCCTGTCCCCCTGCTGCCCAGCTCACAGGACAGCTGGAATTTACCTGCCCATTCCGTGGGATTTCTTCCAGTGGAAGCCAAGCAGGGCACAGCACAGATAAAGGGAATGATGTCCCCACCTCACACCCACATTCAGCCTGGTTTGCTGTCAGGGTGTGGTGAGAGGATTCATCCAGGCAGAGCAGGCTGAGTCTGAAAAGGTCTCAGGCTGAACTGTCCTGAATGTTTAAACTTCCTTTGGAATGGCACCTCCCACACCAGGCAGCTCGATGGTGGGCCCTGAAATACTGAGTGTGCTTCAGCTGTCTGTCAGAGAGCAGGAGGAGAAACAGGGTGAGGGAATGCCTCAAAAGACAGGAAAATGGGTGGAAGCATTGCTCCTGTGAAGTCATGACAAGGTGGAGGAAGATGAGAAAGGTTTAGAGCTGAAACCCCTCCAATAAAGAGGATTAGGCAACCATTAGAAGTTAGTAAGTCTGAATCAATAACAGTGAATATTAAATCCTGAAAAGACAGAGAAGAAAAGGCAGGGATTGCAGTTTCACACTCACAAGGTTGTCACTGAGCTCCAAAGGAGCTGAGAGCCAAGAGCAGCTGCTTTTCACATGGACAAATGCCCACCAGAGCAGGACTGGGGGATCCTGGCTGCTCTGACCTGGGACCACACAGCAGGATGGGTGTAGCAGCATCTCCTGCAGATTATCCTGCCACGACGAGGAGCAGTGGCTCTGCTGAGCTCCCAGCTAGCTGGAGCAAGAAAGCAGCTGGGAACTGCCTGTTCCCAAAACTATGACTGCCTCTCATAGTGCTGTGATACCTCTTGGCTCTGCTTTGCTTCTCTGAGAACTAAAGGTCATAGAATCACAGATCCCAGTGCATTCCAAACAAGCTACTGAGCACCAACATCACCAATCATGCTGTTTCTGCTGAGCCTTGATTCAGGAAGAACTATCTAGGAAGTCCTTGCTTTTGCTAGAAAGATACCACTGGGTTCCAAGTTGCCTTGCAAATGGGAGAGTCTGCTGGACAAGCTGGATTTTTGGACTGTGTGTGTCATTGCCATGGAGGATGCCACTGCTTTAGCCAGTGCAGTTGTTGGTGGCCATGGGCCTGATTCTTCTCTAGACCTGACTGCAAGTGCTGCTGGTGCTAGGGGACAGGAACACAGGGCTGGGGACAGGTGGCAGGGGCACTGCAGGGATCAGTGAGACCAGCACAGGCTGCAGTGCAGTCACACCTGGGGGTGTGGAGAGGGGAGTTCTCAGATGGGGAGATGTCCCTGTCCTTGAAGCCAAGGATGTAGGCAAGAATAGCCTAAAGATTCTGCTAGAGCACTGGTCCAGTTGCTGTTTGGAAATAAAAAGGAAAACTGAAAATGTTGATATTTCTGGAGAAAAGACATAGCAGTAAGTAGCTTGATCAGAAAATATTGGGATAAGCCATGATCTGTATTAAAGGGGCATTGCTTAAGAAGCATTGATTTTGGAGGCTATCAGATTATTTCCATTCTGTGCAATGGGAAGTGCTTTAGTACTTTGGCATGGCAGTCTGCAGTGCCTGCAGTAGCCTTCATAAACAATTTTTTGTCCAATCAGAAAAATAAATTTTTCTGATTATGGCTGCCAAGCACTGCCTTGAGTGGAAGTGCCCATCTCTAAGGAACTTGCATTGGAAACTCACTGCATGTTTGCATTAAGTGGTAGCTGCAAAATAATAAACGTAATTAGTGCATGTTATGAACTAATCAGCTGCAAAAAGGCCTTGGATGAGAACTTTAATGCAGACTGAATTTTTATGATTATATTATATTATATAAAGCTTGAAAACAGAAGCTTGCACACTGGAACTGCTGAGTAGCCCTGAACTACTGTGCTATGACCAGCTAATTGAATCCATATTCCTTGGCATTCAGGGAATCAATAACTATTAGAAGGAAAGGGCACTGCCTTAAAAGCCCAGTGAGTGCTCCATGCAAAGGGGAGCTTGTGTGATGAAAATGCAGCTGTGAAATGGTAGGAATATGTGCCAGGCATCTGCAAGAGGATCAGGTCCAAAACAGTACACTAAGGACAAGCACAGCCAAGCCCTAAGCAAACACCATAATTTATAATATTTTTCTGATTTAGGATGATGAACAGTCTGATGTGCCAGCCTCAAAAATTGCTGGGTTCAGAGATCTTAGAATGAGGCAAGCAATAAGGTTGGACACTAGTGTCTTTAACAGGGTGTGAACATGCCAGGGAGCAACTAGGAGAGGGGAACTTATTTATAGCAGCAGCAGGCTTTAAAGCACTGGTGTAGCAAGGCTGATTAGTGACTGGTTACTTACTCATGCATGAAAACTACACCTTATGTTCCACAGCCTGCTGCTCAGGAATAACCCCTGGGGCAACCAAGTGGTGGGGAAAACCCAAGAACTCCTTGTGGGAGCAATATCCAGCAGGAGGTGGTGGAGGCTGCTCCCACCTGAGCTGGGATCCAGGTGCCCTGAGAGGAGATGGACCAAGGAGCACCACCAGAGAAGCTGGTGCCAAGGCTGTGTTAAACACTGCTACTTGCCTTTCTGAGAGAGAGCTCTGTCAATTCTTCACAAAAAGCCTGCTGCAGCTGTTTTCACATGGCTTTATAGGCTTTTTCATAGCTAAATGCTGTCCCATATTGCTTCTAGTGGCAGGGTCAGATCAGGACACTGTGAGATTCTCTGTGTGCAAGTGTGTGAATTTTTCATGCTGGCAGAGGAAGAGGGAGGGAGAGAAGGAGAAGCAGGAATGAGAAATACATGCTTCAGGAATCCCAGGGAAGAGAATTTGTGCCTCCTGCTCATTTTACTGTTTGCAGCTACCTTGTCTAAGGCATCAAGTCTTGCTCAGATTCCCACAGAGGGTCTGATGAAGTCATTTAGCACAGGCTAACTGCAGGCATATGAGAGTTTCCATTTCAGCTACTTCCATTCACAAACACCAATATTCTCCAGAGATTTATTAGATGTCAGTCTAGGAGAGGAAGGAGCTCTAAAAGCTCTTGCAGGTCAGAGTCCCTTCAGGATTGCCTGGTGTGTGCCACTGGGCTGTTTTTGCAGGTTTAGTGCTATGTCTGTGACTGCTCTCCTTGCTTGTGACAGTTCATCTGAGCTGCTGTACTGAATTGTTTTCTGCCTCTGGGTTGCTTGTAATCACTTTGCTTTGATTGTTCATTATTTGTTTGATGTCTGTGGCAAGCAAACACACTTTTTCTTTTTTTTTTTCCAATTTTTTTTTAGTGTTGTCTGGCAGGTGGCTGAGCAGTGTAAAAAATGAAAAATACAAACAGAGCATGTTTCAAGTATTTTTCAAAAACATTCAGAAATTTTTAGAAAACTCAGTCTAATCCTCTCTTCCTCCTGTCAGGCCAAAATAATCCAGACAAAAAACCCCTCTTGTGATAAAATAAGTGATAGTTTTAGGAACAGCAGATATACCTGCTAGCAAGCAGTAGTCAGAAGACTGGATGAGAGTAAAACACAAAAGGAATCCTTAAATATTCAGACAAGAGCAATTCATTTGGACAGCCAGCAACTCAGACAAAGTAAACAGCTGCCCCCAGCAGCTGATTTTGGGAGCATCCAGCCATCCACGGCTTTTCTCTGCCTGTGGCACAGACATGCAAATTGAGGCTGCTGCTGCTGCTGAGAGGGCAGGGGGTGCCTGGGGAGAGCAGCAGAGCTGGGGCAGAGCAGGGCTGAGCCCTGGCAGGGGGAGCCTGGCCCTGCAGGGCATCCTCTGCTCCATCCCATCTCCTCTCCCTATGGCCTCACACCAGTGTCTCCTCCTGCAGTGCCTTTGGCTTATTTCCCTGGGAATCCCTGCAGCTAAAACAACATAATCTTTCTCTTTGGAAGCCATCCTGTCTCCATCCCGGATTTTACCAAGTGCCAGACTCTTGGGTTTTATATGCGTGTAGCCCTCGGAGGGCAGAGTGGGAAGATGATGAGGTTTGTGCTCTGCCTCCAGGATAATCAGAAGTAAAGCAAGAGAGAGAAGATGCAAATTGGCTTTGGACTTGGTTTTCTCCACTCTGTTTCTGAAGAAAGAGGGGAGGTAGAGGGGGAGGAGGGATAGAGCCCGAGGGGGAGGAGGGAGATAGAGGAAAGAAGTTTTGGCATGCTGTCTTGCCAAAACGTGCAGTACAGATGGGAAGATACAGATGGAGCATTTCTACTGATAGTTCAAGAAATCAAACATGCAGGGAGTTGCAGCAATTTCCTTGTATCACTGTATTGGAACATTCTGTAGCAGCAGTTCTTAAAGAAAACAGGCTGTCACTTCAGCAATGCCTGCACATGAATACAAACAGTCACCCCAAAAATCTGCTGCAGCAACTCCTGCCTGGCACAATGAGCTGATATATTTTGTTTCAGCTCACATTTTGTTTGCTGGCCCATCTGCAAGCACAGGGGGTCTAAACCATGCTCCTTAACTCACCAGGCAGAACTTGCCCATGGCAGGGTGGCAAAGCTGCAGATGTGTGGGAGCAGATCTGCCTCCTTCGTGCTCAGGTGCAGCAGAAGTCTGGAAACCAGAATAAAGTGTTGCATGCAGTAGTGGTCCTGGCATCAGGCAGGGAGGAAGGAGAGGGATCTAGGGAAATGCCATAAAGAATTCTGCAGGTACTGTACGTCAACTCCCCTCATTAGAAGCACTGAAATGACTGAACAGTCCCAGCAGCACAATTCCTGCCAGGCATTTCCAGTCTAATTAGGCTTTGTGAGAGGCAGCAGGAGGCCTGGATACCCTCTCTGTTGAGAAGAAATCTGCCTGGATTTCCCTTTGTCTCCCAGCCCCAGGCTCCTGGCTCCCATGGGGTGACAGCCCTGTGTGACTCCAGCTGCAGGAGTGCTGGAGCACTGCTCTGGCTCCTGGCACCATTTCTGTGTCCCCAGGAACAGCCTGATGGATGCTTCAGAGGAGGCTGGTGTGGCTGGGACCTTCCTCTAACAGCAGCTGAGCAGAGAGGTGTAGAAACCCCTTCAGTAATTCCCACCACATTACTCAGGAGGAAGATTTTGGGGAAATTTATTTGATTATGTTCTTCTGTTCTCTTTCTCCTCTTTTACTGTGGAAGACCCAACCTAAGATTATGTAGATATATGTTGTGCTCTCCTGATTAAAATAAAGTACTCCTTATCCAGCTTTCTGTCTTTTCCTGAGGATAGCTATCACCATCACATCTAAGAAGAAAAGCAGCTTTTGAAAATAACTTATTTTTCAGCTTTTTGAGTCTCAGCACAGGCATTTTCTTGCCTCTCACATTCTGATTTTTATCCTGCTGCAATAAGCAAATGGGAGTTGGAGAAGTCATTAGTGCCCAATTTAGCTTGGCAATTAGGCAAAATCTAATGGGATGCTCTCAGGTTCAGAAGCTAGAACTGCTACTTGTGGCCTCTAATTCTGATACTGACTTTTTTTTTCTCTGTGACCAGAATGAATAACCTTCTCTTGTGTGAAAATGTACTATTCTTTGTAAAGCTATATGTTGGGGTTCATTGCTTGGGATTTGTAAAATGCTTTGGGAAGGGAAATGTAGGAAACATTATCTCATTTTAATGTGTGTCTGAATAGCCTTCAACCTTCTACTCTGGTTACTTCAAAATCTCAGAATTCTCTCAGAATTCCTGGTCTTTGAAGACTCATAGTTATAAATTCAGATTATAGCATTGATCCAAAAGACACATTGCTCAGTGGAACTGAATAATGTGCCAGCACTGCACAGTAGCAGCTTTGGCCAGCTGGAGGAACTGCTGAGGTAAAAACTGTGGCAGAGGTCACCACATCTGTCAAACATAATTTCCCATTGATTCTGTGGGTATTTGGAGTCCAACACAGTGATGGGATATGGTATATTTTGATATGCAATGTCAGTGCTCTCTTTTTCTTCCTCTGCATCTTATCAGCTTCAAGAGTGCAATTAAACCAGGATTATATTAGATTAAAAAAGCTCCTTGAAAAATATATTTTTAAAGAATTTGGGAGAACAAACAAACAAACCTCTCTCAAATAAATAAAAAGCCCATAACATAAGTTTTTACTGAATTTTCCCTTTAAAGTTGCATCTGAAGCTCCAGCCCCTTGGCTGAATCTCTGTCCATGAGAAATTCCTCTTCAATAAAGTAAGATAGGATGAGTGATCCATGCTTTCCTCTCCATCTGGGTTGTGAAGGACTCTGTTCTCTGCTTTGAGATGGGAAGAAGATAAAAACTTCAAAGTTACCATCTTTATTTAATACCTGTGCCATCAGCCCCAGAGACTGTCACTCTACAGTGCCACCTGTACAGAACAAACATGTTTTGGTCACTGAATCACCCCTGTGGCTTAACTTGCCTTGGTCCTCAGTGATGTTGTTGTCAGGAAGGGAAATTGCCTGCATTAAAAAAGGGACTAGGCTGGGGATTGGAGCAGAGGCTCCAAGCATCAGACAGGAAGGTAAATATTCACTTGTCCTGGTTGGAGATCCAGGGGAAAATGAAGATGCTGTGTCACAATCAGAGAAGGCAGATGGTGAATGCTGTGGCTTTGCTGAAGTCTGTTCTTACAGAGGGAGACAGGAGCATCCAAGCCCCCCAGGCAAGGACTGTTAAACATCTGACTTAAGCCTAAGATGACTTTTCAGAAAACTGAAGAGAAATCAGAAATCTTGAAATGATTTCCCTTTTCCAAACTATATCTCACTGCCTAGATCCCTAAAGCTCACAGTCCTCAGAGACACTGAATGAAAGGAGCAGCTGAGCCACCTGGGCTGGCTCTCTGCAGTATGGACATGAGAAAACAGGGCCTGTGCAGATCTGAGGAATTTTATGCCACACATCAGTGGCCAATGCTCAGCAATAACCACCAAGACCTAGAGATTCCTGCACTGAGTCTGTGAGCCAGTCCTAGTCACCTGGAATTCAGTGGGAACTGGAAATAAATTAATTATAATTAATAAATTAATAAAGTAATTAATGTGAGTGTGGGGAGAGACACTGCCTGAGATAATGTGAGTTTCTATTTCACATCTCAGTTCAAAGCAGTGGTGGTACAGAATAATTTAGGTTGGAAAAGACCTTAAAAGATGTCAAGTCCAACCATAATGGTAATAGGCATGATCTAAGGACTCAAAATCTTCTGTAACCTCTGATGTTCCACACTGAGAAATGTGGAGACTTTCATATCCAGCCAGATACTTGCATGTTTAAAGACATTTCTATAGTCATTGTTTGCAAGTCCTACGGTCAAAGGGAGCCTCTCTGGCAAGATTTCATTTCTGATGCCTGTTCAGAAGAGCATAGAGAAATGAAAACTGACAAATTATGGAGATTTTCAGGCCTTGTTTTCATTTGTTGGTATTCTGAGTTGTTGTTTTTTTTAATGCCACTGGGAGAGTTATTTTATACGTAATGCCATAGAAGAGAAGTACTTGTTTTGGCTAATTATGTAGTCCTGTGATCACTGGCCTGTTCAACATTTTAAATTCTCTGTTTCAAAGTCTTCCTTCTACAGTGGTTTAATGCAGCTAAGCAGATATGTGACAGATATTAATAAGAAGCATGAAAGTGAATAAAATAGGAGAAGTCAGATAAATTAGGAGTCTAGGGATGTCTGCACCAGCTCTTCAAGAGGGCTGTGCTCTGTGAGGAGTTTACTGCCTGCCAGTTTATTGCTAGCTTGTTTCCCCCACACTATTCAATGTTAACTGTGATTAGCCTTTATTGTGATTAACTTTATTAGCATTTGGTGAAGATTTACTTTAAAGAGCATGTCTTCCACAGATGTTGAATATATCATTCTTATACCTTTGGTAAGAGGAGGCATTTCAGACAATACATGAATAATCAAACCCTCTTGAAAATGGAATGCCTCTGTATTCCAGTATTGTTTTTCCACTCTTTCAAGGACAGGACCACAAATTCAAAAACATTTTTATCTTTTGTCTTTCTAAAATAATCGGATGTTTAGATCAGTAGTTTTGGGAATAGACTATTAATTGTATTGCTTTAGGCTCTTCTAGGAGACAAGGATGGCAAGATAACTTAAATAGAAGAGAATCTGGTATCCAGGACAATCATACCAAATCCAATTTATAAGCTGTTAAACACAGGAAGGGCAAGCTGGAAAAAATCTCACGAAAATTCAATGGCCTAGGCCCCAAAGCTCCTGGCTCTTGGTCTTTCGTTGGAACTTTGCAGGGAAGGTATTTGCATGATTGATACTCACAGATTGTTTTTGACAGCCCAACAAACCAGATATGGTGCTATGATGGAGATTAACACATCTCAGATTTTATGAATATTACAGACTTCACTTTTACTCCCAGGAATCATACCTTTGTCCATGGGACAAAGTGCTTTAGCAGTTGATATTATCTGGCCCTTCCTTTCTAGTAGCATAGTCACAGCTATTTATAAAGTACAACAGAATTTTGCCCTACAGCCTTGATATAAATGTCAAGTGCCCTGCAGTATTGTGCACTGTTCCTGGAGAAATGATCCATTAAAACCATCCATATGAGATGAAGTATTCAAAACACTCCAGAAAGAAATTATCTTCTTGTAGGATAATAGAGACAATTGGCTGACTTGCACAGACTGTACTGACATGCAGCAAAGCTCAGCTTTTCACTAACCATGTCCCCATGCCAGAAATAAGGACATCCTGCCTACAAGGGGACACACAGCCTGAATTTTACTTTCTACCTCAGCCCCTGTGTTACACAAAAGCAAGGCTGTGCAGCTGGACAGAAAGAAAATGTGTAAAGTGCATCAATAATGAGGAATGGAGGCCAATAGGGATGTTCATGGATTTTAAAAAAATGCTAACAGATACAAATGCAAAATGTGAAATAGAAGAAGCTGAGTTCACAACACTGTGTGTTTCAGAGGATTAGAAGTGCTGGTGTTTAAATTGTAGAGATGAGTTTCCAACTGATCATGGTCAAAAGGTTCCATTGCTTATGTGCACGTTGGATAATGAAAGGACTTGTTTGAGAGGAGAGGCTTTAAGGAAGTAAGTTGCTCATCTTTAAAGAAAAAAAGAAAATTTGGAAATAGTTGGTTTCTTATAATGAAAATATCTCACCAACCTGCACTTTCATTCTACCAGGTTACAGTTCTAGCTCTCAGCCTGGCCTGGAGGATGTTAGGGTCCACCATTCAACAGGAGTTTCACCACTACATGAAGAGAGAATTTGGTTGTGCTTTCTGTAAGTGTGTTTTGGAAAAGGAGATAATTCCCTCACCATGAGGGGCCTGCCAGACAAGGTTTGGTAATTCCTTACAGTGGGCTCAAAGGCAGCTGCAAGCCAATCCAGCCTTATGAATTTCTCATGGGCAAGACACTCCCAGTGTGTGCTGCTTCTTTCACATCCTGCTTAATCTGTTTGGAGGCTGGCTGAGGTCATGCAGAGCCACTTTCAGCTGCTTTGCACGCTCTGTGCAAAGGGACTGTGCTCAAAGGAAACCAACAGTGATTCTTGCCTCAGGAAGAATGGAAATGGTCTCTCCTTTTAAGTTCACCCTGTATTCAACAATTTAAAACTACAGCACTCTTACTCATCCTGGAAGGACATGATTTCTGAAGCTCTTTTCCCAGCTCTTTTCTGATTTTAAAGGGATTCTAACTCGCAGCCCTCAGCCATGGTAATGATAATAACTGATCTGGTTAGTGAAGGTGCCAGGCAGGCTTCTGGATTTAAGCAAGTTTGCTTTATAAAGCTATTCAGTAGTGAGGGATTATCCTGGCCTAGATTCAAGGAGGAGGACACTGCTGTCCATCTGGAGATATCCTCAGAGTGCTCACACTGACCTTACCCTGTGCTCCTGCCCTGGTGCTCTCTGTACTCTCAGTTGTACCCCCCTCTCTGCATTATTTTCCTTTAAACTACAGTAGGGTGGAAATCAGGTTTGCTTAGGCTCCTATTACATGCCAAATTTCTAGTGAAGCTGAAAGGGCCTAAGACCACCCATAGGCTGTGGAGTAGGTGTGCTCTGTGCACTCCCCACAGTCCTGGCCTTCTATTACCCAGATCAGGGATTTGCCCAAAGTACACATCAGACCTTGTTTGGGTGGTGAAGCTCCTGCATCCTTAGGAGTGCAGGGGCTTGGGGGAGGAAGGAGGGCTGATTGACCCCCTGGCTCAGGAAGCAGAGTCTCAGAGCAGGCAGCCCAGGGGCCAGATGCACTCCTTGGCAAAGTGATCTGTCAGAAGTTGCCCTCAGATATTTTTGCCTGCAAGGAAATGTGACCTAGGACCTTCAAATCCCCTAGATATATGTTCATGAGTGTATTAGAAGACCAAAGGGCAGTTTCTAAGACCTATCCCACCTCTTAAAATATCCAGGCTTCCTCATCCCCTAAGAAGCTTATAAATCACTGCACTCCACTGAAAGACACAGACGCTTTCCATTTTTTTAAATTACAACCACTTTTTGTCTTGCATTAAAGCCTCTTACATTTTCAGAAACTTACCACTTGAATTATGGAGCAGATCACAGGCCAGCAGAAAACCATTCCCAAAAGAAAAAGGCAACATAATGGAACATAAATTAAAATACACATTCAAGTACAAAGCACTGAGAGTGGTCTAGAACACAACAAGCACATCACTTTTAAAAAGAACAAGTGGGCTCTAACACCCACACTTGAAAGATTGCAGAGCATCCTAATACCTTCCAGATGTGGACTTGATTAGGGCCAAAGTTAGGTGGATTACAACCTGCACTTTAAAAGCAGTTCTTTGCCACAGACTGAAGACAGTGAAGATTTGCTGAAGTAAAGGGAAAGGAGGGAGTTAAATCTTCCCCAACAAATACTCCAGTAATGAATATGTGCACTTTACTGGCAATCAAGAAAAGAGAGTAGTTCCCATTATGAATACTTACTTTATTTCTTATTGAGGTTGGTAGAACTTCTCATGGGAAGGATGTAGCAAAGAAGGAGGCTGAGTACAATCTCCTATTTCTGCTTGGAACCAGCTGCTTTTTACAAGCAAGTGCTCCCTGGAAGCACTGGGGCACAAGCACCTACATATCAGCATGTAACCAGCTCAGGTTTGCATTGAGGTCTGGCATGTGTGCATCTAGCATCTCTAATAAAACCCTGAGCTTTTCCATCATGGCTGAATAACCTGAGCTTGTGCAGCTTCCTTGTGTGGAAATCTGAATGTCTCCTGGGACAGGAACAGGCAGAGGTGTCACACAGCACTCACACAGCTTTCTTGAAGGCTGCATTTTTCCTGGAGACACAAAAGTAGCTCTTGACTTTCCAAGCAAGGATTCCTAGATGGTGTAGTTGCCATTCCATGGGAAAACCTCCAAGCTCCCCACCAAGATGAACCATTTTCACAGAATTCACAGAGTTCACAAAATTCACAGAATTCACAGAATTCACAGAGTGACTGGGTTGGAAGAGACCTTCAAGATCACCAAGTCCAGCCCATGCCCTAACACCTCAACTAGACCATGGCACCAAGTGCCACATCCAGTCTTTTTTAAACACATCCAGGGATGGTGATTCCACCACCTCCCTGGGCAGACCATTCCAGTGCTTTATCACTCTTTCCATGAAAAACTTTTTTCTTAATATCCAGCCTGTATCTCCCCTGGTGCAGCTTGAGACTTCTGGAGTCAGTGGAAGTCACTTCCTAACAAGACTGTCGGGAGTCTCCCTGTCTGTGCATTGTGGCTTGTGTCCTCTGACCACTCTCAAAAATTTCGACATTAATGCTGCTCCCTAAGATCACTGCCTGACTTGCATGATGCTTAAGCTCCTGAAGACTTGCTCAGCTTGTGCTGGGCTCACTGTAAGGCACAGTTGAGTTTTTGAGAGGAGAGTCTTCCTTGCCTCTGGTCTGGGCATCAAGGTGGGACATCCTAAGGATTCTTCATAGATTCAGGGAAAATTCCTCCTGCTGTCTGTCAAGGAGGAAGTTTTAGAATTTTTACTTTTCCTAGGGTAGAGGATGAGAGGAATCTGAGACCACTCTTCCTCATTTTTTATAAGGTAGATTTGAATATAAGTGGGTCAGAAATCAATAGAAATAAACACAGCAAAAAATCTTTCAGCCAAAGCCTCAGACCTCAGCAGCTGCACTGAATTTTGTGTGGTAGAAGAACCTTTCTGAATAATTATTGGCATCTCTAGAAAGGTACATCATGCTCTGTACAGCACACCAAAAATGCCCCTGAGCAGAAAAATGGCTGCATTAGTATTAATGCTGGTCATATTCTGAATTAAATACTTACCTCCTTAGTAAACATTAAAATATCAGCATTTTAAAGGCAGCACAGCACCTTCCTGAAAGAGTAGGTGTCTTTAATATGAATACATTTTATTAAAAATATTTGTCACTGTGAAAGCCTGATGACATTTTGAGCAAGTAGACAGTAAGAATCATCTGGCTTTCTTCTCCATGCATTACCAAGGGATCAGCATGCACATCTCAATGAAAATTTGAATTTTTCAGTAATCTTCCAGCAGCAGAAGGAGTCAGAGACTCTTGTATGTGGTGGCTAATTGACCAGTTTATGCAGGGCACATCAGCTTTTTAGGAACTGTATCCATTTGCATCATCTGTGAACAGCTGAGAGTGTCTGTGAGCAAACAAAATGCTGTTAGCTCTGGTGTCTCAGTTAAGAATTTAAGATACAAGTGACTAAACATGCTGGCACCAGCTGTAGAACATCTGGCATGGGGATCGGTCAAAAGCTGGTGAAAGGAAAATGTTGTACCTTGATTTTTCGGGTGCCTCTTGGGATTTTAGTTCTTTGGATAATAATTCTTGGGATAATTCGAACTAATATGAGCCAGCTGCTTCTGGCATTGCAGACTGAAAAAAATGAAATGCAGAAAGAACAGAATGGCTTGGAGTCAGAGAAAGTAAATTTTCAGTGTGGTACCTACTCTGCTCCTGTCCAGAGCTGATGAGAGCTTGGTCTGATGAGACCATTTAGCTCCCAGTGTTTCTTGTAAGACTGGTGGTGTAAGAACTGCAACAAAGAGGGAGAGATCTGTAAACTGTGGAGACAGCAGAGAAAGATAAGTGGGACAGTTAATCTGTACAGTTAACTCACACGACTTAAGTTTACTTGGAAAATCCAGTGGACAAGCATGAAAACTGTTTTCTGGGTGCCAAAAGTCTTAAAATTGTAACATTTTGATTACTATTCCTACTGTTGCATATCTCTTGTCATAACTACATGTTCTTGCAAGAAAAATCTGTTCAGGCTGAAATGGGATATGAATAACTTAGAAAGGTCCAGCAAATTTTAAAAGGCAAAGGGGACAGCAGAGGGGAGGATAAAGAAAAGTGATCTGCAGAATGTAATGAGGAATGGAGAGAAGCACAGAAGTCATCTGCACCTCCCCTAGCAAAATGCAGAGATCAACAAGGAAATCATTGAAAATCATCAGCCTGGAGGAAGATGTGGATAACAAAGTAGGTTCAAGGAGAAGCTTCCACCAGTGTGCAACTGTCCCAGCAGGAAAGTGTGCACGGCTGTGCAGCAGCAGAATGACTCCATTTATTACAGTTTAATTTATTGGCTGCTGACAATGTAGTCTGTTCAGAACAAATATAGTGCAGTCTCTGTCCTCACAAGTAGTCAATTTAGCTAGAAAAAAAATTAATTAAGGTCTTTCAGATTTCCTTGTGAGTGTATTTTAAAGCAAGGGTCATCAGTGCATTCACTGTTTTTTATTGGCTATGGCACAAAAGAAGGAAGTTGCTTATTAACAAACTTTACCTCCTTGTTTGCCCATTTTTCTTGCAATTCCTTCCTCCTCTTCCTTTCCAGAGGGAAGTCCATGGGCACAGAGCTGGGGTTAGGATGGAGCTGCTCTATCCATGTCCCACACCAGGCCCTTTGTGTTTCACAGAGCTCGGGGCCACTGCTGGGCACGGCGTGGAGAAGAGAGCAGGGAAATGATGGAGGCCATGAGCCCCGTGTAAGGACACTCCTCCTGCTCTGCTCCTTGTAGTGCAGCTCTGCAGCCATAAAGTTCATGGCTGTGGGTTCTGTATTGAGTGCAGGACTGTCTGTGAATACAAAATAAAACATTGTGCACTGCCCAAACTGCAGCAACACAGCATGGAGATGAAGGCTAATCACCTTTCAAAAGCCATGTTTATTCATTAAGTTTTAATGGCAAGGGGAGGAGCTGCTTCAGACCTTATCACCTGGAGCTGAAGGATAAACCATAAAAAAACTCTCTGTTCATTTAAAGGAAGATAAAATTAGTAGTATCCATCAGAGTTTATCTTGCTGCTCATTGCTAAAGCTCCTCTACACAAAATGTGTTTTGTGTGATGTGGGACACCTACTGCAACCCCTGCAGGTGAGAATGGAGCATGTTAATGACATTTATTGAGCTGCAGTCTGTGTGTGGGGGGCTATGCCAGAAAGACAAGTATGTCTAGAGGTGGAACTCCTTGCTGCTCATTACCAAGTGGCTGAATTTCTGATGAAGAACATTACCTAGTCATTCAAAAGGCAGTAACTCAGGTTGTAACAAAGAGCCCGAGACACACTAATAAAACCCCATTTCTATTTTATAAGTCATATAATGGATGTCACATTCACTGCTTCTTATGGTGAACAGGCTACTTATTAAGCATAGTCTATGACTTTGTTTCATTTTAAAATTGCCATCTTTTCCAATTATTTTAACTTTTTCAAATCTTCTCCCTTTTAAATAAGATTATTTTTAGCATGAACCACAAGTTACAAACAGCAGAAGTTGCTATAGAAACAGAAAAGGCACTTCATGGAATGAAAATGCAGGAAGAAATGTTGTTCACTATTTATCTTCTGCAGAATCAATACCTATAGGTTGTGTATGTGTATCCATCCATACATATAGATATAGATGACTTTCTTTACTGTATCTCTGAACTCTTCACTGCTTGTATTTGTATCCTAACACTTAGCCAGTTTTTGGCACTTCTGCCCTAGCAGTTTATTATCCCCAGCTTTATGCAACTACCCTGTAAGCAGGTGCCCTGCATGCAACTCTGAATTCTGTTGGCCAAGCTGCTGCAAGTCAAACTGATGTGATGCTGCAGCACAGATAGAGGCAGGTGCCTTGCATGGGGTAGTGGGGAAAAAAAAAACCTGTTCAGCAGCCTTATTAATATCCCATTATCTGACCCTCATCACACCCCACACTGGATATTGCCAAAATAGGGGCTCATCTGGCTCTTTTCCTCCCAACCTAATTGGCCTCTACTGTGCAGATATCCAGATTTTCCTTTAAAGGCCCTTTGCTTGTTATTTCAGTTGTGAAAATAAACTTCATGCTCTAACAATTTTAAACTAAACAAAGGTAATTTCCAGTCACGGGATTTGTGCTGTGTCTGGAGTCTGTTTCTTAAATGCTGTGCAACCTCTAAGCCTCATCTGTGAGGAGAATTATATGAATGAAACATTATATAATTTTCAGCCATTGGGAATCTGCCTCAAAGTTTGGAATAACAGCATGGATTACTGAACCAGATTTAAAGGAAAGAATATTGTGTAGATTGCACTTTATGCATTCATTAGATTGAAAGAAAAAATTTCAGGTGTTTCACAGCCCAGCTATTTAGAAGACTGGGCCTGAAACATTTCTCACTTCTGCTCTTAAACCTTTATTTAACTTCATTGTTCTTTGTAATGACTCAGCTTCACAACCATTCTGTGTTAATAAACTGCCACAAAAACTAGCTACCAGAGATAATTCAGGTGATCCTTCCCTGAGGAAGGAGAGCCTGGAGGCAAGAGAATGAACTGGGTAGGAACCAAGCACCATTCAGGCCTATTTTGGATTTCAAGGCATTTGACATAGCAACACATGATATTTTGGTTAAAAAATTTGCACTATATGGAACTAACAGAACACATATTAGATGGCTTAAGAATGAGGCACATCACATCTTTTATGTGGTCTGTTATTGCTAGGATAGTTCAAGGCCTTTTCAAGGAACAAGGTTTTTCTTCTGCTTCAGAATTCATATATAATATTGGCAATCCACTTAGGACCAGATTTCTGAGCCCTTAGGAGTCCCAAAGAACAATTGCTGCTTATAATGATTCCCAAGTAGATTTTGGAAATCATGCTCAGTGTTTTGCTGCATGCTGGTTGCCCAAATACCTTTGTGAAGTTGTGGGTTTTTTACAGATTATAATCAACAGTGAGCTCCTGTTTTCCCAGCTGTCTGCCAAGCTGGTGTCCTGGTGCCTGTTTTTCAGGACAGGTTTGGACTCACAACTCCAACATGAACTGGTGGAACATTCCTGGGATATCTGGAGCTGGTTTGGAGTCCAGTCATTCAAAAAGTAGAAACTCCACACTACCATGGTCAACACTGTCCTCCAGGTGTGCCTGGGTCTCTCTGAGAGCAGGACTTAGATCTATCTCCTCAGGCAAGATACATCTCCTCCTCTTTCCTCTGGAAAGAAATCTGGGGGGAACTTCTCTGATCTCCAGGGGATTGCTTAGGTGGGATGAAACCCTGTGACAGGTTTCAGGGTGGAACATGCACACCCCACCTTTTAGACATAACTAACAGGGCAGCCAAAGGCAGAGTTTTTACTTTCAACCATTTTTGCCTCAGTTCCTGGTTTATAAATGGGGCATAGTATGAGAAAGTCTTTGGAGAGCCATGATGTAATCTAGACCACAACAGAAATCCTCATGAGAAAATTAAGGTTTTTAACTTCCAGGCAGGGCTGGAAAATGTTTATGTTGTATAGTCTGTCAGTAGGCATAGAATGGTAAAGGTGTGAAATACTGAATTGCTGTTTGTTAAATAAATGACATTGATCTCAGCTACTGAATGAAGCAAGGGTGCTAGAGGAAAACAGCAAATGTCCCTGTAATTAGAGACTATATCCTAATGCAGACTCTCCTAGGGACAGAGGAAGCTCTCACAGGCATCTTGAAGCCTGACATTTCCAACTTTTGGATTTTTACTTTGCTCTGCTGGTCAGAGTATAGGGAAAAGGTTAGTCTAGACCTGCCTATTTGCACACACTGTTAGGCCTCCAAGTGGTTCAACCTTAATTACTGCATATAGAAGCAATTCTGAATTCAGAATTCAGATCAGCATCAGTAGAGGAGACACAATTTACATGTGCCTTGTTTGGCACATAGTCTTGAGTAGGACTATTTTCAATTCTGGTAATACTCAAGCAGTACTTTCCTTTTTAAAATGCATGTCACTCTCTCTGACTCCAGCTACTCAATTCTTGAATGCATCCTTGTTAAAGAGAACAGATGGTTTCAGTTCCACAGGATGAACTCTCAACGGTGCCTTCAAATCTGGGTGAAACCACTGTCTATGTATTTGGCTGAATTGTAATGCAGGCCTCTGTGTCTTTGTGATGCTGTTCCAGCCCTGCCTGGTTCTCTTACCCTCTCTGCCTTTCTTCAGTGCTGGGTTACCTTCAGCAAAAGGCCAGCAGCCTTCTCCAGATCAATCTTTTGTCTCTAATATCCCCCACAAGAGCTAATTCCAATTCAGTATTAATAGCTGGGGCATGAGAGGAAATGACAGGGAATTAAAGCCAAATGTGGTGAGCTCAGAATTTCTCACCAGGATCAAGCATTTGGAGATGCCTGTTCTAGTTGCAGCTTGCCCATGTGGTGCTCCCTCCTGTGTTGAGTTGCACCTTTCAGTCAGCTGCAGAGTGAAACTGGAGGGAGATCCTACCTTTGGAGGCCATGCTGCTGCTGAAATGGGACTGTTCTGGGGAAAAAATGGCCAGGAAAATGAAAGGGGGGCAGGAGATTAAATGGTGCTTGGATTTGCCAACTAAATAACTTTTCAAAACTTCTTTAATACCAAAGATCAAAGCCAAGTGGACTTGTAGGACGACACAGCTCTCTAGTGGTAACCTTACAGGAGCCCTGCTCTTTGGGACGTGTCTGCTGAGACCTTTCCTCCCAGCTCCCTATCACTAGGACAGCTACAATAGAAGCAGCATTATCATACTATTCTGCCTGAAAATGCCTCTGAATTTTTCTCTAATAATATCCCAGCTGGATTGTTATTTCCTATGAAAACTTTATTGATTCGCAGCAGGCCATTTGCAAATGATAGATCGACTCTAACCTCATTAATATACAAAGGATTGTTAAAAGGGAATTACAGTGCACAAGATCTATTTCCCAAACAGAAATACACACAGTGGGGGAAATCAGTGAGCAGCCCAGCAGCCTGGGTAAGTAGTCTGTGCCTTTTGTTTGACAGGAGCATAATACTAGTTTCTGAACAAATTTTTCTGAACAAATTTTCTCCAGAAATTACTTGAGTAGGCAGAGGTAGAGAAAGATTCTTAGATGTCAAAGGAAATTTTTTAAATATGAGTAACCAGATCAAAGAATTTTGGCTATCATGCTGTGGTTGAGTGGATGAAGGGGTTCATTGGGGTAGGAAGGACTTTACTGGCTCTTTCGAGGATGTAGCCCAATGTGCACCAGGGTGTCCACGATTCCCTGAGCTGTACATTAGATTATGTTTTAGTGGATTTTACAAGGGAGCCAGTTCTTCACTGCACTGTGCCAGCCTTCACTTTCTTACACAGTTTGGGGAGGGAGCAGCAGGTGACCCAGAATTGGTCTAGGAAGCATGAGGGGACAGGAGGGGCCCTAGCAGGCTCCAGAAGGGGCATCTGAGGAGCTTTCAAGGGCAATCTGGCAAACCTGCAGCAATAAGGTCTTTCAGGTGCAGCCTGGGTTATGGGAGGAAATGAAACAGTGCTTTAGGGTTTCTGCTGGAGGCTGCTGCCATAACCTGTATCCTGGCATTGGGCTCACCCATCTTTTTCACCTCAGTGAGCTCTTTATGAATTCTTGGTGGCAGGAAGCAGATTCTCCTGCCACATGAATCACTCCTTCTGTAGGTGTGGCCATTTTCCCAGTCTTTGAGACTCACTGTGAAGAAGTTGTCCTACAACTGGGATTGCCACTTGCAAATCATCGTTGGAAGAGTTGTGGCTGGGAGACAGCACAGTCAGCAAATGTTTGCTTATTTAACAATATGAACCATGAAGAATATGAGAAAGCAGTTTTAACTCAAACTTTTTGTTCCTCTTAAATGTGGAAGTATGATCCTCAACACAATAAGAAATGCCTTAGCCAGACACATTGCAGAGTTTTCTGCATTTAGGAGGGTCAGCCATTCCATTCAGAAATTCACTTAGCCCTGTCAAACAAGAATTCTCCCTCCTTCTGCTCCTTCTGCTGCTCTCTAAGCCCCTTTATGAAACCAAATACCAGGTCAGCTCTTTCAACAGAGAACTGGTAATGAAGCTATGTTTCCTTTCCAGGAAAACCTTCTTTCTGAAGAAATAATTTCTGGTCCTCAGTTTCTGCTCCTTGCATGCGACTGCAATTAACATTCAATATTCTCTGGTGGTTCCTGTATTTAACCAAAGAAATTGGACCAGACTGTGCCAATAGTCTGCTTTCATTATTAAATATTACACCATTCTGGCACTGCTCACAAATGTTACAAGGAAAGATTTAGTGTTGTCCCAGTTAAAGGTCTTAAACCTGTCAATTTGTGGAGTCCTTCCCAGGGGACAAAGGAAGATTAACTGAGGAAAGCAGTCCTAATGCCAATCAGCTTTAGTTTGCTGTGGGAATGGGGTGGTGTAGTGGTGTATTCATGATCTGGAAAAAAAAATCACTGGTGACAATATTAAGCAGCATGAGATAAAAATTTATTTTTCCTAGGACAGTGCAGGAAACAATCTCACTTGCTGATACCTCAGCCTTAATGAGTATCTTTTGGAATGTGACATGATTAATTCTTAACACATCTTATATATGTTCTGTTAATTCTATATCATACAAACTTCTTAACCAAAATTTCATCTGTTGCTAAGTCAAGAAATCCAAACTTCTCATATCAACACAGTTATCTTTATCAACCAAAACTATAATCCTGATTTTCAAGAAGAGATGATGACTGTATTTCAGAGAATTAAAGCAAAAGACCTTTAAGATCACCCAGTCCAACCATTAACCCAGCACAGCCATGTTCACCACTAAACCATGTCCCCAAGTGCCACAGTTAAGTGACTTTTAATATTTCCAGGGATGCTGATCCCACCACTTCCCTGGGGAGCCTGTTCAATCCCTGGCAATCATTTTGGTGAAGAATTTTTTTTACAATATCCAAGTTAAACCTTTCCTGGCACAATTTGAGGCCATTTTCTCTTGTCCTGTTGCTTGTTCTTTGGAAAAGAGACTGGCCCCCACCTGGCTACAATCTCCTTTCAGGTAGCCTGGGGAGCAATAAGGGCTCCCCTGAGACTCCTTTACTCCAGACTCAATGACCTAAGTTCTACATTCTTAAAATTGCAAAACTTTTATTGACTATTTGCTTCCATTTTTCCTCCTATTTATCAGTCAGATGAGTTATTGTTATTTCTCTATATTCTTGTAGCTAGGACGAATTTTAGGTCAAACTAGTTCTTTTTTTGTGTCTATGCTATGGTTGCTTCTTGACAGGATATTGACTTCACTGTTTACAAAGTATTCTTTGGTATTCATTGATGTAATTTATGTTGAATGCACATCCTTAGTTTGTTTGACTTACAAGACATTTAACCTTGGGAAAATGGCATTTTTCAAGTTTCAGATAGAAAAGGTAAAAGTGTCACATTCATTTGCATGAAGAAAACACAGGTCCTGATGGCTGGTTTATCATATCAGCAATTTTTTTAGGTTCACAATGAACTACTGTGTTGCATCCTCATTCAATCAATTTCCTAGGCTCAGTCTGGGATGTTCAGGCCATCAGGTGTTGAGTTGCTCTCTGCCAGAGAAGCTCTCCAGGAGTTTCTGTACTGGTCATTTGAGTTGAGCAGCAAGTGCCTTCAGTGATTCTCAGTGACAGGCTGTTCTTTTGTTGCTTTTGTCCAACTATTAAACAAAGTGCAATATGTCTTGTCTTGGCTTGCAATGCAGGATGTAACCAAAAGTTTGTATTCTATCACCATCTGTTAACAACCAGGTGGGGCAGTTCTTTATCTTTTCCACAACCCATCCTCCCTCCAGGAGATATCTTCTGTTAATGGCCATTGAGTCTCACTGCAGGACTGATAAAATTACATCATCCCACTGGGAGATGCTCCAGCCAGGGGGAGGACTCAAATATTTCATACCTAGATAAAACATCAGGGCAGCCTTTTTCCACTGGATTCCAGAGGAAAACCAGACCCTTCATCCTTGGACCTTCAGAGGAACACTGCACCTTCTACAGGAGCACTGCTTCAGCTGAACCACATCTGCCACTGCAGGGGGATGCAGCCACCATTGAATGGGACTGCTGCCAACACCCTGACTGACTGACGGGGTGTCAGCTTGGATTCTGACTCTGGCAGTGTTTTGGGTTTGTTTTTTGTAATACTGTACTTCTATTCTAATTTTTCCTATTAAAGAACTGTTATTTCTATTCCCATATCTTTGCCTGAGAGCCCCTTAATTTCAAAATTATAATAATTTGAAGGGAGGAGGTTTACATTGTTCATTTCAAGAAAGGCTCCTGCCTTTCTTAACAAACACCTGTCTTTCAAACCAAGACATGTCTAAATAAATATTTCTTGTTACTTGGCCTCATACAAGACTCATAAATTCATACAGATGGATTCCACAGAGAGCGTGAGCTTTGTTGCTCTGTGCTGTTCAGAGCAGAGATCTCCTCTGCCAGGGAATGAGGACATCCAGAACAACGGGTCTTTTGGATGTAGATTAAAGACTCTCTCCCTGCAAGAGCCAGACAGAGCTGGGAGGAAGTAAACAACTTTGGCTGGGGAAACCTCAGGCAAACAGACAGATCTTGCTCTTCGTGTGTCATGACACAGCTTGTAACATATTTGTATACATAATACATCTTCTGGAATTTTCACATTAAAGTGAAGATGTACTTATCTGACAGCTGAAAAAATAACTGATGTGCCTCTGCTGTGTCTTTCCTAGGAATTTAGCAGTCCAGGGGAGAGGAAAATCAGAAGAATTATTTTAATATAATAAATAAATTAAGCACACAGTCTTGCAAACTGCATGACCCAAGAAAAATGACTGAGCCAAGTGAGCAGGAGCTATGAGATTCTGTAGAGGATCTACAAAGCCTTTGGAATCACTGTGTATCAATAATTTCCATGCAAACTCTTTTAAAAATGTCAGAAAATTGGATTGGCATTATTACATCAGCGTGTTACTTTGCATTTTATGCTGTGGAAATAATAATATATTGGTCTCAGCTTTTATAATGGGGGTACATAAAGAAGACTCAAATTCTGTGATACAAAAACAAAACTGGAACTGGGCAAAACTATTAGGATGTAGTTGTCTGCCTGAATATGCAAGCAGAGCAGTTCTCATCAGCTTTGGTAAAATCCCTGGAGCAGTTGTTGCCTCCCTCCAAAACAAAAAAGAGACATCAGTGTTAGAAAATAGGTCCCAAGATCCTTAAAAATCCCAGAGATTGTCACTGAACTGTGCTGTATAAATGTTTTCCCTCCATTCCGTATATTTTCCTGTATCTTCCTTCCTCCCTTCCCAGAATTATCTTCATCCTAGATGCAAAGAATTTGTTGCTGACATTCAAATATCCCTCAAAAGTCTAGCTTTCTTGCATTTCTAAATGAAAGTCTGTATTTTTTGTTTAATTTGTAAGAAATTTTTATCTCTTAGAATATAAATGGAAGGGGGGAGAAAGAGAGAGAGAGAAAGAGAGAAATATAGGAAGAGGAAAGAAGGAAAGAAAAATCGAAAAATATTTAAGACCTTCCAGTCAATAGGAAACTGACTGAGAAAAAACATAGTGAGATTCCATTTTGCCAATAAAGCCTGAACAGACACTAAAGAGGAGAAAGCACAAAATATCTTTTACAGAGTGAGAAACAAAACATACTGTTTCCTACATCACACAGGATTTCTGTGAAAATTAAGCTGAAGAGACAGTGGTAGACCTGATGCTCTTATTTAGTGGAAAAGTAGAAACACACTGCAGGAAGGTCTGACTCTACAAAGGAACGAGAAATTTATTCCAGACAATGTAGGTAACACTGAATTTAGATGTTATAATTACTAAATACCCCATACTGAAACAATGAAAAGCATATTCAATCTGGCACAGAATATCAGTAGGTGAAAGAACTTCCTAGGAAAGAATAATAATGATAGCAATGATCATTGTAATGATCATCAGAATGTATATATTGCAAAGGAAAATAGAGCTGGGTGGTGTAAATATGGTGATTTCCCTTGTTAATGTCAATACCCTGGGTACATTTTCTTCTCTGATGATGTATGGCTTTGGGGTTAATTTTTTCCCCCCTTTCCATCTTTATATTAAAGGACTCACATTTTTCTCATCATTCAGACATTGGTGAGTCAATTAAAAGCCAAAGGGACATGCTTTTCTGATTTTGTAAGAGTGGTTGGTTTCTGGGTCCAATGCTCCCAACTCCTCATCCTGCATGGACTCTGAGTTGTGTCTGAGAGAGGGACATTGATTCTGTTCTTCACACTCCCTGCTGGGTGTTGGGAGGAAGAATATTAGGAGAAAGAAATTTAATTCCCTCTTCAGAAAGAGTAGATTGGGATCTGGCACCTCAGGCATTTGAGAACTTGTGAACAGCTTACCCAGCAGATCTCCACTCTGTGCAGGGCTGATGCCTGAAGAGAGACTGGAACAGAGGCTGGACAGTGTTAAAGGAATAAAATAGGGATTTATTGAAAGGCCTTCAAAGGATAAACCTTGGGCAGCACAAGAGCCTGGCTGAGGCTGCACCCAAGATGGACCCAAGATGAACAAAGGGTCACGAGTTTTCTCACTTTTATAAGTTTTGGTCCATTTCCATATTGGGGTTAATTGTCCAATTACAGCTCCAGGTTATGAAGTCTCATCCTCCCAGATTGTTCCCCTCAATTCCCTTTTTGGGCCTGAAGCTGCAAAAGTGTCCTTAGTTCTCTAGCTGAAAAAGGATTGTTTTGTCTAACTAAACTGTGAAAAGGACTTGGTAACACTTTATATGGAGTTCAGTCACACACAAAGGCAGTAGAGAATCTGAAAAATACAAAAGCTAAAACTTAAGGCATCAGGGCAGCTCCTCAAAGAGAAAGAGCAGAGCTCACCTGCAGCTTTTGGAGGGTTTCCTCTCCACTGTGACAGAATTTGTGGTGAATTTTACCCCAGGGATTCTGCTTGTTGTAGCATGAAAACACACAGGAAGAACCCTGTCTCAGCTGCCCCAGAAATGATAATTTCCTCCAGCCATGCACTGCCCTGCTCCTGTGAGGAACAGCCACAGTGGTAGAAGGGAATGGATGAATTGCCTGTCAGGCACACTGTGCCATGGCACTCCACAGCAGGCTGCAGCAAGATCAGATCTCCTAGACAAGCAAACAAGAAATGTTATTTGAATAATTCAGAAATTATCATGGAATATGCTTAGTAAGCCTTTCCCACATCAATACTTGGCAGCATTCAAACATCATTAACATTATTTCCCCTCAACATTGAACCAGCTGTCAGCTTTTTAATGGATATATTGCCTATCTAAAGTAGAAAAAGGGATTGATTTGCAATTATTTATTTCAGATCTTAGATAGTTTAATACACAGTTTGATATTCTTCCAATCATTGAATTGTTTGTCTCAGATCAATTCAAAATGTGCAGAATCCAGAAATGACTGCTTTTAGCCAGATTGCTTTTGTATGAACCCACATGTAGCTGGAAAACTCCAGAGTGACAATTCTCTCTGGACATACCTTGAAGCACAGATTGAATGCAGACCACATCTGCACTTGGTGAGTGCAGGACAGCAGAGTTTTGGCACAGGTGAATTAACTGCACACTCATCAAAGAGTTCTTCCCCACACTTCCCCAATTTAATATTGCTCCCATTTTAGTGTTGTTAACATTAATAACTTATATTGTTCTTGCTTGATGCAAAACTCTCATCTTAAGTCGCCATGACTTTATTCACACACACAAATACACACACAGTGATTGCAAACCCTTCTCTTCAGGAGCTTCTCTACTAAAAATTTTAGATCTGTTACTGCTTAGGAGACAGGAAATTTTAATCTCAACTGAGTCCAGGACTCTAGTCATTAAAGGAATTAAAATATTATATTAATTGGGGTGGGCTTTCTCACCTTTGCACAGAGCATACCATAACATCAGACAGAAAAGCCTCATTGTGAAGGACAATGATTTAGGGCCCAAAAAAGTGAGAAGAGGTCAGGTGATACAATCATAGGAGACCTCAGTTTATGTGGAGCTTCCTAATAAAACTGCTCTCAGACCACATTAAAAAAATAACAGAGAAAACAGGTAATACCTCTGCTTTTTAACAAAACAATTGCTCCAATCAATCTAATCAGCATCTAATCAGTCACCTAATAGTACATTAGAACTATCTTAGCCAGTTTCTGTGTCCTCATACTATAGGAAATGAGACTGTGGATGAAGTTGCTCTGCCTTTAATAGTGTGCCTGAACTTCAAGCACATTTCATCTGACAAGAGATGTGAATTCATTAGCCCCACTGAGCTAAGCTCAGGTTGTAAATGAGTAGTTTCACAGAGTTAGGAAATGGTAGAGCAAGAAAATCCAGCCACACAAACCCTGTTAAAGTTGGAAAAGGGGAGAAAATGCAAAGCCCTGACATGAAGGCCTGAAGTTCTACCAGTTTGGTAAAACTCATTAGCATCTGACAGATTTTTCTGATGCAACTTCACTTGCAGTTCACATGTTCCTGTATAAACAAACACATCTGCCTGTGCTGTACTCACTGTGGTAATTTTGAAGAGCATTAATAAGGCTTCAAACTATCAAAATCATCTAAACAATAAGGCTCAAGATAATCCAAAGAATAAGCCTAATAAACATCAAGAAACAGCTAGTCCTACCATGATAAATCCTGGAGCATAAGGTTAAAATCTGCTAACTTTGTTTGGAGAACTCTAGTGCATAAATATTCCTTGTAAGACCTGGAACTATTTGCTTGTCAGGTTGGGAAATCTTTGTCTGGTAGGGATGAAAGCACTTAATCTATGTGAAAATAGCAGAAAACAGCCACAGACAGGAGATCAAGGCTTTATCATGTTCTGAAAACTAAATTTTCTGGAATCAACAAGTTAATGCAAATAGTAGCAATTGAATTTAACAGATTTTGGGTTGAGTTTCAAATTTGCAAAGATTTCTGCCAATATTTCATTTTCAGTATATGCTCTTAAGCAAATGAAATAAATGGGATTTTGAACACAATAGAGAAAAGACATTTTATTACTTAGAGGTGATGCTCCTACTATTCCCATTTTACTATTTTCATTTATATTATTACAAATGAAGAAATGCAATCAGGTTGTTCAAGAACACTTGTTGTGTGGATATATTGTGGAATATGTCTGACAATAAAAAAGCTACTCATACAGAAAAAAAAATTCTAAGTGTAATTGGGAAATTCTTGATATACTTTCCAAGCAAAATCTTGATTGGATTTTATCTTTGATTAACTCCTTGATTGTCCCCAACACAATTTAATTTAATTCTCTATAAAAATTTTTAAAAATGCAATGGAGAGGAACTTTTAAGCTTCCCAGGATGCACATAAGAAATGTAAATGCAAGTGAAAGTGTGAAGTTGTAGACAAACCTGGTCAAACTGAGTAATCACATGCAGTGGTAACCTTGATTCAACATGCACTTTCCTATGAGAATTTGCCAGGACTTGTCAAGACCTGCCCTTTATATCTGTAATTTATTCACCTATTCATCTTTCTATCTATTAAAAATATTGTAGATTTTTTATATCTTATGTTCTCTATTACCTCATTCTCATTCTCTTCTATGGCCTGGTAGCAGATAATTTTTAATTATTTAATGTTCTCTAAGGGGGAAAAAAAAATTGGGGACAAAAGGAGTGGGGCTCTCCATTTACTTCTTTATACTGTTTTTTTAATAGGAAAAGGAAATATTTTTGATCCACATTACTTTTTCTCAGACCATCCAGCACTCCTCACTCTCTTTGTAGGTTTTTCCCTCTCCTCTTCCATGTCTCTGTGACCTTTCCCACACTTATTATATAGATGGCTAAGTGAAAGCAAAGAGCTTTACAAGCAATTGCATCTCCATGGTGACAAAACCACAGTGTCTCATTTATGCTCCAGGATTCCCAGGTAAATATTTTTCAGCTCTTTTTGTGGCGTGGAATTCAGCTGCATGGGAGAGGGGGGTGAGTTTTCTCCTAACCCAACTCTGACTCCTTAATGCCAGAATATTAATAGAACAGCTTCAAACTGTATTGCACTTAAACATGTAATATGTATAAGTACACAGAGAAAAGATTTCAAGGTCATTCCAGCTTCTGCAAGAATTTTCAAGGACAAAAATCTTTATCTGTTTTGTGCACTGAGAGCACAGAAGACTGAAATGTTTCATTCCCTCAGAAGGAAACCTGGCAGCAGGATGCACAACTTCTCCCCAGTATTTTTTCCCATAAGACCTGGAATGAAAAACACAGGAAGAGGAAAGTTTCATTTTCTCTGCTTGTGTTTTAGCTTCTTTGTCAGTTCTGAGAAAAAGCTCCCCAATCTCTCTAATCTGACAGGTTCCTGGGATTTTTCCTTGATTTTTATGAATGAGATCCTATCCATTTGGGAATAGGTGACAGATTCAAACCAGAGAGCAAATAACAAAATGTAGGGGCAGAGTAGGTGAATACTGACCTAATGTGGACTATGCAGGCTGGCAGCAGAAAATTATTTTAAATTTTAAATTTTAACAAAAAAAAAAACCCTCTTGGTGGAGTCTGGTTTCAGAAAATAATTAAAAGTTACATCCAATCTAATTGTTTTTGCTGCCATGTTTTCCCTGTCCTTTCCAGACAGTATCACCTCTACATTGGAAAAAAACAGGGATTGAGAGGACAGAATTTAATTGTGTAAAACACATGGCAGAGGTGGCTAGTACATTAGCCCAGAGAACTGGGACTGAACTATGGTTAGAGAGCCAGTTATGACATTTTACAAAAGAGCTGAGGCTCAAACATGTGCTTGTGGTTAACACTGAAGGAGCTAGTCCTTTCCTGAGGAAACCTGGGTGCTGAACCCCCATCTGTAATGCAGCCCACAGGTCAGGAGCCCTGGCACACTCCTCTCCATCCCTGTCACTCCACTCAATTTACATTTGCATCTCAAACCTGACGTGCTGCTTTAAGGTTTGCAAGAAGCATAGGCAGAGGTCAAAAAGATATGCTGTTAAAATTGTCCCAAGCTTGTCACTTGAACAGGTTTCCTTATGGTTTTTAAAGTTGACCTTTGAATAAAGTTTTACAGACTTCAGGAGTAAAAGTTAAGCTAAATCTTGTGTTCCATGTGAGCAGGGGGTGAATTTAAAAAGTGTGTAAATAGCTATTCATATGTAATTTGTTGTCTATGTCTAACAAATGCAGAAAGGCTATGATTTAAACTTCATTGCCAAGTTTAGATTATTTTAAAAAATAATTTAGAAACACTTTTAAATGCTCACACTAAAGCTTTAGGTTAAATAGTAATTCATGTAGTCTCTTTGCCACTTTGTTTTATCTGCTTCTCAGGAATTAATTTCCATTTTAGCCAAGTGAAAGACCAGCCAATTTTCAGTTATAAAATGTGAGTGAAAGGTGACATGAAATTGCTGAGTGCACAAATACAGAACCCATCAGAATAAAGGCAGAAATATAACACCTGGCAGAGATTCTTGAAACATGCAGCTCAAGACTTGAACACCCAAATTCTCCTTCTAGAAACAAAAGTATGTGGGAGCTGCCAGTGCAGGCTGTGACAGTGATACCAAACCACAGGAAGGTGAGAGCTCCTGGTGTAGAGGACAGAGTTTGGTAGTGAAGAGAGACCTCAATAAGTAATACATAGGATAGATTTAAAACAACAGAAAGTTAATTTCAACAACAGGAATACCAAATTTCACAGTGTAGAGCTTTTCAGAAAAGTGGACAATATACCTAAAGGGGGCCTTAAGAATCACAGAATCAGGGAATGGTTTGGCTTGGAAGGGACCTGAAAATAACCTAGATCCAGCCCTCTGCCATGTGCTCTCTCCCTAGGCAGTGCTGTCTCCCTCCAGCTCTACTCTCACATATGGCCTGGAAAAGTTTTTGAAAGTTGAAACTGAGAAAGTTCACAGGTCCTCAGGAGAGAAAACCTTTAAATGTGTGTGCTGGCTTTCCATCCCCAGACCAGGGGAAGCCTGTTTCCTGGTATGGCTTGTGTCCATCCATAGATTTTCAGCTCTGGGATATAAAGTCAGCTAAGATAGAAGTGAAAAAGGGAAGGTGTGTAGAGAGGCAGTTCCAAAGCCAGCAAGATAGACATGAAAAAGGGAACATGTGCAGAAATGCAGCCTGCTGCATGTCCAAGATCTGTGATTATCCAAGAGGCATTTATGTGCTAACAGTCTGCTTAGATATTCCAGGGATTTCTGACACCTCTCATTGCACACAGAGTAACTGTACAGGCACGTGTAGTGTACCAGAGCATCCCCCACCTGCTCCCACAGTCACCAGTGGGGGCAGAGCAGCCCTAAATGCCAGTCCCGCATCCATTGGGTGGAAAGGAGCAGCACAAGAGCAGCAGAGAGAGGGCTGGATGCTGATCCCAAACCTGCAGGTGACTCTCCTGCCTAAGGAATTTATATATATATATATATATATATACACACACACATATATATGAATATATATATACATACATATGTGAATATATATATACACATATATGAATATATACACATATATATATATTTTTTGTTTCAATATCTTTTTTATTGCCAAACATTCCACAATACATCCACTTCTTGAACAACTGCATTTCTGCATTTCCTAATTTGTAATAACATAAGTGAAAATAGTAAAATGGGAATAGTAGGAGCATCACCTCTAAGTAAAAAAAAATGTCTTTTCTCTATTGTGTTCAAAATTCCATTTATTTCATTTGTTTAAAATAATCATATTCAGAATATGCATTACAATTATCTCACCTAAAAATCCCCCTTGCATTCATACCACCAGAAAACCCCATCCAACCTGGCCTTGTACTCTTCCAGGGATGGGGCATCCACAATTCTCTGGGCAACCTGTGCCAGTGCTTCACATCCCTCACAGGAAAAAACTTTTTTCCTAATATTTAATCTAAATTTACACTCAGTTTAAAACCACTCCTAGTTTTCTATCACTCCATGCCTCTGTAAACAGACTTTCTCCAACTTTCTGGTAGGTTCTCTTCAGGTACTAAAGGTTGCAATTAGGTCAGGGGAGAAAAGAACAGGAAACCTGGAAGTGCTGCTTAGCTCTTCTGAGGGGAGATGGGTGCAAGTTTTTGGCTGCAGGGTGAAATTTCTCTAACAACACAGCATTTTATTGTATGCATTGACAGGAATATGGAAATTTCACAATCCAATTCACCTTCCTTGAAAGCACCATACACTTTTGCTGAGAAATAAATACACAGACAAACAGGTTCAAAATTTGTGGTGCTACAAAGCCAAATCCATCCTGTGTCCCACAACATGAAGCTTCCACTGACATAGTACCACTGGTTCACATATACTTGTTCATGATTTACATGAAATTACAGAAAAATCAGGTGCTTCTACCATGTACCAAAGCCCAGCCTCAACCCTTGACTCAAACTGTTGAGTGTCTTTATTAAAGCTGATACAGTTAATTTCACTTTAAATAAGTGTTTTCACCATCTTCTAAAGCTGTCTTCTGCTAAGCAATCATTCTGCTTTGCTGAGTAGGGACTATTAGGTGTTACAGAAAGCTATGGCATTTATGGTTCCACTCTCATTACAAAACACTGTTTACTTCCAAATCTCCCTTCTTCCTTCCCTCCCCTCTCCAGAATATACACAGCAATGAGCTGGATTGTCTCTGTTTTTCTTGTGTGTATGGCATCAATCAGCACTTGCAAAGGATAGTGTATCCTTGGTTCTGCTTGATTGAGATCTGCAGTTTCACATTTACATAATTAACACACACATCCATATTTAATCTGTGCAGATGAAGACAAAGTCATGACTGCTTAAACACCACAGGGCTTGGCAAGCTTCCAGCATTGGCAAAAAGCTGTACTCTCGTGCTTTTTCCTGGGTGGGATTGCAAAATATTTGGCCAGTTCTGTGACAGGTGTACCAAGCCTCCCTACCTTTGAGGTTGGAGGAGATGGAGCAGTGAAGCTGCCCACAGATGCTCCCTTACACACTCCTGTGATGTCTTAATCACATGAATAAGCATTTGTTCTGCTTTCTTCCTCCTCTCACCTCCACTTCCATTTAAACAGAGACTGCTTGTTTTGGTCATGCCAGTTTGAGCTGATATCAAAAAGGCATTTTTTGGAATCCATGTGTTTTCTACAGTAGAAGGTGAAGTGGAGGCAACAGATTCATCACTGGTATTTTTGGGATGCTGATGTTCCCTATGCTGCTGCCACAGACACCCAGGAGGAGCTGGATCCTGCTCTGTAGGAACTTGCATTACACAGTGCTTGTTCTTGGCAGCTCCCAATAGAGAAGCTTGGATTCCCCTCTCCTCCTTAACTTTGTGCATCTGGCAGAGGTGCCTCCCTTCAGCTCAGTGTGTCCCCAGATCCCCTGTATGAATCAGTAGACTCAGAAATGTCAAGTGAAATGAGGTGAATTCAAGCCTAAGTCAGGAATAGGGCTGCTCAGAAAGGAATAATTCTCTTTTGTGAAATAAAAGGAAGTCTTGACCTATATTTCTGCTTCTGTCTGAAGGAAGAATAAACTCTGGCATTTTAAAATTAGAAATAGACAAGTGCCTGCCAAGTACAGGATGGTCTAGTGTGACTGGGGAGCTTGAGCAAGCCACAGGATACCTTGCTGTATCATTGTATACCAGTGGAGATATGAATCACCAGAAGCAGCTCTAAGTGATCACTTGTTAATGCCTTATGTGGTCCCCAGAAAGACCCTGTGCTTGCCAGCAGCCATGAACCCAAAAGAAAGCAAGTATAATCTATAATATATATATATATATATATGTATAAAACAGTAGAGTATTATCTATAATATATATAATATTGTACAATATTTGATAAGAAACACTTTCAGATGGGCTACAATCAAAGTTAATAGGCTGAATAAGGTCTATTTAAATGAATGTCTTAGATGTGGGTACCACAAAAAGCTGGTTACTGTATAGAAGGGCACTTACACAGTTCATTTACCACATGGCTGGGTAGGGAAGAGTAACTCTTCGGGGCCATAACAGCTGGAAAAGTGCTGTAGAGATGCATCCTAACAAACCTCAGAGAAAAGGGAGAGAGTATTCCTGCAAAACTCCAACCACTCTTGATCTCTGAAATCTAGCAAGGCTCCTCAGGCAGAGATATCAATCTGCAAAAAAGCACTTTCAGTTTTTAATCCTTTTTTAAAATTTTTATTTCTCTTGCTACTTTGCCTATTTTGCCCAACCTTCTCTTTAAAAGTTTGACATCAGTTCCAGCTTATTTTTTTTTCTGTGATTTACCATTAAGCTTTTCTACTATTTGAGCCCCTGAGAAGCAGCAAATTTATCACACACTACCATCACAAATTTGCACATCTCCAGAAAACAGTGTTTGACAGCAGTGAGAAAGACCAGTCCTGCAGGATATGGTTTGGGAACACTAGGATATTGGAATTTTCCCACTAGACTATCAAGGACTATTGAGGAAACTGGCATTACTCAGTACTTTGTTTTATGAAGACATTCCATTCAACAGATAAAACTCACCAGCAGAAGAATTGTTGGCTGCATTCTATGACAAGTCCAGACTGAGACAACAGCTTTTGTTTATTGTTACATTAATGACAACAATTAAGGATGCCCTTAAAGTCTGATATCCTTTATTTAAGGCAGGCTAAGTATAGCACTTTCATTTCCACTCTATTTCCTTCTTTAAAATATATAATTGTACTTTTAATGGATGTGCACAGGAACACAATTAATAATTCCAGCAATCTGGAATCATTCAGAAACAGCATTATTTCCTTTCCTAAAGGCAATATCTGAGCTGGTGTCAGAACTGACTTTTGCACCCCAGAGGAAAATACTCTGTAGGTATTTGATGTTCTCTGGAGTGGAGATGGCACTGGGGTTTGGGACAGAATCTCTGACCTGCTGCTTAGAAGAGATGAACTGTGTTTGTTCCCCTGGATAGCAAGACAGAGAAGTCAGGAAGAAGCTGTTCCCTATTTTCTGGCATCTTTAAAACCACAAATATCTTCTTTTTGTTAGAGCACCAGTGGCTTGAGTGTGTTTCCCAATATTTGTACTTCATTCACAATAACAAACATGAAAGCTGCAATGTCTGACAGTAAGTATGTTTCTTAATCCAGCAGTCCATGTAGATATTATTTCAGTATACGTGTGATATGGATAGGAAATGGTATTAACCACTTAACACCTACAATCCTTTAATTCAGCACTAAATATTCAGTGCATGAGATTAGGTGATTCAGCCCTGTTATTAAAGTAGCTGAGGGTCTGCTGTGCAATGGGAGATACTCAATAGATTAAGTGCTGGTTGTAATTTTACTTCATTACTCAGATTCTGAGGTCTTTAGGGCAGAGAATATGTCTCTCTGCATTCTCTGGAGCAGTTTGTGTATTTATGGTGCCATCTGAATGCCCCAATGCAATGGTAATGTCAAGATGTAATTCTCTTGGGCTCTAAACTTGGTTGAGGGGATCAGGCCACCCAAGTACACAAGGTCCCAAAATGCAGCTCTACCATGACCTCTCCAGGCTGAAGGATGCAGTTCCTTCCATCCACACCTCCTCACCAACACACAGTTTAAAATGAAGAGGCATTGACAAGTGAATTTGCTCTGAAAAATGGGTTTCCAAAAGTGGATTATTGAGATACGAGATTATTGAGATGCTCCCTCAGTGGTTTCCCCTTCTGATTCCCCTTGCATAACTGAGAAAAAAAATCTATTGTAACAGTGTGACCTCCCTGGAAATTTAACACTGATTCTGAGGACCAGTTTTGTCATCTTCACTCTAGATATATGTCACCATCACCCACCAAAATCAAAAGGAAGGGGTTTTTTTTGAGGAAAAACTAAAGCTGGTGCAAATGCAGACATGGCCTTAGGTGGAGAGTTTGCCTGACATGCAGTGGGAGTGGAAAAGTATTCCCACAGGCATCTAATTTGAGTGTCTAAGAAGCCAAGGACCTTTGGAAGTCCCCAGTGACAGCATCCAAGGCAGGAACCCAACTCCATCCATGGGAAATCTGCTCAGAGCAACAGAAAAAAGGGCAATCATGATTGCTGCAGCACCACGTTGGAGAATTGTGTTTGGAACATTGGGACACCAACCACAGGTCAGCAGAGAGCTCAGAGGGGACATGCACAGGCACAAGTGCCCAGTCTGCTCCTGGGCCAGACCTACCCCTTAACCAATGCTCTGCTCATCAATACTCACATGGAGAGGAGACAACTTCCCCCATGTTGGACACCAAGGAGCAGGGAATGAACTTTTACCCCACAACATCACCTGACAAACACACCATTTGATCACTGTTCCATCAAGGAAGCCAGACTCAGAAACCAGTAGAGTTCTGTTGTTTTCAGTGCATGATCCACAGAAACTCTGTACACACAAAGACTACTTTGGAGAAGAGCACAGAAAAGAAGTAAAACACAGCACATTGTTGATGGATTTATGAACACTGTGGAGGAACCTGGACATGTCTGGGGAATGTTTTAGAGTCCAGTAAAAAATAATATTAAGTATTGGAAATCACTGTCCCAGCAAATTGGAGACAAATAAACTGGACAAGGACTGTTCTGCCAGTGCTTTTACTGCAAATAAAGTTTAGTAAAACTTTCAAAAATGAGGCTAGGTGGATGATTCAGGAGAGGTTGCTTCAAAACAGGGGAAGTGGGGAATACATCAAGTGTTGAAGAGCACAAAGGAACCTGCATTTCCAGAACTTGGTGGCAAATATTTCTTGGCTGATGTTTCTTGTATGAGGAGTTAATTTGAAGGGAGACAGGAAAAAACAGTGGATTTGTGGGATAGCTGAGTTATGATACAACAAGGGGCTGATTTTAGTGACCTAGTTTTTTTCTGCAGTGCCAGCCTCTGAAGTAGAGATGTGTGTTTTTCCACATCCTGATGCTAATAACCCAGATAATTTCCTCCAAGCCAGCTCCATAGTCTGTTTTATGGGCACAGTATGTCCTTATCTTCCTGGAGTGATAAGACACCACCTGTTCCCCACAGTGAATTCCAGTGGAAGATGTTCTATGCCTGTAAAAACAAAAGTGCACTTCCTGCAGGAAAAATGTGACTTAAGTTTAAGGACTGTATCTTGAAAAATAGAATTTATTATATAACTGCATGGGTTTCTTGCTGCCTCTTGCAAGACTTAATTATTCCCAGATGAAACAATGGCTCCACAAAACTTAATGGCTGCTTCTACTTCTGTAAAGTGAAAAATCATTTCTGTGTTTCTCTCTTCTTGCTTCTACCACAGGTGAAGCTTTCTTTGCTTTGTGTAATGATGAGTCTGGCTTCTTGTGAGACACTTTCATCACAGCAGCAACACAAAAAAGGGAATTGTATCCAGATAGGTGCAATACCTCTCCTGGCACCTTGGATCACTCAGATAGCTTTCAGAATTGAGAGGAAACATAAAACATTCTCCTACACTGGGAATTGCTACATTTTCCATGTTCTCCATGAACTCACTTCAGCAACCTCCACATCAGACTTGGGTCTGTGCTGCAAAATCTGATTGACCCCTCTCAGCCCCTATTGACCCCCTCATCCCCTTCCTGCACCACAAACTCATTTTTAACAGCCTCCCCTCACATTCTGAGTCCTGCTCTGGGCTGCTAAAGCATCTTTTTCTCATGAGGGCACCCCTTAACAGGATTAAGCAGCTATATTAAATCCAAATTGAATTGTGGACTCATTGTGCTCACATTTGATTCTATTACAGATTGTATTTGTTTCATTTCATTATTTACTGCCAGAAAATGAACAACTCCCTTTTAGCAGCAGGCATCAGACTTATGGAGCTGAGGCCCAGCCTGCCTAATCAGAGTTAGCCAAACTACAGACTCCAGAGACAATTACATGTCTCTAAACAACCACTTAGATGAGAAACCAATAGATCATTTTTATACACTTGTGTTTGAAGTGCAGGTCAGGGGACAAAATTGATGATAGTTAGAAAACCAGTGCACTCTAAAAAAAAAATAGATGAATTCATAGAGCTAAAGATTTGGATTATATTTTAATTTGGTAAAATCAATACCTCCGTCATATTTCTGGAAGGAGAAGGCAAAGACTAATGAAACTGACACAATACATTTTCTGTAATGTTATTGAGGTGTGAGTTAGAAAGAAAAATGTTGGAAGCGTCTATAACTCATACATAACATATATGAATTCCTTCATCAGCTTTTACTGACTTGTTTATTGCCAAAATCAATACAGCAAACAAACAAATATTTTCAGTATTCTTCTGGCTGTTCCCAACAGTGTCTAAAAGCAGTGTGTATCAAACCCTCCAAAATGTTGCAGTGTTGCAAACACAGTATTTATTTAACCTGGGAAAAACACACCAGCTGCTTTTAAAAATACAATATTGCTATAAGGTGTACACTAAGAATAGTGATAAATTGACCCAACAGCAATTGAAGTCTAAAATCAATCTTTGTTGCTTTTACAAGAAGTTTTGATCAAGTTCTAGCTTCACATGAGTGATTTTACCCAAAAGTTTTAGCTGCAGCTACTGGCAAGGACCTGCTGCATCCCAGGGAATGAACCCCACTATGGCCCAGGGCTGGCAGCACCTGATGGGACCTGCAGAGCAAGGTTTGATCAAAGCACTGTGAGGTTTTCATTGGAAACAGCTTTCCAAACTGAGTTTTCCAGGCACTAATAATCCTAATATTAATATTAATAAATAGTATTGTTGGAGGATTCAAATTTGCTGTGTTCTGATTGCCATGCCAAATGCCTTCCATTGCAACACTGGTATATTGCTTTTTTTTTTTTTCCCTGAAGGAAACAATGAGTTTGATACTAAGGATGAAGGGATGTAGGATATATAAAGTATTTCCATTGTATTGGATGGTGCTTGGTGCTCTCCAGCTGCAGCAAGGTTTAAGACAGCCAGGGGCAAAAGGGAGAAGGCAGTGAATGAATAACCAGAGGCAGTGTTAACTCCAGGACAGAGCATCTGCCTGGCTGGTGGAGGAGTTACAAATCCATCTGTCACCGGGCTAAGAGGGGGGCATAACTTTGCTTCACAGTGTGTGCTAAAGCCAAAAGGAAGCACCTTATTCCATAAATATATATTTGCTGGTGCCAGAAAGTCAAATAAAATCTGTTTGAACAACTCACTGTATGAGTGAGCCATTCACATCAGGGCTGGGAAGTGTGGGGCAATAAATGCAGATTATCTCAGACACCTGCATTTGTCCTGCCCAAGAAACGTTGTCAAGCATTCATTGCATGAGCAGGGTTGAGACAGCTCTGCCTTAGAGCCTGGGGAAGGTGGAATCCAGAGCCCAGCATGTGCCAGGGGGATCAGCCACAAATCCTGGGACAGCTGAGTCTCACGGGCAGGGGCAGACCTGCCCCATGCCAATAAACCATCTCAGCTCACAAAAAGGAGAGATCCTTGCAAAATTGCAGTCTGGGAGCAGCTCTTGACATGAAGAAGGGGAAAAATGCTGAGGGAAAACCCTCCACCCACAGCCCAGTGCAAAAATTCTTCTTTGGGTAAGCTGGACAAAAATATTTACTGTTGTTCTCTATGGAGGGCCTTGCAAAATTTTAAAAGGATGTGGGCAATTTTGAATCCCATCTTGATTTATGAAAGCTGTCTTAACAAATAATAATGATGTAAACTGTGCAGTGCTCCTTACAGCTCAGTTTTATGGATGTGAGGTGTTAGCAGCACTGATAAGGGAGGTGGGAGCAGGAAAGCTCTAAAGTTGTTCCCGTTTAGATTTTATCCTGCTGTGTTATCCTGAGGAACAATGCCTATTTTCCACACACTTACATGGAGAGAATAAGGAAATCCTGAGGCTGCTGATCTCCCTTGACCTCCCTCCTTCCCCTTGGGGCTGTGACACTCAGTTTCAGGGCTGGCTGCTGTCACTGCTGTCCTGTGTGCTCTGTCCAGCCCTGCCTTACACTGCTGGGATATTTTCCTTTCAGTCCTGCTCCTAAAACATGAATTTAGTTGTCTAAAAGAGAAATTTGGCGGCTTGGCTATGATTCCTGAAAGGTTCATACAGTTGTAATCTTAATAATAAAACATTCATGGAGTGGATGGGAAGAGCAATGTGCAAAACATTAACATCCCTGCAACTACATCTGTGCAGAGGACCTTCAAGTTGTTCCTGCAAAATGTGTGATTGAGCTAAAAGCTGCTGAAAATTCACCCACTCACATTTATGTGGATCAAAGCTCTGGGTTTCAGTCAATGCCCCTTTTAAGTAATTTCTCAGAATTCCACTGAAGTGAATTGCTTGAAAAACTTTAGGAATGAGAATAATGTCAAGAATCTTTACCTTTCTGCAATGCATGTCTTTCCAGAAGGATTCAGCTTCAAAAGTCTCAGGAGATTTGGGATTCATCTCATCAGGAAAGAGGAATAAGAGAGTGACCTGTGTCTATTGCTCCCCAGAAAAGTGCAGCATTTACAACTTGAACTACTATCTCTGCTAATCATCTGTGAGTAAATCAATAATTGAGTCTTTTGAGGAAACAAACCCTGCACAATGGTATCTCTGCATATTTTTGCTACTGATAAGGCTACAAACCTGTGAAATGCATAGGTATGACCCATGTTTCAAGCTCTTTCAAACAATCAGCACATGAATAAAAATCAAACTTTGAAATTCTCAAAGAGTGAAATTTCATCCCTGAGCAGAAGGGCTGGCACAGTGACATTTCACTTCCCCAAGCTCTCAGAAACCTTCAAAACAGCTCTTTAAAGGCAATTCTGCATTGCACAGCCTTTGGGCAGGCCTGCTCAGCAGTGAATTTCATCCATTGTCAATTATATGTGAGAGGACTTTGATTTTTCACCTAAGAAGAGAAAAGGACTAAAGGAGTAGAGCACATGATTCATTTCATGTAGATATCTTGCAATCAGCACTTATTGTCTCTGGGGCTTGAAAAGGACAAAGCAGGGACTGGTATTCTGGAAGGAGCTGCAGACATTTGTGCATAAAAAAATGAAAAACACGAGAAAGAAGAGATTGGGAGAAAGAATATTCAGAGAATTCTGTTTTTTCCCCAATGCAATGGTAAGAGGAAGGTCTACTGAAACAACAAGTGACAAAATGGTACCTGTGTGTACTTTTACAGGACCCACAGCTGGGGAGGAATCATCCCAAACTTCCATGAAAGGGGTATTATACACCATAAATAAGTAAAGGTTATTTTTCTGTACTGAAACTTGAAAAATATAAATATTACGTGCTATTCTGGGCACTAGTGAAATTGCTTAGAGGTCTGAAATTGAAGAGGTGTTATGGAGGAAAATCTTAAATACTCTGAAGGTTTGGAGTTTGGGTTGTGAGGAGGGATTAGCCTGTGCTGGCCTCTGCAGCCTGAGGAAGAAATGAGGTAAAATGGGAGAGTGCCAGGGAGGTGAACGAAATCCTGGAATGAACAGATTGAAGGCAGTAAGCTGTTTAAGATAGCAACTAATTTGAAAACAAGATGCCATGGACTAAAATTGGGATGGGATGGGATGGGATGGGATGGGATGGGTGGGTGCACAGGCAATTCAGACAAAATTACCTCACAGAAAAGTGGCTTCAATTTGGTGTGGATGGGAAGTCAGCCACTGAAGCATGTGTGCTGGGGAGGGGGTAGAGTGCAAAACCACGGTGAAAAGGAGCAAGATGTATTTTTGGACAAGGAAAAAACCCAAGGTTACAGCCACTAATTGGATTTTGGAGGATATGCTGATATTAGCTACTTGTAAATTGGTTGATATTTTCTGGGTTTGTGAGGACAGGCTATAACAGTGATGTTTTCTCCCAGCAGTTAATGTTGTCGAGTCCTTTAGTCATTTGCAGTGTCAGCCAGAGCTTGTGGAGGTTGGTGGGGCTCCTTTCCTGAACAGCAGCAGCAACAGGCTTGGCATGGGCTTCTCTGGTAGAAACTATGAGAGCTTTGCAATTTTTCAGTTCTGGGGGTAGTACTGCTTTTTGATTACCAATGAGCCTTTGAGGGGGAAGAGGGTTGTGGCAGAAAAATGCTTCTATAAACCTTTCCTTGTCCAGGTGCTGAGAGCCCTTGGAGCTTCCCTTCCTCGATGGTTTGCTCTGAGTCCCTGATGCCCTTAACTCATTCTGCTCACGCTCACTCTGCTGCCATCAGGATTCCTAGACATTGGCATAAAGTTTAACCTTCAGATCTGACAGAGTCATAGCCTAGACGTCTATGACATTTGAAATCAATATAAGCAGCAGTGGTATTTGCTTCAAAGCACTGCACAGGAGGTAGTTTTAAACACAAACCTTTGGAGGGCCTGCCAGTGCTAATGATCAGTGCTCTGGTGCTGCATCAACACTCTCTCCTGCTGTCAAACAGTCACGTGTGGGCTGCAAGGCAGGGCAACAAAACCCCCAAAACTCCAACTTGCACTTCATAAGTTAATGAAGCAGTTTCATTAACTGCCCTACCACAGGGAATGGTGTTTTACGTGAGCAACACTAATATAATTCATGCAGAAAAGCGCTGTGGTAAACACATACCCAAGCCAGCATGTCACAAGGTGATACCTTGATTTTATTTCCCAGCTTACAAATATAGTAGAAAACAATGCTGTGGCTGCAGTCCTCAGGCAACAGGTGAATTTAATGTGAGCAGTGACAACTCAGTCCTCCTGTAAAGACATCTAGAAGTAGAAACATGGGTGTTTCTACTTATTTGAGTATTTCAACTTTTTAAAGTCATCTTGACTTTGCATCAATATATTTTGCTTTGAAAGTCAGAATATCTTCCAAACTTAGCTTAGCCTGCCACTGCTGAATGGTATTACCTAACTCTCTTTACACACTTTTTTGTCTAGAAATAAAAATTATTTTTTTACTTATGTTGAGTGGCATTTGCCAGTCTGTTGATTAAATCAGAATTATTGCCACAATTGAGTGTTACCTACTATGAATCAAGATCAAATTGACATTCTGTGAAATGTATTATAAAAAATGGAAATTAAGAAGTGAAGTACTCACTGCCCCAATTTATATTAAGCAACAATTCAAAGTGTTACAGTCTAGCCCAGAGGAATGTAATTAAATCACACCTCTTTTATAAAACTATTTTTATCTTTGTAACAGAATATATTTTAAGGTAGAATTGCTAAACAGATTGGCAAGTTGACTAAGCAAAGATATGCAAATATTATAACACTGCTACCAGAGACCAATCAACCACATTTTATTAACAAGATTCACAGCACACCAGAATGGTCTCTACTTTTTTTTTTTGGTCATGAGTTATTTTGCTTTGTCTTGAGACATGAAGCCCATGATTCTGTTTCACCCTCCCAACTCAACTGCAGTGTGCAAAGACCTGAGCCAGAAAGATCTGTGCACATCTTCATCCACCCACCAGATAGAACCAGACATCCTTGCAGTGATGAATTTTCCTCACAGAAATCAATAGAAATGTATTTTATCATAATCCTAAAATCAATATTAAATAACTAAGCCAAGCTTTTGGAAAAATAAAGTCCCCGACTATAAATTTTTCCTAAATCTAAGCTTTGAAATCAATTAAATCCATAGTATGCCCCAATACATTTTATGACCATTTGAACCACTGCTGTTATACTTAACACCATATTTTGTTCTAGGAAAGGGTAATAAATGTCTCCCTAGCACTGGAGAAAGCCAACAGGGGACACTGGTTGTTTGGAGTACATTCCTTCAAAGCATTTTTCTTCACGTTGCTGGAGGAACTAAATTAGCTGGGAAAACTCAGACTAACAACCAGTTATCCATCATGGCTCTTTGTGGCCCCATATCATTGCACACAATTGTTTTGACAACATGAAAGGCCAACAGGACCTGCTCCCAGGGGCAATTCTGCACTGAAAACCATCAGATAGGTGGCACTTTATGGTTGAGTCCAAGTAGCTCAACTCAGCTAATAAAATCTGGGGGTGTGCTAAGGTAAGTTACAAAGGCTGTGAAGAACTGGGAAGAAACCAAACCCCATGTCAGACTATTTAAACAGGCAACAGTGCCCATCTTTGTTACATCCAAATCTTAAGGGTCTTTTCCACCCTAAGTGATTCTGTGCTTCAGTCATGGATCATAGCAGAGAACTACTTGTGAGCCAGAGAAGGCAGCAGGAAGCTGTTTGGGGGCTGTGCTGTGCAGATGAGCATCTGGCAGCCAGAGGGATGCAGCTTTGTGGATACCCTCCCAAACAGGCTGCAGCAACACTGAGAGCACTCTACAGCAAGTGAAGTAAAAACCTTGCACAGCAGGGAATAGAAACAGCTTATGGGAGGATCCTGAATTCTGCTCAGACAGCGAGCAGGAATGGGGTGGAAAATTAAACTACTGTTCCAGGCTCTGAAATCTTTCTTCAGCTTTTAGTGTCAGTTTATGCTTCTGGAAATGGGAATGCCTGGGTGTTGGATTCATCTGGCTCTGTAACACTGGCAGGGCCACAGTGCTGTGTAGAGGTGGCCTCCAGGATGGGTTTAGGGTTGCACACAGAGCTTCCCTGCAGGCAGAACCCCACAGCTGCCTTTGAGATGCTTTGGCTGATATACCTGAGTACTGGAGCAGTGGAAGTATGGAGAACATAATTCTGAGCTGCTTTTAGGAGATCCCATAAGGGTGCACTTTTTCCATAGCACAGGTAGGTCCAGAACTTCATTCCAGACATGGAGGAATGGTGACCTGGTGCCTTGCACCCCTTTCCAAATGCCCTTGTGAAGATGTCACAGAACAGATTCATGGCAGATAAAATGCTCTGGCATCCCTCCTGAAAGGACACTGCATGGGGAATGATGAGATGGAGAAGGGGCTGGGGGGGAATTCCACAGAGGACATGACACAAACATTCAGATGTCGAGTCTGTGGTCCCTACATCCCAATCTCTTTCCTCTGCACAGCAAGTTCCTCAGAAAAGCTGCAGCTTCAGTGAGGAAGAGTAGGAGATGCCACCTTCCCAGTGCAACATGCACAGGACTATTATGTGTTCTGAAATATTGTTCCTAAACTCTGGGACAAAATAACATCTCAGAGGACTCCTTAGTGAGGCACAAAGTGAGGACACCTCATGGTACCTCATGCTGCAAGAGCAGTGGGGCTTGTGGTGCCTGAATTCAGCCAGGGCCTGCAAGAGAAAGCCAGAAGAGACCACAGCCTCTGGTGCCCTGCAGTCTGCCTTCCAAAGGTGGTGCCTGTGCACTGATACCTGCTGGTGGCTGGTGCCAGCTCCAGTTTTGTCCCTGAGAAACAACCTGGACATGGCAATAATGGTCTGAAGGGGTGTGGGAGCAAAAATCCCTCAAAAATCCCATCCAGTCCTTTCCTCCTACTGGCTGAGTCCCAGCCCTAGCAGCAGGGAGGGAGAGAGATCAGTTTTCCAGGACTGGCTCCCCTTCAGAGCCTGCACAGCCAGGCAAGGATTGCACATGGCTCAGCACTGGGATGTTTGGGCCACTACAGCTCCTCTATAAGGGCATCCAAAGCAGGATGCAATGGATTCCCCTTCACCCTTCAGTACTGACAGAGGGATGGAAAATATGGTGCAAGTTGGTCTCTTTGGTGGCAGTTGTTAGTCTGTTTTTGATTCCAAATGACTTGCTGAGCTTTGAGTCACCCCAGCAGTGCAAGCCTCTTTTCTGGGCAGTGTCCTATGTCAGGGAATGTGGAACATGGTTTTGTGTGAGTGCAGAGCATCCTTTTACAGCACTTGAAATATGTAGATCTTCCTACCTCACCTCTCTCCATCTTGTCATCAACACAAAGCTCCAGCCCAGCTCATTATCAGCTGTCAAGGGATTGCTATTTGCAGATACAAGCTGTTTGAGAAGGAATATGAGGGGGTGGGGGGGAAGCAGGGAATCCTGCCAAGGAGTGGCCAGCAAGACACCTGACAGACCAACATCCCTTTTCCTGTCGATGGCTGGAGCTGCCCGGGCAGGAGGCTGATAGCAGCACTGACAGCAGGACCTGCCCCTTTCCCCTCTGGGCTTCACCCGGCTGCATCCCTCCTCAGTGCTGACACTCACCCAAACCCTCCCTGCACTTCTGCACCCTGCCTCCCTCCTGGCTTGAAGGAATGAGTCACTTAAAGAGCGTCGTGGATGATTGTTAGCCCAGGAATGGAGATAATTTAAAGCAAAAGCACAAAGCTTGGGGAATGCAGTGACACTGTTGGTACTCAGCTTACGCAAGAAGTTGGTGGCAGATACAGATTTCAACCTCATTTATGACTGAGCCATAAATAACTTTGTTCTCATAGATCAGCTAGCTGAGAGTCAAACTAATTCTAGAGGAGATGCTTTCCTAGGAAAGTCTCACTATTCCTCTCTGATGGACACTGTTTTTTGGATTTGTACAAAAATATCCAACCTAAATTCTTCCTTTTGGTTCAGATCACCTTTATTTCATTCATATCTTCATATAAATACATCAGTGCCATCTGAGAGGGGTAAGTGCTCAGAATACAAAGCTGTGAGTTCCAGACTCAATTTCTCTGGCCGTGGGCAGGGTACCAAATTCAGTTTCTGGTTTTCAAGAGCAGCACTTTGTCCTTGGCTTTCATCATAGAGAATAAAACAGACCTGGGGCAAATACAGCACTGTGAAATCAACAGACAGGACAGGGACAATAAATATAGTAAATTCTTTAGCTTTTTGAGTATCTTGTGTGAATTTATTTTAATTTGTGTTGTGACTTCTCAGTGGAGTAGCTCTGCTTACTGACACGAGTGCCTGCAGACCACATCACCCACACCTGATCTTAACTATGATGGGAAAGCACCATCTCTTTTTAAGGCATCTCTTGCAATAATTAGCCTTCCTTTCTCCCATATGTCTTCTCTTTAGCCTGTTCCAGACCTGGAAATGTTTTACACACCTCAACAGTGATGGGGTATGGAAACAAATTACCCAGAACGGTGAAGTTCACTTGGGAATTGCTAAAAGATTTGGTCCAATTATTGGTATCACAAGTGAGATTTGTAATACTATGATAACACAGATTTGTTCTTTCTGTTTGTTTGGTTTTGGTTTTTTTTGGTTTTTTTTTATTTTTGTTTTCAACTTTCTACAAAATTTACAGGGTTTTAAATCAGGATGGATGGTTAGAGATTGGAGCTTGTATCCCACATGCTCAGTATGCCACTGAAGCCCAGAAAAACAAAGAAAATGTTACATAATGGATGAGGAATAGAAAGAGAATAGCAAGAAAAATAATATGAAGTCTTACCTCAAATGTATGTACAGTAATAGCTGCTCTATCTTAAAAAGAAAACTAGAAAACATTCATATATGGGCAAAGAAAATTATTTGGGGCACTATTTGGGAAAATGCTTCTTATGAAAAAGGTTATGCTGGGTCTGTTCACCTTAGAAAGGAAACCAATGAAGTAGAGTATGATAAAGACACATTAAATGTCATCTAAAAGCAGTGGCAGAAAAAATTCAAGTAAATTGAAATGCAGCAATTTCCAGACTGATCAAATAAAACTCTTTTCACACAAGAGATAATTAAAACATAGAACTGTGCTGCAAGGCACTGGGAAGGTCAAGCACTCGGGATTTCTGCCTGGTAAGGAGACTCTTCAGGCTTACAACAGCTAGTATTCATGTGCTTTGAGATATTAACATCTGAATTTCAAGGAACAGATGAGGAACTGCCTTTCAGGGGTAGGAATGGGAAGTGCTGGCTGGTGACTTCCTACTTGTCTCTGAAACATCTTCCTCTGGTGTTGCTGGAGTGGCTTGGCCACCTGGCCCATGGGAACAAGGCTGCTGTCCCCTGTTTGCTCAGATCACTGCCCACGACACCCAGCTGTGCTGGGGAGCCTGGGGACACCAGGGAACAAGCCCTGAGATTTTCTAAGCCTGGCAGTGCCTCCCCAGGTGCTCCTCCATTTGTCTGAATGCCATCTGAGGTGGTCCAGATCTGTTAAAATCAGGGTTGATAACACTGACTCACACACTGAGCTTGCACCTTTGCACCTTTCCTGCCTCAGGCTCTGCCTCACTAAATTGCATTTAAAAAAAAAAAAAGGCCAAAGTTAGCCTTTTTTCGATATGTGACACCATGCTTATGTCCATGAGTTTAAACCATCTGCTGGGAGTATGGCCAAAATATGAGGTGTCTTGGCTTTCATATGGGTGTTGTTGGGGCTCTATGTGGACTTTATCTGAAATTTATCTGTTATTTCCCTCTTTTTCCAGGACTATCAGAGAAATTTCTTTTCCTTCACACAGAATCAGTCCTGCCACAGATCTTTCTTCCTGATGCTTTGTTGGATGAGGATATGCATTTGCAGAAGGGGAAATGGTGTTGCCTTATTCTTCAGATGAAAACCCCAATTTAGGAAAGGTTGTCTTCTTCAATTTCATTCAAAACCTGAAGATTTGAAGGAGCAATACAAAACATTTTTATGTGTAATGTTGGGAAAATGTTCATGCTTAAAGTCAACACTTTTGCAAGTGGACTGGGCTTTCCCAAGGAGCATGGAAATGGCTTGAAAAATGTCATAAAATTTGAAGGTTGCTGGGCATCTTATTAGGGCAGATGATCATAGGGCAGGAGAGGATGCAAGTGCAGTTAAGCCTGTGTCTCTTTGTTGCAGAACTGTGACACATCAGTGCTTGACTTAATGTGATTTAAAAGCACTTAACTCCTCCTTCCTGCATTCCCTGACAGACAAATTATTTATTAATTGCAGGGCAGGCCTGGAGCTCACCTGAGCAAGGGCAGCAGAGACAGAGCTTAACAACTTCCCTCCACTTAGGAGGAGTGCATGGTTGAAGGAAATTATGCTCAGATTGGAGATCCCTTCGAAGTCTTCTTCAATGCAACAGAAGAGATTTTGTCCCCAGGCATCAACATCCCTCCTCTTTTGGGTTAGTAAGGCACATGGTGCAGATCAGAATAAACACCTTAATCAAATGTACTGGAGATGTGAGGAGCCACAGCAGCAGCTCCCTTGAGCTGCTGTGACCAAGAATGAGTTCCCACAGCAGCTGCAGCCATCAGCTCTCCCTGCTCACAGTGCCAGGTCAGCTATTTGTGCAGAAGACATATTTGGACCCACAAGCACAATAAAACATATTTTCCCAGAGACAGTCATCTTTCTCTGCTCAAAAAAAAGATAGGGACAGCATGCTGGCAGGCTGGGTGTGAAAGAACTGGTATCTGCAGGAATCCCAGGTTTAGTTCTAGGAGGGATCTTTATTTCCAGCTGTGAGTGAAGGCCTGACCTGCACTCAGCAGGGACAAATTTGTAAGTGGCCCCATGGTGAGGGGTACAGGGGTCTGGCATGTGCTGATGGAGGGCAGCATTCCCAGACTGGTTAGAGTTAATGAGCAGAGGAAGGCTCCAGCTAAACCCTCCCAGAGGATGATTGAATGTAGGATTTTTGCTGCTCCCAACCAGCTGAAGAGGAAATACAGGAAGACTAATCTATCTCCTAAGGCTAAAGTTAGCATTTGGGTGTACTCCATCCGGTGCCATTAAATTCCCATTTAAAATCAATTTTTTTGGGACCAGGATTTCATTATCTCTTCATCAATAATCTTTTGTGCTTCATCAGCTTCTTCAGTCTGCTTTGCAACATCTCTTCAAAATCTGTTTATGTCCACTAGTCACAAAACTTTATAGGCTGCCTAGGTACCTAGATTTCTGTTTATCCCCTGGAACCCCAGAGAATTCTCATACTGAATCATAATGGAAAAATGGAAAAGTCAAAACCGACTGTAACTTACCACCTGAAAGAAGAAACAGTAAGAAGTTAAGATCAAATGACAATTTTGTTCCAAGTCTTACCAATTTGATTTTTTCCCACCTATTTCAATTACATTTTAAGGCAAAGTCAATATGACCTGTAATTTATTTTTTTTTCTATTTTTAGCCTGAACCATTTAAGCCAAGAGTTTTTCTCTAAAGGTATTATATTTAATTTCTTGACATTCCGTGTCAGGAAATATTTCACTGAAAATTTTTGGCCAGTTGAATTACTGGTGATTTTCTAGATGTTCCCATGTTTACTACAAACTAATGGATATTTTATGGTAGGTGTAGTGCACTTTTATAATTCATTAATTAAAAAAAAATATATATATATCTAATTTTGACCAAAAGCAAAACAATGTTTTTGAACATGAAGAAACAGAAAGATCATTCTTACTATAAATTCTTATGACTCCTGCTGTGTTGCATTCATCATACTGATTTCTCCATTAAGAACAGTCAACTGATAATTACATGGACTTATATATATTGTGTGCACTTTTAAAATATGGTGAGCACACAAACTTGCATTGTTCTTTATCAGGGGACCTGCAATGCAACATAAAGGTCTGGCTGCAAATAACATTAAAAAAAGTTTATTTATGGGTCCAGTATTTCAAGAAAGATTTAAAAATGCGAATGCAAATAAAAGCTAAGGAATTTTGCCTTCCCATTCACCTGTGGTAGGGGACTGGGAATTGTGGTTTTTCTTCTGATGAGCTGCAGCTGCAGCTCCTGTGAGCTGTGCTTTGAGAAGACACGACTGGGAGGATGGTGACATGGCTGAGGACTTAGTCTTTTGAAATTTCTCTTTGTAGTCACATGGATGGGACTGGCATGTGGTAATTTATGAGCTAAGGTATATAGAGACTGTTTTCCTTTCTCCTCTGGGATTTTCAAGACCATACAGTGGATTTTATTTGCAATTACCTGCCTTTCCCTTGTCCTTCAATAAAATCTTTCTCCTTTTTTTGCCAATGGCATACAAAGGAGGAACTGATAAAGTTTCACAGCAGAATTCTGCAACAATATTCATTTGCTTTGTGTGAGAAGGAATGGGGAAATGATGACAATTATTATCCAGAGGTGCAATCTCTTTCTCTCTCTGTTTTAAGGGGAAAGACAATTACAGGAGAGCATACCTGTCACTGGCCAATTCTGCACAGCATCCCACCAGAGCCCCACTCTGTGCCACTTGTGGAGGTGTGTGCAGGAGGCAGAAGGGTTGGACAGGGCTGTCTGTGACCTGTGAGCTCTGGAAAACCAGCCCTGGCACCATTCTGGCTTTGCCATCCGTGCTGAGACAGCCTCTGAGTCAGGTGTGTGGATCTGCATTGCCTGACAGGGAAATTCCAGTGCAGTGTGGGTTGTGTCCTCCCCCCTGCCCCAGGGACTCACCTGACTCCAAACCTGGGGACCTGGGAGGAGGGAGAGGAAGGTGCTGGATGTGAAGTAGGGAATGAGAAACCATCAGACACTGATGTGGGTTTTGCTGCCCATCCTCAGCAGTTCAGACATCTGTAAATCCAGATGTCACTTTCCACTTTGAAGACAGTCCTTCAGAAACCCTGCAGGCTGAAATGTCCACATCATCCCAGCCTCTTTGCTTTTGTGTTGATTTACAGTCTTGGACTACTGATAGTGGCAACAATTCATTTTTTAAATATGGAAATCACAATTACTGTCAAAAAGTAGGAAGTATTATTGAATTTTCTCTGGAGGCCTTTCTCCTGGGAGAAAAAAAAAGAGATAATAGTCCTTAACAGCACGAAAAGAACTCTTGATACTTTTGAATTAATTGCCAGGGTGAAAATGGTTGAGCTACTCAAGGGTCCATAGAAGTTGACAATTGCTCTCTGGAAAGAATTAAGGATGAACATAATTTTGGTACAGTGGGATGTTAATGTTATCTTTCACAGTCAATGGGGACCTAAGGTCATGAAGGAGCAGTGCCCCTGTCACTCACTGATTACAGGAATTCCTTGAAGGATCCAACATCCCCAGCCATGAGCTGGGGTGGAGAGTATCTTGAATAAAATTAACACTGTGTTTTAGGAGACTTTTTGGGTGTGTCCATCTGAGGGTCAGGATATCTTCTCTGAAAATTAAGCCCACAAGCTGCAAACAAAGATGTTACCAGCCTGCCTGGAGCTCTCTGTTGCTGTGAGCACTGATCCAGGGCAGCTACACTCTCACAGTAATTTCATCTGTGCATTCAAGGGCTCAGTTTTTTCCTCCAAGTGCAGTTTTGGCCAGCTCCATTTTGTCTTGCTGGGTATGTATTTGCTAAAACATCCTGTGTGCTGACACACTGCCCTGCTCTGAGCCCCTCTTTATGCTTCCCTCCATGAGCACTGCCAAAAGGAGATCTTCAGGCTTGAAAATTGTGGTTTGAAACCTTCCCTGAATCTGTTTATCTCTGTTCTTTGAAGTAGCAAATCTTAGCTTCAAGGTAGAAGAACAGCCAGTTCCTCCTTTTCAGGGCAGAGGATGAGGTCACCAACACACAGTGTGTTTCCCTTCCCTTCATCTGCTTCTTTCCTTCACCTCCAAACCAACAAGAGGTAAGGACACATCTCTTGTTTGCTATTAAAGTCTATCTACTGTATCTGGAGAGTGCTGTTGTGGCAATGAGTTCTACAAGCTAAATATACATGATATAATATATTTTTTGGAAAGAACAGTCTGCTGGCTTTTGGTCCCTCTGTTAATAATCACATCTCTTCTCTGACCTTCGCTGCACAACTTGATTTTAATACTTCAGTTGCATATTCTCCTTCTTTTCTCTCTAAGAGAAACAATTCTGACCTTTTTAGTTTGTCTTTACACATCTTAACCTTATTGAAAGCTGCCACCTCTCTGTCTCGTGCCTTCTGCCTCTCTCAAGCCCTGTGATTTACACTGTTCTCTGTAGTTGGGGAGAAGGGTGAGAAGAAACATAATGGGGAAAACAACTCTTAATATTTTTATTTAGGTCAAAGGCTCATGGACATTTTCAAACATCAATTTGAGATGAAAGTAAGTTTCCAAGCCAGTTATAAAGGGTAAAACATAGAATGGATGATTCCTTGCAGTTAAGCTCCCCATAGCTCTGGAAGAGACATTGCCCTGACTTTGTGATCAGTATTCTGGGGATAGCCAGGCAATTCATCAAAAAATCAAAATGGAGATTTTTGGTGTCCTGACCTCCAGTTGTTGGTGTAAAGTAAGTGAAAGAGCCATAAAAAGCCTGTCTAGGCCTGTTTCTGAAATGAAGTGCATAATGAGATGTAGAGAGCTCTCACCTGATCCAATCCACACTGAAAGCAATGACACTTTTTCCCCTGGCTTCACCGAGCTGAGCTGGCTGCCAAAACAGAAATTGATCATTCTGCTCAACAACACTGTAGTAAAAAAGCCCCACACATTCACTTTGCATCAGCTGTGGGCTCTACAACATCATCCTGACAGCTTTGATTGAAAAGAAGCAGTTAAAAATGCTCTGTGAAGAAAAACTGTGAGGCAGGGCTCGGTACCTCTCTGAATTCCTAACAGCTTGTAACTCACAGTGTGCCTCTGTGCCTGAGAAACAGCCTGGTTCTGAGGAAAAGACACCTCCATTCAACAGCAAAATATCAACTCTGCTGCAGGGATGTGTGTGTAATTCAGACCAGGCCCCCAGAGTAGAGAGGCTGTATATGTAAGTACCCTCTGCTAATTAATACTGCACTGTCACCCCACTAATTAATGCACAACAGAAGAGTTCTCCTGACATCTTCCAGGGTATTACAGAATTTGGGTAAAATGAAGCCACGAAAATCTGAGGAATAATGGAGACCCCAAGAAGAGCTCTGGGCACAGAAAATACCTCAGGTTACACAGCAGATGATGGGTGCAACACTCCTCTCCCATTATAACCTCAGAGCTAAAGAAAGCAAATTTTGGGTGACATAAGGAATTTTCAGAGATTATACTATGAATCCAACATTTCTGTGGTTTTATACTGAAGGTCTTCTGAGTCAGTCCAGCTGATCAATGGTGTTTGGTCAGTGTAAAGCCAGTGAATGTTGCAAGCAAATGGGTGATGAGTCTTAGGTATTGCAGGGCTTGCTGGACCATGGTGGAAGATGTATAAGGACTGAAAAAAGGACTGTGCTCTGGCATGTTTAGAAGATGTAGCACATGTTGGAACAATCTGTGATTCTCTTTCCTCTCAGTGCCATTGTTATAGCTGACCAAGTGCTCACCATTACAGGAAGCCATGAGAAGGACACTCATATCTCAGAACACAAACAGAGGAAGATTTTTCTTATAGCAAAGTGGACTGGCAGGCTAAGAATAAGATGGTCCTCCCTTTGTCAATTCTGAAAAGAAATAATGCAAATGGTGATAATTTGTGGCCACAGCAGCTCCTATGTTGCCTGTGCAGCCAGGACTTCTTCCTACACAGGAGCCTGGTCAGTGCTCTGGACCTTGGTTGACTCTTTCAAATCTCTTTCAAGTGGCATCAAAACCCAGGACAAGCTGAGACCCTGAAGGACCTCACACCAATGATTGTGCAGTGATTTTAATAGGCAACTGTGTGCTGATGTTAATGAGCAATTAATTGCCAGTGCAACTGGACAGCACGTAGTTCTGAATTTTTTATTTCTAATTAAAGCCTCTGGATACAGTTATTTTCCTCACAACCAAAACTGTAAGGCAAATGCTTGATACCAGCACAGAACTGTCTGGACTTGCAGATATACTAAGGGGAGATTTAATCTGAGCACACTCAGAGCCATTGACTGCTAACAAGAAATAAAAACACTTCCCTAATTAACCAGTGAGATGCACCTGGAAAAACTGAAGTGCAGAAATAAAGAAAACGAAGGCACTTTGACAGTCCCTGAGTGGAGATGAGAGCTGGCATTTGAGGACAGTGCAGGGTTTCTTGCAATCAGTCAGAAAGGTATTTATAAAGTATTTCTGAAAAAATGGAGAAATAAGGACTGCAGCTTCTCCAGAAATTGAGTTACCTGAGTTGGACGTTGTTCCTTCCAATTAACCTTGAAAAATGCTGGGATGGGCTCTTTTCTGTTTTCTCCCTGCCCCTTTTTGAGAGCAGCTGTGGTGCAGATGTTGGGGGATCAGGTCACAGCTGGCTGAGAGCTGCACCTGGGCCCCTCCCAAGGAGAAGGGTTTGCCTGATGCACCCTGATCCCGTGGGATCAGCCTGCACCAGCCCCACACCTCGCTGACTGCAGGAGGGAAACCTGCCTGCGAGGGGGCAAAGCCACAAAAAACGGGGAGTGTGCTCGTGTGCAGCCTGCCTGTGGCCAGGGGATGCCCAGCAGGATCCTCCCAAAAAGCAGCACCCAGCTGTGCTTCTCTGTCCTGCCAGCCCCAGCCCAGCCCTTCCCTCTCATGCCCATGGCAGTTTCCAAGACAAGGAAGCTGAGAGACTGAGGGGCTTTTAATGCTGACTGATGTTGTCCACTGCAGGTATAATTTGCTGCCTAAAGTCATAATGGCCATTTTATATACATTTTCTTGAACCATCATCTGTGAACAATGGGCTTTTCCACAGAAATGTGAGTTTAACAACCCCAAGGCTCTTCTAATTTATGCCATCAAGTTGATTCAGAGAATAATTTAAAAATTAACTTTCCTTCTCCCTCTGGTTCCCACCCCAATACAGTTACTGCAATCAGAGACCTCAGAGTGGAGACTCAAAATGCAGCTGCATCCTGCATCTTCAGTGCCTGTAGCTCTGTCCTCGATTTCCAGAATTAACTCAAATAAATTATGCATTTCTACATGCTTACCCAGGAAAAGTCTGCACAGTGACAATGCAGTCACTCAGAAGTGGGAAAAAATCTGACCCTGTGGTTCTGTGGATGACAGCTATTTTTTGGCCTTTTGACTGATACACTGCCACCTGGAATAATTTACTAAGAAGGAAAATAATGAAATTACTGGAGTTCCAGACAAATAGGGGGAAAAAAACAAAAGGAAGAAAAGGAAAATTCCCATAAACATCACACTATAGAGCAATGAAAATGCCTCTCACCTGCAAACTTCTCCAGAACATTTCCATGGAGCCCAGGCTGCTTAATTTGGCTCCTATTTGTAGTCTCAGAGAGCTGGAGTTTGTGGAAAGAAGATAGGCATGAGTTTTAGGGAGGCAGTATTAGAGCACTCTTTAGGAAACTGCTGCAGGTGTGAGAATTAATATTATTTTCCTCTACCATGAAACTTGTTCCTTTTGCACATAAACCACAACTTTCCCTCTAGTCTGTACTGTTGGTTTTGAGTTGGTTTTTAACCTCAAGGATCATCACAAGGCACAGAGGAGCTGGCTAAAATCCTTCTGTGCAGCTGTGCCAGGCGTGTGGAGGGAGCAGTGATGGCTCTGCTTAAAATTAGGCTTAAACTGCTCCTTTCCCACGTGCTGACTGTTATTCAGAGAGAGTTACATTTGTCCTTCTCAGGGAGAGCCCACACATATGTGGACTTGTTGTGGATCAGTGTTCAATGCAAGGCCCTTTAGGATGAAGTAATGAGCTGTTTGTAGCTTTAGAGAAGACACAAATTCATCTGCATGTCAGACCAGCAAGTTTTACACATTCATACATTAATTTGATGCACAAATATACACCTTTTATTTTTTTTTCTGATCTTCTTTCCCTGTTCACCTCCAAAATCTGCCTTTTTGTGGACAATACTTTTAATCCCCCTCTTTTTTTCCTCCTTGCTCATTTCTTCTTATCCTAAAGCAATGACTTTCATTTTCTCCTTTGAAATCATCACGATCTGGCCTTGTGGTGTTTACTCATGCACCCTCTTCAGTTTTCCTCTAAATAAATATTTTGCAACTATGACAGCACTGAAGGGTATTGGAAAGAAATCAGAGTCCAGCAGAAAAGAGCAGATGTCCCATCCTGCTGAGAAAAAACCCCAAAAACATCCTGGGCCATGAAAGCTGAGCCTGCACAGCCAGTGAGTGCCAGCACAACAGCAACTTTCTTGTTCAATATTTGTATTCTGTGTATTTCAGACAAGGACACAAACTCCGTGCCATCCACAAAGCAGTCTTTGTTCTCACCAGCTCTACCCTTGCTATAGCCACAAGGTGAGCTGACACTTGTGCGGGAGCAGTGGGAGCAATCCTGGCCCTCCAGGGGAGTGGGAGCAGCCAGAGCTGGGAGCTGGTGGCTGACCTGGGGCTGGAGCCTGCTGGCCCAGTCCCACATCCTCCCAAGGTGTGGAGACTTCAGGTCATGCAGGGAGCAGTGTGAGCTGTGTGAGAGAGCTCCAGCTCCTGTGAGAACCTTCACACCCAGGGACTGGTGAGCCAGGGCTGAGAATTTCTCAGGTTTCATGGTTTGAAATCTGCAGAAAAATTATGATAATAAAGGGACCTTTGAAAATAAGGGGACTGCTGATTTCCCATCTACCCTTCTCCTATTTTTTTTCCATGAGGGCACTTTTCTTAACTACCTGCTCTAAAACACAAGCTTTACTACAGATCTGACCAGATCATCATGAGCAAGTGAGGTCTGACATTCAGGATTAGCAGAAGGAGAAGAAGCCACCACAATTCCCATCCTGCAGCTGATGAGGTGTACAGGATGTCTGTTGCTGTCCTCTGCAATCCTGGTTGATGACCAGGACAGAACTGGTGAAATAACCTGACAGCCATATGGTCAGGCAAGAAATTATGTAAATATTTTTTTCTGAAATCTCCATAGGACAGTGACTCTGTTTTTCACACATGGCTTCATTTAGGAGTTATGGCCTGGGCATGTGTGTGTACACAACACACAAACACTGCTGGGCAAAGATTTCAGAATGACAGGCTGAGCATACATTAGGGATGGAAGATTCTGTGGCCAAATCACCTTCCTATCTTCCACCCCAGATGGGAAGGAGGTGTCTTTCCTGTACCTGCCTCTATCTCTGTACTATGTCAGTACATCTCAAGCAGAAATGGAGATGTGCTGAGTATACACCCATAGAATAAACTGCATTTTTGTCCTTTTTTCAATTCCTGAAATAAGGTCGGGAAATTATCTTTCTGTGCATGGACTTTCTGCAAGCTGGCAAAGAGGCTAAATTAACTGCATACATTATTCATTACAAATTATTCACTCTATGCAGCACATACTGATTGTTTAGAAAATTCATTCTTTCTGTCCTAGAAATGTCACTGGCTGTAACTCCTTACCTCATCATTGACAAATTCTGTTGATTGCTTGACTAGTTGCTTTAACTAATCCAGGATTACAGTTTGCAAGAATAATAATAGCCACTTCTCCAGCACTTTGCACATGAGGATCCCAAAACATGATTTCAGAATGCTAATTAATCCCCAGAGCACCTGGGATATGAAATATTCCTATCCTTGTAGCAGATTTGTGGCACTTGAACCTTGTTGGGAGGTGGAAAGTCATTCTGCTGACTCACACAAGCTGCTAGGTCGGGTGGGTCTCATTAGCTCCAGTCAGCCAAGGGAAAAAGCCAAGTGTTAAAAAGACAGGGGGGAAAAAAGAAAGAAAATTAATAAAGGGGAGGTGGGAAGGGTGAAAGAATTGCAGTTTATGTTTTGTTCTTGGGGTATCTGAATAAATTTCAGTTAAATGGGAATGAGCCATTCCAGTTGGACTCACTAAGCTAACTCTATCAGGTCTTTCTCTCCTTGTTTTGCAGGGTGGGTATCCTGACCTGCCTACATGAGCAGTCATGTTTGGGTTGAACCTGGCTGAGTGCCAGACACCCACCAAAGCCACTCTGTCACTCCCCTCCTCAGCTGCACAGGGGAGAGAAAATATAATGAACAGTTCATGGGTTGAGATAAGGGCAGGCAGAGATCTCACAGAAAACCATCATGAGCTAAACAGAATGAACTTTGAGTTATTAACTGAATTTTTTACTGACATAATCAGACAAGATAATAAGAAGTCAAATAAATCTTAAAAACACCTTCCTCCCACCCCTCCCTCCTTCCCAGCTCTTCCTCCTCCCCAGCTTTTCCATGGAGTGCAGTCCCAGGCCAGCTGGAGCTGCTGTGTGTGCAGTGACCACTTGTTCTGGACACCTGCATGTTTGGTGCCCTGGCAGATTCTCACCCAAAGATGAAGCTGTTTGATGACTGGATGAAGAAACTGCTTTATCACCCAAACTGGTGAATGTGACACCTGGCAAACAGGCTGGATGGCCAAGGATACCCCCTGCCTTTCTAGGCACCAGGATGAATACATGGGAGTGTTAAAAGCTGAGCCAGGTGATCTTTGGCTGGTGGAAGAACTAATGGGAGAAGAGTTTTTGCTGGATATACACATCACTTATGAGTTTCCACTGTTATCTGTGGGGAAACTGAGGTGTACAAGGCAAGAGGAACTTATCCACTGAGGCATGAGGAGATGTTAAGTTTTGGGTACTTTCTTTGTGTCTTTCATGAACAACTTGTGATATTCTAAATTTTGCCTGCATTTGTTGCTCTCTTAAGACACCATGTGGAATGGCAGCTAAGGACTGAGATTAGAGAGGGTAGCTCTGAAAGTGAAGCAGATTGTGCTCTGCAGCAAAGGAACATGGAGCAAAACCACCAAGTAACCTGGGTTTGCTGTCAGTGAATGTTTCCACTGAAAGTAAAGAGCAGGGGCTCGTGAGCAGAGGCAAACAAATGTGTGTTGCACCTTTAGAGATAGGCAGAACTGGACATTTAGGTGAAACCAATGTTACAAAGGCTGGATAATTTAATGTATGCCACGGGGGAGGGTAATGAAGTGGGGTAGTGGGTGCATGACTCTTTCCAGTGCTGTCATGTAGAAGTGTGCAGTATGGCAGTCAGCATTTGTGCTCTAAAAATGCAATTACCATCTCAAGAGCCAAACCCAGACAACCAACAAACACAGGCAGAATGGCAGGGGACAGCTCATGGCCATAAGCTGCACTACATGGATGCTGATCTTATTCTGGAACTGAAGTTTTTTCTAAAAAGGAGAAGGGGAAAAAAAATCAACAAATAAGCCCTGAAAGTCAAGAACACTAATCATTCAAGTCAAAAAACAATAGACTGCCTAGCAGGGACATTTAGACAGAAAGAGTGTGACACACAAAATTTACACATTGCTGCAGGTTCCATTGCGGGGCCCCATGACATTGATTTGATTAAATAAGAGCAGTAGGGGTATGGAGAACTGCTGCTTAAGTTTTCAGTAAAATATCCTTGCCAGCCTTCATTGATACAAAAATAAAGGACTGACTGGGTCCATATGACCTAATTCTATTCTTCTTTGCACCAGCAGATGAAGGAATTGCTTTCTGGAGGTTAATGGCTTTAGACTTGCATGTAAATGAGGGGAAAATCTGATCTTAAATCTCAAGGAAGCAAAAAGTCGTGACAGGATTTAGCACAGACCTCTTCCACAGGGGCTGGCAGGGAGGGATTGTGCAATTAGAGGAGTCTTTAGCAGTGCCATTCATTCTGCAATTGTCCTCCTGTTTCAGTGCAGGTGGGGGTGAGGATTGAGGAGGAAGAAGGAGGTGGCAGGGTAGCTGTGGATGGGACCCTGTGAAGGGCTGTCCCAGATCCCACCAGCTGGTGTTTGTGTTGTCCCTTCCAGACAATGTTTTTCAGGTCAAGTTCCTTGACTGTTGCCTTGGGTTGCAATACAAGATGTGACTAGAAATGTGCATTCTATCACCATCCTGTTAAAACCAGCTGGGCAATCATCTTTATCTCTCCCACAGCCCATCCTCCCTCCAGGAAGATATCATCTGCTGTTGGGCCATTGAGTCCCACTGTATGACTGATGAAATTACATCATCCCACTGGGAGATGCTCCACCCAGGGGGAGGAGCCAAGCCATTCCTACCTAGACAAAAACTGAGATTTTGAACATCAAGGCAGCCTTTTTCCTATTCCAGAGGAAAGCTGGACTTTTCCCATCATCCCTGGACCTTCAGAGGAAAACTGCACCTTCTACAGGAGCACTGCTTCAGCTGAACCACATCTGCCACTGCAGGAGGATGCAGCCACCATTTAATGGGACTGCTACCAACACCCTGACTGACTGATGGGGTGTCAGGTTGGATTCTGAGTCTGTCAGTGTTTTTGGGATTGTTCTTTGTAATACTGTATTTCTATTTTAATTTTCCTAGTAAAGAACTGTTATTCCTACTTCCCCTATGTTTGCCTGAGAGCTCCTTAATTTCAAAATTATAATAATTTAGAGGGATAGGGTTTGCATTCTCCATTTCAAAGAGAGTCTTCTGCCTTTCTTAGCAGACACTTGTCCTCCAAACCAGGACAACTGCCTGTGCTGACTCTCCTTGGGGTGCACCTGAGCTGTGTGAGAATGTCCTGAGGAGAATCAGAGGTGCTGGGCAGCAGTGAGCCCCTCAACACTTGGGGACAGCTCTGGCTTTCTGAGAGCCCAAACACACCCCACAACTTGGAGCAGGTGATTGTATGACCCTGTTCCCTCATTGGCAGGACTCTTCAAAACCTTACCAAGGTTTGGAAGGGGACCAGGATCCTGCTCTCCCATTATGGAATCTTTTGCTGGACCTGCAGGAACACATCCAGATTTAGTTGTGCCCCTGTGCTGATGAGGAAAGAGCAATGTGGGCCGACAGGACCAGCCACACTGCCCACCCTCACCTTCAGTGCCCCAAAGTTAGATGTCCCAGACTGGATTTGTGCTGGTTTCTCCTTGCCTGCCTGGGTCTCTCCCTCTGCCCTGGCTGGTCGTGCTGTGCCACTTCTGGTGGGCACCAGAGCTGCTCTCTAAGGGCAGAGCTCACAGATTCCTGCAGCAGGGCAGGCTCTGGTGTCCAGGAGATGACAACCCTGGGTTGTGCTGTCCTGCACCTCTCTGTCACCTGGGTGAGCTCAAATACAAACCAGAGAGGCTGAGCAGCTACTTTGATCTCTGGAATCAGGGAGAAATGCAGTAATTTTCCTGTTCAAAGGGCAGAGAAAACAACAGCATGTTTGCTATGGATATTAGATATCTGAAAAACAGCCTCTGTGCAGCCTGGGATCAATGGCAGGAAGGAACTCAAACGTTTTCAGGTGGGAGCTCTTAAGGGCACACCTGTTTGCCCCTGTGGAGTGGATAATGTGTTTCTGGTGTTTTGTAATCTGCAAGCTCAAAGATGGTCTGGGTCTGGCAACCATCCATCCATCCATCCATCCATCCATCCATCCATCCATCCATCCATCCATCCATCCATCCATCCATCCATCCATCCATCCATCCATCCATCCATCCATCCATCCATCCATCCATCCATCCATCCATCCATCCATCCATCCATCCATCCATCCATCCATCCATCCATCCATCCATCCATCCATCCATCCATCCATCCATCCACCCACCGTTTTCCTGGAACAGGGGATAGAAATCCTTGGAACCTGAGCCCCTTGGGGTCTGTGTAGCTGGGGAGGCAGCATGAGGGCAATGAGCCTGAAGTGTTTCTCCTCCAAGAGAGGGCTGGATGCAGAGGTGAGACAGGGCAGAGAAGAAGGTGTTATTAAAGCCCATTCTGTCAGCTGTATGTGCAGCTTCAGGGTCCCAAGAATGGCATTTCCCATGTAAACTTTCATTCATTCTTCAGGAGAGAAAAAATAATATATTTTGGCATTGCCTACCCGATCTAGGATTTTATTTACCTTAATCTGTTTCTTCATTTGCTCCCTGTTTGCTGCCTCTCACCTCTTTTGTATGTTTTGCTTCTTGCTTAATGAAATGTGATTTCCACAGTTTTCTGGTTCCTTCGAATCATCAACAAAAACCTGGCATGGTTTTTTTTTAAAGACTTCCTACTAATATACTTGTAGAATAACTTTAATCAATGCTACCTCTTGGGGAATTCCTAAGTAGTTGCTAGAAAACAACTAATTATTGTGCTGTTACTTTACCATTCAGTCGTTACTCTTCTGTGTAGTTGTAACTTCTTGCTAAATATTAGCTCTCTGATGAGCACCCCTGTTAGGCTGTGTTTTTTCTCGAGAAAATGTGTAATTTACTTAATTAGTTCCATTCATCTGTTTAACTCCTTTACTGCCATGTTACCACTTTTGAGAACATTTTTCATTTCTAACTTAAAAAGCCTGAGAAAAACTTCCTAAGGAAGAAGTAGCATCAGCTTTGTGAGCACCTACTGCAGGGAAAAGTATCAGTATCCTTTTCTTAAAGAATAAACCCCCAAAATATCAATGGCTTTTATTTATCAGGAGGTTCAGAAAAGGGCAGGGTGAATAATATCTTCTGAATATTATTCAGGAAAGTTGGGGAGGAGGGGGGAAGGTGTTCTGCGGTGGTGGTGAGAATATTTGGGTTTTTTCAAGCTGGTTAAATGCAGAATGTTGCTGGTGTTGGTAGCTCTGTTTAAAATTAAGCATAACTTCTTCCTCCTCATACTTTATACTGATGGAACCATAGAACTGCTCAGGTAAGGAGGAACTTTGAAAGATCATCTGGTCCAACCTTCTGTGAGAATGGGACCCTAGATGAGGTTATTTAACATCTCTGGGGAGGTTGTTCCAGCGAGTGATTGGCTTTCTAATGCTGAATTTTTTTCTCACATTGAGAAGGAATCTCTTTTCTTGCAGCTTTGTTGCCCATTGTGTTCTCCATGTGGCTCCTTCTGAAGAGGGAGCCTCAGGACTCTCTGTAGCTGCCCTTCAAATATTGAAATACAGGGATAAGGTTCCTCTGAGACTTCTCCAGAGAAAAAAAGACCTGACTCTAGTAGAGACAAAGGCACAGATGTATTGAGATTTCTGCCTTGCCAGCATTATGATATTTCCCTATCCCAATAGCAATGGACCTGTGCTTCCACTTACTGCCCATGGATCTGAGGATCCCTTGCTCCTTTTACTTGGCATCCTTGGCCAATTTCAGCTCCAGATGAGCATCAGACTTCCTGCCTAGGGCAACTGTTGAAGTTTCAAAGCATTTAATACCATTAAAATTATATTTAGCTGTATCAATTACCTTTTGTTATCCATTTCCAAAGATTCTGTAAAATACCCTTCTTCCCCCTCCGCACTAGCCTTGGCTTTTGCCTGCATGCAGTGAGGTGGTGTTTGCTCAGACAGTGTCACTTGGAGTCATCTGAGTCAGTTCATTATTGTTGCTGTTGCAATAATTATATTAGTCAAGCAAAGCTATCACTACAGTCTGCAATGCAAGCAGAAGCTTCTTGGAATTTATTTAACACTGGGTACTGACAGGTAATAATGGCTTGAAGAAGTGCTCATAAAAGACACTTTCCCCCCTAACCTGGTTAGAAAAGGTTCTTATGAAATTATTGCAAGCACTGTATCTTATTCAGATTCTGTAAAATAATAGATTCTCCTGTAATGTAGGAGTGTGGGTTTTTTTTCCCTTATCAAGTCTCTGCTGACCTTTTTAGGATTATTTCCACCTCGGTTGCACATCAGTGCACCTGAGCTGTAGCACAAACTACACAAGCCCCACGAGTGCCCCATCCCTGGTGTGCTGGGCATTAGGAGGGGCAGTGTTGGCTGGGCTGGCCCAGGAAATCCCTTCTCCCTTACTCCGTGCCCTTTCCTTGCTCTCCTATCCTGGTTCAGTGGTGTGTGGCCACAGGCAAGGTGTGCAGACCCAAGGGGCAGAGCAGCCTGGGAAAGTGCTGGAAATTCCACCATCCCAGCACTTCTCTGCTCAGTGATTCATGGGATTAGTAGCAAACCTGACTGGCATTGTGTCCCCATGTTTGGGGACAAGGGGAGAAAAATGCTACTGGTTACATTTGCAGGACAAGAGGAGTGGAGACATTTGTCCTCCTGTGGGACCTCATGGTTACCAATAGCAAAAATAAAAGAAATTTGAAGTACTGATGGAATTTCTCATGCACCTGGCATTTTCTCTAGTGCTGTGGAAAACTCTAAGTGGCTTAGTTGTCATCTGTATATGATCTATTGTAAAAAGACCTCTTTTTAGACATTCTCAATCTCTGCTTAATGAAGAGACAGGCATCATGAGAGCAGTTTGTAACAAATTTATTAGCCAGTCATATGCATTTAATTAATGTATAGCTCTGTATTCTACTTGCAGGCTAAATTAATAAGGAACAGAAACAGATGGATGCTTTTATCTTGCCGAAAATGAAGACACACTTAATTTTCTCTGCTGCTGATGTAATTCCAGGCTGATCTGCTGCAGAGGTTCTGGTGGTAAATTTGCCTGCTGAATTTGTCAAGGTGTAAAGAGCATTTGGATCAAGCCTGACTAGGAGTGGTGGCACTTCATTAATTCCCTGGGTGAAGAGCCTGCCTTGCCTGCCCCTCTCCTTTACTTCTGAGAGTTGTTTAAAATGTTGTCTTAATACATGGGGAAAGCTAAGCTGGGAAGGCAAGGAGCCAGTCAGGTGTTTGTGCCAGGAAGATGCAGTTTGTGTGTGACCTAAGTGATGCCCTGCCAAGGCCAGGTGGGGGCTGGCAGATCCAAGCCATGCAGGAGAGGTCCCAGGAGGTGTCACCTCAGCAGCTGCACACAGTGATCCTCTCTAATGCCTTGTGTGGTGTCACTCAGCATCCTGACAACAGCTCTGATCTGATTGATGCAGCCCAGCAGGGGTTTCCACAGGAATCAGCCATGGGATGCTTTGGAGTGTGTCAACCTGACTTTAGGCAGCTACAGGTGGCCTTTTGCTGTTAGAAGGGTAAAAAGTGTAACTTCATCTTGCTGAATCCTCCTGGAATTGCACACTGTGGGCAACATAATCCCTGAGAATGCCTTTGTGTTTTCTTTAGCCTTGCAGTCACCAATCATCTGTGGTTTTCTCTGTCACCTGTGTGTTAAGATGTTAAAGCAGAAAGGGCAAAGCTCTGCAGTTGCATTAATACAAAGCCAGAACAAGACCCAAGAATGTCAGGGTCTTCTATAGTGTTTATTTAAGAAAGAAGTGTCTCATAGTGTAGATGATACACCACAACACCAGAACAAGTAAATCACTTTGAGAAGAGCTGAGCAGATACTCTATTTCTTTCCAGCCTTTCCCACCCAAACCACCCCCTCCAAACCAAAACCAAACAACCAGTCAAACAACAACAAAAAATCAAACCAAAAACCCACCCAAACCCCCAAGTAATGAACAGTCAGACCTGCCAAAGCATTGCCACTTGCATAAAAAACATTTTCCCTTAACTTCCTCCCGTTTTCACAGTCAGACTCAAAACTATTTTTAAACTGGAAGACTTAAGAAAGCTAGTTGTTTACTTTCCATACACAATATTTGTCATAGTTTGACAATTTACAAAATGTGTATGTTTGGATGAAATGGCTTTTTTCTTACAGAAAATTTCCAGCCTGTTCAATTTTCAGTTAAGTGGCTCCAGCTTGTGAAGCAGTGTGTTATATTTAGTTCTTCTGTCAGGTGCTACTCCTAATGAAGCTGTGCAGTGGGCTATTCAGTCATGAGCTTTAAGTGTTTTTCTTGAGACAATAAAAAAGGAAGGAAGCATCAAACAACAGGAATAGGAACAATGAGATTTCAATAAGGGGAAAGGGTAAAATCAGTGGACCTGGGAATACTGCTAGGCACACTGCCACCATTAAAATACAAAAGAAAGCATATGGTGAACTGAGTCACAATATTCTGTATAATCAGATAATTTAGCAAGATTTAGTGGGTTGCTTTATGGCTGAAGCATGGAATAGAGCAATAATTATTAATCTGTCACTTCCATTGACTTTGACTACATAGGACAATTGCTGCTTGATCTACTCTGCAAATCCAGACTGGTCACATTCTCACTTAAGCTGTGCTAATTCAAGTTGTCAGAAGCTCAGACTAATTGGTCCTGGGGATGCCCTGCCATGTCTGCTTTCCTCTGACAATGTCTCCTGTACTTAGGGCTGAGAGGCAGGTATGGGAACTGCAGTGATGCCTCAGCTCTGCTCCAGGAACCCACAAAGCAAAGGAAGCCTGGGATGGCTAAACAAATGCAGCAGTCCCTGCCCCAGGTGACCCAGATCCATCCTGATGCTGGAGAGGCCTTGGCTGTGGTCAGGAGATGGCAGATAGCTCCATCTTTTCCACTGGAAGCAACATCTCCAGCATTATGTTCACTGTGGGATGTAGTTTTGGATATCTCACACACACCTCTGGTTGTGTCCTATGAACTTTGGTTGTTTGGGTCGCTGATCAAAAGGTTTTTTTCTCTTACTTTGCCGTTTCACATGTTTTCCTAGAAGCCCTTTTGTTGATTTCCACCATACATTGTCTACAAAACCTCAAAAATTCCTCCTCCCCCCTTCTTTTCTTCCTGCCCCCTCTTGCCTATTTTCTTCTCTCACTCTTTCTCAGAGCACACTGGTCTGGATTTAAAGCCCTGCTATGAGATTTCATGCTTTATATCCCTTGCTGATTACTAATGAACCAGGCTGAGTAATTCACCTTTACAGAGCTCCTGGCACCCAGGGGCGACCAAAAGACTGAGTTTGAGAATGGCATCACCATCGAGGAGACTTCTGAGGCACCAGAGCACTCAATCTGTTTTACTGGTGGCACTGAGGGGTATTGCATACAGGGGTTTTGGTGGGGGTAGGGTTTATGGTGTTTTTTTGGGGGGGTTTTGTTTACTTGTTTTGGCTTTGCCTTGGGGTTTGTTTGTTGTTTTTTTGTGGGGTTTTGTTTGTTTGTTTTATATTTTTAATATAGACTTCTTGCTACACTACCAAACATTGACTGTTGTCTCAGTTTTTCCATGTTGAAGTGCCTCCTAAACAAAGTAATTCTCACAGCCAAAACACTGAGAGTATTGGCAGCACTGTGAGGATTTTATCTTACAGTTTAAAAAGAAACTGTGCTTTATATCAAGCAAAAAATTATTTCTTTAACCTCCTCCGTGGAAAAACACAAAAAAATTGCTCTGAATGTATGGCCTGAGACAAAGGTGAAGTAATTAATTTACCTGCCTTGTCTTCAGGGTGCACAATGAATCTGTAGCCAGACAGGCATATTTCTTGCTTGGAGTATCCCAGCCACACAAATAAACATGGTTTTCTGTCTAAAAACTGAGAAGTAAATGAAAAGTGCTGAGATGAGAAGCTGCAGGGTTTAGTGGCTGGGCTGCTAAGTCTGTCTTCTTTTCTTATTCCCTTTATTGATCATGTGCATCTTCAGTGAGTCTCTCCTGCTCTCTCTATCAGTTTTCTTTACTGTCCTATTGCTCCATCTCTGACCCATGAAATCTTGGTTTTTCTCTGTGTGCTTGGTGCAACAGGCTACACTGAGCCAAGCAAAGAGAAATATGTGCAGGGCACTCAGAAATGTGCTTTGCCAAGGGGGTTTAACCTGGCATCTCCTTCTGTGCTTGCAGCCAGCTGTGAGGATGGTCACTTGCAGATGTGCTGACAAAACGCTGACCTCAGTCCACAGCCAGTTTCCCCAAGCACTGGGAATGTCAAACTCTTAACAGCAGCAGAAAATCTCCCTGTAAAATTGCTGAGCTGTCTGCAGGCAGCAGAGCAAAGACCATGACTTGCAACCCTACTGTATTTTGTATATTTTGTAGTTTTGAATATCCTGGCTGCCCCTCTCCCCTGGAGCTTGCTGTGCTGCACAGATCCTGCTCCTTAGGGGTGCTGCTCAGTCTCTGGGCTGTAAATCCCTGTGTGCCATGCAAATAACAAGGAATCATCAGATGATCTCTCATGGAGCTAATGGTGCTTCAAATGGCTGTTATAGTTATACAGATTATAATTCTTAGCAATGCTGAGGTTTTGCCATCCTAAGTATCACCTGCTAACAGCCCCTCCTGTTCACACGCTGGTGATCACAAAGTGAGCCATTGCTTTTACCTGCAGAGCTGGAATTTAATGACATTAGAACTTAAGGAAATCTTAGTGATATATAAAGTGGAATATCATTTCCATATTCTCTACTGCTCTTCTTCCTTCAAGAGGAAGTGTTCAGTACATATTTGGGATAAATGACAGCTTTGCCAGGCCAGTTGTGGTTTTCCTTTCTGGGGAAGAACAGGAGGATTTGCCCTCAGCAGTCTTCTCTCCCATTATATGCTCAATAACAGACTGAAATAGGTTTAATATAATTGACTTAGCATCGTGGGAGGATACTTTGCCAAGTAGTGCAAACTGGCTTGTGCCAGCTTAAAAGGTCATTGCTGTGCAAGAGTGTCCCTTCACACTTTATCTGCAAACACAGCCTTTGATCCAGTGTAATTGATTTTAGAGTCTGATAGCTGGCCAAATTGATTCATAATATGAATTACTGATGGGAAAGATTCTTGAATTCAAATGTAAGAGGCGAAACGTCACCAACACAATCGACCTTTGTTTGCAGTCTCTGCCTTCCTTGTGTTTAATTAATGCTTTCCACAGGAACTGCTGGAAAGCCTAGAAGGCAATTGTGGAAAAGAAAGGCTCAAGTGGGCACTTTGCCTACTACATCCCTTATAAGAGAAGACAATGAGATGAAAAACCACTTTAATTAGCAGAAGCTATGGGTCCGTTTCCGATCTCCTACAGGTAATTTTTTTGTGTGACTTTTTGTATTCCCGTCATTTATTCCTGAATTTCATCCTTTTTACTGCAGTCAAAATTATACCTAATGTTCTCATGATATGGAGAATATTTTGACTAGGAAAATGACTAAAAGCATGCAGTAATTTGAAAAAAAGAAAAAAAGCTCACACACACAAAAAAAGCACAGTTTCTTGGAGACTAGAATACAAAGAAGTGATAGAACAGTTTCCTGTATAAGAGTGCAATAAAAATGAAGTCTAGGCAAATGCATGGGGTTGGCTGGTGCTTGCAGGAAGGTCATCTTATTTAAAAGGATCAAGTGAGGCTGGAAAAAAGTCTGTAACACTGGAGAGAATAATTTCATTCTCCACATAGAGCAGCAAATGCAAAAAAAGGGGAGATTTTGCCTATCTGAATTTCAATAAACCCTGATATATTGTAAAATGCTGTGCCCTGAAATAATTCTCCTGTGATGGAGCAAATCCTTTTTTGTGTGTTTGTCTGTGCATGGTGGGGCTGTTGCCCAGGAAGGTGGTGAGCTCATTTGCCCTGCTTGTAGCTCTGCACCTGAACTTTGAGGGTGACAGGTAACTGCAGATGAACTGGTTCAGCAAGTGAGAAAACAGAGCTGTGATAGTAGGGGGGGACTTCCATGGACTGCTTTGAAGTTCAGTGGCTTGGCTGCATTGTTGCTCATTATCTCCTTCCCATGAACTGCAGAATGCTCAGAGAGCCCTCCCAAAAATGGGTCAGGCAGGAAGGGCACTGCTTGCTCCTCTATGCAGGTTGGTTATTTAGTTCTGAAAGGCATTGAGCAGCATGAAACTGTGAGAATTGTAATGAAATGGAGCAATCAAGCAAAAACTTGGGCCCATTTACTTTTGTCATCTTCTATTAGTGTCCTTATTAGTGGTGAGTGCTGCATGAGTCTCCTGCTGTCAAAGCCCAAATGTGACCCTTTTGGGTCACTTTAGTAGCCAAAGGATTGGATTGGCCCAAACCATAAATATTTTAAAATTATCATCACTGGTACTGAAAATGGCTCCAGCAGTGATGTGTGGGTCTGCTCTAATTACTGAGCTTAAATTTCCATTGGTGTTTAGTGAAAATAATGATAAAAGAAATGTTTATCAATCAGAGGGATGGATGTACTGTTGTTTCATCTCATGTTTCAGTAAAGGGGGAGGAAGACCTTCAGTTGCAAGCTGTCTTCAGTGGCTGACAGAGGGCAGAGAATTTGGTCTCACAAAGACAACTTGTAGAAAAAGGAATAATAAAAAATAATAGGTAGTTGGATAAACTGAGACACGTGGTCTCTTGTATTCAAAGCCTACCAAAAATTTTTATGCAGGCTGTAATTCAAAGCCACCATCAGATTATTGACAGACTCAGAGACCTGGCAGATAAGGAAATTGGAAAGAAATAAAATGTTTCACAGGAAATATTCTCAAAGCAGGTGCCTCACTTCTTTCCTGTACAGCATGATTTCCATTTTGATGCTCTCAGCTAACCACATGTCATCTCTTGCAAGAAACTTTTGTGACATTCAGAGCAGTCAGGCACATTTGTCTCCAAGCATTTAGCCTGGTTCTGGATTTTAACCACTCATACAGAAATGTGTATTAAAAACTGTCATGTAAGCCATGAAATCCTCATCTGAGATCTTCTAGGAAAGAAAAAATATGTAACAAAGGCTATGTACTGAAGCCAGAACATGTGCCTCCAGCCAAGAAGATGGCACAGATGTGTCATTTGAAAAAGCAAAGGAAGCTTCTGATGTACCTTGAAGATCTGTGCTGGGGTTTGCCCTTTGAGAGCCATTGAAACTCTGTCCTGTTGCTTCCTAGACTGTTAAAGTGACCAGAGTTAGGACTTTTTACTCCCTGTTGCCAAACTCAAAGTATTTTTAACAAAATGTACCCAACTAAGAATGCCCTAAAATGCCTTCACCATTCATTGTAGTTGTAGAAAACAATAATCATCTTTTCTAAAGCAATGCACAATTAAGAGATTTTTTCTGCCACACTTCCACTGTTATGAAGGACATGGTCAGAGAAGAGTATTATAACAATTTTTCCTATTTTTATCAATTTTTCTTATCTGGTATTTAGCAGTAGTAACTCTGTCTGCCATAAGGACTACTTTCCTTGCTCTCCTAGGTCTGTTACTCAAAATGACAATAATTTTTAGTTTAGTTTTTTTCTTCAAGGAATTGACTATAAACCTGTGATTTTGAACTACCTTTTAGTGCTTTCAGTTTTACTTGAAAAACAGAACCCATCTTTTTGCACTCAGCTAAGCAGGTCTGGTCTGAAAAGATAGAGGGAGAAAGAGCTATTCAGAATTGCTTAAAAAAATTACCAAAGCAGGACCACTACCCTGGCTGAGCCTAGTCAACATTTCCATAAAGATCCAAATGCAGTTTTCATGTCCTTTTTTTAATGCTCTCCCACTGTCTTCGGCCACATGCTTCCAGAGCAGGATCAGCATGTATGGTCTGTGGAGTCAGTTCAGCCTAAATTACACTGCTGCTAACTCCTGCTCGTTCCACTCTTACAGATATACTGCTCTCAGGATGACTGTTCCTATTTTTCTCACTTAATTACAAAAATTAATGCTCCCAAATGCTTCAGGGAGAAAAACAACACTTTCCAGGAGGCTCCAGAAAGGACAAAAATACCTAGTCCCTTGTTTCAGTGCATATATGTTGGCTAGAAGTGATAAATTATTAGGTCCAAATAGATATTTATTTGCATCTAGATTCTGAAACCATGTATGACATTCTGAATCATTTATGCTAAGCCAGGCATCATGTTATAGAGGTTGGAAAAGCAGGCATTTCTTACCCTGTCACAGGACACACAAATAAAACAATGAAACTCCAAGGTATCTGGTGATGAAGAAACATTAGACAGGTTTTTTTCTGGGGTGTCCTAGATTACAATGTAAAGATGTGCCCAGGGGTGTGTATTCTGTCACCATCTGCTGAAACCAGGTGGGGCAGTGATCCTTATCTCTGTGGGAGATATCCTCTGCTAATGGGCCATCTGTTAAAAACCAGATGGGAGAATGTTCATTATCTTTCCCATAACCCACCCTTCCCCCAGGGAGATATCTCCTGTTAATGGGCCATTGAGTCCCACTGCATGACTGATAAAATTACATCATTGTCCTCCTAGGGGGAGGAGCCAAACATTTCCTACCTAAATAAAAACTGAGATTTGGAACACCAAAGCAGCCTTTACACACTGGTTTCCAGAGGACAAGAGCTACCAGGCCTTTCTACAGGATCACTGCTTCAACAAGATCATTCATGTGGACTGCTACCACCACCTGAACTAGCAAGGTGTCAGGTTGTATTCTGACTCTGTCAGTAGTTTTTCTTTTGGACTATTGCATGTATTTTATTTTTTTTTCTTTTTCCTATTAAATTGTACTTCTGACTTAAAGTCTCTCACTGGCTTTGATTTTAAAGCCATTACATGGGACTGAGTCCTTGTGGCTCTGTATTCAGTTTCTCTGAACAGCTGAAGGATCTTTGGGCTGCTGTGGTGTCTGGCCTGCATTTGTGATCTCGGGAGGAGGGAGGTGCTCAGGGCTGATTGACTGTGTGCTCTGGAAGGCAATATTTGCGGTTCTGGACATCACACAAATTTCCCTAAGGCAAGAATAATTTTCATTTTCTTTTTTGTCCCTTCTACAAAAGCTTTGCTTTGAAGGTTCTTCTGCTTAAACAACTGTTTACACAGGAGGGAACATAGTTTTTGTTGTGGGCCCAGACTCTCTTTCTTCCTCTGGATGGATCTGGGTCTGATATGTTTATGTTTCTGATGAAGTCCATAAGAAATTGGATGGGTCCTTTCCTTTCTTCCAGTGGGGGCCTGGCAGAAGTGTTGTCCTTGTGAAATCCATGGAGTCTGCACAACACAAAGGAGCTGTGCAGCAGCCTGGACACACTTCCAGCCCAGCAGGCAACAACAATGCATTTGCTGTGCTTCATCTATCCTTGGATTTCAAAGTGATTGACAGCTTGTAGCTGCCATCTGCTAGTGGAAAATCCAGTTTTTACAAGAAAGCAATTTACTCACAGAATTTGAAAGGAGATTCTACCCTACTGCCTTCATTGTTAAGATGCAAAACATTGACATGATAAAAATGTGGTAGCCATCACTTCAGGATTTTCTTTTGTATCCCTTCATGGGATCATGCATCTGCCCCCAGGCACTTGCACAGAACTGTTTGGAAAATGCTGCTGTGATGTGGAGCTTCATCCAGCTGTTGAAGAATAACATGAATGAAATTCCCTTTCAAGACAAAATATGAATTTGGGGATGGTCATAGAAAAGTCCATCTAGTCACTGATGTCATAAGCTTTTTTCCCCCCCCCATCAATTCATAAATAAGATGAAGACAGATTTGTAGTACTTGGATAATATCCTTCTCTAAAAAGCCTTTTATACCTGTGGGTGGGTTTGAGCCTATACACAGCTACAATGACCTCCTCTTCAAAGTGGCCTCCCAATTTTAGGAAGACTTTCTGAAGTACTGATGCTTTATGAAATCTGGGACTTAAGGAATCCCTAGAACATCTTTGGAGTGTTGAGAGGTCGGAAGGTCAGCTCTGAAGTTGAACAGTGTGTGTTTCTGTGAGCACTGGCCAAGGAAAAAAAAGTAGGAGTTGTGCAGTGAACGCATAAACCAGCTACAACCCATTTGCAATTGTCCAGGGATCAGGGGGAGAGGGGAAAGAGCTAACCTGGAAAAGACAGGAGCAGGTAAAAATAACGGAGTTGAGTTAGACCAAAGGCACCCAGCTGGTGTGTGCCCCTTTGTTAGGAGCCTCCTGGGAAGAGCAGAGGCAGCTTCAAAGAACAAAAGGCAGAGCAGTGCCTGGGGGAAGTGGAGCCTCCCAGCAACAGGTGGAGAGGGGGAGCTGCAGCAGTGCTGCTGCCAGGGTGATGGAAATTGGTTATCCACAATCTGAGAGCCCAGCCACTGTCCTGGGTTGACGGACAGGTGTCTGCCAATAAAGGCAGAAGCTTCTCTTTTAATGGAGAATGTAAACCCCCTTCCTCCAAATTATTATTTTGAAATTAAGGCGTTCTCAGGCAAAGATAGGGAGAATTAGGAATAACAGTTCTTTACTAGGAAAATTAAAATAGAAATACAGTATTACAAAGAACAATCCCCAAAACACTGACAGAGTCAGAATCCAAGCTGACACCCCGATCAGTCAGTCAGGGTGTTGGCAGCAGTCCCATTAAATGGTGGCTGCATCCTCCTGCAGTGGCAGATGTGGTTCAGCTGAAGCAGTGCTCCTGTAGAAGGTGCAGCTTTCCTCTGAAGGTCCAGGGATGATGTGGAAAGGTCTGGCTTCTCCTCTGGAATCCAGTGGAAAGATGGTAACTTGCTGTTCCAAATCTCAGTTTTTATCTGGGTAGGAAACGTTTGGCTCCTCCCCCTGGCTGGAGCATCTCCCAGTGGGATGATGTAATTTTATCAGTCATGCACTGGGACTCAATGGCCCATTAACAGACGATACCTTCCTGGAGGGAGGATGGGTTGTGAAAAAGATAAAGATGGTTGCCCCAGCTGGTTTAAAGATGGCCCATTAGCAGATAATATGTGCCACAGAGATAAGGAATCACTGCCCCACCCGGCTCTAACAGTTGGTGATAGAATACATATTTCTGGCCATATCAACCCAACACACCATTGATCACCAGCATTGGCTTTTCTTATCAGAAGCAAAATTCCAGGGCAAGATTACACTCACACGGACAGAAATGTCGCAGCTGAATGATTCTGTCAAAAATTAGTGGTTTGTCAAAACCAACACACTTCATGGAGATTTGTCAGTTGAGAGAAAATTTCTTGGAACAGTAAGGAGGAAACTTTGAAGAAATCAGGTAATTTGATTCAATTATTCAATATGGAATGTTTCATTTTTCTGTTTTTAAAAAAAAAAGTTTCTTTTGTTATTTAAAATTTTTTTCGTAGTCTATAGAATGTCTGTTAGTTAGGCTGAAAAGTTTCAGGTTAACAAAATATCTCTGGATTATTAATTCAAGCTTTTTGCTTGGGGTGGTAGCCTTTTTTTCTCCTCCTTTCTATGTCATTGTATCCCAAAATAGAAGAAAAGGTAAAATTCTGTGTAGGGAGAGGGGAACCCAACCAACATACCTACCATCTCTCCTTCTGCTCCAGATTGCATATTTGCCACAGACTTGGAAAGTGGCTTTTCACCTGCAATGATTTCCCCCAAAATATACAGCTTATAGACACCTGAGAAGATGCAAGCAGACTTGGTAATATTCAATGCTCTTTTTCTGTCAGGAAATGTCCCAGTCTGAAAAAGTTTGGTGTCTAAATCCCTTGCTGCTTTTACAAAGTTTATATGTAAAATCAATGAATGTTCATCTGGGTGACCCCTTACTAAACTGGAGACAGCTACAATGCTCTGTCAGAGCCACAATTTTTAATTCCAGAGAAAAGTAACAGTAAAATAATAAAATTTAAGTTGGAGTGTAAAGGAAGAGCTGTTGAAGTTAGATCATCAAAACTGCTCACTGCTTTATAGAGATGGGTCAAGGAGTGGGAATTTCTTCCTGTCTGGGAGCAGAAGGAGTCAGATCAGCACATAATCACATCTTCACTGAATGTAAATCTCTCTGGTACCCCGTGTGTGTTTTACAAGCAGGGAAACAATTTGAAGACTATGCTGACCTCATCAATTTGGGAGTATGAAGAGTCAATCCAATTTTAGGGCTGTGCATTCCCAGGGAGGGCAGGAAATTGTATTAACTTTCTACAAAAGCTGTCTCAGGAGCTCTAGTAATATCCAAAACCTTTTACTTGGCATGATGCCATCCTAATTAACAAGAAAAGGCATTGGGAAGAAGTTCTGCAAAAAATAGAACCAGGGATGAAAACTGGCAGCATGGCAAGAGGAAAGATGCAGAACTACACACGATGCCTTAGAGTTCCTTCTACTTCCAAAATCCCATGTGTGCCTGAGCTTGGCACAGGCAGGAGGGATTCTCACAGGTGCCTGGTCCATCACTAGATACTGCAGGTGGACACTGGGAGTGCAGGCACCTAAGATAACATCTGTGCTGCTCTAGGCTTGGTCCTGTGCTGGCAGGATGCAAAATGTAGGCAAATTAGCTGGTCTGTGCCAAGGGACCCCTCTGCAGAGGGAAACAAACCCCTTCAATTCCCTAAACAACCTGGCAGCCACAGCCAGAGCCACCCCGGGGCTGGACCCACCGCCACACAACAAAATATCCAGGATCACCAGCACTGGGTAAGGGTGGAGTTGCATTCTCACCCTGCTCCTGTGCCCTGCAACACTGCAGAGCTGCCTCAGGTGTTTTACCCCAGTGAAAAAAACCATGGTGTTAAATATTTCACAATGGGGTTGAATTTCTTGCTAGAATATGCACTTCAGCTGAGAGAAGCTGTAGGTTACACCAGCTGAAAGTCTTGGCTGAGTAACCTCTTAGTGTAATGAGGATGAGTTGCTTCAGTCTTTTTGTTTTGTTAGTTTCAAAGTGAAAAATATTTTAAGTATTACTTTGAACAACATTTTCAGTGGTATTTACAAAAGACAGTTTTTTGTTTTTCAGTCTATGAAATGTTAGGGTGTTGGATCCCAGAAATCTGGGGGTTTTTGACATGATTGATTTTATAATTGGTTTTTGACCTGGGGTACAACATAATTGATATTTGTAGTCTCAGTTTAAAAACCAAATTTTCTTTCTAGACTGCTGGAAGTTTTCAAGACATTTTTGGTTTTAGTTTTGAGAAGAGGCTGTGGTTTTTTTGGGGGAAGCAAAACAATTTGAACCAAAAATATTTACCCTTTTTGTGCTGATCTTCCTGACCTCTTACATTCTGTTCCCTTTTCTTAAGTATTCACCTATACATTTTGTCATCTTACTAGACAGGAAGAATAAGAAAGATGATTTACCAATAAGCTCAGTATTTTTGTAGGCCCATATTTTAATGTTTACTTTCATTTTGTGAGATTAAATTTTGTGAAATTTTTGTTTGCCTATGTCAGGCATGAATTTTTCCTGTGGCTAGCATGGTTCAGGAGCAATACCCTTCAGGCAATTAGGAAGACTCACAAAAATAGAAGCAACATATCCTAGCAAAAATGGAAGAAAACAGCAGTAAAAATTTAGGCCTTTCATGTAACCAAAGAAACTATGCCGTGTGTTTGCAGAACCTCTTAATAAGTGAAAAAATTGAGCTGAGTTGGCCAGGATGACTAATTGAACTTGGTAGGAAAACAAGACTAAGGAATGTGCACACAGTTGCACCAGTTAGTTTGAAGGTTACACAAAGGAGGGAAACAAAGTGCTTATCATAATTCATAGCATGAATTACTATTCAAATACAGCTGGGTGTATTGGTAATGAGTGTAACCAAACCCAAAGGTATTAAAGCAAATGGAGCAAACCAGCTGAGAGGCTGAACCCTGATCATTGAAGCAAACACCTCCGGGGAGGGCTGGGAGGGGAATTGGCTTTGGGGGTAAAACAGGAGCTGAGCTGTGAGACCAAGAACTTTTATACAAAGATATGACCAGAGAAAAAGAAGATTTCCAGTCTCTGACATTTCTGAGTCAGCTGAGCTTTGTTCAAATGTGGGGGCACCACTGGAGTTCTAAAGTGCTCCAGGTGCCAGCAGTTGTGCTTGCTGCAGTCCTACTCTGTTGAGTGTTGCACGCCTTAATTTGTTTTCATTTCTACTAATGAAAATAAATAGCAATGAGAGAACTCCAGGGAGGGCAGGAAGAAACAGCATTTATGTTCCAAAGCTCTGCAGCCCTGCTCTCTAGCGTGCAGTTGCAGTGCGAGGCAATGTTCATGCCTTGTTAAATAAAAAACAGAGTGAAAGAAGAAAACAGAGCTGTTTTACCAGAGATTCCATCTCCTATTCACCACTTTACAGATTCTTTGCAGTCTCTGGCCCGAGGCTACATGAACATGTGTATCTGAATTTTAAATGCAATAGCTGAAACCTTTCTTTCCACCTTGAAAACACTGACAAAAGCACCACAAAATTCAGCCTGAAGTTGAAAGGTGTGGAAAGCTCCCCAAGAGTTACAGTGTGCTGCCTGCCTAACAAACAGCAGAGCCACTGAGGCTCCTGCTCTGCTCCTGGGCTCTCCAGAAGAGAATCAGAGCTGGAGCCTGGTGAGTTATTATGGAGTTGTTGAACAGGAGCAATCCACTGCATTCATCTGGCATCCTCCACCAGCTCCTCCATCAGGCCTGAACAGGGATCACTGAGAAACCTCCAGCTCTGTTCTTGCTGCTGAGAAGGTCAAGAGAAGTGGCAATTAAAAGCCTTGTTCAGGGCCTGCTGCTTGGTTTGCAGGACTTGGAGGAGCCTGGCAGGCAGGAGTGGAGCACAGACCTGGATAGAGCCGTGTGTGCCTTCCCCTGACACTGTCACACCACAGCAGATGATCAATAATTCATCCCTGAGACAAGCAGCACCTGTGGAGCCAGCTGTCACCCTTCCCCAAGTTGTGACCTCGCTGGATTTACTGCCTAAGCTGAACTGAGACCAGGTTATATTTGGCTCTGAAACATCTTCAGAGAATTCAGAATAACAGGGAGCAGTGGTGTGGGATGAACAGTGAACAGTTCCCCCCAGTTTTGGACTAATGCATGGAGTTAGAAAGATACTGGTGGGAGCTGTCCTTCAGAGGAGGTATTAGCTCCTTTCTGAGAAAATCCACAGAAAACTTGCTCAAGAGAGAGGTGCAGTGCAGGGCCTTTTAATATCTAGTTGTCAGTGCTGTTCTCCAAAACACAACAAAAAGCAGAAAAGCAGAAGCTGACTGCTCCACTCCCTGACTGCACATTACAGCATGACCTGCACAATAAAGCTCTCCACCTTTGCTCTATGTCCAGCCTGAGAAACACATTCTCTGCCTCAGTGAAGCCTCGAGTTTCCCCTCAGTTCACACAGTCATTCTCTTAAAACCTTGTGCTTTGATGTGAAAAAGGAGGTAACAGTAAGGGGAGCTGACCTCCAACATTCTGTGATTCTGTGATTTTTATCTATTTGCATTCCTTCCACATTCACTCCTTCATGCTCTTTCTTCTCCTTCCCTGCTCACTTTTTAGGGATAAGGTAACTCCATGTCAGGAGCAGAGTGAGTTCTTCAGAATTCTTCAGGCTCCCCTTCTGCTTCCCATTCTTGCACAGCTCCTGCACTGACACAGTGACAGCACACCAGCACATCTCAGAGCAGCCTCTGGCCACAAACCCCTGTGTGCTCCACTTCTGCTGCTGCATTTCCAAAGATTTGATAACTACCTCAACTTTCTGGATGAGCAGTTGCTCCTCATGACAGCCTTTAAATCAGTTCTACACCCAGTAAAGTGAATAGCTGCCCCTAATAACCTGGTACCCACCCAAATCATGGGATTTCACCCTGTATCAGCAATGTGTTTAAGCCTTTCCTACTTGCATCTTTTATTTCATGGGAACTGAGTGAAGCACCCCATCTGTGAGACAGGAACATCTCAGAAATGTCTTTCCCATGGCTTGGAGATGTAAGGGGAGAGAGTGGCTCAATCAACATTTGGATCTCATGGAGCTGTCACTGTCTACTGGGATCTTCAGAGTGAATCAAAAGGGCTCTGGACAAGACCCTAAAGCTGGCACCTGTTGGAGCATTCTGGATCAAACCACAAAAAATCTTTAAACTTGAAGGTCCAGTGTCATTACACAACTTTTTCTGTCCTGCATACCACGGGGAACTGAAGCAGAAGCCATGTTCTCTTGCTTTTGGTGTGAAGAACACTCTATTCTGTTCTTTTAGGCAAATAAATATCCTTATTCTTTCTTTTCATAGCATGCTGCCTCGTGCACTGTGCAACAAATGAAAGTGTGCTGGATAGGAGACAGTGTGAGACAGAAAAATTGAATTTTAATGCTTCCTCCTGTTTTGCAAAACTGGTTTCTCTGAAAAATCAGAAATCCTGAAGTGATCTACAACCAAGTTCCCAAGAAACCATCACATTGCCACTGACACCCAGCTGTGCTGTCAGAGAGCTGATTTCCTACAGACTAGAATGGTTATTCTTATCTGCAGCTAATGCAAATCTCATTTAAATATGCAAACAGACTGGGGAAAAGAGAAGTACTCCACGGATTTCAAAAACCTGAAGTCTCTCAGCCTACTCCTTGGTCATTATTTTTCTTTAGAGATAAAGTTCAGCATCCAATTTAAGCAATATAGAGAAACAATAAGAGACTTTCATGAATACTGTTCACCATCAGAAAAAAGCTGACCTGTCTGGAAAGTTAAAACCATATTCTCAGTGGGAGAAAATGGATATAGAAAAAAGCAGCTGGGCATGAACTTTGCAGCAGTTTTATTCCAATCTAGTGATCCATAGAAAAAGTTGCTGCAAATGTAGGTTTGCTCAGTGTACACAAGCCTGTGATATTTGAAGTGCTGAGAAACTGAAATTGACCTTTAATGCTACTCAACAATTTGGTAATGAGTCCTCTGGACTCCAGGAACTCATTGGAAGTTCAGGTGAATGTAACCTGTATAACCAGTAAAGGAGTTTGGCATACATTTCTGAGAAATTAATATGTTTGAAAATTATAAACCATTTTAAGCTTTATGTTCCTGATGGATTTTCTTAATTATATATCAATGTTATTACTATATGTCAATAATATATGATACAATAATATTATTATATATCAATATATAATTAGGATATATATATTTGGATATATATATGTATATATAAATACAAGTCAGTTACAGCTAAAACATCAATATATTCACAGATATACTTTTGTTTTGTATCCTGAGATTTACCTGAGCAGGTGAAACAATTCTTTAGTCAGAAAGTATTAAACCATTAATCTTTTAACTCAAGTTTGATGCAAATAAAGGAGGAAAACAGCCCCCAAACCAATTACTGTCTGTTTTCATATTTCTTTTATGCAGATGTTTCACTCCACAGGTTTTATGATAAGTTTTATTATGGCACAAGGTTTGCAACAAATTTATTAACCCTTTAAACTGAAGGGGAGGGGAGAGAAAACAGTTGGAAAAATAATGCATGAGTATCACAACTTATTATCACATGGTGCCATTTCTTTCCAACAGTAAAACTACAACCCATGGTGAGAATAACTTAGAGGGACAGAGGTGATCAGAGTGTAAAGCTACAGGACTGTTTTATCCCTGGGTATCTGCAGGAGATGGATCCCAGTGACACTGCATGTCATGAATGATAATTCTTTTTATGCCATGGAAAGCCAGTGATTGGAGGCATGACCTCTACCACAAAAACACCTGTCTGGGTAAATAATTATACTCTATTACAAAGAAAGAAGAAAGTGATGAGGTGCTTTCAATCAATTTTTAATTGTACCAACAAAAATGGGTATCTGTCATGGTGATGTGAGGGAAAGGACAAAGATCATCGTATCAAGTTTGTTCACTGGAGAAAAAATATGATTTTAAGTGGTGCTCCATCATTTCTTGCTGAGCCAGCCAGCCTTTGGTGGATGACTGAGTGCTGATGTTTGAAGGGGGAGCAACTCATTAAGGGCTGGCCCAGCTTGCTCTGTCAGTACTGATAGCTTCTCACCAAGCTTCATGAAGAACCAGAAACCCTTGGTTTTCAATCCAAATCCAAATGCTTAAGTGCACTTGAAATTATAATTGTGCTCCTAGAATTCTATTGAACCTCTACATATCTCTGGCATCCTTTTGTGGTTTTTTTATGGTTTTGGTTACTTATGGTGGTGCAGACTAAATTTCAGCCTTTCCAGTGGAGTTGTCTGCTGAAGTCAGGCACCCTGACCTGCCTCAGTAAACCAGGAAGGGAAATGGGAATATTTAATATGGAACAGCTCCTCTGACCAGTTTTAGACATCTGATTTATTCTGAGACAATTCTTATGTGAGATATTGAGATTTCTCCCCACCAAAACCACTAGGAAAGACTAGGGAGGGTGGTTGAAACCTCAGCACATGTCTTAGTGATGCTTTCATTTGACCAAATAATTCCTCCCATGTCTTAAAAACAAACAAAAGATGTCCCAGGCTCCTTCCTATAGATTAGATGTGCCTAGGACACAAGATTGCTGCAGACACACTCAAGCAGGGGCAGCCTGGCTGCTTTCTGTGGCCTATGTAATTAATTTAATTAGGCAGTGGAAGGAGATGAGTGCAGAGAATTGATGAAGGCTGCAAGACACACCCCAGGGGGAGCATCCCTGGGGCAGTGCTGGGCCAGCCCCTGCATTCCTTCACTCCAGCTGCCAGGCTGCCCTTCATGGACTTCTGCTTTTCTCTGTGGCCATCCTTGAGCCATTTGCTTCATTTTTGTACCCATTTCACTCACACCCAAGAAGGGGATGTGATTTTCTTACGGAGCATACCTGTGCTTGTAAGGATGAATTGAATTTCTTCAGTTTGAATTACTTTTGCTTTGAAAGTAAATCAAGGAGTTTTACTTTGGAGAAAGAGTTGGAGCTGTTTAAGCCCATTTTTCAGCAGCTGCAGGTAACAGTGATCTTTTCAAATAGTGTTATCTAGAGGATGGAGGAGAGGTATCTGAAGAGACAGGGAAGAAAGGATCTTCTTGAGAGTGCAGAAGGAATTAATCTGGCTTCATGTATGAGTACTTTTCAACATCTTTTAAGGGTGTTTCAGAAAGATTTCAGTATTTCTATTTAGTGCTGAGTGCTAAAACAAATCCAAGTGATTGAGGACTTTCTACTTTCCCTCATAGTTAATCTTCTCCTTTTCATCTTTCCTTTTGGCTTTCACTGACTGTGTATTCTTTCCCTTTAATATTTTGCCTCCTGGGAATTTAAAATACAAATACTTACTTCTTTCAGTAAACTCTTACTCACACTTTAAGAACTTTCCCAGTGCAGGAGAACACACAAGGAGCTAATGACACACCATGTTTCTGTGGCACCCAGTCTTAAATAAGGAGGGGATGATATCTTCAAGTAGAGGAGCATTTGTGTCTCAACAGTGTCTGAAAAATAAATGCAACTTGTTCAAACGCTTATTATTTCAAACTCTTTGAAAATGTATTTTCCCCAGTAGGTGGAAGAAAAGTGTTTAACTGGCATTTTGTCAGATTTCATGTATGCATTTTGTGGAAGTTAATAAAACAGCTTCTTTTAAGAGTCAAGGCCTCTCAAAAATGTAGCTGGGAAAGGATCAGAACAATTGATTAAGCTGAAAACAAAAATGCAGCAGAGCAGCAGGCTCAGGCATGCCCTGCAGCTCAGCCATTTGGGCACAAAAAGGGGCAGAAAACTTGAAAAGTTTTATTTCTGGAGCAATCTGGGAATGTGAGCAGACCTCAGAGGCTGCTCCTTGGCTTGCTCCATGGTCCTGGGCTCATTTTTCCCCCAGCACTTGGTGTGCTCCCAGGAAGGACATGGAAATTTGGGAATGGAGCAGGACTTCACCCTGGCTCCTCCTTGTTTCCATGTTCTGGGGACAAGACAGTTCTGGACACTGTCCTAAGGAAACATTGCCTTTTATACACAGAGAGCCATGATTTTCCATCTCTCATATAAAATTAGCTACATGATCTTTCTTTTTCACACTGGTCCATTTTCTTCTGGAAGTCTGCCTTTTATCTTGCAAATGTTTCTTTTGAGCACTACGAGCAAATAAGAATAAGAAGGTCTCTTCCCCAACAGGTTTTAGCTGCTTTAAAAAACCCCAACCAAACAAAAAAAGACCCAACACTTTGGGACTCTTTCTTTTAAGTATCAGGGGGGAGGAAAAAAAAAATAAAAGAGAGAAAGAGGATAATAGCTGTGGAAATTTCCTACACAATTCAAAGAACATGGACTTTATTTTTTGGTGGATCATGATATAATGTTTGCTTTTTTTTTTCCTCTGCCATACCTAAGGTTATAAGGTTTTTTTCTAAAAAATGTCAAGTAAGCCCCACCATCACAGAGCACTTCACTGCACCCACGTGTCCTCCTTGGGAGAAGGCAGAGAACAAACTGAGCAGGTATGGGATGTGTTGTTAATGAGGTGCTGGAGGGCACCTGGGCACAAAGGCTCTGTTAGAAGAACCTGGACAGAACAGAAAAAAATTTAATGTGTGGCCAAGAGAGGGATCCTGGAGCAGATATTCTCCTGCAGCAAGCTATAGCAAGGCTATAATATCAATAATCTACATGTTAATGAGTCAGAAATCTTCAGGTTAAAGCTTTCCCAAGTGAGCTGTCAGACAGCTTTATTGCTGTCAAGTAGGACAGTTTTCTTAATACTCATTGTTAGCTTTTTTCCCTATCTCAATCATGGAGAGGTCCTGACCTCAAAATGAATCTTTTTTTTTTTTTTTTTTTCCAGAAAGAGAGAAAAAATAACTTTTATATATAATTTTTGTGTTGTTGCCATCATAATCTTTGCTTTTATGAGGATTTTTGTATCTGTGGAAAGGCAAAAAGAAAATAAATTAGGCAATGTAGAGCTAAATATTAAAGGTCAATGCTGAATTTTGAAGTTACTTTTAAGCTTCATATTTTTTGTTTCATGCTGTGACAAACAAAAACCTCTGAATGTTTTGAAAAACAAAACCATTCTGATTGTGCATTTTCTCACTATGAAAGTTAGGTTTTCCATTCTAATGTCTTTCTGATTTAGCAGTGACCAGAGATTCTTAAGCAACAAAATTTAAATTTCTGGATGAGAATATCCTTGAAGATAAAGCAGGAAAATTTCATTTCCAAACCCACATCATTCTTCAAAAAAGTCACAAATTTCATGAGTGGACTCTAGGCAGTGGTAATGGTATGCCCTGGACTTGGACAGAGATCATACATGAATATAAAATCCATGTCCAAAGTGTCCCAACCTCAGTAGTCAAAATGGACAAAGTATAAGTTTATTCCTTTCCATTTAATGTTACTAATGAGGTTTAGAAAGCAGATGTTGGGTTTATTTCAACTGGTGGGGTGTGTAGGGTCTTTATATCACTGGGATGGACAAAACCCACCCTGGAGTTTCCAAAAGCTGATTATTTTATCAGATTTAGGGTACTGCTCACACACTGTCCCTGGGTTTGGTGCCCAGCTCCAGGCAATATTCATGGCCTGAGGATTTCATGCTGTGGGACGAATCTGCCATCAGCTATCAGTAAATGCACAAACCCACCCCTTACCCCCATCCCTCTGTACCTGCCTGGCTTCCAGAGCTGCTCACTGGGCACTGGGTCCTGGCTGTGGCCACAGATGGAATACATCCCAGCTCTGTCTCCCAAGCACAGTTTCTGGGTTAGCACATCTCATTGTTTCTTGTCTCTGTACTCCAAGCAACCAAGAACCAGCACAGTTAATTACTGTGCCTGTACTCAAAGTAACCAAAGCACAGTTAATTATTTCTTAAAGCTCATTACAACAGCAATTCCAATTCTTTTCAGGCAAGCAAGACAACTTAGGAATGAAAGCTGAAAATTCTCATTTTGTCTTATTCACAAAGATCTAACTCTGCTTCCCTAGCAACCCTTTGTGACCTGTGAACTGTAATCTTGGTGAGACAATAGAAATTTAGTCCCGTTCTTTTATTGCTATAGGATTTCAAACCTGTGTGTGAGACTTTTTTAAACTGTCTAGCCTCTGGTAAAATAAACTGGAGTAATGCAACTTACTTGCATTAAACTTGCATTTAATCTAAATTCTTAGAAATGGAAAAATTAGTAACATCTGGATAACTTGAATACAATGTACTGTGTCTGCAGTTTTCTACCAAACTTCAGCAATCTATGGCATTTAATGGATTGTGTAACAATTTCTCCTGTCAGAAGTATATTGAAAGTGCAAAAGATCTCCCACATCTTAGTTAAGTATCTAAAATACTCAAACATAATTAGGAAAAAACCCCCTGTACTATATGAAACAAGAAGGCTGCATCACAAGAAGAGGAAAACTTATTATTGGCCTAAATTATCTCTAAGAGGCAGTTTCAGAAAGACTAAATATGAGATTAATTTAGATCACACACTTTGGTCTTCTAGAATTACCTCCAGAAATACCTGCATGCATAACCTAAGTGATATAAAAATAAAGCAAACCTGGCATCCAGGTTGGCTGGTACCAGTGTGCCATGAGCCCATGTGGGACAGTAGTGTGAGGTCAGATCTGGAAGCCCAGGAGCTCACCCAAAGCTGGCACATCAATATTTGTGTGCAGCCTGGAGATGAGGCAAGTTTTCACAGCAGTGAAAGCATGGAGCTGTACTGAAGGCACAGACTGGCAAGCCTAGATGTGTCCTGACCTCTCTGGATTGAGCTTCAGCTGGGTTACCCTCACCTCCTGTCACATTGAAATATGGAAAAAAATAATCTGTCTTGCCTGTCTATCAAGGCCAGGCAGGATGTGGGTCTGAGCAACCTGGTCTAGTGGAAGATGTCCCTGCCCATGACAGGGGGGTTGGAACTGGATGAGCTTTAATGTCCTTTCCAAACCCAGGGCATGCTATGATTCCATGACCTTTCTTTATTTTCTACCTGCTGCTGCTCCAACATCTGCCTTCAGAGGGATCCAGGGCACAGCTTGCCCCAGTGGTTTAAGTTTCCAAAGAGATGCTGTTACCTGGATCCAAAATAGTGTCAATGTGACCTCTGGAACCTTGCTGCCCTCCACTTGCTCAGGTCTTGGGGTAGGGGTGCCAGGCAGGGGAGATGAGTGCAGGTCCCTTAGGAATAAAGCATCCAGGCTATTAAATCCCCTTGGTAGCTGGCTCTGCTCTGTGTGCCTTTGTACAGCTCTGTCAAAGGCTTTGAGCAGCAGGGGTAACTGCCTCCTTGTCATGTGGCTGACAAAGACATAATGGCATAAAACAGGTTTTCCTCTTCCATTTTATGTGATAAAGGTAAAGCCCCTTTGCTGACAGCCCCCCTACCAGATCTGTATTGTTGCTAATTTACAATTTCTATCACAGTAATGTGCTGGCTCTGCGAGAGATTGATGTTCTGTATGCAAAGTGCTCCTTGTAAATAGAACAACAAAGAGACATTCTGCAAGCACTTAAATGTAATAGTAAATGCTTTCTACTCCCCATGTTATTTGGTGCATTTTACTCACATTTATTTACCAGTCGTTACTGTCTTCAGCACTGCAAATGTCTTGGAATGGATTTCCATGTTTCTCCTCTTCCTCTAAACCTTTGCAATAAGTTTGATTGTTCTCCAGTGTTTAAAACTGCCTGTAGGGAAAGGTGAGGCTTCTGTCTGGGATCTTTGAACAGCATGAGGATGCCTTGCTTCCCCATCCCAAGCATAGCAGGGAGAAAAAGGACTAACACTGTCTTAAATTTTTTTTTTTTTTAAATATCATCCTACCCAGAAGACCATAGTTGTTAACCTGTGAATCCTGGCACTTGAACAAATCTCCCACCCCCAGCTTCAGATAATCCAAGTTTCTTAAAGTTTTGAAAGAGACTTGGGACTATAATCATCTGACACATGGAAACCCCAGGAGATTCTTTCAGAAATGACCTTTCTGGACATCAATTAAACTCGGGTTCAATTTCTTTCAACTACAGCGAGTTCCTGTTTTTGTTAAGCCCTTCTTCTCGAAGCTCAGCTTTGCAGTGTGTGTCCCCAGCCTGGGAGCAGGCAGGGCTCCTCTGCTCTGCCTGCACAAGTCAGCTCTGCTCAGGCAGCCCTGGGTCAGAGGTAGGAGCTCAGCAGCTCTTCCCATCTCTTTCAGTCCCAACAGGTTAACGAGGCCGTGCAGGCTGCCTCCACAGCCTTAAAATGTGGATTATGACTCACAAAGCCATTACTAAGAACTCGTAATCTCAAGTGCACAGCTGCTTTGTGCAAAGGGGAGGTATGGAAAATAAATGTGTGTTTTCCAAGAAAGCACAGAAAAAAGATAATTGGCAAGTCAGTCATAGCATGGTTCAAACAAAGGCTACCCTTCTGAATTTGCTGCAGGTAGTGAATTTGTTTTCACACACAATAAAAAAAAAAAAAGAAGAAAGAATGAAAAAAGAAGGAAAGTAACCTTCTTCTGTCTAATTAAGGACATATTTTGTGGTCAAAATGGAAGTCTGTTTGCAACTGCTACATAAATGCATAATGTGAACAATTCCTCTCTTCATTTGCAATTTGTACAGAACAAGCTCAGTGCAGTGTAAGGTTCTTAAGGATGCTTGAAGTGAGGCTGAGGTGAGACAGAGCTGCCAAAACCCATACTTAGACTGTGTGGTTAAAATGTTAAAGACAGTTTTCACATGTACCTCCAGGTTCCAGGGACTTGGCACCCTCTGTGACCCAGAACAGACCCAGAGAGCACCAAGTCTTTAACACCCTTTAACAGCCCATTGCAGTGTCCAAGCCCTGCTGGCAATGATGCCTTGTAGGGCATTTGTAGCACATGTGTCCTTATCAGACTTCCTAAAAGACTAAGCAATCTGCTCTAGTGGAAGGTGTCCCTGCCCATTGCAGGGGATTGCAACAAGATGATTTTTAAGGTGGTTTCCAACTCAAACCATACCATGGTTCTCTAGAAAGATGGTCACTGTGGCTGTTTATGTTCAGATGGAAAGTGGGAAAAGTGTTGTCACTTGCTTTATACAATATTTTACAGGTTAGACTGAGCAATATAGGAAATGGAATAGTGTGGTTTTAGGTCCTCCTTGCACATTGGGTGTCCCTAGATGCTGCACATCTCTCAGGTGTGGAATAAACTGAGATGTGTTTATTCTCCCTTCCTAAAATCCTGACAGACCACTGAGGATGCAGGAAAGTGTCATTCAGGAGTCTGGATCTATACAATGACTTAGGCATGTACCTGTAAAGGAGAAAACTTTATCTCTGCTCCCAAGACCACATCAAGTTACTTAAATTACAGTTCTTTGGGTTCTCTTTCTGGGAGCACATTTGAGATGCAGCAACCTGTGCATGCAATCTCTGCTGATTGAGCTGACTTTGTGAGGATGCCACTTGCACGTGTTGACGTGCTTGAGCCATCATCACCTGCCTTGCAAGTGACTCTGCCCATGCAGGTCCTGAGATCCTTCCCTCAGATGGCTGGAACAACACATCAACAGTGCCAAGGGTTTGGAGCTCCTGGAGAATGAATATTTTTTTCTTTTGGTGCTGGAGATTGCCAGGGTAAAGGACTCTGTGTGCCTGGCCTGTGTTTTTCCTTAGCCAGCCACTGCTGGAAACAGAACAATGAGCTCCACAAAGCTTTGTAACCCCATGAAATGCCATCCTTGTGTGACTGTCCCCACGTGCTGCAGGGAGCACACCTACCATGGCCTGGGTGAGATCCAGCCCTGGTCTCAGGCAGGGAAATGCCACAGCAGCTAACACAGTTTGCAGCAGCTAACTTTAAATCATTTATTTGAGTTGATCTTTGCTCAGTCATGGCTGTAGGAAGAAGCAGATGAAATAACCTGCAATACACTAGAGAGAGTTGCCAGTCAGTTCCCATTTCACAAAAAAAGGATTTATGATCTCTTGCTGCTAACAGCTCCATCACCTTGCCCACTGTCCTATTGTGCAGTTTATCCTGCTCAAGTTCTCCACTGCAGTTATAATCACTCACACTTGGATCAGGATGTATCTAGCTGCAATGTGTGTCATTACATTGCAGTATCCAGATGCTGTTTGGGTTTTCTTTATTTTCTTTTTTTTTTTCTTTTTTTTTTCCTCATCAGAGCTATTAAAATATGAATTTCAGAGAAACTTGCTCAAAAAGCTGTACTAAACCTGAACCAAACACCAGTCTGAAATTCTTCCACTTTGATGCATTCCTCCACCAACTGAACTGAACTGAACTTGAACTGTGGGGTTTTGAGGTCTTCATTGATCTTGGGCCAGACCTGAACAAAGGAAAGAATGGATTTGTGGTTTCTGGCTCAGCAGGATGGACTGGTTAAAAACTAGCATTTCTAGCAGGGTCTCCTTGGTTGGAGATTGCAGGTGCTGGGATCTGCAGGGCAGTGCAGCACCTCAGTGGGTCCATTCCCTCACTCCAGTGTTTGGCACAAACATTTTCCTCTGCCAGGATCACCCTGTACTCCCACAGCTGCCAGGACAGGATCTGTTCTGCATGAGGGCTCCAAATACCTTCCTAAACAAAGCTCTGAGGCAGAGCTGGGTCTGCCTCTGTTTCTGGTTCCCTGTTCTTCCTATTCACTTCTGTAAGTAGAGGTGTCCCACTGGAGCACTGCACAGCTCAGTGTTTAAACATGAACATCCCTGATGTCTGTGTGCAAAACTGGACTCCCAGGGTTGTTCCTGCCACACTTTCTGGTTTTTTCCTGAGCTCTGGCAATTCTTGCATGCCTACTATGCTCTGACTTCTTCCTTCAACATGCCAGATTTAGAGTGATGAATTAGTGGGGATGTGCTGGGAATGTGAGATAGGAACAGAGGCTAAAACTTGACTTTCTCTACTGGTTTACTCCATTGTATGATCCCATCCATTTGTAAATGTTGTTTTTCTCAGTTTTGACTGGTTTCTAAACCCTGTTAGCTCTCAAGCAGCTTGAGTTTTATCTCAGCCCATTGTGGCAGGGAGCAGGAAAATGTGGTGGTTTGTTTCCCTGGAAATGCTCTTTTGCTGTTCTCTTCAGGCATTAATATTATGTGTTACAGCTGTTTAAAAATTCAGTGGTAATTATGCACTCCAGCAGAGATGACTTCATCAGGATGAGGGTAGAATGCTCCTTTTTTAGCTCATGTCAGGGCAGGGAGATCTCTCCCACTTTACATTTATTTTGGGAATACAGCTGCAGCCAGGCCAGGGCTGCACCTACACCTGGCCCTGGCTCAAGGCAGCACTGGCCCTTCATCAGAAGGGATGAACTGCAGTTCCTTCACAAGCCCAACTGTACTTTTGAATTTAAACATTTCCAGCTATAAATTCAGCAAGAGGATTATAAAATGGCCATAGTGATCTTTTCTACCATCATTTCTTCAAAAATTCACTCATATAAGCCCAGAATTGATGATGTTGCATTATAGATCCATTAATTCATTACCCTATTATTAACTCCTAACTGCTCTAAAATAGAGTGGTCCTACTTATTAAGAGAAAAAAAGTTTTTTATTGCTTTTATCACAGGCAAAAGACCATTAAACATCATCACAGAAAGACTGTCCTTCCCCTGTAGACAAACTGATGTGGTACAGACAAATGTAACACCTGTGAAGGAAGTCAGTTCACTGCCTAATCCTGGGTTCAAGGCAGCTTGCTGTGATTCATAAATTCACTCTTGCTTCCCAAACCCCATTGGTTTCCTTAATTTTCAAAAGTTTTGAAGATCCTACACCAGCTAACTAAGATTGCAGGGAGGCATTGATTTCCTCCTGCTCCCATTGGTAAGAAATGCTGATTTAGTGCATCAGCATCGTGCTGATGAGGCAGACCATCAGGTTTAGAGCTGTGGAAAAATCCAGGTCCTTAGCCCAAAGAGCCTCCTGATGACTATAAAATCATATTTTGGATAACAAAACCCTTCCTAGCAAAGCAACACAACAGTCAGGAATGTGCCCCATCTGTGCAAGCTCTGCTTGAAGCACTCAAGAAAACACATTCCCTGGCTGTCACATTTTCAACATGTTTTCTCAATTATTCCATCAAACCCCAGCCAGAGCTGGTGGGTACTGGCAGACACCAATCAATTCTGAATAATACCAGTTTCCCCTCACTTGCTGAACTTCATCACCCAGCTTCAGGGTGTCTGTTACACTGCAGCTCCCATCAGTGGAGTGAGACAAATATCTGCGTGCAGCAGCTGAAAATCTGGTTTATACTGGCGCCTCAGTGAACTTGTTGAGCCTTTGCAGCACTGCAGGGGCACAGACACAATGCCCATTTTGAGGTCACCATTCAGTGGTGACAAGCTCCTCTTCAGTACCCCAAAATGCATCTGTGAGGTTGCCTCCAGGCTTTGAAGTGTCCAGTCTCAGCATTCCCAGGCAGATGGGGTGTTGCAATAGAGACAGGAGACAACAGGGTGAGGGAGTGACCAGTCAGGCTCAGCTTGTGCCTTAAATTTTGATTTTACTGAGTTAATTTTCTAACTGTTCTGTCGAAGGCTCATTGTCAAATCAGCTATTTCTTGGAGACAGTCACAACAGTTATTATAACTTTCACATTATTTGGGAGACCTTAGTGTGCTAAAATTTCTCTAGAGGAGCAGGCACCCCAATAAAAGAGCTGCAGAAGGCTTGGACAAAAAAATATTCCTGACTGTTTAGACATTTTCTGGATGGGAACAGCAGCATGTCTGCCCTGTTTGCTACAATAATTATTGCTCATATCTAAAAACAATAGATCAGATTTAGGCTGCAGAGAGTTAAACCAGGCTTCTAGTCCAGCAGCCTGAAATTGGGCAAGTGATGGAGCTTTCGAGTTTGGCAGCAGCAGGAAAGTGGCAGCAGCAGGAAAGTGGCAGCAGCCCAGCCCTGACCATCCCTGCACCCAACAGAGCAGGGGGACCCCTCTGGAAAGGGGTGACCCTTTCTCATTTGGCCATCCTGGTCTGTCTGAAGTGCCAGTGAAGGTGTGTGGAGGTTGAATCTGTCTCTGTGCAGGCAGCTGAAGGCAGTTGAGGCTTTGGCAGAAGCTCTGTGGTGGTTCAGCCCTTCCTCCCCTCGTGCTCCCACTGTCACTGTCCTTTTTTCCCTCTCCATGTGCTGGGTTTATGAATATAATTTTGATGATGAAAATAATTAGGTAGCTAGGTAAAAAGGTATGCAAATCTGACATAAGCAGTGGGGCACTGGGAAAATTGGAGCAGATGAAGGGCAGATGAGACCCTGCTGGGTCCCTCATCCCTCCTGGTCTTCTCTTTGGTGTGGCAGAGCTGCCAGCTGGGACTCAGCCTGGCTCTGCTCCTCCAGACCTCCTGGCTGCCTGCAGAGTGCTGCAGAGCCATGGCCAGCTGTGATTACAGCACCTCCTCTCAACAGTGGGTTTCTTTATCAGCTGAAGGTTATTAATCTCAGTGGTTTGTTATGCTGGGCTTCCCAGGCTTATTAAATACAGTACAAGCCATGGGCAGGAATGTGTGTGTTTTTTTTTTTTTTAATGGAAGAGAAAAGCAGTTGGATCACATTTTTTCTAAGAAAACAGCCAATTTTCCTCACTCATATCATGGGTTCTTAACAATTTTATTTCTGTCTTCAAAAGAAAGAAGCCCTTAATTGGTTCATGGGTGTGTAGCTGCAATAAGCCCAGTGCAGTGCTAATGACCCCAGCACTCTGCCCAGGGTTAACTTCAAACCTGCAGGTGGATCCCTCAATGTCCACAAAGCCTTGAAAATCAACAGCTCAGCCAACTTTAAAATGCAGAGGCTGTTAATAGTGTTGTGAGGAAAAGGAGCTGGAAGTTGATGAAGCCTGTCTTGCTGAGCCTGGCTGATGTGTGTGCTCTGCTCTAACAGCAAGACTAAGCAGAGGAAATGTCAGGCCTGGAGAAAGTCACTCCGACAAAGAGTCAGCTCACTTAAAATACAGAATAAAATCCTGAAACTGTTAAAAATCACCATGGCTGGTCCTTACTTTGGGATGCTGGGTATAAACCTCTTATCTCTGCCTGCAGCTTCAACAAGATGTTATTCATAACGACCTCTGAGAACACAGACATAATAAAAGTCGTGAGGCTCTCACTGAAGACAAAGAACAAAATGCACCTATTTATGGAAGGAAAACTTTCCCAAGCACAGATGGGAAACATTTTGAGCACCATAAATGTTCAGACTAAATTGTATTAAAACAAATCTTCATATTGTAAGTGACATTTTAAACTTACTTCTCCTGAAAAATATCAAGCAATGAATAATGGAGCTGAATCAGATGGAGTACAAGGCATCTGGTAGCCAATGAGTGGTCGAATTTACTGTCTCACTCCTGATCTTTATTTTTTGTTTATTGCAAGTTTCACCTGCAATGAATGTGACCTCATGCATTGAAGAAACAAAAAGAGAGAAAAAGGCAGCAAATTGCTTATGAGCCATCCAGGGAAAAAAAGATTTGTTAACATAAAACTTTTATTAAACAACTATGAATAATGAATTTGCTGGTGTTTACACTGAACAATTTCTTAGCTGCTTTTTTCCTGTTCCCTGCTGGCGAAAATCAACTTCTATTTTTACAAGAAATAAAGAGTACCAGTCCAGAGGGAGGTCCTGACACCTGCTTCCTCTCCCCTTCCAGACTGATTTCCAGCCCTGGTTAGTGAAAAGAATAATGCTGTTCCCATTACTATGATCAAACTTAGAAACATCCAAAAATACGACCCCAAATCCCCCATGCCTGGCCTCATGGTCTAATACTGAGACCACAGTCTTAGATTTTTGGTTCCTTGCTTACTTTTTGGTCCTAAAGTACTTTTTTGCTTATCATACCATGCCATAATTTCAGCAGGAAGGGTTGGGTAATTTTTGGTGGCTGTGAGGGACACACAGCCTGTTATTGCTGATGGTTCCCTCTCTTTTGAGGGCTCAGATGAGAGAAGTGCATCCCTGGGACTTACTCCTGAGGGAGATGTGGAATTAAAGTTGCTGTGGCTGAAGAGAAAATGGAGATTTGCCTCTTTCTCCACAGAGATCAGATTCACAGATGAAAGAGGAAAACATCCTGCCCAACAAATATGCTTAAAGAAAAGACCTGCTCCCTGTTTACTCAGGAACCCAGTAACTGAAAAGGACTTGCCAGAATACCCACTGTCCCCAGTGTGGAGTCCACCCAGAGAGGCTGAGTCCCTGGAAAAGGCAGGAGAGAGGAAGAGATCCCTGTAGGTGCTGCTTCCTCTGGCTTTGGTCCAAGAAACTCCTTATTCTGGGGAGGAGATCCAAAGGGAGCAGGTCTGGACTCTGCTTTGCTGGAGTTTGCTTTGCTCTGTGGCTTCTCATTGTCACTGCAGGTCACCCAAGGAGAGAGGCAGCCAGGCACCTCTCTTAAGGGAGATTATTGAAAATGTCACAGTAACTCCTCGCTTCATTTTATTTGTTTTCACCGAATTTCATTCAATTTTCCTTCTACTTGAAGCATAATAAATATTCAGAATGATGATATTCTGTCTCTCTGGATCAAGTTATTGCTACCAATCCTCCAATTGCCAGGCTTTGATGGCACCTTAGCACTCCATTAGAAGAAACTGGTCTGTTCCTTTCACAGCAAGATGACCCAAATATGCTCTATAAATCCAGATATTATGAAGATCAGTTTTGAGTTGGAATCAATTAAAATTTAAATTTTTTTCATTTCATTACCATACATTGGCCAATTGAGAGACTTGCTGAGCTGCTCTTCCTGAGAAAACCACAATGATGGTGTTTTTAAGCAACTTTGATGGTAAACTGAAGATAACAACACACTTGCTTTAAGATTCAATCAAATCTTTTGTTAAAAGATCCCTTGGGCTATGACAGATTTATTGGATAAAAGTTTTGAGTTCCTTTTGAGTCATGTGGGAGAGTGAGGCTCATTCAGTTGATTGAGTTAACTTAGTTAATCTGTTACTTAATTTCAGTGAGGCTGCATTTAGAGAGCATCAAAGTCCCATGAAAAAGCAATTTTCTCAGTGTTTGGAGCAGTGTGATATTAAATCACAGTGCTCCAAAACAGTAAGAGTCACTGCAATAGGATAACAGCAAATTTTGAATACTTGTTAGAGGGTTGGGGATTTTCCCTAATGAATACATAGACAAGTATCCTTCAGAAACTATTTGTTTTGGAGAAGGGGGACAAACAACAGACTGATTTGTCTGACTGCATTCAGTCTGCAATGTTAATGCTGGAGTCAGCACCAGAGGGACTTTTCCTTAGAAAATGCTACAAAGAATGATTACAAGACAAATCTTGACCGTGTCATGATCATAGTCTTAACTAGTGCTGATGTATTTAATTCCAGTGTGCCAGCACTTGGTGAGGAGGATAATGTAAACACACAGCCTGGAGCTAGAGAAGCATGGAAGGAGTTTAACCTGAGTGATGAGCTCCCAGGGGCAGGAAACCACTCCCAGGTCCGATGCCAGGATCCTCATGGAGGGAAGGAGAGAATCTCTCCCTGAGCCATGGGGTGCACTGGTGCTGTGAGATAATAAAGAATTAAACAAGTCCACAGCCAGAAAGAGAAAAGGATAATGATTCCATAATCAGCAGCAAAAACTTCAGCAAGTGAAGGGGAAACTCTGTTAAGGGAGTCCAAGGAAAAATAATAGGGAAGGCTGTGAGAAGCAATTTGATAAATGTGTGAAACTTCACAGCAACAAAAACTTCAAAGGCATCAGAAATAAAACACTTACCACATTTGAGGAGATCCAGAAGTGATCAAGCTATAACAGCATCATACAGGGAAGACAAAGTCATTGCAAGAAAGCTGAGGAGTGTTGGAAAAGGTGAATCCCAGTGTAAACAGGGATCTGCAAAGCTGGTACCACATCTTCTGCTGGAGGAGGGCACAAGTAGCAGCAGCTGCTTCTGGAGGGAAGGAAATCCTTTGCTCCTCCTGCAACAGGAAGAACTTTGATTTCCTTGTCCCTATGTTCTGCACAAAGAGGTGAAGGACAAACCTGAGACTCTTGTTCTTTAGGGGTTACTTATCCTGTCTTAGCTGGAAAGAACAGTGGACTAGCATATGGGACAAATCAATAAATAACAATAAACAGTTTCAAAGGAAGGTAAAGAGGTGAAAGGCTTTGGTTTATTCCGACAATTAACATAGCTTAAGCTCAGATTTTTTAATTTTTTTTTAAACCAGGACTACTAGAGTCGTGGGAAATAAGGGGCATTATGTCTGGCTTTTGCATTGAGCAAACTCAACTTTTCATTTCAAGCAAACTCACAAAAAATATATAAAGTATAGATTTACTAGACACAAGGAAAATGTAATTTATTGAGGAATAATCAACACAGATTGTGTCAGGCAAGTCACAACTTACAAGTCTGTGAGTACTCAGTGAAGGTATAAGGAACTATATGAATAATCTTTCAGCAAGTTTCATCTGAAAAGGTTCTCAGAGAAATGAAGTTGTCATTTGGAGTTGTTGTCATTTTGAAGTTGTATTTGGCCTCATATGGATTAATAACAGGTTAGAGGAGTGGAAATAAGGAAGGACTAATGACTGAGTTTTTCACAGTTGGGAAATATTAACTATGTTGGGATGGCACCATTTTCTCAGAAGGAAGCTTGAGAAGGGGGCTAGGTGGCAAAGTTTGTTGGCAATGCAAAATTACTTAATATAGCCAAATCTAGATCTGACTGTGAATGACTGCAGAAAGTCTTGAATTCAGCACTGATATGTGCAGTATAGTGAATCTGAGGGAAAAAAATATAAATTTCAGCCATGCACATACTGTTCTTGGCTCTGAATTAGCTGTTACCAGTCAAGAAATAAATCTTGGAGTTGTTCTGTAAGCTCACTGCTCAGCAGCGGTCGAAAGGGCAAACAGGCTGTTAGGAATTATTAGGGAGAAGAATTGAGAGCCAGGCTGAAAACACTTTTAACCATTTGTACAAGTGTCTGGTGCAGACATATTCTGAAGGCTGCACACTGGGCTAGTCCTTTCCTCATCTCATAAAAAGCAGAGTTGAAAGAGTATGAGAAAGTTTGATCAGAGACCAGCCTGCACAGAGGGAAAGACCAAAGAGACCAGGATTGGCTTTGGAAGGAGGAAAAGGAAAAGGCATATGCTAAAGCAGGATAAAGTTATTACAGGGTTAGGGAAAGGGCATGAGGAAGGACTATTCTCTGATGCTGATCAGACAGAAATGAGCAGGACTTCAATGCTGAGGCATCAAGCAGCAATTTTGGAACAAACTGGAGAAGGTATTTTTTCACAGAGTCTATAACTGAAGAAGGCTTTTGCTGCTGAGAGAAGCTGCAGAGGCAAAAATGCAAATGGATTCTGGAAGGAATTATCTAAACTAAGGCAGGTCCATGGGTGCTCATTAAACAGGTCAGTCTCTCTATAACCTTCAGCTCAGGTACTCTCCAAGGCACTGACTGCCAGAGAGGTGCTTGGTTAAATATCAGCCTGTGCTTATTATGACCTTCCCCTGTGTGTCTCTGACTGAGCACTTTGGAAAGCAGGTCTTGGGGCTGGTTGTGCCTGAACCAGGCTGGTGATTATTATATTCTTATGTTAACAAGCTAAGCAATTAGTGCAATCCTGTGGGAGCAACCTCTGTCTCAGTGAGCATGAATGTGTCCTTGATTCAGCAAGTCATGTGTGCTGTTCCTGGGCATTTCTAACACATGAACCCTGTGGGGGCAAGAGTGACTACACTCTATATGTGGTTGATGTTCTATGTGCCACTACAGACTCACTACCTGGTGTCAAAGGAAAGATGTTCATTGTACAACAGTAGAAATGAAAAACTTGCTCCCTGCAGTGAGAACTTCTATGTTTGCTAAATGAGAGGCAAGGATACAGAAATATGGATGGATTACAGTGGATACAGACACACCAGCTGCTTTTACATTTTCCTGTTTTAAAATGTATCAGCAGACTAAGACAGTTTCTGAAAATTTACAGCTTCCCAACAAGCATCTATTATCAGTTTAACATAAAATCAGTACTTACACAATATGTCAAACTGCTCCATGGCGTTTACTTATGTTATGCTAATATGTTCCAGAAGAAGCAGGCAAGGTATAACAGCAGGTCCTCTCTGGCAGTTGTTCCTCAGGCAAAATTCTAGTGATATTACATGATGGAGGAAATCCCTGAGTAGATGAGCTACATGATAAATCATTGAGAGTGTGAGGAATTACTTGTAGCATTTAGCAATAAAACACAGCACTGTCAGCATCGTGTAAGACAGAATCTGATTTCAATAGCAGTAATTTAATGTGCAAGAATATCACTCTGTGCTTGTGTGTGTGCTTCAAGGGGGAAAGAAGGGGATGTGATAAACAGTATTCACACCTGCCAAGAGCAGCTGCTCCTTCTTCTTCTGGAAAAACTCATGCAGAGTGAAGCACATTTCTGTACAATAGCACAGGGATAAGTAGGGATAGGTACAAGTCAGTATTGCAATCGGGGCAATAAAGAGGGAAGTGGGAATGCTGAGATGGGCCCAGGATGTTTCACTGCCAGACCTCCAAAAGTGTGAGGTTTTTGGCCAACTTCTTTAATTTCTTCGTGTTTCCTCTGAAAAGAGGAGCAGCACTGAGGACATCAGAGACAAGGTTTGGCAGAGGAGTATTTGTATCCTTTAATGCAATTTTCTCCCTCTTTTTTGGGGGGGTGTACATTCTCCTTGTCCTAAACAAAAGACATAAGTGTTTTCACCACCCCCAGAGAAAGCAAAACACATCATTTCAGGTTGGACAAAAAGATCCCAAGGCCTTTAAAAATTAAACATTTTCAAAGAAACAAAACTCTTCAACAATGTATATTAATTTTGAGTGATCCCTACTCAGCCAGTGCATGTTTCAAATCACTGTGGCATGGGTTAGGTAGACTTTAAAGATCATAGAAGTGTTTTACTGGCCTTCATAGATCTAGTGATCTGCTCAGATGTCAGAATCACAGAATCTTTAAGGTTGGAAAAGACCTCCAAGATCATCCAGTCCAGCCTTTGACCAACCACTCCCTTGCTAACTAAACCATAGCCCTAAGTCTGACCCAGGTAATTCAAGATTTTCTTCCTCAGGCTTGCAGTGCAAAGAGGGGTAAAAAAAAAACCCACAGCAGCTGCAGGGGTTTTTCCTTGATGGTCACTGCCCCATGAAAGCATAGGTTGGCATTTTGATTACTTCAACAACAATATCTCTCTAAGACATGTATGTTTTTTTGTTTAAACCAAAGATTAATTCTGATTAAAAAAGAAAATGGCCTTACAGGCATAGTTTGCATCAGCATCATCACCAGCAGAACCAGCAACAGGATATGACTCAATAGATCATTAACACTGGGAAAGAACAACACCTTCCATCCAGAACTTCAGACACTCCATCAATTAGCAGGCAAACACTGCAATTTACAGTAATTCCAAGCAATTCAGTTTACCAGTAACGACTTGTTATTCAAATTAAAACCACAGAACCCCTGCCTTGTTAAAGCAAAACCATAAAGTTCAGCAGACAAAGCCAAACAGACCACAACATCAAAGGCCTTTTGAAGATTAACACATTGACTAAACTACCAGAGATTCATTTAGAAGCAAATGACACAGATGTTCTTTGCATCTCTTTAATATTAAATTTATCAGAATATGTTCTTCATTTACAATGCCCTCTACTTCCTAACTGAAGTCTGTAGATAATTTTTTTTTTTTTTGATAGGATCTTTTTTTTTTTCCAGGATAAAATTTTGGGGGTCACGGTCTAGACGCATTTAGAGGAAATCTTCTGAAATCTCAAATTACTCATTTGGAAAATGTCCTGCAAGTGAGAATTATATTTGCTGAGGCATAGATAGAAAAAGCTAGTGAGAACTGTTGCAGCTGTGTTATATAAAAGGAAGAGACAATTTAATGGAAAATTTCATACTTTGCAGAAATTTGATTGCCTATTTTCTCTATGTAGATATCTTATTAGAGCAGCTACAGCTGCTGCACTGGAGGTATATTTTCACCAATGATGATCAGGATGGGAGTGCCAGAGCAGTGTGTGGAATTGAACATTTTCTTCTGTTGCAGAATTACAGCAAACATTTACAAATCTCTCAGCTGTTATTTTCCTTTTATTAGGCAGGAGTGAGAATTTGCTCTTTATGGCTGCTCTTTTTTGGCCAAGGGACACAGAGTATTTGTTGATGCCATAACCTTAACAGGTTGGGTGTAATGGCAAAGAAATCATGAATTAAGTGTGTCTGTCTCACCTGCTGGTTTTACTGGATGCAAAATAAACTAAGTTCCTTAGTCTACACCAAAAGTGTAGACTGTCCCATATAATTCTCCCCTCCTTATCTCCCTTCTTCACTAGTATAAAGAAAAATATTAGATCCCTTTAAAATTACATTGTAATCCAACAACCTGGTTTTCCAAAGATCTTTGTTTTAAGTAGCATTGGAGCTAAATAGGTCATAAATTCTACATCACAGGATTCTTTAGCTTCATACCTATGAGAGTTACTTTGCATCACAGAGGCCAAAATAATTCCAGGATTGCTGTCAAGTGGTTTATGTTCTGCAATTTGGAGTTTATTAGTGTTGACAGGGTAATGTTGTGTGCTATTCGTGGTGTACAAAGTCCTGCAGGCTAAACATTCTTGGACTATAGTGTTTTGATACCCAAAATAATTTAAAAATCCTGTCCACATAGTCTTGATGGAAGTTTGCTTTATTTTCACAAAAACAGAATTATTGTAAAGCAAGAGATTTTTGGGGGTATTTAAAGTAAAGGGTTCTCTTTTCCTTCAAGCCTATGAATAGTTCTTCAGCTTTAATCAATCTTGAATATCTCAGTATTTTAAGCTGCTCTTAAAGACCCGTGGGGTGAGCCCTGTTGCTCCTGAGACCACTGGGTGAATACCCCAGCTGAAGTGCACAACAGCTGAAAGCAGACACTGTTAGCCTGGCTGCAGATGAGTTATTGGCAATTTTGCTAAGCAGAGGTTGTTTCTCTCTCTACTCAGGACAATCTAGTGATGCATCATCTAAAGATGACCTTCCTTTAGAGCTGTGGCTTGGAACACATCCACTGACATTCCACTTACTGGCTTTGTGAACACCTGAAACTTTCTTTTTTTCACACTGGGTTCCTCTTACCCCACTCACAGTCCCAACAGCTGCAATACAAGAGGCTCCACAGCCTGATCCAGAAACATGGCAAAGGGTCTCACACCAAACTCTCCAGAGCTGCAGCCTACCCAGCCAAGCAGGAGGTTGAAATATCACCTTTAACAAAACAAACTGGTGACCAACACTGGCTTAAGCATGTCCAGGATGGCTGCAAATATTGCATTACTAACCCTTTTTGTCCTGAATTCCAATCACATGGGAACCACTCCAGATGACCATTGCAGAAAAAGATGAAGCAGCACAGAAGCAGATAGAGAAATCTGTTTCTCCAGACACTGTGGTAGGTAAACTTTTAAGTAATTTATTTCCCCTGCTTACAAGCCATAGTTGAAATCACTCTATTTTAAAATTCCCATTCCTGCTGGGTCCAGAGATGGCTTTATTACTACATAAAATTCTGGCAAATAGAAGAGCCACAGTTTAAACAATGGACTATGGAGTCCAACTTCCCAGCATGTTATTTTTTATGAAAAGGAACTGATTGTATTGCAAGTAATTTAAGACAATCTTCTTAAGAGAAAGTCCCAGCTTCTGTGACTGCTGCATCCTTGGAATTGCAGCTGTTATCTCAGATCATTACTGGCAAACTCTGTCAGCAACAGGGTCAAAGAGCTGGTTTAAAGCTCTTTTGCTGGTAAGATCTGAGCACAGCTCACTCTTTTGGCAAGCAGATGTATGGTGGTATGGAGAACCATGTGACAAGAAAGTGAGAAGAAAACAAACAACACCAAAACATTTCTGCATCCCAAATGCATTTTCACTTGGAAATTCAGGGTGCTTAGCAAAATATCTAGACAAAAAAAAAAAAAAACAAACCAAAATCAAACCAAACCAAACAAAAAAAACCAAACAAACAAAAAAAAAACCCCAAAAAACCCCAAAATAAAACAAACAGCAGATTAACACAAGGCCATTACACCAGATAGGAGCAGAGCCAGTCCTGTTCCCAGCTCCATTACTTCAGTGGTTTTGAAGCAATGCACAGAGGTTGTACTGCTCCCTGTATTTGGGTGGATTTCAACCTCAAGGGATCATTTATAATGAGCATTTGATTGGGTCAGTCCTATCTTTTCTGCTTTTTCATGGGCAAGACAAAGCATGAACCAACCCGTGGTGGAATTGAATACTGGGATTTGCTGAAGAATCAAAGAGATAAGAGCTCTTACCTTATTATTTAACACACTCAGTCACTCCCTCCCTGCAGTACCTTCATGATGTCTCAATTTCCCTCTCCAGCTGGGCTCTCCCAGTCCGGGAAGGTTGAAAAAACCATGTCCATTCATGCTTTGCTGCTGCTCACAGTATCCCACTGCTTTTGTCTTCACTCTGCTCTGATCTCCAAGAACTCCTCCTGCTCTCAGGATCTTTAGCAAAGATATTTTTCATTCATTCAGCTTTTCTCTCCCTTCTTCTTTTGAGGAGCCCTTAGTTCCACTCATCTTTCTAGCCATAGCCCCAAGTCCCTGTTTTTCCTAATCCAGATGGTCTGTGCAGAAGCACAATACATGATCAACCTCCTGTCTGGGGCTTCTGTCTTCATTACATGGAGGGTTTTTTCAGTCCAGAAACTATCAAAATTCAGAACCAACCTGTAGATCTAATAAAGCAAAGTTTCACTCAACTCCAGTGGCTCTGGATCTGAAACCAGCAGCTGAAATCAAGTCCCAGAAGAAAGTGAATCTCCTTAAAGCCGAAGAAATTTTGATTTCTGCCAGTGTTAGACATTTCAGTTACTGTGAGGTTAATGGCATCTTGCAAGTTCCAGTGTTTCTGCTTCATAACAAATGAACTAAATTAGTAAAAATTATCCTTCCCTGTTTCTGCTATCCTAAAGAAATCATGTATCCTGCTTTCAATTAAATTAGCCATTAACTCCTTTTGATGAAGCTGTACATGATCAGCACCCAAATGAGCTTCAATCTATACAAAGAATTAAGACCACAAGTGGAAGTGTTTACAGATTTGAAAGACAAAGCAGTGAGCTGCAGATTCAGACTGGGGACAAGTACAAGCCTACATGGTTAAGGAGAAAGCTAAGCTGGGTTTTGATGCACAATGCTCCTTTGGAGCTTTCTGAGCTCATCCTGTAGATCCCATCTTCACTAAGACTGAAGTGAAAATGCTTCTGTCTAAACCTGCTTATCTCAAAGATAAATCACCTGCATGTTCATCCTGTGACTCAAGAAAATAGCACAATATCTTTAAAAAAAATCTAAAATAGATTATAGTTTCCCAACATAGCTGAAGGTTCAGAGCAGACAATACATTTGGCATGTACATTGCTGGACTCACATGAGTTCAGATGAGTCCTTACAAACACTGCCACATGGACGATCTGTAACAGAGCTATGCTCACAAAGCTCTATCCATGGTGTCCATAGCTGGTAGCATAAAAGGAGCTCAGTTTTCTTTTGGCAAAGACAAGGGATAGAAAGAAAAAGAATAAAATGGAAAAGGAAATTATTTCTGGGTGTCCAGACAAGCATTTCCTGAAATTGGTCTCTCCAGTACAGCAAATTAACATAACAATGAGGATGATTTTTTTCCCCACTGTGTCATCCTCCTAGTCAGCCAGAAAAATGTAGTAATACATGTGTTTTTCACAGCTCAGAGTCTCTATTGTTTTCTCCCCTTTTGGTGTTCTCACTGTTGATTGCAGAGTGCTTTAATCAGGTACAAGTGTTGCAGGCTGGTGGGCAGCCAAGCCTTCTGCAGGTAATACTGAGTAATACTTATCAGCTCCATGCTATCAGCTAAAACTTATTTTATTCTCTTCTAAAAGTGAGGCAGGAAAAGGGAAGTGGAAGCAGAGGCCAGTTATCTAGCTATTGGACTTTTAAGGTGCATGGCCAATGGAAAAGCCACACAAAAACAAGAGCATGGGAAGAGGCCAAGGCTGTCCCATCAGCTGTGAGGGAAGGGCAGCCTGCAGGGATGCACATGGGAGGCTCTCAGCAGGACACAAGGACAGGCACTTTAGGCAGTGAAATAATACCTTGTGCAGGAAGGAGCATTCCTGGCAGTACCAGTAGCCCCCACAAAGTGCTAAATGGAATCCTTCACCTGATTTTCTCTTCCTTCCTATCCTGTGGGTAGGAAATACCTCCTGGCAGATGTTTGTGTTGGCAGGACCCTAAGGCTTGTCTCCTCCTGTAGGAATCCAAGGTACTGTGCTGTAAAGGTTTTGAAATCAAAACCAGTGAGAGGCTCCAAGTCAGAAATGCAACTTAATAGGAAAAAATGGAAAAATAAAATACATGCAAGAGTACAAAAGAAAAACCACTGACAGAGTCAGAATACAACCTGACACCCTGCTAGTTAGGGTGGAAGCAGCAGTCCAGATGAAATAGTCTTGTTGAAGTAGTGATTCTGTAGAAAAGCCTGGTAGCTCTTGTCCTCTGAAACACAGTGGGTAAAGGCTGCCTTGGTGTTCCAAATCTCAGTTTTTATCTAGGTAGGAAATGTTTGGCTCCTCCCCCTGGCTGGAGCATCTCCCAGTGGGATGATGTAATTTTATCAGTTGTACAGTGGGACTCAATGGCCCATTAACAGGAGATATCTCCCTGCAGGAAGAATGGGTCCTGGGAAAGATGAAGACCATTGCCCCACCTGGTTTTTAACAGATGGCCCATTAGCAGAGGATATCTCCCACAGAGATAAGGATCACTGCCCCATCTGGTTTCAGCAGATGGTGACAGAATACACACCCCTGGGCACATCTTTACATTGTAACCTAGGACAGGTGCCAAGTGACACTTCTCTGTCACTCATCCCTGGCAGGTGCTGCAGTTCCTGAGCTGACACCTGGGAAGGTGAGCTGGCAGCTCCAGGCAGTATCTGCTGAGGGCAGCCTGGCATGGGGCAGGGCACAGCCCAGAGTCAAGGTCCTGCAGGTTAGCAGACTCACAGGCAGGTCTGGGACGTGCAGCACTCCACGGCAGCCACTGTGCACATGGAAAAAGGGGCAGACAGTGGCTGAGGCTGTGACAGTGCTCTGCTGTCCCTCCATTCAGAGGTGGAGGTCTGGCAGTACAGACTGGTGATTAACACAGCATTAGGGAAGGATGCTCAAACTGAAATATAGACCAAAACACTATCAAATATCCTGCATTAAAGAGCTTATAACACATTTCCTGACATATTGATGTAAGCAAAGGTTAATCCTTCCTGGGGTCACTTGCAAGCACTTTCAGAGTTACACTATGCTGATTTTGCAGTCTGCTTTAAAAGTACAGGGCCTATATTGGGAAAATGAAAGTCAGCTGACAACTTTGCCTCCAACTACCTCAGGAATAAAGATTTTTGCCTTTTATCTCCTGCTTGATTTTATGCTTGGAGGGCGTGCAGAGAGCTCTGCCTGAAGTCTGTGGCCCCCTGAGCAGTCTGCCCAGTGTGGTGCCATGGGAGGCGCAGGTGGGACAGAAGAAAATCTGGCAGTTTTCTCCCAGCAACCTGCACAGCAGGCCAGGTTGGAAGCCCTGTGTGCTGACCCAAACAGGACAGATTCCCACACTCTGCAGTGTTTCATTCTGATGGATCTGCATTTCTCACTGGAACTTGGCTCCACCAGAAGATTTCTGGCCAGATTTAATCAGGGAGGCTTGAAAGCCATCCAAAACACAGGCCAGGAAAGGATATAACTACAAAAATATAGCAGCTTTTTCACATTTTCTGAATTGTTCAGTAATTACATTTGTGGGAGATATAATTCATGCACGATTGTTTAGAGTTGTCCCTGCAACATTTATCAGCTCACGCACAATTATCTTTCTTTCCTTACAGAATCAGACTGTAATCAGTTCTATAAACCCTCTGAGATCTTTATTTGAAGACAATGTTTTTTGTAGGGAATAAAGATGGTAAAGAAAAGTGTTTTCAAAACTGCAGCCAAAGAGACAGTCAGTAATCACACAAATGGAAAATACAGATTTTTCTAACCTAGTGAAAACAGATTTATGCAGAGTTAAATTTTCCTCTTTCCACATTTTCTTCTTACTTTCTATATTTTATTTGTATTGCTAAACTGCACAAAACTCTGGTGCATTGCCATGGCTCAAACTTTTTGTAAGGATGAGAAGCTATATTGGTTTAACACAATGATTGTATACAAATGTTGTATTACATCAGTACAGTTCAAGTGCTTTGACCTTTTAAATTTTAATGCTGTTGCACCAGTAAATGCTTTATACTAGTCTGGGAAATGAATAAGGGAGATAGCTGTGACAAACTGTTATGCTGAGATAGCCATGCCCACACCACACTCAGGATTTATTTGTGTGAGCCAGTTGGTAGGAAACATTTCCTACCTGGCACAGTTACAGTGGGTAAAACCAAGCAAACATTGTCTGTGCATCGGGCCATAAGGATGAAATGTTGTCGAAAGTCTCTGGCTGCTTTGTGCTCCTATAGCAATATATGGGATCTATAAATCTGCTTTAGCAGCCTAATTAATCAGAGCTACAGCAATTTGCATCACTGGGGCTGCTCAGCCAGAGCACGAAGTAAATTCACATCCTGGAGCCAGCTGCTGCCCCTGCTTTTGCTGTCTCTATCCTTGTGTGACTCCACTGACAGCCCAGCTTTATTCTCAGCTCTCTGTGCCAGAAGAGGAGCTGCTGTATTTCTTTGCTCCTCATGCAGACTCTGGCTTCTTTTTTTCCCTTCCTCCAGAGGGCTGTGAGCATGGTCATGTCCAGAAATTTTCCCTGGACTGATGCAAGCCATCACTGGAAGCTGGGGCTTGGTTCAGTCCCTCTGCTCCCACTCCATTGTCTCCATGTCCCACCACCTTCCTTGTCTGCTCTTCTCTCTTTCCCAGGAAACTTCTGCCTTCAAACACTGCTGGGCTGCAGAGAGCTGGGTTTGGCTGGAGGGTTTGGCTTTGTTTTTGACACTGTACTTGTGTTTGTGTCCCTCCTTGGCTCACCCTGGGCTGCTGAGCGTGCTACCAACCTTCTCCTTAATGACCCTGGCTGTGCTCCGTGGTGCCCAAGCCCTGTGACAGGATATTCTGAGAGAAGAATTCACCTCTCTTGGGTGATCTTGTGCTTCAGGGACATCTGTGGGATGTGGGGAGCAAGGACAGAGCCACAGCTGTCCCCATGCTGCCAGCCCCCCTGGGGGACAGGAGTATTTAAGATTAACACTGCAGTAATCTTAATCTATTTTTTTCCAGGAATAAACCCATACAGAGGATTTGTTTGCTTGCTGGTCTCTAAGATAAAGGGACAGCAGAGTCTAGGCAGCAAGGCTAACAAATGGGTGTTAGCTGGAAGAGAAGTATTTGAATGCCTTGGACTAGAAACCCTAAGCATCCAGGATGTGACTGTTGAGGGTTTGAAGTTTGCTTCTTGCTCATGTAGGTGCCATCTGTAAAATGCAGCTCTGGATCCTGAGCTTGGTTGCTGACAGCTCTGTTTGTCTTGAACCAGCCAACATAGTTAAAAGTACTACTTTGTAAGAGTAAATAAAATGATAGTTATCTTCAAACCAGTTCTTAAAATCAGTATTTATACAGTGCCATCAGTGGAGATCTTTCCTGGAAAACAGTCCTGATGCTCTCTCCAGGGAGACAACAGCCTGGTGGTATAAAACATAGATTTTTAATTTGTGTAGTTTGGCTCCAGTGAATTTCTTGCATCAGAGCTGCAAAGCTGAGTGGAGATTTGTAGGCTCAAGCTGGACTGAAACTAGACAAAATAAGACAAGAGGACACGTGTTGCAGGGTTTAATGAGAATGAAAGATAGTGATTGCAGTAATATAGTCAGAAAGTCACACTCAGTGTATTATCACAGCAAGTAGCACAGCTCTTCCTATTTTTAGGTTCAGTCCTTTGTGAGGGAAGATTAGCTTTTTGCAAAGGGTGTTTTAACAGAGAATGAGCAGAGGACTAATGACAGAATTACAAAAGCAAGTCCAGGCATTAGGCACTGAGGGGAAAAAAAAGCCATTATCAATAGCCAGAGAAGTGGATGAAGGCAGCAGCCAATGGAAAGGTTTGCAAAAAACCAAATCCAGTCTTGCAAAAACAAACCAAACATTTGCTTACAATGAATATATGTTTTGGATATGTTTTTGGACATAAAGTAATAATCAAAAAGTATTTAGTAAAAAAGAACTCCTGGAAGATTCCAGTCTGAGAGCTACAGCACAACTTTTGTTACCAATGCCCCAAAATGTTGATATCTAATTGAACCTCATAACTACTTAAAGTTATGCTAAACTGATTAATTTCCTGCTCTCCTCCTGCCCTCATTCCTTGATAGTGAAGATCCTCTGTCAAACAGTTTGTTCCCATCATACCCCTGATGCTCTGGGTTGGGAAAAAGTGGCACTGAGAAATCCTCACTGCCCAATGCAGACAGCTTCTTCCTATGCATGGGAAGCCCTGGATCACCTGGGAATCTGGTTTTGCAGCAGCCATTATTTGATACATCAGCACAAAGGAGATGCACCACAAAGAATTAAGGTTTGTTTCTGCATCTTCCCAAAGAGCATCCTTAAGAAACCTCTGTCTATTTTACAGGAAAGAGAAAAAACCCAATACATATATGTATCATATTAATAGGGCTAAGCTTCCCATGGTCTAAAGCCAAATTGTCAGCACAATTCTAGCAAGAGATTTTAAAACACCTTTGTTGGTGTAGGAAGCAAAAGAGCACCAATTGATTTTAAGATCAAAGGCTGAGTTTACAGGGTTGACAAAAAGTATTCTCTCCTCATTTATAATCAGGACAAGTAAGTTATGCAAATCTCAGAGAGCTGTGATAGGGCCACACACTGATATTCTCCCCAGTGCTTCCCTGCATTGAACCTCCACAATACTTTCCTCCAGGTCAGACAAGCACCACAAATTCCAGGTGTCCTTTGGGGAGGATGGGAAGCTCAGTGGTCTGAGGCAAAAGCATGTTATGTAATGTATGTGGTAAAATTAATTTTGCTGGGAGATAAGGGAAATGCCATAAATAGCTGACAGGATGCTGGAGAGAGGGAGTGAGTGAGCACTCCTGAGCCTCTCAAAGCTCTGCCTGGCTGTGCCTTTCATCAGCAGAGCCACTGAGGGATGTCTGCCATTCCAGAACAGATAACCTCTGCCCCATCAAAGTGCTATTATTTTAGCAGTTATGTCTCTAAGTGGTAGATTAGTTAAACCTCATTTTCTCATGTACTCAGATGTGATTGAGGTGGTGCTCCACGGGTGAAGCAGAACACAGAGTGCCCCTTCAGCAGACCCCTGCAGTCCCCAGAGATGGCTCAAACATGAGAGGTACTTCTCCCAGGTACTTTTCCCACTCTCCTCCTCTGCTGACCATGAAGATTTCTCAAAGATGCAGTGTCTCTTTTCCCTGATGGCATCACTACCTCACATGCTGCTCAGGGCTGTCAGCCCACACCTCCACTGTGCCCCACACGTGGCCAGCAAAGCTCTGGTGGCCCCAGGGACAGCAGGTGCTGCTGGTGGGTCTCGTTGCCCACAGAGGTGGTTGGGTAGCACTGCTGGGCACCCCAGGAGCCCAGAGACTGTCAGCCCACCCTCCAGCCCATCTGTGTTGCTGAGTACTTCTAGGAAATGATACAGTCAAAAGTCAGCAAGGGACTCCTTTTGGCCACCATCTGTTGGTTTATTGTGGTTTGGTGCCTCACCTCAGGGTGTGTGGCCACCAGCTCCTGCCCGTTCCTCCTGTCCCATTGCTGGGCCCAGGGAGCAGAGCCTGGTCCCTGCTCTGCCCCTCCCTGCAGACACTGGCACACAGGGATGGGGCCCCTCTCAGCCCTCTCTTCTCGAGGCTGAGCAGCCCCAGCTCCCTCAGCCTTTCCTCACTGAGATGCTCCAGTCCCTCCATCACCTTTGTCACCTCCACTGGACCTGCCCCAGCAGCTCCATGTCTCTCCTGCCCTGAGGAGCCCAGAACTGGACACAGCACACCAGGTGATCCTCACAGGGCTGAGCAGAGGGGCAGCATCACCTCCCTGACCTGCTGGCAGTGCTCTTCCTAATGCACCCCAGGACCCCATTGGCCTTCTTGGCCACAGGGACAGCTCATTGTCCACCAGGTGCCCCAGGTCCTTCTCCCCAGAGCTGCTTCCCAGCAGGTCAGTCCCAGCCTGTCCTGGTGCCTGGGGTTGTCCTTCCCCAGTGCAGGGCCCTGCATTTGCCTTTGCTGGATTTCAGGGAGTTCTCTGCCCATCTCTCCATCTTGTTGAGGTCCCTCCCAAGGGCTGCACGGCTCCCTGGGGTATTGACCCCTCCTCCCAGCCTTGTGTCACCTGAGAACTCGCTGAGGAGGCATCTGCCTCTGACCCCAGTCATTGATGAGTAAGTTGAACAGTCCTGGGCCAAGTATTGAACTCTAGGGGCCACCACTGGTGACAGGCCTCCAACTGGACCCTGTGTCACTTATTACCAACCTCTGGGATCTGACAGTTCTCAATCCACCCCACTGTCCACTCAGCTTCTTGAGCTCCTGAATGCAGCTGCTGTGAGAGACAGTGTCAGAGCCTTGCTGAAGTCAAGGCAGACAAGATCCACTGCTCTCCCTCATCCATCCAGGTAGATTTTCACTGTAGAAGGCAGTCAGGGTGGCCAAGCATGATTTACCTTTAGTGAATCCATGCTGCCTACTGATCACCTTCTACTCATCCATATGGATAGAGACAGCCTCCCCCTTAATTCCTTGACCTGTGCATCAAAGACTTTCTACTTTTTCTTTTTCTTCCCCACTTTTCACACGTTACTGACAGTTTTCCTTGCACAGGGTGAATAAATTATGTGTCATCTTTTGATGGAGATGTGTCAGCTGAAGCTGACAGGTGTGATGTGACTCAGACTTGTCTCACTTGCAATGTGTGCTTCAAGTTTGAAGCAAGCCAGGCCTGCAGAGGTGAGAGCCACGTGCATGAACTCTCCTCTCCATCCTCCTCCTCTCTTTCCCTGGGTGGCAGAGCTGTGTGCCTGTGGTCACTCCTGGCTGTGAACTCAGGCTGTTTGTTTTCCACACCTTTTCTCAGAGGCAACTGAGCAAGCCCAGAAATCAGGGTGGTGGAATGTGGGGCAGAGAAGCTAAAAAGGGAGGAAGAATTTGCCCTGTGTCTTCTGTTGTGATTTCCTAAATAATATTGACTAAATAGTGTGTCATGGCACTGAATTCTAACACATGATTTCAGCCTTTTACATGAGTCCCCTGGCACATCTATGCATCTTTAATTAGTGGGGAATGCAGAAATGTGATTAAAATGCAAAACCAGGGACATCCCATTGTTCATAGTAGCAGGTTAAGTGCTGCAAATTTATTCCTGATGCACAGAGCAGTTCTTTCTTGATACAAATCTTCCCAGAAAGGCCTTGAGGTCAAAATTTACCTGAGAGGAAAGAAGGAAAGGGAGAATGTCCAGAAAACTTTCATTAATTCAGACCAGTGTTCTAAACAATAAATATTTCAAAACCAGCCAAAGGTCAAAAACTACAATAAACCCTGATCAAGGTCACCATTTACCTCAACATAAATATTCTCTGAACAGAATCTGATATTTTTCTTGCTAGAATAGAAAGACTTCCATGCAAATATTATTAGTAAAAGGAAAAACAGCAGGGAAGCCCCTCAGACATTCCAAATTTAAAATAATTTAAAATGAGTTTAAAATCATGACCCCTTGAGATAAGTATTTCACCTAGGCTGAGTGACATGTACATTACATACAGTGCTTTAAAACCCAGAGTGAGAAAAGATCTCCTGACTTCAGCAAATATATCACATTTGTGAACGTTGGCTGCTTTGCTTTCATTACACTTCCCTCCCTTGTCAGCACCCCAGCTAAAATGAAGCAACCCTCAGGCAACTTTCACAAACACACAGTGGGAAAATTAAACCATGACAATGTACATTCATATGTGGGGTCAAAGTCAATATTACACAGCTCCATTTACTTTACTTGAATGTGACTCACAAAAATACACACAGTAGGAAGTGCATATCTGAAGGACTTTGGGAACTTCCTTGAATTAGCTTCAATTATTTGCTCAACACTGGTCCTTGGCATAGATCCTGTGAAAGAAGAAGTAAAAATTTAATAGTAAATCCTCTAATTTATGAAAATAAAAAAATAGAAACCTTCATTCCTTTCCCCACTCACTCTCATTTACAATAGTTGCAGCTCATCATAATTTTGGAGCAGACCCCATATGTTAAAGATTTCCTGTTTCTAAGCTGCCTTTACTTCAGCAAATGTCCAAGGAAGATGAAAAAATTGAAAGTCAGGCTGATGTTCTCTGAAAGGGCAACCTTCTTTCCCAGTCAATAAATAGAACCTTGAAATCTTCTTCTGACAGCCTTGGAATTGGACCTCCAGCACTAATGCCAAAGCTGTGATTTAAAGTGGTGGGCACAATTCTCTCCTCAGTTACAGCAATGCAAATCTTTAATTTCAGGGAAGTCATCAGAGTGACTTTGGGAGAGAATTGCTGGACAGGCTGTGGACAAGATGAGAGCTGGATTTTGTCCCACAGTCCTTTAAAGTGTTACCCCTTGGATCCCAGCACTGCATTTTCACATTTATAGTTGTCCCTATTATACACATCTTCACAGAGGAGCAAAATCTGTGAAGAACACCCACAAATGCTTTTGACTCCATGTGAAAATCTAGAAGTGCAAATCAGCAAGAAACACTGCTGAGTTTTCCTCCCCAACCTGTGACATGCATTTGAAAATGAAGAGGTTATTTTTAATTATAATTGACATTTTTTTCCCCCTGGTTGTCCCAGTGAAGGCATTTATCTTGCTAGAAAAGTGATGCCACTTATAATGTTGCCACAATGGGAGCTCAGTGGAGGAAGCTGTGAACAGGCCTTTAGGGAGCTTCAAAAAGCATCTGTTAGACTGCAAAGTTTAAAGCCAGGCAATTTGATTTTCCCAGGGCTTCTGAGGTTGTCTGAGTAAGAGGGAAAGAAGGATCTTCTCCTCTGCCTGTGCTGCAGCCTGTGGGGCTGGGCTTTATGGGCAGCTCTGCTTTAGGTGGACACATCCATGCCAGGGATGCAGCTCCACTCCCAATCCCCAGCCCCAAACCTCCAAGCTGGGATGTGTTGCAGCCCCATGGCAGGACATGCTGAACTGTTGCACTTTGCTCTCTCACCCCCACTTTTCCCTGGAAAGAAAACCTGGGTTCAAACTGCAGTTCAGACTCCTGAAAGTGCCAGTATTTCCCTTGGCAGGTCTGTCTGCTGTTGCCATGTTCTGTGCATGGCTCTCTCTGCTCGTCCCCTTGCCCTTCCTTACTCCTCACCCTGCACCAGCCCCTACTAAGTCATCAAATGTGGTTCAGGGATATATGAACATGGTCAGAAAATGCACTGAAGTGCAGAAAATGCAGGTTTAAGTGAGGAAGTGGCATCAGTTCGGCAGAGTGCAACTCTTTTCCTGGGGATGCAAATACCAGCACAGCAAAGCACTTTCTGAATCAGACAAGCTATTAATATTTTTAAGGGCTTTGAAAATAAATTTGAGGATTGGGAGGATATGCAGCATTGCAAAAAAAACCTCCTGTGAAGCCTTCTGTCCTGGGATTGTCCCTGAGTGCAGGCACAAATCCTGTCCCAGCTTTTGCAGTGTCTGCTGAACCAGCCTGTCCAGAGGTGATCACTAGTGCCAGCTACAGCAGAAGCAGCACCACATTTCTTTTTTCCTCTGCAAACATTTAAGCCCTTCTGGCACTTCTATCATGCCACAAGGGGGGAAATGCCCTTGGTCATCAGATCTGTCAAATTTTAGTAGCTATCTGTGCCAGGAGTGTCACATCCCCTGTAGCAACCCAACTGACACACCATGTCTCTCAGGATGCTCCTACTGAGACAGCTCCTGTGAGCTACAGACATCTCTGGGAAGCCTCAGCTCCCATGACCTGGTGTGGAGGAGACAATTCTGCAATCTCTTCTGGGCTCCTGGAGAAGAGCCTGAGGACGATGAGGGCTGGGAAAATTCAACCAGGACAGCAAAGCCAAGGCCCAGCAGTGAGCCTCGAGTGCCATGAGAGATTCCCCCAGCTGGAGAGGATGCTGATGGCTTCTGTAAGCACCACTTTGGGAGGAGCTCTGCCTGCTGGTGGGTGACACTAGTGGCTTTTTAAAACAAGAAGTTCAGATCTTGTACTGTTGAGTGTTAGTATTGTAATAGCTGGTAAAACACTGCTTGGGCACTACAAGGTGTGCAGCAATGGAAACTGCAGCAGTCCATGTATCAGCAATGGGCTACATATACTTAAGGATGCAGCAGAATTGGGATTAGACATATAATTTATTGGAATGATATTTTATAATTTCAGAAATCCATAACACAAGGGCTGAAATATAAATATCCCATACCCACTACCAAAACAGAAAAAAAAATCAACTAAAGTAGGAAAAAGTTAGGAGTTTTGTGCAAAGGATAAAAATTATGTCATAATATGGCCAAATTGAGAAATCAATTTTGAGGTTATACCTGCTTTAGCAGTGCCCAAGGGAAAAGTAAACAAAGAAACTCTGTGGCATTATAGAGAGCCTAAGCCAGAAGGTGAGGCTGGGCAGAATGTTCCCAGAAAATAAATATAGAAGATCAAAAGCAGGCAGGCAAATAGGATTTGACTCATGGCCTGGTTAAGGCACAGTTCCCCTTCACAGGTAATACAGGGGCTGCCTTTTTACCAAGTTGCAGACAAAGTTGTTACCAAAACAAACAAACAAACAAACAAAAAAATTACCAGAGATGGAAATCCAGTTCTGGTCAGAAAAGTGGACTGGGGAAGATTTTATTTCATTATGAAAACACAGAAGAAAATACATGTGAAAATTCCCAGGCAGCAAATAGCAATATCCAACAGAATAAACAACAATCAATCTATCTAGATCAGCTGAATCTATCAGATAGAAATCTATTTTTTCTTTCAAGCTGTTGAGCACTCTGCCATTTGTGCATACAGAGCTAGGTGGGACCTGGGATCAGAAACATGAGGGTAAAGCAAAAAACAGAAGGTGGAAAAATTGTGTCTCAATTGGACCTTCCCAAATAACCAGCTTGTATTGGATTCAAATAAAAGTTCAGGTTAGCCTTATGTCCTATTTGGACCTGTTGGCTCACCATGCATCACTAAAGCACATGTGTTTTTATTGATTGCCTCCATCCACACTACTATATTCAGTTCTTTTGCTGCATTATTGCATTGATTTCTCCTGCCCAAATCACACTATTGATTTTCCCTGCTCCTGTTTCACATCTGTGCTTCCCTCAGCCACCCAGCTGATAGAGTAGGGAAAGTGTGAGATTAATTCTCAGCTTACAGACACACATGCCTGTGAGGAATCTACCCACAAGGATAAATCCAAGGCCAATGCTCAGTGTGCAGTGTTAGACCTGTGATTTTTTCCTAGAATCCAAGGATTACGTGGAAGTATAAAAATGAGGATTGTGTGCAGTCCTCTGCTCTCATTCTTCATCAAGGCAGTAACAAGAAGTTCAAGGGCTAAACACTGAGCTTTCAGCTGTTCTGCCAAAAACATGTTGAAGGTCAGTTTTAGTTAAAGTTATTAAGACACAGCTGAAAGTAAAACTTCTCTGCCAAGAATGGTTTCCAGCTGAGGACAGGACTTGAACTTGCAGCCAGCTTTTAAGGAAAGGAAAGCACCTGATACATCCCATGCCAAGTGTCTGGATTATTTCAGATACTCTGTGCCAGAGATACTGAAGTTGTTGGTAGGTCAGATCCTGACTGTGGATGCAGTGGGTAATTACGGGTAATTATGTTATTAAAAATTTTTTTCTTACCTTGAAATGTACAACTTTAATTGCAAACTCAACAGTTCTTAGCTACAACCAGACATGTATCAGCAGTGTTCATTTTTTTTTCAGATTTTTGGTAAGTCATATAATCACAGAGTCACAGAACATTCTGAGTCAGAAAGGACCCACAGGGATCATTGAGTCCAACTTCTGGCCCAGCACAGAACCATCCCCAGGACTCACACCATGTGCCCAAGAGCACTGACCAAATGTTTCTTGAGCTCTGCCAGGCTGGTGCTGTGACCCCTGTCCTTGGGGAGCCTGTTCAGTGCCCCACCACCCTCTGGGGGAAGAACCTTTCCTAATACTCAACCTAAATCACTCCTGACAGCTTCAGGCCATTCCCTCAGTCCTGTCCCTGTCACCACAGAGCAGAGAGCAGTGCCTGCCCCTCCTCTGCCCCTCACAAGGAGAGTTGTGACTGCACTGAGGTCTCCCCTCAGCCTCCTCCAGGCTGAACAGACCCAATGACCTCAACCCTTCCTCACACAGCTTCTCCTCAAGGCCCTTCTCCATCCCCACACCCTCCTTTGAACACTCTCTAATAGTTCAATATCTCCCTCATATAGCAGTGACCAAAATTTGAGATATTCCACAAGAGAAAAAGTGTGTGTGTTTTTCAGAGTTGCAATGATGTTTAATAAAATTACATTTGAAGTAATCAGAGATGCTGAGATGCTTCCACATAAAGAACTGTAACATTTAAAAGATGATAGTCAGAATAGTTTATTGAAATTCATCATCGATACGGAGAAAATATGTTCTGAGTTTTTACATGAGATGGTGTTACAAATTGTATATGATAAAATGTTTAGTACCCAGCTATTATTTTGTAAGTAGAAATTATTTCTCTTGAATTATAAACTGTCACTCTGTGTACAAAATAATAACCTCATGCACAGTGCTGTTTCTTTCAGTCACTTCTAAACTGAGGGAGGAGAAAAGACACACATAAAATAATCCTACCAAAAGCAAGAATGGACAATTTGAATGCATGGGGAAAACAGTGTTGTCTGATTATTATTACTGTGCAGTTTCACAGGTCCCTTGGATGTTATTTCCTATCAACTTTATAGCTCTTTCATCCAATCCCCCAAGAATTTGTAACAAAATCTTGTAGCCACAAGGGAGTTATTTTCCTTTTCATATGAAAATCTCACGGTCACACTATGAAAATGGTGCTGCTTAACAATCTTTATGTGATGCTAAACATTTGACAGACCTGTCTGTGACCATCTTAGAGAGGATTTACTAACAGGAGAGACAAAAGCAGGAGCTCAGCATCACCTTACACTGAGCTACTCTTGCAAATCAGTCACAAAACTAGGTTTTCAAAATTGTTTGCCCAGAGCAAGAAGAGCAGCACCAATATTGCTCTGAGGAGAAAACGTGAGGATGAACAAGCTGTTATCTTCTTGATTGCAGCACTGGCCATAGCAATTGCCCACCACAGAAACACCAGCTTGCCCAGCTTGGGACTGGTGAGCCACAGAGCCAGGGGAGCTCTTCTCAGGTGAGCTGTTGTTTGGGTCACAGGATACCTCTGCTCATATTCAAGTTATATTAGCTGAAGCAAAGAAAAATACATCACATAGACTCTTGGGTAAATATTCCAGGAGGAGCTCCTCTCTCCCATGGGTGTGCCCTGCAGCTGTCTGGAGCAGCTGCTATCCCTGGATGTGCACAATCCCAGAATGTGCTCCTCCACCATGGCCAGGGGTCACAACTCAAGGCAGGGAAAAGAGGAGGCAGCCTTTGCATCTTGTGGTTTCCTTTCACCATCCAAGAGCAGCAGGGTGGTTAGCAAGCTTTTCTATAGTTGTAATTAATGTTGGGATCATGCAATATTCCTCAGGTTCTCCATGGGGTCAATTATTGAAAAGCACGATGGACCATGACACATGAATTGACTTAATCTAAAAAATCCTTTTTCAGGTTGATTTTAGCTTGAGGTGAGTTTTCTGCTTGGTGTTTTCCCCAAGTTCCATGGTGTAGTTAATTTAGCAGGCATGACCCCAGTGAGCTTGTGTGCATTATGCAGCTGGCTGTGGGCATCCAAGCAGCTTCCCAAATAAAGTCTGGGGTATAAGAAACATGACAAGCCATGTGAATTTTAAGTTGCTCTCTGAAAATGCCCTGAAATGGCTCGTTTTTCTGCCCTAACCTCTGTTAGAGGGCTTGTAGCAGCCCTCCAAAGTCACAGACCTGGTTAATGGCTGAGGCAGTTTTACTCCCAGGTAGAGCTGCATCAGCAGAAAATCTGCACTGCTGGGGGACATTGACTGTCTACCTCCCATCTGTGTGATCAACCCATGGCTGTTTATTATTCTGGTATTCTCAATCCTCATCTTCTTTAGCCAGCAAGTAATCTCAAACCACTGCTTTCTAGCTTTTAAAATCAATTGATAAATAGCATTTCTTTTTTCTCCAAGGAATCAATGCACAATTACTTTGAACTGTTTCAAGAAAATAGGATTTTTGAGACACTATATCTTCCCTTTGCTCTCTTCAACGAGCTTGATTTAAAAAGCAAAGAGAAAGGAGAAGCACAAGTAGCACTGCAGACTTGACAGAAATTTGGATGTTATGCAGTCAAATTATTTTGTAAAACTGGAATCTTTATTTTTAATCTCAAGTGTTTCTTTCCTTTGGTCACAAACTCCTGCCTCCACAGGAGAAAGTAGAGTTTCCAGGCTTTTCAGGGTGTTTTAAATCCCAAGATGTATATAGTATGGTTTTTACTGGGAATTACCTGTGAAGGAATTCAGAAGAAGAAATTAAACAGATGAAGCAGCAAGTTTAGAATTTCATGTGTATAGAACCTCACAGAGTGAGGTGTCTGGTGTAATGAGTAAATTTATTCACATCCAGGATGTCTGATGAAATCTTTCCTGCCATCTAAGTTTTCAAAATAGGAATAAAGAGCTGCAGCACTGGGTCCATCAGTCAGTCAGTGGGAAACTGTAGTTGTGTTTTCAGTGTTTACAGAAGGAACCAGTAAACCTTCCCCCAGCAAGGGGGTTGCATTTGGGAGATGGACCCAGTATAACTGGAATTGGATTCTAGGGGAAAATCCACACACATAGACTCATGCCTGACTATTGTGAGAAATAGCATTCTGAAATCTCTTTAGATATGACAGACCACAATGCCATTACATCATCAAGGAAAAGATGCTTTTCTTCTTTTCTCCAGTAAGCCACTTTGAGATTACCTGGCACTGAGAGCACAGGGTTTGCCAGAGAGGTTAAATCAGGTGTCCTCATAGCACATCTTCCTCTTTGCAAGTCCAACTCAAAGAATGCACAGGAATTTCCTGAGCTGCTTTCTTGGAAGAGTTCCTGTCTAGACAGAGGAGCTTTCCAGGGACTTATCCCTGGAAACTTATTACTTAAAACACTATTTGAGTATTTCAAAGGAAGGACAGAATAAAACCTTAACAAATTAAAAGGCAAACTATTTTTAAAGTTTTAGTTTCAGTCCAGGGTCTGTCTAGAATCACTTTTTCCAATGCATGACCCAAGCCCTTAATTATTTATTTTGCTACTTACCAAGGGAAATAGCCATTAACCCAACAATTCAATGTAATATAGTGATGGTAAAAGCTAGAAGTTAGACATAAAGAGCAAGAACATAAATGTGGAAGACTTTTTAACTGCAGAGAATTAGGAAACTATTAAAGGAGAGGATATGCAGAATAAAGGAGAAAAATGCTAGGAAGTTATGATTATAATTTTATTAGGCCTGGGAGTTAAATAAAAGTGAAAACCTAAGAGAAAACTCAGAACCATTGGATTTTAAGGGTCACTTCTATGAGAATAACTGAGATGGATTTGGCTCAAGTGATAATATGGTCTGCAATCCCAATGAACACCCAACCCTGCAAACAACCTCAGGGCTCTTTGTCTTCATGCAAGCAGGACACACACATCTTTTAATCCAGGGGAGCCTGCAGTTTTACACAGGCTAGTTAAAGAAACAGCAAGTTTCCCTGAAAATCTCTGGGCTGAGGCACTGAAAGGAAAATGTTCAAACTGATAGTAAAGAAGCTACAGCAGTGGAATATAAAATAATGCCCCTGACTGCAGGACTGCGCCCTTGCCTTACATCATTTTGAGCACATTTAATACTAAAAGATAAAAACTCCAGCCAGGAGCTGCTCAGAAAGCTGCATCTGGGAGCAGCCAGGCAAAGGACATGGGAAGGCCATCCCTCCCTGCTGGCATTTCTTGCTGTGTGGCTTCCCCTGCACTCTGACAACCTCTCTCTGTGATTTCCATGGGACAGGCAGGGAGCACTGCTCCCAGTTTCACCTTGTAAGGCTTGTCTGTGCCAGTATGTAAGGAACTCCTTCATTCCTCATCACAGGAAGGAAAAGGAAACAATCCTTCCAAGGCATGAAATGCACTCGGTTTGCCTGTACCACTGGAAACCTCAGGAGACCACAGTAGATGAATAAAGGGTCTCCAAATGATTTACAACAATTGTGGGATTATTCTGAATGCAGCAGAGGGGGAGGCAAGGATGAAGTTGATAAAGGCAGCTAAATTAAATTTATAAACAGTACAGACATTGCCAAGAAAAATCAGGATAAACACAAAGAAATTCTTTAAACCCCCAAGAAATTTCCAGCAACTAATGAGACTTCAAGACATGACAATGGAAAAGTACAGATGAAACTGATATTACTCAGGAAGATTTTTGTTTCATTGTTCACAATAGAAGCTGAAGGTCATTTTCAAGTGATTGAGATCTATTTTCCTCGGGGAGAAAGAAAAATGTTAAAAGGTTTCATGATTATACTGGAACAGATAATTAGGCAGTAAGAAGTTGCACAGGTTGACAAGGCACTGAACCCAGAAGACTTCCAGGCACAGAAAAGTGGCTGAGACAGGGACAAGAATTTGTGAGCTGGAGCAGAGGAGAGGATTTGGCAATTACACTACAATAGGGACTCAGTTCTGCCACCAAAACAGCTGTATCCTAAACAGCTCTATCCAAAACATCTGCGAAGGTCCAGCAGTTAGGACAGAGAGCATCCAGATGTGTGACTTCCTCAGCAGTAGTGAAAGCCAAATGGATGATTTCAGACACTTGATGTAGCACTAGATCCTGGTGTTTTTCAGTCAAGCCTTTGCAATTTTATTCAGAAGGTGGCTGGGACAACACAGAGCATCAGCAGAGGGTGATGAGTAAATCAGCTCCAGAGGGGATTGGTAGAAATCTAAATCAAAGTAGAGAGTGATTTCAAGTGTGTATTAGGCTATGAAGGTAAGAATTAGCTTGTTCATATCTCCTTCCACAATGCTGTTAATCCTCTGATATATTAGCCTTTAAATATTCCAGTAACGGGAATATTAATTATCATCCACTGGCAAGACAGACTGTAAGGTCTTAATGACCAACTCAGAGGAAATATTTGTGAGTTCTGTTCTGAATCCAGCATTTCTTGTTGGGTGGCTTAAGGCAAGTTGTTTGCCCTCTGAGAGACCTTCTAATTCCTGACACGAGAAAATTCCTTCCTTTTCTGATACAGCTGTAACTCCAGCAATATATCTTTAACTATACTTGCAATAGTTCACCTGGCCTGGTCAGGATGCTTCTTCTGCTCCAAGCCAAATTGAATTTCCCCTCAATAATGTAAACTGCCATATCTATTGTCCTTTTCTTAGACAGATTTAACACATCACTCCTAGGACTAGCTTGATGTCAATGGGCAGAGACCAACTGATGACCTCTGTGGCCATTAGAAAAAGTATAAAAGCCTGAACATGAACATGCAGTTATTCCTTATGGCCTATTCCTCAGTCTATTCTGAAAGATGGCAGGAAACCCTACAGTCCTGCAGGCCTGTTCTGTCAAGGCAGGGTCAGCTTCATCTTTCACTTTTAATCTCAAATGAATTGTAATAGGCTATTTGGGAACAACTTATGCCATGAGGCTGACTATTTTATTTCCACCTTCATACTTAAAAAAAAAAAAAAAAAAAAAAAAAGGCTCTCTTTTTGTGTGCAGGGTTTTCAGGAGAATCTACAAGCAAATCACAGATTCTCAAGGGTAACATTCCTTCCTATGGGCATTACTGGTTATGCTGAGTTGGATGGGTGCTCACCATCACTGTCACAGGGTTTTCTTCAGCAAGTGAAAAACCATGGACTTCACTAGAGCTGTACCTATTTATACCCCAGGGAATGGAAATTATTTTCCCCCTGTACATTTTTTCTCAGCATGTGCCAGGTCAGGACAGCTAAACGAGCCTTGTACTCTGATGATGATGATTTCTTTAATCTTTGTGTAAGGAGAAGATTCTCTCTGAAAACTACACACTTTGCCAAAATTCAGTCCAAGCTACAGCCTGAATTTTACTCTCCTGGATGTGAAAGCATGCAATCTCACCTGAATGTTTGTTGCCAGAACAGTCTCTCTATTTTGCCAAATACTGTTTTCCAGCTATGGATACCTGAGCATAGTACCCAGTTTTCATGACTGTCAATCTCTTTTCATTTTTCTTGTCTTCATGGGTGCTCTGCAAATATCAGGCCAGTTCCATATCTAAAGTTAGACTTAGTAGTCTGGTAAATACCTACAGAAAAGTGTGGACCACGTGGCTAAAGATGCCATCACAAGTGGCCACTTGATCTAAAGTACTGTCAAACAACCAATAAGCCAAAGATCTTCCAAACAGGCTTCTTTATAGACTGCAAACACTGCTCTCACTTGTTGCTTTTTGACACAATAGAGGGCTCTGAAGTGTGAGGGGGATGGCTCCCTCTCAGGAGATTTGCAGGGAGTAGATCAAACAGGATTTAACAGCATTGTGCAGAGGCTCAGCTGTTAGCTCAGGTCTCAAACACTGCCAGCCTTTTGGGTCTGACTGGATCATCCTCAATATAGAGCACCAAGATTTATACAGATTGAAAGATACCTGAAGGCAAGGGATAGAGCAGACTGACCCATCATCAATAGTGAAGGCACCTTAATAAGGTTAAAGTATTGACAAAGAAAGGATTTATTAATGTTGGATACTTGTGCCACAAACACTGTCCTGGGCTACCAAAAGCCCATATTTCTCATCTAAGAATAATTTTCTTTTCTGGAGGAAAGCAGGCATAGGATGTTTACACACTGGGAGGAAAAAACAAGCCAACCTAAACGTGTCCTACACTGTTGTGTCCATTGCACTGAGACAGTACTTTCTAATGAGTCTATAGCTCATCCTGTGATGATGGACATCTAATTTATTCTATCTTGACATGACAGACCTGGCATAGTAATATCTGGCAATTAGTCACACTCCAGTGCCCCTTAACTTAAGCAGTTTGCAGTGAAATGCAGGTTCTGATATGTCATTGTCATTTCCTGTTTTTCCTTATACAAAGGAGTAGCAGAAAAAGCATTAAAATACTAAATCACCTATTGCAAAAGGCTGCATCATCAGCTTCTGAATCCTATTTGGCACTGCTAAATTACAGAACAGCACCAGTCCAGTACGTGCTGTTACTGGCTGATTATTTTGTTAAACAGAAAACCAAAACCAAAATTGTTTGCACAGTAAGAAACTAATGTGGGATTCAACAGCATTTGCCAATATACAAAGATAAAGCAGAGCTTTAATAGGTCTGATTTGCTTTATCTAACAGGTGCTCAACAGAGAAAACAAAACAAAAGCCTGGGAAAAACGGAGATATTTATTGCCAGCCCCATTCCATAAAAGTGGTGCTGGTTGTTATTGTTCCAGGTCACAAACTGCAGTGGTCCTGGAGGAGGTGGATTCATGGTCAAGGGCAGCTGTCCCAAAGCTGAAGCAGAGCAGTTCTGACACTCAGGAGGGAGAGAAGTAAAGGGTTTGGGGCTGCTTTTCCAACCCCAATGCTGTGTGTCAAGGCTTGCTGCAAGCAGAGATGGCTGATCCCAGGACACAGAGCAGAATGACAGAATCACAGAATATTCTGAGTTGGAAGGAACCCACAAGGGACACTGGGTCCGGGTCTGAAGCTCAGAGTGTACAGACCCAGCAGTGATTCCAGGCTCTTGCCTCTGTGTGGGGGCCTGGGGTGTTTCCACCCCCACAGCAGCAAAGGGCTGGGCATGTGCACAGGTCACCTCATCCCAAGAGTTTGGGAAACTACATGCACTAGAGGGAAAAGCAGCACACTCTTGGAGATAATCACTGTGGATGATGAGGGACCCAGGCCACCCTGTGACCCTGCTGGAGCAGACACAGCCAGCAGAGACAGCCCTTCATCCCTGTGGCAGCACCCAGAAGCTGCTGAAGCTCACAGCACCTTTCATTCAGCACACCGTGGAAGGGATCTGGAGCCACGTGTTCCATCTGTTCATATAAATCACCACTGAGTTTAACTAAAGTGATGGGGAAGTGCTGCCTTTAGGAAAGGCTGCTTGAAAAGGTTTTGTGCTGTGCAGAGACTTGCAGGAGGCCGTGGCATCCCTGGAGTGTCTCTGCTCCTTGTCTCCAGTGACTGCTGAACCTGAGCCAGGGGTGCCTGTGCCAGGGGTGACTCCTCGGGGCACAGCCTCCCCTGCCCTGGCAAGGCAGCTCAACCCCGAAGGCACAGCTGAGGAGGGTGGAGGTGTGACACACCTCAGCACACCCCAGAGGAAGGGCAAAGGGGCTGGCAGCAGAGCCCTGGCACCAACTGTGCACAGGGAGCTGCAATCCAGGGTACAGAAATGGAGGAAAATGCTTTCCCTTTGCTTATTTCCACCTGGCAAAAAGTGCTACCTGTCAAAACAGTGGGTAAAGCCATTTCAGACAGGGATGTGATTTAAGTTTGAAAGTGTCCCTTCGAGCCTGTAAATTCCTTGGGGCAGGGATTATGGTTTTGATCTGACGTGTTAACCAAATTTAAAGAACTGAGCGTAACAATCTAGAATTTCCTAAAAGATAAAGAATAATGATAATAATTTCCTCCTTCCCCCATCTCTGGAACATGTATCTGGCTGTTACAAAGCTCTTTTCTTGCAAGAAGAAAGCTATTTATAGGTTGAAACAGATTTGCAATCATGTGTGATAGGGAAGGAAACTGAGGAGAAATATGCAAACCAAAAAAAGCAATGACAAAAATTTGCATAGTTCTTTAAAGTTTTCTTCAAAAGCTTCTGCAAAATACAACCATCTGTTTTTTAAGAATACCCTATGGGGGTAGCATGAGGGCTCTCTGTTCTTTTTCCTCCTGTTTTGTTTTGTTTTTTGTTTTTTTTTCCTACTTGTGGAACCGTCTCTCCCTTTAGGAGGGAAATGTGTGCAATCGTAAACTATTAGAGACAGACATCTGCATAGTAACCTGTACTGCTGTATTCAATTACTCAGTAAGTATTTTAAAGCAGTTAGCATGTGCCAATTTAGCTCATGATGAAAATGTTTGTCAGAATAATATGTTTTATTCTAAGCACCTGCGATTTAATATTTGAGAGAGCTGGAAGTGTAATAAGGAAAGAGGAAAATACATGCTTGCAGCTCAAACATGAGCTGCAAAGGCAATTCCGAGGTGAGAAGTGGCACAGCTGAATGGAGACTAGACCATTTTCCCTCCATTTGTAAAGCAGGCACAGAATGACAAGCTAATTCCCAGCAGTGGAATGAGACAGGCATGGCCATTACCAGGGCTGGTTAATCTCTCAATCCATGTCTCCATCTGATGGAAACAATGCAAAAACAAAAGCCAGAGCGTTTTTGCTGCCTGCATGCCCCACATCTGTGACTGGTGCTTTGTCAGAGGCCCAGGGAGTCTGTGTGGCTCCACAGGGGCCTGGATGGGGATGGGGTGAAATGTGCTGTGGGGAGACACCAGGGACACCCATGGGATGAATCCTCTGCAGAAATGCTCCTTGAATAAAACAGCTTTGAAAGCACAAAGTCCTCTCCCATTCTGTGCCAAGATGGTCAGTCAGCAGCCAGGCCAGCAGTACACAGCACCCAGGGTGGGATTTAACTCAGCTGCTTGAGGCCATCTGGGATTTCTGGAGTGAGGATGGGCCTGGAGCATGGCACGTGGGGCAGGTGACACATATGGAAACTCACCGTGCCCAGCTGCCATTCTCCTCATACTACAACTTTCTCATGCTGATGGGCCAGGAAGGACTGGTGTGCTGTGGTGGAAATGCAGCAAACACATCTGCTGCTTTGATTTCACTCCCAGTGCTGCTCTGCAACAGCTCAAGCTAGCACCATCTTGAATAGATTACTAAGTGTACAAAGACACCTAAATAGGTTTTTAAATTATATTTTCGGATTTGGGTACTAAAAACTGGATTTCTGAACCCATCTTGAACCACATAAACAAATTGTCTTGGTTCCATAAGGTCTGATTCCCAAAGTCAGTCTGTTAATTTAGATGCTCACTTTTGCATTTGGGAATTAATTTTAGACCTTCTTTTTTTTTTTTTTTTTTTTTATCAAATCCTGACATAGCTCTGCAGGATTCACATGAAGGCTCTGGTGGATTCCTAAGCTCACACTTCCAGCCGTTTCCTGCCTGGAACAAATAATAAGTTTCAGCGAGCCCTTCTGCAGATGGAAATTTGCAGGGTTTCACAGGCTGAAGGGCAGAAGGGATGCCATGAGACAGGGTGCCAGAGAGCAGCCTGAGCACACAGAATCCAGCTGCTAAAAACGCAGGGGGTGTGTCCTGCAGGATGGCACACTGGATACCTGCAGAGAGGAGATGATATGACACCCAGGGCTGTCAGGGAGCAGGGGCAGGTGTCCTGGTTTGAAGGACAGGTGTCTGCCAAAAAAGAAAGGCAGAAGCTTCTCTTTGAAATGGAGAATGTAAACCCCCTTCCCCCAAATTATTATTATAATTTTGAAATTAAGGGGCTCTCAGGCAAAGATATGGGAATAGCAATTCTTTACTAGAAAAATTAAAATAGAAATACAGTATTACAAAGAGCAATCCCAACCCTGACAGAGTCAGAATCCAAGCTGACACCCCGTCAGTCAGTCAGGGTGTTGGCAGCAGTCCCAATAAATGGTGGCTGCAGTACCCCTGGAATGGCAGATGTGGTTCAGCTAGAGCAGTGCTCCTGTAGAAGGTGCAGTTTCCTTTGAAGGTCCAGGGATGGTGTGGAAAGGTCCAGCTTTCCTCTGGAATCCAGTGGAAAGAAGGTACCTTGGTGTCCAAAATCTCAGTTTTTGTTTAGGTAGGAAATGTTTGGCTCCTCCCCCTGGCTGGAGCATCTCCCAGTGGGATGATGGAATTTTATCAGTCATGCACTGGGACTCAATGGCCCAGCAGCAGATGATATCTTCCTGGAGGGAGGATGGGTTGTGGAAAAGATAAAGATGATTGCCCCAGCTGGTTTAAAGATGGCCCATTAGCAGATAATATGTGCCACAGAGATAAAGAAATCACTGCCCCACCCAGCTTCAACAGATGGTGACAGAATACACATTTCTGGCCACATCAGCCCAGCACAGCAGGGAATGTTCCTGCTTCTGTTCCATTCACAGTTTTACCCTGAACTCCAGCAGTAGATGAAGAGCAGGGAGATTTGGGAAGCTGACCAGAAAGGTGCTGTGCTTTGGGCAGTGCAGTTACCCAGGGACAGAGCTGCTCCTTCAGGTTGTGCTGAAGCTGGAAAAAACCACAAAATTTAGGGGCAGGATCAGAGCTGGGAGCTGCATGGCAGGTTCAGCCCCTCCTGCCAGCTCCAGCAGCAGCTGAAGCCCTGCCTGGGGCCTCTCCTGGGTGGATCTGAGGTGAAAGTTTCCTCAGGTGACAGAAGGGAAAATACTGAGCAAGCAGCTCACAGAAAGGAGCTTTCCTGCAGGGGAGCTGGCTGTCCTTGCTTCCACCTCAGCCTAAGGAAAAGCTTGGGGCTCAGCTCTCCTCCAGTCACCTTCCTCACAGTGAAAGCAGCTGCCCTTCAGAACAAGTCTCCACCATCTCACAGGAGCCTGGACCCACACTGACTCTCTTCTCCTGCCTCCAGGACTAAAACAGTGGCATCCTTCCTTCTCTCCAGCAAAAACTAAGCAAGTATAGGTCTTCTCCAAATAAGATTCCATCCAGTCACTCCATCCTCAATCATTCAGCTAGCACCTGTGGTGCATCACGGGTTGGGGATGCTGTGCTGGGTTTTCCCAGAATATGAGAATGTTAAAAAATAAAATCTCCATTTTTATATTTTCTTCTGATTTTTCACTGGGCATATATATTTTTGCTCAGTCCAGCTGATGATCCTCACTCAGTACACTTCCAAAAAATTGGCATCAACATCTGTAGCTGTGGGTGAATACTGTTTTAATGTTTTACCTATTTTTGTAAATTCAGAAATAGGGTGTTGGAATAACATTTACAGAGAAAGTGTTGAACCAGCTAAGGATTTAAACATTTATTTTGTCCATAGTAGTCTTCCCCTAACACCTTCCACAATTTACAGGGCAATGGAGAACAAAGGGAAACTAGTCCAATACTCAATTTAAATCAGTTCATGGTTCGGCTAAAAGGAATTGCTGTTACACTGCTAATAGGGGAAAGGAGTTCACATAAATAAGATAGCAGAAAACTAATATAAAGCCACATGGATCAACATCAAAGATCATAATATGAATTAGCATATTTTCTTTATGCTAAAATTTGTCTATTATTATAAAAATAAACAATTAAACATCTTTTTCAGTAATCTAACTCCAAGCTACAGTGCCACATACCAGTGACAGATGACCAGGCCCTTTATAGAGATAAATGGCAGTAACTACATCAAATCATGAAATAACATTGCAGCAGCATCCCCTGCAGTGGCTGTAACCATTAAATTTCTTAAAGATGAGTAGGGCAGTTGATCTTACTCAACTGATTTAATTGTCTAATCCTCCCATATAATCTGAGGTGTGATACCAGAGATATCAGATTGTCACAAAGAATTTCCCACTGCAAGAGAGAAGCCCTGATGACTTCCTGAAGTCCAGGAAGTTCTGGAAGTCCTGAGTCCAGCTTCAAAATTTATTATTCCACCCTCCTTGCTTTCTTCCCAAGTGTAACTGGACATGTTTTTTTTCCATTATAATTTTTTCTTCTCTTTCTTGGTTTGTCTTCCTATTTCTCACCCAAACTTCTGCCTTTTCTCCTTCCCTCTTTTCTTGTTTGGTTCTCCACCTTTTCTTTCCCACTTGATGTTTGTTGTTACAGCACAAGGGCAGCCCGGTCCAACAAGCAGGTTTCATCTCCCAGATGAGGATTGCAAGATTTATGTCTTCTCAGATTCTTGATGAGTCCAGCCCTCCCTACCCAGCTGCCAAGGCAGCTTTGCTCCCTGCATTGTCTCACCTCACCCTTGAAACCTGCAGCTTCATGGACTCTCTTCCCAGGGGTTCTGTTGCATACTGAAGACCTGCTCCCCAAGAAAATTAGGAACTAGGGTAGTCTGAAATTCACCTGATATAGAGTAACATCACAGAGCATGAGCACTGTTTGTTATGAGGGGTGAGTTTGTTGCCTGAATTGCTGACAAAGAATTGAAGCTAAAACATGAACTGATGTGATGAAAGACTGAAAAATCAGTTCTCTGTAATCCACAGGTCTCAGAGCTGCCAGGTGGTGAGATTATGTTCCCTTCCCTTTGCAGAAAAGCCTATTTGGTGAAAAGAGTCACCCCCGAGGGCTTTGGGAAGTGAGCAGTAGATAAGGGATGGATCTGCTCCCCAGGCAGTGGGTGAAGGGCAGTCCCAAAGGTGCAGAGAGGCACTCTGGCTTGGTGTGAGAGGGGAAGCTTGAGGAGAAGGCTTTGAAGTGGGGGGTGAGGGCTGGGGGATGTGATTACTCCCGCTGCAGGGAGGCTGCTGCCGAGAGCCCCTGGCTGTCAGGCTGACCTGACCTACATTGTTAATACCAATTGCCAGCAGGCGAGTCAGGAGGGCTGCTCCTACACAAATCTGATTAGGTGGAAGTTATTTTTTCTCCCTGCTCTGTGCCTAGGAAATTTCTCTGTTCAGAGAAGTTGCCTGTGTAGGGGAGGAGTGAGGCTTTGGGGCTGCTCTTCTGTGCTCAAATGGCAGCAGCTCTCTCAGCACTGCACCCCAAAGGATCTGACACAGGTCACCAGCCCCACACTGCAGAATGTCCTGTCCTGGGCAGCTCTCCCTGAGCTAATCCTGGCCAGGGTGAGCACGGTAAGCAGAGACAGGTAAGCACAACTCAGGTTGTGCCTGTGTGTCTATGGAGCCTCCTGCAAGGTGACAGAGGTGATACCCCAGCAGCACACCCACCCACGTTTTTTACCTGCTACAGCATCACTCTGGCAAGGGGGAGGTGTGCTCCGTGCCCAGGGTCCTGCTCAGCCCCTCTGTGAGAGGTGAGGGCGGGTTTGGCCTGAGGAGAATTGTGTGCTTCCCTGCCTGGTTGAATGCAAATTGGGGCAGCAGGGGAGTCACCCCTCTGCTCCTCCCAACAGGGCATCAGACACCCAAACATTTGCAGCTGGTCCCAGCAGTGCTGAGGATGCTGGAACCTGCTCCAGGGATAGGAAATGATATAAAGGATATTTCTGGCAGCAGCTGAGGCCGCTGTGGTGCCTGGGGACAGCGTGGTGTTGTCACTGCAAAGACAGCCAGCCAGGAACGAGGGCTGTCTCCACCTTCTACACCTCCTCACCATTCCACTCCTATTTTATTATTTTTTTCCTCGTTACCAGAAACATCCAGCTGCAGTTAAGAAGGCGTTATCGGTACTTAATGGCTTTGGGGTCCCGGCGGTGGTGCCGAACCCTCGCGCTGATGCCGCGGTTGTCATGGATACAGGGATGCAGGTGAAGGAGCCGCGCCGGGCTGGAGAGGGATGAGGGATGGAGGGGACCTGGGGAGGGACCTGAGGTGGGAAGGGCAGAGCAGGAGCAGCTGCATCTCCAGGTGAATGGAGAGAGCTCCTGGCGAAGGTGCTGAGGCCAAGGCAGCGCATTCCCCCTCGGTGTGAGCTGGGAAGGCAGGCAGCCCGGGCAGTAAACCCAAAAACTCTCCCCACGACAGCCAACAGCTGAGAGGAAAGCCCAGGCGGGCGCCCCTCCATGTGTGCTGCAATTAGCCAGACAAGTAGTGTATTTTTAATTCAACCTCTCTAATAGGAAAGGAGGGAGAAGCAGAAGGGAAACAATGGGGAAAAGCCAGAAATATAGATATATTTATGGGAGTATATGTGGGTTTATGTGTGCAAAAGACCAGCTCTATATGTTTGGAGGAAATAAAAGAAGACCGTGGGACCAGTTCATGTGGGAACTATTCATGTGCATCCATAAAAGACCCTGTAAAGAACTTTCCAAGTAGCACCAATAATAATAATATTAAAGGGATCCCCCCCTAGAACACTTGCAGTAGTTCCTCTGCCTGTTCCCATTTCCCTTCTCTCCATCTTCTCTTGCTGAGAAGGAAATTAAAATGTATTTTTCATACAGTATCTCTAGCACTCTTTTGTGTAATAATCCTCTTTCTGTGAAAGAGGCAGGTCAGCAATAGCTGCAGGCTCCTGCACAATCAGTGCTCATCTCATAAAAATCTCCAGCTTTCCCGGGGATTTTCCAGCCACAACCTATTAAGCATTTGGCTGTGACAAGAAGCCAGCCTGAGGGAGGGGCTCTTTCAGATGATGCCAGGGCAAATTTGTATTTATTTATGGAGTGGTTGCATGGATTTTTTTGTAATGGAGAAATTAGACTTTTAAAAATTATCTGTTTGGTTCAAATTAATCTTAATAGGCAGTTAGGACTTGGTACACACTTTAACTTCTGGTTTAAATTTATTATTCTAAAATGCAAGCTTAGTTTTAATTTTGAAAAGAGGGCATGAAGTGTGCTTTCCCTATCTTGCTCCCCTCCTTTAACGCCTGACTAAAGGTGTGATTTGCCAAGATTCAAAGGAAGGTTAAATACTGGTCTCTAATATATGAATACCAGAACAATGAGTTACAGCTAAGGTTTGCATTATGGCTGACTACAAATTTAATATTTCCTGACAGCAAATTCCTATTAATTTAAATCCAAATTATGGGTTTCAATACAAATATTTGCTGAGAACAGTGATAGAGCATTTTTGAAACTGTGAAAATGCAATTTTCTTGTAATTACGTAACCAGAACTCTATTTTCTGAGGTTCAAAGTGTCTTTGTATTGCAGTTCAGGCTAACTAGAATGCACACACATGTACAAAGGTATGGTTGGAATTGAAATTAAAAGCTCTGATTTGTGTGAATTCATTGCCTTGGTTGGAATTGAAATTAAAAGCTCTGATTTGTGAAAATTGATTGCCCTGACATGTCTTTTTTTTTTTTTTTCCCTTAGGAAGTACAAGCTTTTTCAGAAAAGTACGCAGTATTTTTGGCTGAGACTGATGCCTTTCATATGACCAAGAATGTGACAAACAAGCTGTTGATAAGATATTTATTTTTCCTTGAAACCACCTCATTTTGGTGACCACCATCAAACTCCAGATGTGGAAATCTTTCAGCAGCCTCTGCAGAGATCCCTTTGGTTTCCCACCACGACATGTGCAATGTGTGCAGTGTGTCCCTGGGTGTGCCTGTGTCTTGCACTGGCAGGGCTGTGCTGGCAGCTGGGTGGGCTCTGGGAGGTCCCAATGCCTTTTTTGTGGGAGAGAAGGAGGCAGCCAGACTGACAAAACCCATCCTCTCCTGGCAGCCCAAATCTGGGGATCCTCCTGGAAAGACACTGCTCCAATCTCAGATGTAATTCCCAAGCTCTCTCCTTCCCAGCTCCCAGGTGCAAGTTCCTGTAAATATCTTATGTAAAACTTACAGGCGAAAATTCCTGGCAGAGGTGTGAGCTTTAGTTTGAAACAGTGTTTTTCTTTTGATCTCTAGGAAATTGCAAGAAAAGTGGAGAAAAAGAAAAGTGGAGAGGGATTTCTCACAAGGGGTGTACAGTGACAGGACAAGGGGGAATGGCTTCAAACTGAAGGAGGGTAGGTTTAGATTAGATATTAGGAAGAAATTCATTACTGTGAGAGTGGTGAGATACTGGAACAGGTTGCCCAGAGAATTTGTGGGTGCCCCATCTCTGGAAGTGTTCAAGACCAGACTGGATGCAGTTCTGAATAATCTGGTCTAGTCCCTTATGGCAGAGGTGTCAAAACTAGATGATCTTTAAGGTCTCTTCCATCCCAAGCCAATCTATGATTCTGTGGTTCTATCTGGCCACAGTCTGAGCTGCAGTCCTTCCTCCTACCGAGTAAAATCAAAAAACATGTGTCAGTTTGGGAGATGGAAATAAGACATTAGCTTCAAAGAGAAGAAGCAACCATGTCTTCCTGAAGAATGCACAGCACGATGCATCCCAGAGGGGTGGGTTCACCAGGACAAGCAGGGATCCCTTCTGCCATGAGATAACCTTGCCAGGATGGTTCAAGGGTTCACAAACAACCCCAGCTGAGGCCAGGTTCTGGTTTGAAACCTCGTGTGTTGCATGAAGCCAAGGATGTCTCTGAGCCTGCACTGACCTCACACTGAAGGGGAAAAGTCAAAGCACAGATTTAACATATCAAGGACCTGGTGATTGATGTCCACTGGCCTTGCCCAGAAGTGTGGTCACTGGGAACAGCCAGGCATCTGCTTTTGCACAAGGCTGGAGATCCTGGCAGGTCCCCACCAGTGCTTGGTCACAGCACCCTCCTCCAGAACAGCACCTCCAAAACCAGCAGGAAGGTTCAATGAGGCACAGGACCTTGAACTGCATTGCTGGGAGTGTTGGGACCAAAGGAAGTGAAATGGCAGAGTTCAGTTTCCATAAATACAATTTGTCTTGGGATCTTTTCATTCCTCTTGTTATTCTCCACCCACTCTCCCACCCCACCCTCCCATCCCCCCACCCCGATTCTTTTTCTTCCCATAATGTTTTTAACTTAGGACAGAGAGAGAATATTTTGCCATCCTGTAAATAATAGTAGGGTTTTCAGCTCCTGTCTTTCATCCACAGTGTGGAGCACAGCAGACTGTGAATAAGCCTATTCCAAACAAACATTAAAAGCACATTGTCAATTTAAGTCACATATGTGCCTAAAGATGTTTTATACTCTACTGTCACAGACAACACCTACAATCTGCTAGAAATTAATGGGATAAGAGGATGCAAAGCACGTCTCTCTGGTTCAGTGAGCATTTGATGGACACCATGGGTGGGATTTATATCAAGTCAGCAAGTTGCTCCCATTTGAATTTGCTGAATTTAGCTACAGTGCTTTACTTCGTTTCCAGCCCTGCCTCCATTCCCTGTCTTGTGTGAAATGAAATAAGTGATTTTCAGCTGAGGTTCTCACTGATAGTGATCTGTGTCATGAAATCGTCTCACACCAGACATCCTGCTGTACTGCAGGTTCTGGAAACCTGATAGCTGAGCTCTGCTGCAGAGCTGCTCCAGGAAATGTTTATGTGTGGTTTCTCAAAGGCATCCCTTCTGCAGTGAAGGGTGCTCACAGGTGAGTGCTAAAATAACCAGCTGGGCAGCGTGGGGGATATTTCTGCTTTTGTATCTGTTGCCTCTGCTGCTGGTTTCCCTCCATTAGCCTAAGCAAGGGAAAAAAAGCCACCTCAAAACACACACACACACAGAAAGGAAAAAATAAAACCTTTATGAAAAAACCCTCACACAAAATCAACAAAAAATATTTTACCCCTAAATGACACTGACACCTATAGATTAAAGATATCTCTCATTTATTTTTTTTACCATTGGTTGTCACAGTGGGAAAGGCACTGTTAGCTTTATAACTGTTTAGTTCTAAATGGGGAAATCTTTTACTTTCACCTCCTTTTTCTGTCTTTAAATTAGCACTTGGAGTGTTAGTCTTTGTTGCTGCAGCCCTTATCAGCAGGGCAGGAGACAGTGATTGCCTGGTATCTGAAAGCTACAGTGAAATTAAACCTTAATTAGTTGTTTGCAACGGGGTATGATACAGACCTTGAAAGACTTAAAGGTACGTGTTCCAAATTGGTTTCAGGTTTGCTGTGAAGGTCTGAGCATGTACACCTTGCATGATTAAAAACAAGTACACCAAACTTTCTTTCAGGAAAAAATCTGATCATTTATGATGTCATTAATGAAATTACAAGAGGAAAACTAGAGAAGATTTTCCACACACTGTCTACTATTCCCTCCTTCTGGGATGACAGGTCATAGCTTATTTCTGCACCACAGCCTCTCCAAAGCAGAGCAAAAACAAACAGCCAAAATAAATAGATGAAAAATGGCAACATAAGCATTTACTCATTTCTTGCAAACTCTCTTAGGGGAAAAAAAAATGAAACCTTATGAAAATGCTAATAAGAAGGGGCAGGAGGAAGAGAGAGAAACAACTGGATGCCCGTGGCACCAAATATAAATTTACCAAGCTCTGGCAGACAAACACCTGACCAAAAAGGCATTAAACATTCCAGCCTCTCTTTCTAGGGAGTGTTTAGCAGCTCACACACTCCTGGGTGAGCTAGGCCCCGAGTCACTGGAGAAGCTCCCAACCCAAACAGCTGTCACATTCCATATTTCCCATCAAAGCAGCTCTTAGATAAACCCCGTGTTTCGCTTGGCCTGCAGGAACCTGCCAAGTGACTCATGGAGCAGATCCTCTCCCTCTGTGCTTTCTGCTTTCCTGGAAAGGAGCATCACAGCAGTAACACACAGTGTAAAGTGGTCCTACAGCCTCAAACAGCTGGGCTGTGCTGTTTTGCCTCCAGATGCTCAAGAGCAGTGTAGGATCACTGCTGTCAGAGGGACACGGCACACAGACAATCCACAGCTCCCCACTCCACTGTGATGGTCACAGGGGGTGCAGCTGGGCTGGAGTTTCAAGGCATAAATCTGTAATGGTGGTATTTGCACCACTTAATTAGTGGCTTGTCTTCATTTTCTTCTGTCTTCATTTTCTTCTGTCTTCACTCAGAGTCAGGATTAAAAACATGAAGGAGATGAATTTCTCATGTTTGGGCTGGGTTGTTTATTAAATCTTATCCAAAGTACAGAGAATTTTGCAACACTTCTACTACCAGCTAAAAGTGAGCAAAATAGAGGTTAATCTAGCTAGTTACAAGGTCTTTTAAAGCTAAACAGTCCAATAAAGAACTAACACTTACATTATTTATATTTTTGACCTAATAGCCAAACTCCTGTGACCTGCAGTGCAGCACTAACTACCTAACTAGAAACTACCACCTGAAAGCATGAAGAAGGAAGAATACAGAGAGGAGACAACACCCAAAATCCTCTATCTTGTCCCATACATATTACTATATTCTAAAACCTTCTAATTCAAACCCTTCACCATGTGAAATCATACACTTCTATTTAACTACACACTGTGATTTTAACTCCATCGCTCAAATTTGGAAACCTTCTCCAAGGCCTCAGGTCAAAAGCAGTGTTCTCGTGGGGGGTCAGTGCCAGAAAGCACAGAAAGCTCAAAACTCCCAGGTTCCTGGGATCCAGTATAAATCCATTAGTGAGAATTCCACTCTTTGAGAGCTGATCACAAGGTGATTTTGAAGAGAGCCTTCCCTGTGGCAGGTGGCTTTAGCAGTAAGAGGACAGGCTCCCAGGGGTGTGGTCTCAGCCCCAAGCCTGCCAGAGTTCAAGAAGCATCTGGACAATGCTCTTGGGCACATGGTGTGACTCTCAGGGCTGTATTTGCAGACCCAGGAGTTGGACTCACTGAAGAGATCCTGGAGGTCCCTTCCAACTCAGCATATTCTATGTTGCCATGGTTCTATGACTATGAAGACTTCAAGAGACCTCTCTGCTATTATTTCTTAAAGACTTCCATACAATAGTGACAAAACAGTCGATGGTTACAGCAAGATGATTTACTTTTTATATGCTTTGGAAGCAAATTGGAGTAGGGGCAGTGTATATCTCAAAAATCTCCATTATAGTTTATCTCATGCAGCTTAATCATGGAATCCCAGGATGGCTGAGGTTGGAAGAGACCTCTGGACGTCATTTGGACTTCCTCCAGTATGTCTGTGTCTCTTTAGCACTTGGAAGCCCAAAACTGGACCCAGTGCTTTATGTGTGGCCTGAGTAAGGGGGAAGGATCTCCTGCCTTGACCTGCTGGCATCACCCTCCAGGTGCAGCCCTGAGTCCTGCCAGCCTTCTTTCACACAAGGACACTTTGCTGGCTCATGTTCAGCCCTGGCAACACAGCTCTGGCACACCAGCCTCTCCTCCAGTCTGCTGTCACTGGCATCCTCACTGAGGACAAGCTCTGTCCCATCATCCAGACCATGAACAAAGATGTAAACAGGACTGGTGTTACTGGTCTCCAACTCGACTTTGTTCCACTTCTTTTTGTCTCATATAAATTGTGTGAACTACAGAATGCAACCATGAAATCATGTTCATTTTACTATGTCAACTGTGATACTGAGAATTTAAAAACATAGAAACTTAGACGAACAGAAAATGAAAACTTATTCAAAAAGGAATTTCAAGGCCTCATCTGTGAAGGACAGGAAAACCAAATGAACTTTCTGCTCTTCCTGCAGTGAGTTTAATGAAGAGCTGCTCATTAACTGGTTGAGTCCCTTACTAACCGTCACTTGGGCTTACAGAACTGTAATTTTAGAGCATGGAGAAGTCCTAGATAAAAGCTTTTATTTTACTTGCAGCAATATATCCTCTCTTGATACTAGCTAAGAGAACAAAAACAGTGAAAAAATTAGAAAAGGGAAAACAAGGTGAATTCTAAGTATAATAGCATTAAAACATAAAAGAACAATTTTGTACCTACAGGGATCCTACATTTTGTAAATCCTTTATTCTGCACTACACAGAAGACAGACCAAAATTTTTCTTTAAAATATTCTCTGTGTCTACAAAAAAGATAATCATTACTATTTGCCCTTCAAAGAAGAGCATTCAAATCATCTGTTGTGCAGCCAACTGTCCTATTAAAGGCTGGCCTCAGGAAGTGTGGCAGACTGAACACTAGTGACTACTTTGGTTGCTGCATAAGCAGTTTTTCCTTGAGGGGAAAAAAAAAAAAGGGAAAAAATCCCCCACAACCTCTCCCCAAACTCCACCTTATTACCATTTGCAAAGTTCTTGGAGAGAATGGATACTTGCCAGTATTCAGGCAAGCAACTTCCTATTATCAAAGCTGTTATGGAAAACCTTCCTCAATAGAATTTGTGTTTAGGAGGGTTTCTGTGATTCAAGACAGTGTGTCCGACAAAAGGCTTTTACCTGTGCTCACACAGGACATTTAAAGGGTGTTTTGGTGAAGGAAAGGCACTTTTGCTCTGCACTTTGATGTCATTTGTTGAGAACAGAGCCTTCTATTCCTGTGCCAGCCCTCTCCCACTCTCCTCCAGGAGGTTGCCTCCCTTCTCTTCCCAGGAACTCATGCTGCTGTTTATATCTCCAGTGGGGGTTTTCAGCAGCCTCAGCTTCTCATCCTGCCAGGCTTGAGCAGGAGGCAGGGGCTGCAGAATTTAAAATCAATGTTAGACCTTCAGAGACGCGACCTGGATGCAAACAGCGTTTACCTATTACAATGATTGCATGATCTGATTCCTGAAGTGTCAATTCCTTTATGTAATTTGGGCTGTAACAGCTTGATATCGACAAGAAATAAGATGATCTTGGATCCTGTGTGACTGACATCATTTTATAGCAGAAGGTATTTGAGAGATGCATTAGGGATGCCACTGCAGAAGCTCCTGAAGGAAACCATGTGGAAATAAACAACGTTGAACTCTAGAAATAAACAACGTTGAACTCTTGCCTCTTTTCCCTCCCTCCCAGCACCAGCCAGCCCCTGGAGGTGGATCCTGCGACATAGTGCCCATCCCTTGGGATGCCTTTGGGCACATTCTTCCCCCCTGGCAGCACCCACACCTTGAACAGCTGAAGCCCTGCAGTGCTGTCACGCCAAGACACCATCATGTCAAATCACATCTTTGCACTGCCCAGCTGCACGAGCTGGGAACAGCCCTCCTACTGGCATGCTACACTGTCTTGGGTTGCAGTACAGGATGTGACCAGAAATGTGAATTCTGTCACCATCTGCTGAAGCTGGGTGAGGCAGTAATCCTTATCTCCGTGGCACATACTATCTGCTAATGGGCCATCTTTAAAACCAGCTGGGGCAGTCATCTTTATCTTTTCCACAGCCCATCCTCCCTCCAGGAAGATATATCATCTGTTAATGGGCCATTAAGTCCCACTGTATGACTGATAAAATTCCATCATCCCATTGGGAGATGCTCCAGCCAGGAGGAGGAACCAAACATTTCCTACCTAGACAAAAAACTGAAATTTTGGACACCAAGATACCTTCTTTCCACTGGATTCCAGAGGAAAGCTGGACCTTTCCACATCGTCCCTGGACCTTCAGAGGAAAACTACACCTTCTACAGGAGCACTGCTCCAACTGAACCACATCTGCCACTGCAGGAGGATGCAGCAACCATTTAATGGGACTGCTACCAACACCCTGACTGACTGATGGGGTGTCAGGTTGTATTCTGACTCTGTCAGCATTTTGGGATTGTTTCTTGTAATACTGTATTTCTATTTTAATTTTTCCTAGTCAAGAACTGCTATTCCCATATCTTTGCCTGAGAGCCCCTTAATTTCAAAATTATAATAATTTGGAGGGAGGAGGTTGACATTCTCCATTTCAAAGAGAAGCTTCTGCCTTTCTTTATTGGCAGACACCTGTCCTTCAAACCAGGACATATGTCAAGGCCAAGGAGGCTCTGAGAAGAGATTATTTTGGCAAACCTGAGGAAAACCTTTTTCTTCCCTGTCGCATACATCTTTCATGAAGCATTTGAGGCAGATTCTTCTCAGGAAATGTCTCTGGAGCCCCCAGCCAGAGTCGCAAGATGTGTGTTGGATTTTGTTTCACTGGAAGTGAGCCATTGTGCTCTGGGCTGCAGGCACTTGTGTTTGGGTAGTAAATCATAACACTGCCCAAGCATGGAGCTCATCCCCCAGGAGAATGCTACCAGACTGATTAATCAAACCCGCAATCCTCCAAAATTACACTTATCTGTGCTCTGCTTTGCCTAAACATGGTCTTACATTTGCACCAGGATGTCTTATGAGTTTCCAATGAGTTTCCAATCCACTTCTCTGTTCTAAAAACACAAAATAAACAAAATAAGCAAAAACAAAATAACAAAAATAAGCACATGTGCTTTCAAAAAGAGACACAGTGATCCTAGAACTGTTCATACTACTTTTGCTAAAAATACTTTTTGCACTGACCAAAGGTGAATCTGGCTTTTATGTGAGGGCACCTTCTGTGACAGATGAGAATAAATTGTTTATATGCTTCGTTTGTTCTCATGTTACAGCACTAACTAATGCCATACCCCTCTTCAAAACCTCATTTAGAGAGCTCCCATCCCAGGATCATATTGTTTGCAGCAACTGTCGTGGAGAGTTAATTTTGTTCTAGCTAAGGGCAGGAGGCCAGGCTGGAGCCCTTCCCAGGAACAGATCCAGTCCCACGTAGGCTGCTGGGTTCTGGGGAGCTGAGCTGGGACAACAAAGGCTGTGGGAAGAACTGGGGCTCGTCAAAAGTCTCTTGAGGGCAAAAGAAATGTGGTTTCTGCTTTATCCTTTAAGCACTCTCACACTCAGTCCATCCACTCCTCACTCCAAGGCCCTGCCTCAGATGTCCTCTGCATTCCCAAGGCACCTGAGCAAGGTGTCCAGAGGGACCCAGTGGTGCATTGAAGGTATTGCCAGTGGCAGTGGCCAACAAACAGCACAAACAGCATCACTCACAACCCCTCACCAGCCTTTGCCTGTGCTCTGCAAGCAGCGTTTTTTCTTTGGAAACAGTGTGTGATGGTCTTAGCTTTCTAAAACAACTTTTTTTTGTTTTGTTTTGGTTTGGTTTTTTGTTTTGTTTTTTGGGGGTTTTTTTTGTTGTTTTTTTGGTTTTTTTCGTTTTTTGTTTTTTTGGGGGGTGTTTTTTGAGAGAGAGAGAAAGGAAGAAAGAGGGAGGTGCAGTAGGGGTGCAGTAGAGGGTTGGTGTTAGACACAGCAGTAGTCTGGCTTCCCTTTGATCATTTTAACAAGGGACCACCTGGTCTGGAGAGCCCCAGGGCACACTGCAGAGCCCAGCAAAGGGGAGATGATGCCCTGCCTGAGCACCTGAATGTCTCTGGCTGGGGAGGCTCTGTCCTCATCGTTCCCCCTTTCATTTGAGCAGGTTTTCTTTCACACTCCCTCTCCTTGCAACAGTTCAGTGAGGGTAATTTAGAGCCTCTCAGGTACAGAGAGGTGTCTCAGTGGTATCTCATTTACTCATTTCCTTACCCTATGTGTGAAATATCACAACTCTTCTTTCCTGATGGCTTGAATGCATCACATCGTGAGGCTGCACAATGGAGAGCTTTTGAAGAACTGCAATAATGAAACCTCTCTAGTGCTTTTCATCCAGGGTGTAAAACCCAAACTTGTGGCGGTTTTATCATCTCTTCTCTAGCCAGGCATGAAACATCAACATACAAAACACTCAAGTGCTCTGTTCCTCAAAGCTGTCTCCAGTCAACAAACCCCTGCCACCGTAAGGGATTAAATTCACACTTTTTGTGACAGTCAAAGCCATAGCTGGCAATGGGCTGTAACACACTCAGAGCAGCTTCTTTAGCTTCTGAGAGGCTGGGTGCTGTGTTCTGTGTGTGTGTTAGATGTGAGGTGGCCCTTGCACTTCATCTTTTGTGCTCCTCCAGGCTCTGCTATCTACATCTCCACGCAGCTGATGTACCACAAGGCAAAGGATTTCAGGCTGCTGTGGCAGCCAGTGTGGGGAATAAATTCCCAAATGCAAGTTTTTCTCTACAAGGTGTCTACCCAGTCAACTACAGTTGTTGATGTTGATGTGTGTCCACCCAGTCGACCATAATTGTTAATGTTTGTGCTGACTATTTGTTGTTAATGGTTTATGTCTTTGTAAATTGTTAATACTCGTAGCTGTTTGTCCCTTACCCCGTCCCAGTACCCACTCTCACATCCACACACATCTCCACTACCCCCTTAAAAATGGCACAGGACAGGAAGTGCTCATGGGATACCACTCAGTGATAAAAACCCCTAAAATCAACTGTGAGGTTCTTGGACATCTGGTGCTCTAAGGCACCAACTCTGGAACTCTTAGGCTTCTTGGCTCCTAGTTCGAGTAATCTTCTAAATAAGCAAAGCAGCCAATAGTTTAAAAAGCTATTTATTACAAAGCACATCTTATGACAAAGCATATCAGTCTCAACAGGCACACAGAAAAGCAGTGGCAAAGCAGTAGCAACGGCAAAGAGTAGATGGCTAAAAGCCAGAATGGGTAAAAGCACCAACTCTTCCCAGTACATACCCTTATATAGGATTTTCCCAACAAGCTAAGATGCAAACTCAGACCACCACTCCTTAGCCTATTAGAATTCTAGCTCCTTAGCACACCAGGTTACATATAGACTATGCATCTATCTTGTTCCATCTGAAAAATGTGAGCAATACTCTTACTATAGCTCTATTATGTCTATGTCCTGTCTACAACTGTGGGCCTGGAGCCTCTACTGAAAACATCAGCATGTTTCAACCTTCACTAGAACTCAAACTACTCATGTGGCATTTGAAACTTTTCACTTACTAAAAGCAATAGAACTCACCCTAAAACTTACTAACTTACTAACTTAAATGTCTATTTTATATGGCTTAGTATACTTCAACCCATCCAAAGGCTTTAATTCAATCCCTGCACTCTGATTTCTCCCTGAAGACTTCAGAGGGACCCCTGACTTACTGACTCCAACAACAATGAGCCAGTATAACATCTAAGACTAAAAAATGGTACTCCCAAGTGGGGAAAACAGTGGAGAAGATGAAATTGCCAACCAGAGCCTTTTTTGACTTGTTGCCATGGCCTAAACAGCACTTGGTCAGCATGACACCCCTAGGCCAAGAACCAGCAATGGTTTTCCTATGGACTCTCTCAAGGACAGAAGCCCCAGCTTTGTCATTTGGCAAAGCTGTTTTCCTCCTCCTTCACGTCATCCCAGTGGGAACAGCGGTGGTGTGTGCAGCCCCTCGGGTTCCCACCCAAAGCTGACCTTTAACAAAGGCCTTGGAAAAGCAGCTGGTCTCCTGGCCCGTTTATCTCAGCCAGGTTTTGGATGACTATTTGCATGGGCACTGCCATTGTTAAATGATTTGTGAAGGAAGGATTCATGCTCTGTTTTTGACATTTGCCTTCCATCACATCCACACAATTGCTCTGCTTCTAACACTTTCTGCAAGGAAAAAAAATCCTTTAGAAGTACGTCACTATTTTTTCCATCATCAAAGAAACCAATTTCACCCAGAGCCTTATTAATAGTGGAGGTGGAAGTGGAATTGCAAACACCCAGCAGGCATAATATGCTTGGGGATTTTTTTCTTTCCTTTTTTTTTTTTCCTTTTTCTTTTTTTTTTCTTATTAATGCTAATCCCACATTGCTTATTACTTTTTTGGAACAGTCTGATTAGAACAAAAAGAACTGATATTAGCATTAATTGAGAAGAGGTAATTTTACAATGAACACAGGTAAATGGCCTGTTTGGGACAATGCAAAACTGATAAAACCCAGATCCTTTTTACCATTTTCAGGGGAATGTTTAAGGACTGTTAATTCTGCAATATACATTATTAGTTATGCCTCTATTTTTCTTCAGCCAACAAAACAGGATTATGTCAGAACATTATTTTCTTTAATTCTTTCTGCTTTGTTACCAAGTAGTGATGGATGATAGCTGAATATCTACAAACTTTCCTTGCTTTTCTACCCATTTTCTGGACCTGCCTCCGGCAACATTTATGTAGATTTAGCACTGATCCCATTGATGGCAGTCTCTGTTAAATTTACCAAGATTAGGCCATGAGTTTTCCTATCTAGTTTTCTTCTGAGGAATGGGTTGAACTGATTGACCAAAGAAAGATCTCATTTTTAATGTCATTTAGAAATTATAAAAAATAAAATAAAATTAACCCTGCAAGAAGGACAGCTCCTGGAACTACCAGAGCAAACAAACAGAACTCTTACTTCAATTTGCCTCAAAGCCTGTGGACAATAATAGTTTTTAAATTAGGTGCTGGGTTATCTTTCAGCTTTTTCAGTTTCAACATCAAAGCCACATTGCAGGAGCAGCCAGATCCTTCTGCTTGGAGCACATCTCTCTCCTTCCATGCCTTTTGCACCCCCTGAAGCGAGACAGGGCACCTCCAGGAGCTCTCCTGTAAAATAAATATTGGCAGCAGAAAGCTCAGGGTCCAGGAGGACTCATGTCAGGAAAACCCCTAAAGGCCACGCTTCTCCAGCCCTTTCTTCTAGAGAGTTTCTTTCATGTGAAACTCTGCACTGCCTCACTTGGCCGACAAGCTGAGGGGGCCAAAACCTAGATTATTTAAAAGATGAATAATGCATAAAATTAGCAGCTGTGATTTGTGCATAAAACATGACAAATTTAATATATCTTTTAAAAGGAGTTTTGTTTTGCACTTAAAGACTTAATTCAGTCTTTCTTATATAATTATGAAGGTGGACAAAGAGATCTCATTATTTTAAAGATTTTTTTCATCCACATTGCCTTTTGATTTTGACAGTTGTGCTTTTTTATGTCCTAATGCATCACAGAGTTTGGGCAATTTGGCACAGAATAAAAGGAACAAAACTAAATTATAAAACACCATAAATCTTCTCTCTATTTGTTTGCACCACTAAAGTTTGGTGTGTTAAAATTAATCCCAAATTTCTGATGGGGATGGAGCATGGAAATCATCATCATTATTTTCTTTGGATTGCTTTTCCCTCCTTGGAATAATTCTGAAGAGTGAGGCCCTGACATTTTTTCTTAGTTGTCCTTTTGAACTTTGAAATTATAATTCATAAAACCCTTTGTGACAAAATCATAACACCTTTGCTGTGTTTCACCAAGAAGTTTTAAAGAAGCCCTGATTGCTTATGCATCACCCTCTTTACTGTAGGGTTGATTTCCTGCTTCCATCCCGTCCTTCTCCTAAGGAAGCTGTGCTGAAAGAAAAGGTGTTTTCACCTGGGCAGTGAGTGATGTTTGCCCAGACTCAGAGCCCTGAGGATCAGAAATACCTCGTGGCTTCAGCTGAGGTGGGGTTAGGGCAGCCACATCCATCTCTGCACCTCTGTGCACCCCTCCCTTTGCTACCCACTCCAAACCACGCCAAGGGCATCTTTTTTTTTGTGTGGAAAAGTCGTGCTGAAGAACCTCCACAGTTTTGGAGTGGACACTTTTCAGAGGACTTTCTGAAGACCATTAGAAAGTTTTGGGTCTGTCTCCTTTGTCATAGAATGGTTTGGGTCAGAACTTTAAAAATCATACAGTTCTAACTCCTCTACCATCCTACCAAATTGCTGGGTCTGTTTTATTTGAGGAGTGTCAGGACATAGGAAAGGATTATTTTCTCTTCTTCTTGGAGTCTGCCAGTCTGAAGGAAATAAAGGAGTCCAATGGTGTTTAAGGAGGTGGTATTAAATAATGTGTTCATTGAGACACTTGGAAACCAGAATGTCCATCCCAACATCCCCTGCAGTGGGTCCTGGTACAAATGTCACCTGCAGCCCTCTCTGAGTCAGGCTTCTCCTCTCCTTCTGCAAAAAGCCATCCAAAGCTAACAGATAAATAGGAAGGGACAAACTCTGAAGGGCAGCACCCACCTCTTTTCCTGAGCCCTTTCCTGGCTACATGCTGCCCTGAGAAATGAAAACAAGTTAAAACCAAGGAATCGCCTTGCAATTTAGGTCTGTGAGAGCACATTAAGGGGTTTCTGGAAACTGAAACCCTCCAAGACCTGAGAGCTCGTGGTTTGGTGCAGGCTGTATCCAGATCCCAGGTCTTTGAGTAAGGAAGAGTTCAGGCAGCTCCTGCCCAGCAGCTAGGGAATTGTTCTGCCTTCCTTTACAGCCGAGCAACCACTGCCCCCAAGTGCCCATTTGGAGTCTCATTTTTAGGTTGGGGGCTCACAAGGATTTACAGAATCACAGAATGGGTCAGGCTGGAAGGGAGCACCGTGGGTCAGCAACTCCCTCCTCCCTGCTCAAGCAGGGTCATTCCATGGCACAGGATTGTGTCCAGATGGGTCTGGAATATCTTCAATGAGGGAGACGCCACACCCTCTCTGGACAATCAGTTTCAGTGTTTGGTCTCTGAACAGAAAAGAAATTCTTCCTCATGTTCAGGTGGAACTCCCTGAGCATCATTTTCTCCCCGTTCCTCCTGTCCCATTGCTGGGACCAGGGAGCAGAGCCTGGTCCCTGCTGTGTGCAGTGCTGGGGTTGGAGTCAGGACATCCCACCAGGCTCTCTCAGGGTGTTCTCAGCTGCTCACAAGGCTGAGTCACTGCCTTTAGAATCCCACTGCCTGTTTTCCTCAACACCTATTGCCTCTCAGAAATCATGTTGTTTTAATGCCTCTTTTTCCTATGGCATTGCCTTTAAACCCTGAACAGGGAAAATGTATTCCTTGAAAGCCATTTCACTGTCAACATCAGTGCCAGACCATAAGTTTTGGTCTTCCATCCACTGAAATAAATAGGTTTCCTTCCTGAGCAATGGTCTTTGTCATCCAGCATCATTATATCTATCTTCTCTTTGGCTTTTCAAATCAAACAAATGCACTCTTGGCTTTCTCCAGTGTCCATTTTCCCATTAAAAAGATACTTCCCCTGTAAAACTCAGCTCCTTTCTTACCTGAGCAATTACCTCCTTCTTACTGCTTTATTCAAATCTACTGAAGGTAATTAAACACATTCCTTTAGTGTGCACAGTGCAGAGTGTATCCTAAACACAATATTGCTTTGTGTTTAGGACAGCTATATAAGAATGGATTAATGGCATTTGAATCTCAGGTATCTGATACTACAGTTGAATAAAACAGGCCATGAACACACATTACAATAATATATACTTGAAATGAAGGATGGAAAGAGATACCACAATAATGTTTTCCAGAGCAGATCTGTGATTTGTGCTAACTTGGCTGTAATAATTTTGCATATCTAGGCTGATGTGCCCATCAAAAGGGTTGGCATGAATACCAAGGAAAAAATGTATGTTAAAAGTCATTTTCTTTCCCTGTGACAGAGTCAGCCTACTCTGATCCATTTATCACTACCAGAAAATCAGAGCAACTGATTCAAGAGTTCAGAGAGTTCAGTTTGTAATGTGTACACACACATTAGGAAAAACATATGGAGAGGCTTTCCCTTGTTCAGGCCAGTGAGTAATGCAGCAGTGTCTGGATTCCTCTCCCACACAGTGAGTGATCAAGCAGAAACCCTGCTGGGAGGTTGAGCAGGGGGAAAAAAGTCCTGTTTTTGTTAAAGTGATACTTTGCAATCAGGTCAGCAGCACTTCTGAGGCTGTTTCACCAATGACTCCCCAGTGGTATCCTGGCTTTACAAAGCATGTCTGGAAGCAGCAAATAATTGCCAGCAGGCAAAAGAGAATTTCAAGAAAAAGGAGAGAAAATCACATACCTGGCTCTTCTGCCCAGGGAAGCAGTTGAGAATCCTGCAGCCTATGGTGCTCAGGGGAAGAGGATTTCAAGGGAAAACCTCTGGAGCAAACTTCTTGTAGGTGTTGCTGAGCAGATCCATTCTCACCTGTGAACTGGCCACTCTATTTCCACCTCTTACTTTCTCTTGCCTTTTGATTATTTCTGTGATCTACTCTTTAATCTTTAAGTACACATTAAAAACACCCATTTTATGCATTGTTTCTGTTGAAGCCAAATCACCAGTGGAAATGGAGCTTTGCAAAAACACCAGGCCCTGCTCTGCACTTAAATAGAGTAAGAAATACACAGCCATAATGACTGAATTTTATATCTTGAATTCTCTCATTCATGTCAGTGCCCATCTTATTTCAGAAGTTTCTACAACGTGCATAGAAAAGATGTGTGTGAATTCCAGGTGATCTTTCATCTTGTAAGGACAGTGTGACACAGAAACAGGGAATGAACTTTTCTTTGGGTTTTGTTGTTTGCACTTTTGCTTTCCACCATCCCAGCAATCCATGCTATTTCCAGTTGGAATATTTGAGGAAACCTGCACCTGATGCATCTGAGATATGGGAAATCTCAGGGGAGGAATGAGCCTGTTGGGAAGTGTTTTCCTCAGGGAGGGCTGAATCACTGGGCTTGGTGAAACAGGGAAAAGGGCCTCACCTGCTGGGGCAGCCAGGGCATGTAATGCTGCAGAAGCAAGGCTGAGTGCCTTTCCCTGCTCTCCCCAAGTGCTGTCAGCAGGTGTTATTTCCAGAGCTGTGAGCCTCTTGGTCATCCATTCATCTTTCACACACACCCTGCCTTTCTAAACAGACAAGCCAATTTCCAAGCAGGCTGAGTCTTATTAACTGTAAAATCCAGAACTGCAAAATGCATTCATCATTTACTCATAGCTGGAAAAGCAATTGTAAACTTTCAAGCATTCAGCATTACAGTTTTGTTTTGGTTGTGTTGCACGGTGTTATGAGCTTTGGAACAAATTTACTGCAGCTTCACAGAGTGAGTATTTGGTATCATTAGAGATTCCCCCTGTTTCCTAGATAGCATCTGGCTTTCTAATATATTTGCCACCAAAACTAGGATTAAGCCATATGATACATATTACCAGCTCCTTTTCTACACTACTCTGACTTGTTTGCAGGCCAGATCTAACACAGATACCACTGCAAGCTTCTCAGACAGACAATGGGTTGCAGAATGTGTGTTAACCAACATTTTATTCCAGTGTTGTAGTAGCAGTACTGCAGACAGGATTGTGTTCCTCACTGTATCTTGGTTTCTTAGTTAGACTCTCTTTCAACTGATTAGCTGCTCATTTGTTTAGAGCTGATAGCTGATAGGGTACTACAGATTTAAAATCCTTGTGTTCACTTTCATATTGGTGTCCTGTTTCTCATTAATTAAAGGCTCCCCTTTTCCTCCCCACTGCCCTGTTCTCTCTGTGCACCTGGCAGTTTAGCTGCTCCCTTCCAGGTCTGGGGTCATGCACAAATACCCATGAAACATTCACCAAAAGCCTCAGGTGCACCTGTGTGAGATCAGCTTCTGCTCAAAATGAGCTGCAGATCACAGGGATATTGTGTGTGTTTCATTAGCTTTTCATCACATCTAGACACAAGGTTTCTTTACCAGAATTTTCCTTAATGAACCACCTGAGTATTCACTGCCAGACAGCTTTTCCACACTGAACTGCTCTCTGGAAATTATCCCATGGGGTGAATTGTACTGTAGCTTGTGATAGGAGCAGCTTCCCTTCCCTTCCCTTCCCTTCCCTTCCCTTCCCTTCCCTTCCCTTCCCTTCCCTTCCCTTCCCTTCCCTTCCCTTCCCTTCCCTTCCCTTCCCTTCCCTTCCCTTCCCCTTCCCTTCCCTTCCCTTCCCCTTCCCCTTCCCTTCCCTTCCCTTCCCTTCCCTTCCCTTCCCTTCCCTTCCCTTCCCTTCCCTTCCCTTCCCTTCCCTTCCCTTCCCTTCCCTTCCCACCACACAAATGTGCACAGCCTTGAAACTGGAATTCTTGCTCTGGGATGTGATCTGAGGAAAGCTGGATTAATTCAAAACCTTTGCCTACTAGAAAAAGAATTGGCATCTTATCCACATAGACAATGACAAAAATAAAAGGAGACTGGGTTTGAACCTGACTTTGTGGGGCAGATGCAGCTTTTGGGCTTGCTTATATTCAGGAATTGAAAGAAATTCAAGGCTGGCCTTGAGCACCTTGGGAGCAGCCCCATGTGGACGTGCAGTGGTTTCAGCCTGCAGGTGGCACATGGAGAGCACCAAGTGAGGAAACAAATGCACAGAATCCCCAGGAGTTGGCCATAATAAAGAGAATTTCCTACTGATTCAACCCAGCCTTTGCTTCTCACGGTTCTGCAGCAGCTCTCAGGTGACTTGAAAAACCTGATCACAAACACGTTTGTCATCAGTGATGTGCTCAGAGGGAAGGGAAGGGAAGGGAAGGGAAGGGAAGGGAAGGGAAGGGAAGTTAAGTTTAAAATAGAAATAGCCTCCTCCAGGTAAAACTACTCTATAAAATTATGATAGCTAATGAAAGGAATGTATGGAAAGGTCTTCTACACTGGAGAGCAAACACTGCAAAAGGAGTTAAGCCACTTCTAATGTGGCATCCATAGCATTTAGGCATTTCTCATGGCTTTCAACAGCAAGTACATGAGTCTGATTACATATTAATTTATTATTATGCTAACGGGATACAAGAGAATAGTTGATTAGTCTAGTTTTGGGGACTGATAGTCATGCTATATGAAATTACCATCTTCTGAAGGTGCAGGCCATGAACTCTGAGAAGAAATAGCTCTGTACAGAGATGTCAGCACAGCACCACAGTGTCAGGCCGATAGAGCAGTACAGGCCAGTGACCAAAGAGAGAGGATGAGCTGCTCCAGGCAAAGGGTGCTGAGAATCACTGGGACTTTCTTCTCCCACCCTGGGCCACCTCTTCCTCTGGCCTTCTGGCTTGCAAAGTCAGAGTCCTGGCAGTGCCAAGCTGTTTAAATGTTGTCAGCTAGGCACTAGTTCAGCAAAGTGCTGAAGGACATCACTTTCATGTTCTGAAACCCTTTGTCACTCTCCAGGATGAGAATCAGAGAAGCTCATCTCAGCAGGCTGCTCTTATTTCAGGCTTTTAAATTAACTTCGTAGAAAAACAGATAAAGAACACGATGATCCAATTTTTTTTTCCCTTGAGAGAATGCATTAACATATAGAAGAGGCATTTTTATGTTATATCAATATTGATGCTCCAGAGAGTGAAAGTTCTGGCAGCAATTCCACTGACACACCTTTAATCAAAGTAAGTGACATAAAAAACTTTGACAAGGCTGGTGTAAGTCGCATTTTGTTTGGCATGACCAAAATTATGTTTTTTGTCATTATTGTGGTCAACAAAAAAAAAGCTTCATGGCCACATCACTGATGCAGCTGGTTGAATGTTTGGGGTTTTTTTGTTCAATTTACATCAGCATTAACAAGATACTGTCTGGTGCCTGGAGTTTACTGCTCAGATAGAGGAAACACACAGAATCATAGGATTGTGTTGGTTGGAAAATACCTGTGAGGTGATGGAGTCCAGCCATTATCCCAGCACTGCCAAGTCCACCACTGCACCTTGAAGCATCTCCTTAGGCAGCCTGTTCCAATGCTTGACAGCCTTTTCAGTGAATAAATCACAACAAATAAACTGGTAAATAGCTACTGCTGGTGGTCATCTCCTCTCCTGACCTCTACAGTGTTTTGGGTCTTTGTGGACTCATCTCTTCAAAACACACTCTCCTATCCTTTCAAGCCAGGAAGGTTTTTCTCCTCCTTCTTGTGCTTTCTACTTAGGGCTTGCATAACTATTTTATGATTTTCATGTTCCTCAATTTCTACATAATTTCACTTCTTTACCTTACCCATACTGATGTTCCATTTATATGGCATTCCTTGTTGAGAAAGTAAATATTCAGGACTTACAAACACAAAACTCAAGTGTGGGGGATTTAGAAGACTTTACCTTGGCAGGAGAGTTACAGCTGGAAAACACAGGCAGCACCAGCAAGAGCTGAGGATTTCTCTTCACCCATTACTGCAGCAATTATAAGGGTAAATGGTTAGAAAAGAAAAAGATCCACCAGGCCTCAGAAAACAAACCAAGTGAGGCAAGCACTCCTTGGGCCTGTGTTTTCCTTTATTTATTTTCTTGCATCTTACTCATCATCCAGTGCCTCTGAGCATGCCCAGCCCTCTCCTCGTGCAGCATCTCCTTGGATAATGTAGTCTGTGCAAATTGCAGCCTGGCAAACTGCAGACTCATCAGATGGCAGAGGCACAACACGAGGAGGTGCTTTCCCCTTGTAATCCTTTACTGCCAAAGAAGCCAGTAAATACAAAAATCTCCATTTGCTTTGAGACACCCCATAGCAGAGCAGATCAAGCTGCCCTTTTCCTTTGTTACAGCTGTGTTTTCTCTCTGCAGGATTAACAAGCATTACAGTGGATTTGGGGTTTCTGTGCTCTCAGGGATTGCTTGCAGCCATCCCAGCCCAAGTGCAGCTGTAGCTGGTGCCCTGCTCATCAAACCCAGCCATCTCTGCTTCTTCCTCATTAAAAAATCCAGGGCTGCCCCTGACTCTGTGTCTGTGTCCATGCCTGATTCCCACCTCGTGTGGAAGAATCTGCTTCCAGGAAACCAGTCCTTCTCTCCAGGGCAGACAAGGCAGCACTGTGAGATAAAAGGAAAGTTTACTAGGCAGCACTGATTTAATGATGTTAATAAACCACAGCTATTAGTCCAATTACATAAGAGCAGATTACCTTGCCAGCCCTAATACCAGGAGATGATAAATGCAGATTAATCTCAGCTTCTTTACCGTATCCAGTTCTCCAGATAGGGAATTAAATGCCTCAGTTTATCTTTTTGCAAATTGCTCTGATATAGTTTAATTCTAACTTACAGAGAGCTTTCTGCCTGGCAAGGGAAATCCTTAGCTCTCCCCTTAAGAAAGCTGAAACTGTTCTTAGCTTGCAGTTACTTGTAGGATGAAAAGTGAGAACTCAAAGTGGTTTTCCCAGATTTTTTTTACTTTAAAATGTGGAAGGGAAGCAGTGTAGCCTGTTTGGAAATGTAACATTTTGGGCAGGTCTTTTCCAAGCAGCTGTTTGGGGAGATACTCAGCTCACTGGTACTATGCAATGGTGCAGAGTGAGGTTTTGTGCCATCTGGTCATGGGAGGGCTCTAAAAACCAGAACACTGTCACCATACAGTGACTCTGCTGCTCATCACAGTGGCAGCAGACACGACCTGAGCTGCTGAGCCAGGCACTTCACAGGCACAGGCAGACTTACACATGGCATGTTCCCTCCAGTGTCAGCTCTTCAGCCCATGGCTCACCCCAAAATGACGTTTTTGTGTCCCCAGAGCACTCTGCTGGCCCTTGGTGAGGCAGCAATGCTGGTGTGGGGGCTCATCCTGTCTCATGGCTTTAAAGATTTGCTCTCAAATAACTGCTTACAGCTGACTGAGTTGAGGGCAAGTGAAGAGAAGAGATCCCATTCCTGTTTGCATCCAAGGTGGCATTTAGCTTAATTTCCTGTAGTTATACTTTGTCATTTGATCCTGCCCCTTGATCCTTGCATGAAGGACTAAACAACAGTGGCCACCCCAAATTACAGGGATGGAAGTGATAGAAACCCATACTTTGAAATTTATAGTTCTGCTGGAAATAGGTAAATAATTAGTTCAGAGTTATTATAATTATCCTATTCTAAAGCGTATTTGCAAAAATAAAAGTCCTGGACATGGGTCCTTCAGGCCAAATTTCATCTCCAAATGAACTCTCACAACACTTACTATCACTGTGAGACCACTAATTATATCTTGGCAGAAACTGAACCCCTATAATTAGGCTGATGTGTTTGACAGATTTTTTTCACAAAAAAATTGACCACAAATAGTTCTCAATCGACCTAACAACCTTCCCATTTGAGAACTCCTGTACAAATGTAAAAGATAAGTTCATCTTGCCTCTCTAGTGGGCTTGATATGATTTGGCACAACTTAAAGAGGAGCTTGAAGCCAATTTGCAGTTGGAATGGGCTAAGAGGTGATGAAAGAGCTTTAGGTCTTGGGCTGTGAGAAGGCAGTTGGCCACACACTTAGACAAATGGTAAATAAAAGATGTTATTGGATGAAATTGCAAATATTCCCAGGGGATTCATGTACCCTGGAGTGCCTTTCCTTTCAGAGTGAAAGGACAGCCAAATGTCTCTCAGACTTAGCCTTTCATTCCACATCCCTGCAAAAGTTACTTAAGAAAAAATCACACAGCTCATAAGCTTTTAAAAGCAATTAAATTTTTTTAAAGCTTGTAAATATGGGGAGTTTTACCCAGTTTGCTCTCAATAACTGGACTTTTCTCCTCATGTGCCCAAATTAAGGCCATGTGCCTTGGCTTAAATTCTGCTTAGTGGGGTTTAAGCTAAGGGATGGCATTTCACAGCAGGGAGGAGATAAGGACATGCACAGGGGTATTGGGAGGGACTGAGCTCAGGGAGTGCAGCCACGTGCCTGCATCTGGCCAAGAAAATTCTCCTTGTCTCCCACTCTGAGTCCAGCACAGCACCCTGGTGTGGAGCCAGCCCCTTCCCCATGTGGGGCCCTCTCTCTTCAGGATGGAGGGATATCTGATGAACTGCTGGACAGTTTCAGAGACTGCATTTTCTTTTTGCAAGCTTTAGTTTAGATTATTGTATTAAAGGATCATTTGTGAGAGAAGATGTTTCTGCTGGAAAGATGCAGCAGTTTTCTGCATGGTTTTGTCTGTTCTAACCCTAGAGAAAGGCATAACTTCTTTTATTTTTAAAAACAACATGAAATCAAAAGTTGAATTGTTGAAGGACAGGAAATGTGCTAGAATCATGGTCCAAGGACAATACTCCTATTTAGTGCAAAATCACTAATGCTTTCTGGTTACTAACTACAGCTGCCTCAACAATACCACAGGTCAAAAATGATCCTTGAGATTCAAAGCCCCTTTTTCTTACTTCATATGATTTGTGAAATAAATGTGATGAATAGATACATGGCTGCTGAAAGTGCACCCTCACGTGGAGCAGACTGTTCCTTTTTGGCTAGGAAGACAAAGAAAGTTGGACTGCACATAGACTGGGGAGAAAATCTGGGCTGTAGTATCCACAGAGGAGCAGATGAACAGCTTTTGTGAATGAGGCTAATGATGAAGGGTTTTTAAATGTATATTCCCATAACTGCTATGAGTAATAAACATTTATGTTGGTACAATGCCTGCTCATTCCAGCCTGATGAGAATTCCTACAAGGCTCCACTGTGGTAACTCCTCTTACAAACCCATGGCACTCTGTGTTTTCCATTATCCTGGAATACTTGACATATTTTTATTACACTGGATATCTTGGCATGACTGATGTGCTTCTGGGTGCATCAACAGCCAAGGTTTCTTTTTGTCCCAGAGGTGAACATTAGGATGTTTGGTAAGAGGTATGAATTTCCTTGTGCCTCACTGATGTTCAAAACAAGCTTTTTTCATAATTCCTGCCTTTTCTTCTCCCATGGAAATACATTTCCTAGAACTTTTGAAGCTGTGGGCTTATTTATTTCAAACTCTTTTCTTCCAGAAACCTTTGTGCCTCTTCAGAGCATTTTTACTGCAATACCTACACTAGTGATCTTCAGATGAGCACTCTGAGAGAGTGAAGGGTCATTATGTTCAACTTTTCAAGCAGACAGACTAATGCAGGAAAGAAATTAATAATGTTAATGTTATGAAATTAAATTAATTAACTTCAGTTTGTGAAAGCATTTGCTACAAGCTTGTTTTCCATGCAGTCCTCATGGGGAGAGATCCCTTCAGAAGGTGAGAAGTGCTGTCTCTCTGAGGAACTTTTCTCCAGAGTGGGACAGTTCATCCTCTGGAAGTGCCTTGGCTCTGGCAATACCAGAACACTGTGAAAGAGCAATGAACACTACCAGGATGCCTGATTCCTTAATTCAGTACAAATTCCTTAATTCTCTGTACAAATACATATTAGAATGAGGATGTGAATTGCTCATTTCAACACTGTAGGTTTTGCACAATTAAATTTTGCAGGATTTTCTGCTGTTTATTTGATTGTATTCATGCTTTCTTATGTATGTGTGTATTTAATTTTACTGTGGATCCAGTCTTACATAGAGGTAACAGCACTCAGCAGATTCTACTGGAAAGTTTTCAGGGAGTGGCTGAAATTGAAGCAGGTCAAGAACTGTGTGTTTTTGGTAGAACTCCTGGTTCAGACACTGCTCTGAAGCTCACAGATCAATTCTTATTTTGGTTTCCCTGTGTGTGTATTATGATTTGCACAGGTATCAAGCTTTGGTAAAGGCTGATACAGCTTTTGCCTCAATATGCCAAGATTCTGTGCACATTTACTTGCTGAGCAATGTATGCACAACTGTGAGACCTCTTGATTACCAGCAGTGTCTGCATGCTGGGAGCATCTTTTATTCCTTTTTTTGTTTGTAATTCTGTATCTTCAGGTGTGGAAAAACTGCCTGCCAGCATCTGTTTCACTATCTGCTGATAGTTAAGAAAAGTTGAATCTTAAACAGTTGTGTGCCTAAACTTCTTTCTTTCTTAAGGAAGAGAACTGTTTAAAAGGAGACATATATTTCAATGTATTCATTTGAAGGACTTAAAGATGTGAAAGACTTCTAGTGGTTGGGAAAAGGCTTGGAAAACAACATGCTGCCACTACTCTTCCACTGTTCTATAGATGTTCAGGTTTCTGAAGCACATAAGTACATAGAGTAGTGAGTTCAAAGTAATGAAAACAGAATTTGACTTAGTTCATAGACTTCATTAGCATCCACTGTTAATGGTACCCATTTGAACTTCCCATCCGTATTTCTGTTTTTATATTAGGGAAACAGTGATTTCTGGAGTCCAGAGAAGCCAGTTTGCAAGCAAGGAGGAAAGAATTCTTCATAATTTCCTATCTGAGCAGGATGACTTTCCAAAGAGAGAACAGACTTGGGGGAAAAAAATGTCACAGCACAGGCAGGATCAGCAAACTGACTCCAGCCAGCAAGTTCACCCCTGCCAGATCCAGCCTTGGCTCCCACAGAGCCCATGGTTGTGCACCTTCAGACTGAAAAAGAAGCTAAAATCATAAAGGACAAACTCAGCAGTGCAAAATAATTAATGGGCAGCCTCTTCCTGTCATTCACACTGAGTGACCCCTTGCTGAAAGGAGTGGGACTATTTGAGGAGAAAGGTGATTGCTCTAAGTGAGCAACCGCACAGTAATTTCCCAGCCCTTTCTACACTGCAGAAATAGCCCTGCCTGTACAGTTATATAAATGCACTGCTGGGGCAGAGGGAGCAAGGCTCTGGTTCTGAAGCAGAAGGTGGAGGCCCTGAGGATCCATGTGCACACAGCCCTCAGCACCAGCTGCATTTAAGTAAAACCAGCCCTGTGGGTCTGTCCTGTACAAACTGGCCTCAATTCTGCACCCAGGTCCCACCCTGTAACTGTGGGAGGGCTGTGCTGGGTGCACCAAGAGCAGCCTGGCAATGCAGGTTTGCTTCCAGAGCACTGCTCCCTGTGCATAAGCCTAGAGACCACTTGGCAGCTGCATAAGGATGTTTGCACTCATCATCTGGCTCAACAAAATTATTTGGGGCCTTACCTTTTCAAGGCAGTATCTTTTCCCAGTGCTTACTCAAGATTAAAGGAGAACTGGGCAAGTTCCAGGTGTGACCAATGCCAGCTAGAAGTGATTCCTCTCAATTTAAGCAATCTGGGTTCTGGTTAGTGAGGGTACAGCTTGCAGGACTGAAAAAGGAAGCAGGGTTTTGTTTTGCTTGTTACAGATAATTAAATTTTTGTAGGGTTCAGTGGGAGAAGGCTGGCACTGAACCTGTAGCTGTCTTGTCCAGGAGGGGAGAACCACTGCTGTGTGAGCAGCCAATGTAACTTCACTCCTGAGCAAGTGAAAAGCAAAAAGGGAACATATCACTTCCTTTTGCAGCTTTAAGGGAAAATCTGCTATAAGGAAGGCTCCCTAGTGTGAACTGAATTTGAGGCCTGAGTCAATAATTTGCAAATAATCACCAAGATGCTTAAACCACTGGAGTGTTTGGCTTAAGAACAAGGGAATAATCTGGGATACATCTGCTTGTGTCTATATAATAATAACATGGGCTGCCTCCAATTTGCACTGCAAGATTTTTCTACTCCTCAGTGTAACTCAGATCTGAAGCCAGTCAGAAGAATTATGACAGCTTTCCCATAAATATTTGCCTGCAGAATTATGTTATATTCTAAAAAGCAGCAGCTAAATGGATCAAGATTCCAGCTGAAACAAGGACTGCACATGTGTGGGTGTCCCACAAAGGCAAAGGGATAAAGCATCCTATAAGCTGAATTCCACAAAAAAAAAACCCCAAAACATTGGATAATGTTTGTCTAGGTTCCAGCTGAAGATAAGGGAGGTGCAGGTTCAGTCCAAGCTCTGGTAGACTCAAGGGAGAACTTTTAATATCTGAATAATCCCAGGCACTCAAAAACTCAAAGGAGACCAGGTAGGATCTCACTGTAAGGAGCAGACTCATGTTCTCTGACAGACATAACAGAAATTCAATTCTGGAGAGTTTTCTCCTGCTGCAAGTCAGAAAGGGAAAGCCAAGTTTGGCTAGCACAGGCTCAGAAGGGTTGCCCAGGCTGGAAAAGCAGGTGGATCCACCTGCATCTAAGTGAACCATGTAGGTTATCCCATTAGAAATCTTCTATCACATTCCATTTCAAAAGTGATGGTAAAAAAAAACTCAATTAAATTATATATTCTGCTTTTGTATCTCATCACTTCCATAGCTCACCTTTTTTGGAGTATGACCTGGAACAGAAAGAAAAAAAAATTATTTCATTTTAGATCTCTCTGTAACAAATGGTTTGGATATGCCTGGGTGGTTTTTTTCCTTTTACACAAATGCATTAGGTTTTTAGTGGTAGGAGACTGAATGACTGGGTGTTATTGGACTTTAGACTGAACTTTTCAAGAGTATTAGTAGTATGAGACCCAATGGCTGTGTAATTTTAGTAAAATACATCCACTTAGGTAGGAAGTGAAGAGATTTTTTTATCAGGGAGTTGCAAGGTGTAATCCTACAGCAGATAAAAACTGGAGGTATCAAAACCATTTCAGATTATCAAATATGCCTGTAGTTTATCACAGGGGTGTTACTGCCATGAGCACAGTATGTATCAGTGTCATTTCACTGGGAAAACTTGGAGACATTTTTAGTTTTACTGGAAGAGTTCTGTTTTCTGCTAAATCCTCCTCTCCAAGAGTCCAACCAAATTTGAGCTACTTCCATGGATTTCTGTCAGGGCACTGAGATCTCCACATGAATTTAAGGGAGAAGAGCTGGCAGCTCACACCAGCCATGAGTCAAGGAGGGCAGCAAAGCTACTGTTTCACAAGAAATGTCACCTAAGGGACAGCCACTCCCAAGGACAAAAGAAGGAATGAAAATGTCAAAAGATTTGGGATGGAGCATTCACACTCTGAGCACTTTCACTATGTATTGGCTTTCCTTCAATGCTCACTTCCATATTTTGAATAAATAACACTTCATCTGTATTATCTGAGATAATAAGATATTATCTTGTGAGATGTTCATAGGCTGAAGTCTGCAGACCAAATCATTCAAGATTTTCTCTGGGCCTGATTCTGTACCAGGAAAGTTGATGTGAATTTTATTGCAGATTTGTCAGGTCATCTGATGTTTTTATCCTTGTAAGTGTTCATGTGAAACAAAATCTAAAGTACTTTTGATATTGTGAGATTGTATTTTATTCTTCCAATATGCTAACAGAAATTCAATGATCCAGTGCTGATATAGATTTAGATGATGTGGGCTGAAGGCTCTGAAGAGCAGCTTGCAAGTAGCAGACAACCATAGTAAAAAATAGCAAACAAAACTAATCCTTAAAACTGTATTTTATTTTATTTTATTTTATTTTATTTCATTTTATTTTATTTTATTTTATTTTATTTTATTTTATTTTATTTTATTTTATTTTATTTTATTTTATTTTATTGTGCTGGTAACACAATAGACAATTTTGAAATATGGGAGGTGAGGCAAACTGGTGAAGGGGTCCTTGAAAACTGTGGAAGTGCAAAGGTCTGAGCAGCCTTATCCCTCCCTCCTTCTCTTCCCTGCCCAGGAAAAAGCAGTACTGGGAGTTTCTATATTTTCCAGATTAGATTGTAGTTTTTACATGACACTTTGACGTGATATGCGAGTTTAAAAGACAAAATATTTGTCTTGCAATGTAATTTGGATAATGACTGTAAAAAATGTTTCCTATAATTTCAGATATTCTTTTCCCTTTTGTCATCTGATTCTGTTCTGCCAGTTTCTGGGGAGATGGGCTGAGAAGCCATTCACTGGACTGTGCAGAATGAACCAGGATATTGCTTTGTCCTCAGAGATCATTCTTTTATTCCTTTCTATCACTCAGGTTCATATCATATTATTGTATCATGTTACATTATGTTATGCTAATTTCTGCTGCTGTATCTATTAGAGTGTTATGGGTGAGCTGAACAGGCAGGCACCTTTTTACTGCTGCCAGTGTTTGTGACAATTATGAAAACATGGACTTCTGCTTGCCACTAAATTGCATTTCAAGGGTTCCTGCAGCACATAAAAAAGGAGACTTGCTTATCACTGGTTGCTCTTACAAGCATTGATAAATAAATGCTGTTGCCTTGTATTGAGGCTGACCATGAGAAAACATAAATAGTCAGAGATATTTATTCATTACATGGAGAGCTTTGGCTTGAACCAGCTCTCTGTGAAACATCCACTTCACATCCTGAGGTTTCCCAAAGCAAATGTTCAGTCTCCTCAAGAGGGCAGGACACGATTAAGGGTCTCTAAAAAAAAGTGAATCCAGCCAAAAAAAAACCTATTGGGATGTGGCCTGATGAAAATGGGCTGAAGAAGAGTCAGTTCCTCACACATCTAAAGGCTTTAAGCATGAAAAACTCAGCCTGGCTATTTCAACATGGTTTCAAAATTGCCAGAGTGTGAAGTCCCAGACACAGCTGTAATGGCTTTCAGAATGGATGCCATCAACAATCCCACAGGTTTCCAGTGCTGAATATGTTTAATTTTACTCACATAAAGGTGTACCACCCATGGATCTCATGCCCTTTTCAGTTTGGCACCCTTATGGGACTAAACCAGTGTGTTTCATGTCAGCTCTGCCATGGTGTTGAAGGGACAGAGTTTCAGCACAACACTCATTAGCATTTCAGATAAAAAGAAATCATGCTGCAATTAAAAATAATAGAATTAAGCAGCAAACTCCTTGTAAAGCACACGTTGTCCCTGTGAGGAGCTGCAGTGGCAATGCCAGGTACTGCAGTGTGGCAAGGGCAGTGCTGATGATGCTCCTCATTATGAAAACCAAGCCCAAGTGACAAAGCAGGGCTGAAGTCACCCACATCAGAAGCAGGTGCCACTCCACTGACTCCAGGCTCCAAGCCAGCCTACATTTGCCTCATCTCATCTCTCAGAAGATGGTGCTGCTGACAGATCCTTTTATGCCCATCCCTTTCTACATGCAGAAGATCTCTTTTCCATACACAGGAACATCCTTCTCAAAGCCAACAGAGGCTGGCCAAGACCTCTGGATAGTTTGACTTCTTTTTCCCAAATCACAGCTCAGGGGACACATCACACCCTAATTAACCCTTTGTTCTGCTGAAACCCAGAGCCTGAACACCCCAGCAGGCACCAGTGAGAACTTTGCTCCTCCTTGTCTCTGAGGCAGGTGTTTCCAGCTTGGTGTTGGTGCTCTGTGAAGAGGTTAAAGCCAGATGATGCAGTTTGGTTCCAGTTCAGCAGAGCTTGTAAGCACGTGGCTTAATTTGATTGGAATCCCTGGGACTGTTATGTTGTGTGTTATTTCCCATGTGATTTGCTAGCATTGCAAAAGACTTCCCAGTTTTGTAGGTCTCTAGCATACAGTGGGACTGTCTAGACAACACCCAAAACAGCCATTGTTTTCCAGCAGTTTTTTGGTGGGAGCCAATCTTCATCCATGCATTTTGCAATGTGGCTCTGCCTGAATGCACTTCAGGGAGCCCAAGAGCCCAGGCTCTGAATGCACAGGATTTACAGACCTTACATCACTGACCCTGAAGTCCCAAGCTCTGTTTTTTGCCACCTCCACTAAGAGGAGTTTCAGAGGAGGCTGGTTTTACAGCTATCTCAACCAGCCAGCTGTGTTGTATTCCCTGTTTCCTAATATAAATTACCTACTCTAAGTCCATAAGGAAAATGAAATTTCTTCTGAGAGAACAGATATTAACAATATAAATTAAAAATTAACAGAATCATAAATTTTTATCAAAAAATTACTGACTTTAGACCACAGAGCTGCTTTGCTAGTGCACTGATGGAAACTGGACAAGAAAGGGATACAGCCTTTTAAAAGTATTATTTACAACATTCTAGAAAAGCAGTGCATTTTTCTCTTCTATGCAACAGAAATTGAACAATTCTGTGTTCATTTTCTGCTTGCTTGTGCCATTCCAAAAGAGCAATTTCAATTAAAGGGACATATGACCTTCTTTTGTCCTCAAAGGAGACTCATTTAGTCCTCTGGTGTAATGCAGCTGGGTGCAGCAAACAAAACCTTGTAAGCCATTTATCTCAGTGTAATATTGTCGACTAAACCAGAGAAATCTATCTCTGGGTGTGTCAATGTTGGACATGGGGATCTTGTGAGAATATCAGGTGACCCATCAAAAAACTCATGTGGTTCACAGCAAAAATGGAAAATGCTGTAAACATCTGTGGATATTTTTCTACTCTTTGGACTGTTTCTAATTCTGAGTTTTCCCTGGCATTAATCTAGCTAGATCTTTGATTAATATATTGCTGATTTTTCCATAGATACAAAAGACTGTAAAACTTAGTTCTTAGGCCAGTGCACCATTTGCATCACAAAAAGAGCAAAGCAGAGATGTAAAAATGAGCTGAGGTCTGTGTGTGCACAGAGGGGCACTGCAGATTGCCAAGGAACACTCTGCAGCAGGATCACACAGTTCACCAGCTAAACTAGAAGGTCAAACTTTATTTATACCCGATTGGGCAGGGATGAGGCCAGAAAAAGTAGAAAGAAAACAATATAAGAGCTTTAGAATATATGAATTACATAAATATAGAAAGTCAGGCAACTAAAATAAAATGAAATGCCTTTGAAATGAGGCAGAAGGGCTGTACTTTCTGGGGGTGCACTGGAAATGCTATAAGCTTATGGAAATAGGGGAGCTGGCAAAGCCACATCTAGAGAAAAAGAACCGGGTCCCTGTCAACAGCACAGCCCATCTGCAAGAGTGAGGGAGGGATTCTATTGTCATTTTTGTTACTCAGACCTTGAGGCAGTGGAGCCGCAGACTTGAGTCAGACAGACCAGGCTATTGTCCTCATGCACTGAAAAACAATCAGAAGTGATGAAAAGATCTGTGAAATTTTGTCGTTACTTTGTCTTTCCAAATCGAGGGGGTTGGGTGGGGAAATGACTTGCCTTTTATCTTTTATTTAGTTGATTTTTTAAAGGGATTAGCTGAGACTGGAGCTCTTTCCTTGTAAAGACAGTCATCAAGGGGCAGATGTCTCCGGAAAAGCAAATGGTTCCCATTGTTCTTCCTGAAGGAATAACAAAATGGGGATAATTCTTTTTCTACGTCCTTGCCACGGGAGAGGAGTGGGGGAAAAAAAAATTAAAAAAGAAATCTATCAGTTCGGATTCCTAAGTGGAAAAAGCTACAGAGGAAACGTCATTTGATTTTCTTACATTTTACAGCAAATTTGTGGCTTTGGATTTAGAATTAGCTCACGGTGCAGCTGGCTAAAGAGAGGAGAGGAGAGGAGAGGAGAGGAGAGGAGAGGAGAGGAGAGGAGAGGAGAGGAGAGGAGAGGAGAGGAGAGGAGAGGAGAGGAGAGGAGAGGAGAGGAGAGGAGAGGAGAGGAGAGGAGAGGAGAGGAGAGGAGAGGAGAGGAGAGGAGAGGAGAGGAGAGGAGAGGAGAGGAGAGGAGAGGAGGAGAGGAGAGGAGAGGAGAGGAGAGGAGAGGAGAGGAGAGGAGAGGAGAGAGGAGAGGAGAGGAGAGGAGAGGAGAGGAGAGGAGAGGAGAGGAGAGGAGAGGAGAGGAGCATCCTCCCGGCCGCGGTTGCCATGGCAGCGCGGATGCTTTCCCTTTCATCAGCATCTCATCTCTCGCAGCGCTCTGCCCTTACAGCCCCGCGGACCCGCAGATGCGGCTCTGGGAGCTCTCCACGCTTGCTGGGAGGACAACCTGCGGTTCCACCCTGCGATTCCTTTCTTCCCAGCTGGATTAATTTTTGGGGGGGCTGTACCAGGGAGGGCGCACGGTGCGTGTGCCGGGCTGCGCGGAGCCGGCCGCCGGCGCCGGAGGGATGCGGGGATGCGCTCCCGGGGCGCCGCCGCTCCCGGCGCTTTCCCGAGCCGATGCCGCCCTCTCGCGGGCTCCGGGCCGGCTCCGGCAGCTCCAGGCACCCTGCTCCTGTAGGGAATGAAAAAAAACGTAAAATCAATCCGGGCTGCCCGCTGCTCTCCAGGCGAACCCCGACCTTTCCAAAGGCAGGGCGCTCGCGGGTAGAATTGGCAGGTACAGCGCTCATCAGGCTTTTTTTTTTTTTTTCTTTTCTTTTCTCCATCTTGCATTCGCTGATGTGTTTACAGACCTGTTTTTAAGCGCCCCCCAAGGCAGGAGATGTGGGTGCCAGATAACTGCTCACACAGAAACCTCCTGCCGGGCAATTAGCACAGGCAAACCAACCCTGGGCTGCTCTGCTGGTTAATTAGGGGTCTGATGAAGCCAACCCAAGGCACTGAGTTTCCCAGGCAGCTCTGATGAGGAAAACACTTTGTCTCTAGTTTCACACTCCAAAAAGCCCTGCCAAAGCTGTCCTGCAGAATTGCACGTGATGTTTAGCAGTTCTCAGGAGAAAGAAATTCTCCCTCTGGTAGCAAGTCTCCAAGGAAGGGAAGCTGCAGCCAGTCTGAGATTTCAGGCACTGATTTAAATCTTGTGACCTCATCTGGTCAAAGCTAGAAAGGCTGAGGGCGTCCCTGCCCTGACAAAAGTTTTTCCTGTTGCCTTAGGCAAAGTTTCTGTTGTTGGGACTTTGCCTGAGTGCCTGGACAACTCTGGGATGCTGAACTGGGGGCCAGCAGCGAGAAGGATGTTTGCACTCCACCTGGTCACAGACTGCAGGGGACCAAGCAGCCTGGAGAGGCTAGAGGAGTGCACAACATTCTTTCTCCACTAAATTAATCTCTCCATGGAAAAGGAGTGCAGGATCTCCTAAGATTTCATCTCAAGAGCAAATCCTATTTATTTTCTGTTATTCACAATCCCCTCGGATCAGTAAGATTCAGCTTTCCAGCACATCTGTGCAGCTGCTCCTTGGAGCTTGGAGCAGTTTGGGCATGAGGAAACAGCACTGCAGAGCTGCTGGTCTTGGAAGGATGGTACCCAAAAATTAATGAGAATTGTTACAAAAGTCTGGAGGATTTAACCATGGCACTAGAGGGACCTGTGAGCATTTTACACTGAGTTATTTTTCTGCAAGTGTAAAGGGTAAGAAGGCACCACAGAAACAGCTCCAGTACAAACACTCACTTGTCAGTGCAGGAAGCCTTCCCTAAGTGCAGAGGCTCTTCCCAAGGACTTTATGGCATATCAGAGGCAATAACAATTTATTTCAGTGTCTCCACTGTTAGATATAATAGCCAAACAGAGGTGTGAAAGACCCAAGCTGACACTCTGGTTAAAATCTATTGCTCTGTTTAATCATTCTACAGCTGAACAACAAATCACCAGTGAGGCTATAAATCGTGCATTTGCATAAATAAATAAACGTGGGCTTGTGCAGCCAGGTTTCCCATTGCATAATGTGTTTTCTCTAAGACCCTTTTGGGGGCTACTGAGTATTGCCTCTCAAGCTCCCAGTTCTTCAGTTCATCAGGAATGTCAGTTTTCCTTCTGGTTGAAAAGCATCAGCACTTTGTTTTACCTGGTCCAGAGAATATCTGTGGGCATTTGGGCTGATCCATTTTAAAGAAAGGGATTCAAAGTGTACATAAGAGGAAGGGTTTTGGACAAAAAAATTAGAATAGGTGTCCTGGACATTTGTGGCCATGAAATAATCAATTACTGTTCTTACAAATTTAGGAGGACTCACCACACTCTTCTGCCCCCTCCTACCTCCAAACTAAAATCTCCCCTGCAGCTTTTCTGTGCTGCAAGGTTAAAAAGTTCCTGTTTTCCAGCCCACTGTGGATGTAATTATTGCTATGTATTCTCATTTTAGCACAGTGTGGTATGTTTGGGAAACAAAAGTCAGCAAATGCATGTGGTGATTATGCACAGAGTTCATATTTTCTGGATAAGCAGAGGGAGCAGTGAGCTACTGATCACCTCTGTGTGAACCTTTACATTCTGTTTGCTCTGTCTCAGTCTCTTTGGTGTTCATTATTGCTTTTCCTCTCTCCTGCTTGATACAATGAAGTAGACCTGGATATTTTGTGTTTCCTGCAATAGGCTCAGTGCAGCAAAGTGCTTTCAGTGCTTCCTTTGATTTCAGGAGAAGGAAAAGCAAAGTTAAGGGCATTTGCATTAGTGGCTGTTTGCTGACTCAGTCCTGCCTCCAAATCCTTGTAAGAATTTATTTCATGGTTTTTAATGTAGCTTTATAATCACGTCCTCACCTTAAAAACTGTCCTTTTCCACAGTGTGTGTCTGTAAAGGGTGAATCTGCTTTTCCCCACACTCAGTGCCAGGATCTGCATTTTTTGGTGTAAATATAGAACAACAGAGAAAACAGGCTTGGGAGGTCACCATGAGAAAAATAGTAGGACAAAGGGATGAAAGACTTGGCAAACCTAAATCCCTTTTTTATTATTATTTAATATTTTAAATCTGATCATCTTGACTCTGTTTAGGTGTATGTGTGCATACTACACAGGTGGTCTGTTTTCTCATATTGTTCTCAACATTAAGCATCAATTGCCAAATATCCATCCAAAATAATGAAATTTGACATTTAAAAGACATCTCATTTATTACTCTATTTCTGTGGACACCATATGGCCCAAAAAATAGACTCAATTTGTCTTCCTAGTTTAGAAATGGGTTCTTCAGACTGTCCAGCCCTCTGATCTGTGCCTGTTGTTCCAGCTACTCCAGTGCCAGGAGTCACAAGTCACAAAAGCCCTGACAACCTTCAAAGCCAGGGTTGAGGAAAGTAAGTGAGGATGTTGCTTGTCCCATGTTAAAGACATTTTTGTGTGCTAAGCCTTGGATGTAGTGATGGAAATTTCAGAAGTAAAAGCAATTTTCAATGCTTATTATCCAGATTTCCTAAATAATTTACCTGTTCAAGTTTTTCCATAGGAGCTCTGGGTAGGTGCTGCCTTGCACTGTGTGACACCCACAGCAAAATCCTACCTCACCCCCTGAACAGGGGGATTAACAGCATCCTCTGCAGAGGTTGTGGCAATTAAAATACCAAAGCAATAATTTGTCCAGTCATTGCTAAAAGCCAAAATAAGGTCTCGGGTCAGCTTCTCAGCTTCATCACATTGTGCCTTCCTGATGATTCTCTCCAAGGCCATTTGCTTGACAGATTGTTGCAGGTCTCTTTGCCAGCACTGGAGGGGTAGGATTCTGATCTCATTTTTATTGCCCAGCATATTTTCTCCTAACACAGATAGAAAAACCTCATCCTGTTTCTTCTTATTTCAGAAAAGGACTCCACTGGGAGCTGTATCAGACCATGCCTTCTCTCAACCTGTCTTATTTTGCCTTTATTTTCACCCTGTGTCCACTAGATGTGGTCTGATGCTGGTTTAAGGAAGCCTTTCTGTCACAGTCCAGTTTGTGAATTCCAGCAGAAAAAACTCAGGAAGTAATGCCAAACAAATTCTGCATGAGCTAGCCATGTCTCTAGAGCTCCTGCTGCCCTTAAACTCCGACCTGTCCTCATTTCTCCACTCACAACTCCTTCCAACAGAGGCCAGTCACCAAACAACACTGACCAACTTCAGTCCATGTCCTCACAGGAGATCACCTGCAATAAACAAACTGGCCAACAAAAAACACCTCTACACCTATAGATGTTGATGCAGTTTGTGTTGGGGTTTTGAGTCATTCCATTGCTCAAACAAACAAGGAATATCCATCATTAGTACTTTTGCTTGTATATAAGCCCCAGCTTGGCTATAGCTGTGGAATATTTTATTGATCTCTAAATTCTTTTGCCACACAGACATTTTTGCTTTGGGCAAAGTCAAAGGCTTTGTGCAAAGTCAGAGGTTTTGGGTTTTTTCTGTATTACTCCCTTTTCTCAGTAGTCCAAGTCATGCATGAGAAAAGGGTTTCAGCATAATTGCATGCCTAATGAAGCTTGAAATGATTGGTGATGTCCACTGATGAATGAATAGTAGACATTGACCCAAATCATGGAGTTTAAGCCTTTTTAGTTCAGTTATTCATTAGCAGCAATTAGCACAGAGCATGTGGAAGCCCAGGTGTTCTCCACTGCAGCAATCAGGTAACTGTGATGCCAAAGCCCTGTGCTCCTGCCAAACCCCTGGCCCCAGGGAGCAGCTCTGCCAGCACAGCTGGGGCTGGTCCTGGGTGAGCCCAGACCAGGGAGAGAACCTGCAAGAGCCTGATCCTGCATTAATGACAGCATTGCTGCACAGCTGCCACTGTGCTCAGTGATGAGACTGCATCTAACCCAGGCATCCTGGGCGTGTCTTTCCCTTGCTCTGTTTTCCCACCTTGGGCTCAACTGAGTGAGGATGTGACCCCACAGACATCCGAAGTTGTTCTGTGTGGGGACTCAGTGCAGCTGCCTGGCTCTGCTTTGATCTTCAGCAGATGTGTCCCCCCCACACTCACAGGTCAGCACAGCATCATTTCCATGCCCACTGCCAAAGCTAAGAAAATGAGAGGACTCATATTTTCTTTAGTTCAACAGGTATGAGAGCAACTATTTCCCAAAGTGTTTCAACAGTGCTGAAGCATTTGAGATGTGCACACCAAGTAATATGCCAGTGCTTTTTCTGAGCTCTTTCCCAGCAGGCTCCTGCCCTTTAACCAACCTCTATGAATCTTGCTGTCTTCTTGCATGTGCAGCTTGCCTTGTTGGAAATGTATACCTGAATTTTGTTTCACAGAATACTTCTTCTCAGTTAGCTAATGGCTTGGTTCAGCATAGCCTGGCAAATACCCATATGTGATGTTTACACCATGTTTATCCCAAACAGAGCTCTTCCCACACAAACATTACCAAGAACTTCAAAAGAGAAGATTAGAGCAATTTAATTGACCACACATGAAATACAGAAATCTGGGTTTGAAAAGTAGTTCTTTGTTCCCTCCCCAGGGGAACCACTGATTTCTCTCAGCACTGAAAGATAACCAGCCAGAAATGACCAGCCAGATTCCTGTGCCTGCCCACAACTCCTTCTCCAGACCCTTCTCCTTCCTCTTGTCCTCTCCATTCATTCCTTGCACCCTGCAGCAGCTGGAGCTTGGCCATGCCAGGTGCCTCTATCCAGATCCACACATTTTCCCTGGCCAAGGGGAGTGCTGAGGTTTAGGGACAGATCCCAGCTCCAGCCAAACCCAGTTAATTGCTTCTTGTCTGCAGCATTCATTGTCCTGGAGTATCCATTAGTGGGAGTGTGCAAATCTCAGAGCCCTGGACTAAAAATACCCCCAGACAGTCTCTGTCAACATTAAACATTCTGCAGGAGGTTTGTCTTAGAGCACATCAAAGCTGTAAAATAATGTTCAACACAGAAAACAACATATCTTTTTTTTTAATCTAAAGAAATTAATTGCTCAATTAATTTGTAGTGGGGTTGAGTCAATGATATTGGAGACTGGTCACACCCAGCCTGTGAGAGAATATTTTGCCTCAGGGTGCTGCAGGTTATGGATGGGTGGGACTCTGGAGCAAGAAATGCCCCCAGAGCATTGCTGTCTCTGTAGATTGTTGCCCAGTAGAAACTTTGATAAACACAAGTTCCTAGACGGCCCAAGAGACAAAAAAATCATCAGATCTTTCAAAAGACATAAACACTTCTGAAGTTCTTGTTGCATTAGTGCTATCTTTTTAAGGAGATGGTGCAATTTTGTGTTTTAATACTTTTTATGTGATTTGGCTTTGAGCAAGAGCTGAGCTGGGGAGTTCTAATATGTTAGTCTAACTGGAGGGCAGGGAAAAAAAAGGAAGCAAAGAAATAAACATCATGTACATTAATGTCTAAAATATTAATTTGAGCTTGAAGTCCAGAAGAGTTGTTAAAGATCCAGTACAGATCTGGAGTTCTGCTTTGTGAGGAATGTAAATGCTGTGGCTTTTCCAGGCAGGCTGTCAGGGCTGGCATGGAGCTGGGTGATAGCCTGCTCAGGTGGGAGGTGGCCACCCCAGACCCAGCTCAGCTGTTTCCCCTGGAGAGGCTTTCCTCTGGTTTAGGGGCAGAGTGCCCAGGCCATCCCACAGGCTGCTCCCTATGAGGGTGTCTTGGGTTGCAATACAGGATGTGACCAGAAATGTGTGTTCTGCCACCATCTGTTGGAGCTGGGTGGGGCAGTGATTCCTTATCTCCATGGGATAAATTATCTGCTAATGGGCCATCTTTAAACCAGGTGGGGCAATCATCTTTTATCTTTTCCAAAGCCCATCCTCCCTCCAGGAAGATATCATCTGTTAATGGGCCATTGAGTCCCAGTGCATGACTGATAAAATTACATCATCCCACTGGGAGATGCTCCAGCCAGGGGGAGGAGCCAAAAATTTCCTACCTAGGTAAAAACTGAGATTTTGGACAGCAAGTTATCCGTCTTTCCACTGGATTTCGGAGGAAAGCTGGACCTTTCCACATCATCCCTGGACCTTCAGAGGAAAACTACACCTTCTACAGGAGCACTGCTCCAGCTGAACCACATCTGTCACTGCAGGAGGATGCAGCCACCATTTAATGGGACTGCTACCAACACCCTGACTGACTGATGGGGTGTCAGGTTGTATTCTGAGTCTGTCAGTGTTTTGGGATTGTTCCTTGTAATACTGTATTTCTATTTTAATTTTCCTGGCAAAGAACTGTTATTCCTAATTCCCATATCTTTGCCTGAGAGCCCCTTAATTTCAAAATTATAATAATAATTTGGAGGGAGAGGGTTTACTTTCTCCATTCCAAAAAGTCTTCTGCCTTTCTTAGCAGACACCTGTCCTCCAAACCAGGACAGAGGGGCAGTGCCCTCCTTGCTCACAGCTTGCTCACCCCTCAACAATTGCATCCCTAAGTGGTCTGCTCAGGAGAGAGGGGTGGAGATGGTCCAACCCATCCCTGATCCAGTTTGTGAAGACACAGACTGCTGAAAATTAATCAGGAAACAGCCTTCACAAAATCAGCCTTACAAAAGGTGTGAAAGGAGGAGAGAGGAAGAGGAAAGAGGAGATTCCGAAGGAGCTGGTGCAGAGGAGTCAGTGAGTGTCAGGGAAGAGCAGTTGTCAGGGTGGGAAGGGGAAGCTGCTGAGCAGCAGGAACAGTCCTTATCCCTGTTGAGAGGGTTTACATCCACTGCAAATCACAGACAACTTACATAAAATAGAAGGTAGCTCTGGTAAATGGAGAGGGAAAGTCAGACAAGCTCTGAGGCTGGGGAAATCATCTAAAATACTCTATTTCGTACCTCAAACAGTGAAATGCTCAACAAATAATTTGATCCTTTACTTTCCCAGAGTCCTTTTTTTTCCCCTTTTTGCTTTACTGCTTTTGAACAGAAAGCACCTGACTTGAAAAAACAGGTGGCACCTTTTGTTCCTCCAGAGGTATTCAGTGTTAACAAAGCTGGCATCCAGTTTGCATGTCTATCCCTGGGCAAGCAGGGCAATCCCAGGATGGGACTGAGTACCCCCAAACACTGAATCACACTGTCCAGCCTGATCACAGAAATTTTTGGTTGGAAGGGATCTTTACAGGCCATCCAGTACAACCCCCTGCAGTGAGAGGAGACATTTTTAATTAGATCATGTTGCTCAGTCCCTTGTCCAACCTGACCTTGACTGTTTCCAGGAAGGGGGGATCCACCACTTCTCTGGGCATCTGGTTCCAGTGTTTTCACCACCCTCATCATAAGAATTTCTTTCTTATAGCTAACCTGTATCTATCTTCTTTTAGTTTAAAACCATTTCCTCTTGTCCTATCACAACAGGCCCTGCTAAAAAATCTGTCTTCATGTGTGGGAGTCAAGTACCAGAAGCTGGAGAGAAAGAGGCAGTGGAGTGACAGCCTGTAACTGTGTGACTTTATTGTCTAGCTTAGGCCAAGATTTCTTCTTTACTTTTAATTGGCAGCTGGGGATTACCACCAAGTCTTTTATTTGTGTTTTGGGAGCAGGAGAATTAATTCAAGCCAGCTGTGTGGGACCACAGGAATGTTCTTTTTCTTACCCTGTGCAATATCTGTAATCCACTATTTGTGGTCTGTTACAAGGAGCATCTACAGCCCCTGATGTTAATTCTTTAGGTTAAGCTTAGCCAGCTTACAGTTTTATCTCTGAATATCTATGTGAAGCCACTGCTGTCTCAGCTGCAATGGTGGCTGGCACAGGGGATACACATCCTGTTCCCTTTCTCTGTCCAGATAAAACTGAGACTGTAAACTCCCTTGGGAAATGTTGTGATCCAGCTAAATCTTCATAGCTACAACCCTTTCTGGCATGGTTAAGAATATAAACTCTGTCACATTCCTGCTCATTGCCATGTTTTCAAAATGTCTCTGTGAAATGTCTGTGAAGTGAAGGAGTTGAACATCACTGTTGCAAATAACAAGTTGTGCAGAGGACCAGCAATGGGCTGTGCTGCTGGTGAGATCAGCAGCCTCAGGAAGGTGATTCCACTGCTGTGGCTCACAGTGTCTGATGAATTCCAACAGGAGCAGACATGGAGCTCCACCTCTGCCTCACTCTCCCCAGCATCTCCTCTCCTGTGCCTGGGCCACCACCTCTGTCCTGGACTCTGGGGCACACAGAGAAGGAGATGCTGGTGGCTGTGGGACTTTGGTTTGTGAAGAGCTCATGAGGCTGGGGAAAAGGAGTTCCACATCAGAGTGGGGTCAAACTCATGGCAGTAACACTTCATGCAGTAATATCAGTGTAGCTGGGCGTGTCCAGGAGATAAATGTACAGGAGATAAATGAGCACAGTGGCACATTCAGTGTCCAGGGCACCTGGCAGCCTGATCTTGCTGGGAGACAGCCTGTCTGTCAGGAAAGCAACACCTGATTTATACCACATCTTACAGTGCCAACACTGTGCCTTAACTGGATTTTGCACAACTTATTTGCAAACATTGTACAAATGCTTCATATGTCACCCAGCCTGTGTTTCTGATGTGGAAATAAAAAGAGGGAAAGTTATTTATTACAGGAGAGCATTAGCACGAGCAGTATGTAGGTGTGGAAGGAGATCTCTGTACTTCTAATTGTCATAAAACATATTGTTTCCAGAAGCTTGTTCCTGAGGGTGCCATACATTTTTACATAAATCATTATTCTTGGACAGAAACCATAAATGCGCTACTGGAAATGCTGTAGGTTTGTACCAGCTGCCTCAGGCCTGACTGTAAAGAATCAAGAATAAAGAAAACACCCACTGAAAGCTCAGGATTTCTTTTCCTAGTCATGCCCAAAATTTCTGTGTTTTCTCTCAAAGTTACTACAACTGTTGGATTTTCCATACAACTGAGATGCAAAACTGCCAATTCTTCTGCCTCCTAAAAATCCCACAGTTATGACACTTTGTCTTTAAAGCTTTGGATTGCAGGTCCTTAAGATTTATGGAAATCTTGGATTGTGCTGGTTTTAAAGGAGTGAGCTTCTGCTGTCCAGAGCTGCAGAGAAGAAACTGCACATGTAACTTCTCAAACACAGCAAAAGAAGTAGCACAAATATCTCTTTTTCTTTTTATTCCAAATGGTTCCTCTTTTTATTCTGCTTTTGTTCCAAACAGTTTTAAGCCATTTTTTCTTTTCAACAGGGCCTGTCTGATGGTGTTGGGCTATATGCCACCCCCAATCCTGGAAGCTCTGAGAATAAGACCATGTGTACCCTGTGATTTGGGGGTAACCCCTGCCCACATTGCTCCCTTCTGTCACCTGCCTGCACCTCTGGTCATCAGGCACAAACATCAGCACGTGGCTTCAGCCCTGCCCTCATGGGCAGCTGGAGAGGGGCTGCTGAGACATGGAGAGGTCACTTCTCAGGGGTTACAAAATGTCAGATGGACTGGAGTGTCTGGGTAAGGACAATGTCACACACACAGTCAGCTGGGCTTCAAAAATGCTCCTGACAGCACTCCCAGAGCATGGTGAGGAGGAGGTAAAGAGGATGCAGAGTCCCTCTGAGGCATCAGGTGTCTCTGATGGTCACCCCCATCCTCCTCACCAAACCCCCTGCCTGGGACTGCTGCACCTCCTGGGGGAAAAGTGGATGCTGGTTCTCGTGAGAAGAGCCATCCTTGTAGTATCTCAGCTTTACATCCCATCCTAATCAGGTGGACTGTGGCCAGAGATGCACAAAAATGCAAAGTAATGAGGGACAGCTATGGCCTTTATCCATGGCCAACGTTGAAACTGTGATAAAGCCTGGCTTGGGTCATGAGTGCATTCACAGCAGCCTTCCACTCCCATCAGAGCTGCACATCTGCAGCAGCTGCTGCTGGGGCACAGCAGTGGCCAGGGGCTGTCCCCAAATCAGTCCTGTCCTTCTCACAGGGTCAAACCTGTGCCTGAACCGTGTTTGCCAAACTGCCCAGAAACCATGCTGGCCTATGGATCATTTTGGATTGCAGCTTTAAGTGACCAACCCCATAGTTAGATTTTAGCCCTGCCCATCCCATGCAATCTTCAGAAGTCAAAAATGTTAGAGAGGTCTATTTTTTTTTCTTTGCGGGTGCTTTTGCAGTAGGTGTTGCAGGCACCTACCTGCTATTCATGGCAAAAAATAATAAGTTCAGCTAACTGCTACAGTACCTGTACTAAAAAAGTACATCAACTGCTAAAAAATTTATAATATTCATAAATTGCTTTTAGGAAATTATGTTATCAGTTAATGCTTAACAGGTATTCCAGGATTTTGAGGTTTTTCTATATTTATGCCACCATAGCTGTAGTCCTATACAACTGAAAACACCCTCACTCCTCTTTTTTCTATTTCCTTCATGGGTGCTTAAAGATTCTTGCTGTGTTCTGAAATAGATTGCTGCTAGATAGTCAGAAAACTCATTTGTTAACTACCTAAATATTCTTTTTGTTAATGCATTTGGTTTATTTCTAATTGGTTTTTCCTTTTCTGAATTTGCATTTTCATTTAAAGGCTTTGCCAGCTTCTGGTGTAATGGATTGTGGGACTAGCCTTAGCACATGAACTGTGTTTATTCTAAATTCCTGATGAAGGGAGGCTGAGGTGTGCTTGAGATTTAAAGGATTCTGTGTGCTCATGTTTGTAAATTTATGTGTGAATTAAAAAAAATAAAATTATATGCACACAATTCTTTTGTTAAAGGATCTGGGAACGAGAAGGAGATTTTGGCTGCAGTCATCACTGTCAAGGAGCTCACTGCACACATTCCTGTCTGAGAGATTTTGTGCTGTGATTTTAGCAGATTGATGGCAACCATCCAAATGCAGGTCAAGCTCGAAGAATGGGAGCTGGATCATCACCTGAGCTGTCCACACATCTCAAACTAAAACCCAGATGATCTTTTTTCATTTAGACAAACTCAGTGATGGGCTCAGGAGGAAATTTCCCAGAGGGAACAAAAACAGTCAGCACATCTGTCTTGGGGGTGATAGAATGGGAAATCTTTCTCTTGGGATCTCAACAATTCCCTTTGCAAGTCTCAGCTATGCCAAAGAAGCACTGAAGTGCATAAAAACATAAACAGGAGCCCTGATCCTGTCTCCTGTGCTCGTGCCTCTCATCATTTTACATTCTGCAGTGAGCCTGGGGACAGCAGCCCTGAGTGCTGTGCACGAGCTCATCTGGTCTGTGCCATTTCCTTTCCAGTTGCTGCTTTCTCCAAAAGCAAAGTTGGTTTTTTCTTCCTCTGTTTTTTATGTTTTTATATTGCCTACCACTGCCACACATTTACCTCTAAATGCAATATAAGCAGAATGAATTCTGCCTGTGAAACACTCCCCACCTTCCCTGAACTGTACTGACAACCTAAATTTCTTCTCCTTAGGTGAGTCAAGAGAGCTGCATTGTGCTCAGAGCCACTCCCTGCTTACTTGGCATGACAATAAGGAATGCTTTTGGTTATGGGTGTCCCAGAAATAAATTAGTAATGTATTTTTCATGTACAGGAGGTTAAAGCCATGCAAGCAGAAGATCCAGCTGTTTCCTCTAGGCTTGGAGATGAAAATCCTGGAAGCCAGCACATCCTGTGGGTCAGCACCTGCTCTGTTAGAAAGGAACAATTCTGTCACACTTGTCTGCAACCTGCTTTACTTGTCCTTGGCTACTACACTGTGGTTTGTTTTTTTTTTTTTTTTTTGGGGGGGGGTTGTCTCAGCAGAGGAAAAAAAAACTCTATGAAAACAAACAAACATGTAGATAATCAATATATTTTACTCCACAAGTGTTTAATTACATGGCATAACACATGAACAGATATTTTTCTTCTGTGGTAAATTAGATAAAAAGATCTAGCACAGTCCTGATAGAAGAATATTTGATACATGGGGTTATTTCCCATGAGATTAGTCACTAAGAGATCTGAAAGTGATGAGCACACCTCAGGATTCTGAGGAGATGGCAAGCATGCACTAGAAAAAAGGAGCTATTAAAATTACAGTAAGTATATGCACAAGGTAATGGTTTAAATAGGCAAAGAAAAAACATAGAGAACCTAACAAAGAGAGTTCTGGGAGTGACTCACACTAATGCACAGGTCCTAGCCCACAAACACACAGGAATTGTACACCTAATGCTTCATTGTACCTTGGTTTATTCATTCTCTTTCCACAAATCTCCTGTTCATAGTCATTCTTTCACCACATAAAGGTTTTCTCAGGAAAAAAAATATCTAGGTATTGTTTCTTTAGAAATATATTTGAAAGCCACTCAAATTGCAAAAGAGGTAAAATTCTCCTTTCAAAGGACTCCATGATTCACCACTGTGCAAACTTCAATGCCTGCAAACACAAAACCTCCTGCAGGTGAAAAGTTCTGGCAGATATGAAACCTCCCATATAGGAGGCTCCCACAGTTCAGAAAGTGTACTTTCACACTGGAGAGCAAACACAATGAATTGTTTATTGCTGTAGGCTCCTTCTGATAGCTCTATGACATTCAAGATAGTAAAATTCAAACCTGCCAGAAGTCAATATCCAAAGAGCACCAAATAAGATATTTGCTTATTTAAGCACTGTACAGTTGATACACAGAAATAATCTTTACACTGAGGCATTGCATTAGGCAAGGCAAGCACCCCCAATTGCTAGAGGCTGGGGAAGCTGCAGGAACTTGTCTCAGGTGGCTCTGTCATGTAGAAAAAGTCCAGAGACGGAAATTAGAGTACAAAAAACTATGAAGTGAGATCCACAATCAGAGTTCTTGCTGATGGTGCTTTCACCTTGTGTCTTGGCTGAGCAGTTCAGCCTGTGCTGCATCCCCCAGGCTCTGCAGCAGGTGGAGAAGTCACAAGCTTCCTCTGGAGGGGCAGAGAGCTTTTGGGGACTCTGTTTCCTTCCAGTCCCTTTTGAACACATTGCAGACACACAAGGAAAGATGCTGAATCACTCCTCACAGCCAGATGGCTCCACTCCCCAACCCCAGGGTAGAACTCCTGTCCCCCTGGGCTGGCTGCTGTCCCCTGTCCCTGCTGCCCACGGCACTGGCTGCCCAGACTGGTGGGCAGAGGGGCTCCTGGGGACAGCAGCTCTGTGGACTGTTGGATCCCAGAAACCTAGGATTTTTGAGCTTTCTGAGCCTCCTGACACTGACCCCCAGGAGAACACTGCTTTTGACCTGAGGCCTTGGAGAAGCTTCCAAATTTGGGTGATGGAGGTAAAATCATGGGTGTGTAGTTGAGTAGAAATGTGTGATTTCACATGGTGAAGGGTTTTGAATTTGGGGCTCTTATAATATAGTAATAGGTATGGGACAAGATGGAGGATTTTGGGTGGTGTCTCCTTTCAGTGTTCTGCTTCCTTCTTCTTCATGGTTTCAGGCAGTAGTTCCTGGTTGGACAGTTAGTGCTGCACTGAGGGTCACAAGAGTTTAGTTATTGGGTCAAAAGTTTAAATAACATAGATGTTAGTTCTCTATTGGACTGTTTAGCTTTAAAAGACCTTGTAACTAACTAGATTCAGGCCTCCATTTTGCTCACTTTTAGCTGGTAGCTATAAGTGTTGCTGAACTTTCTGTACTTTAGATAAAATTTAATAAACCACCAAGCCTGAACATGAGAAAATTTGTCTCCTTTGTGTTTTTAATCCTGGCTCTGAGTGAAGACAGAAGAAACTGCAGACAAGCCACTAATTAAGTGGTGCAAATACCACCTTTACAGTGGACACTGCTGATGGAGCTGTGCCTGTCCAGACTGCCATCAGGTGCCTTTAGTCCTGCCAACTCAATGTAAATGTGCACTCCCATGTGTGTTTTTTCCCTCAGCCCTCTTCTCACAGGTGTAAGGTGAGGTTTGAACTCATAATGAAATGTGGCTCATGATGCTGCTCACAAGATTGAAAACCACTTTTACAGTTCCTTCAGAAATATCTCCAAAAAATTAGGAAAATTACACTGATCGCCCCGTCTCTTAAATGACTCATTGAGAGGAGAGCAAACAGACAATGCATTTTTCTAATGACTCAGGAGCACAGGTACCTGCAAGCCTGCCTGCTGCTGCTTCCCACACCCCCAGCTCTCTGGAGGAACAAGCAGCTCCATGGGCTGGTGACAGCAAGACTTTGTCACCCTGTCTGGGCACCAGTGCTGGCACCAGGACTGCAGCCCTGTCCTGGAGTGTGTGCAAAGGCAGAGCACAGACACAGCTGCCTCCCTCTGCTGCAAATCTCACTCAGACCTGTGCTGGGGATTTTGGCTTGAGACAAATCACCGAGGCAAGGAGCAGGCAGCTCAGTCAGAGCAGCTCCCCTGCCCTCCCTCTCTGCCCTGCCTCTGCAAACTGAACTTTGATTGCTTTGCTCTGCTCCAATTGTGGGTAATCCTGCAAGGACCTGCAGACTCACCCTGCCTGCTCTCTGCAGGTGAACGCTGCATCCACACTTATTAAGCAAGAAATTATGTGCAGGCAGGGATTTCCATTTCCCTTCTGGGATTGTATGAATTTTTTTTAAAATGAAAGCTGGTAGTGACTACTGCTAAACAGAGCTCTGAGAAACTGCATAAGGTGGAGGATTTCATCACAGGGGCACTCAGTTCTTTTTCCTTTTACAGGAAGCACATTGACAGACTTGATCACAGATTATTTTTGGTTTGAGGGGGTTTTTAAACGGAGATCCAGATTAAGACTTTCTTTCTCTGAAGTAATCAAAAAGTTTAATATGTCACTAAGTTGCATGAAGCAGAAGTAATCAATATTATTTTAGAGAATATTTGACATCACCAGATAAGCAATAGTCACTATCATAAATACTGCTGAGGCAGTATAGTTACACCACAGGTCAATGAAGTTACTAAAAATTCTCATTAATTTAACTTTAACCAATTTATTTACAGTTTTTAAATTTATTTATGTAACTTTGCTTCAGCACTTCAGTTCTGAAGGTAGGAAATGTGTGATATTAATTACCTCTAACCACAGCTGACATTAATAGTGCTGGTAGAAAAGCTATAGAAAAAAGTACCATAATTCCTTGTCTGAGAATGGAGATACAAGTTTCTCTAGCTACACACTTTTTTAACCAATTTTGCTGAAATTTAATGTAGTTATTGAATTTTCATTTTCTCCCAGATGTTAATGCCTCATCTAGTTCAAATTATTCATCTAATTACAAAATCTGCTTGTTCATTGTTCTGTCCAATTTCTAATAATTATTCATCCAAATTTGAGTGATTGTGTGAGGAAAATGATGCACTTTCCTCTAAGTCAGTTTTAGGAATGAGCACAATGTTGAGATCTGATATCCTCTGTTTGGGTTTGCCAAAAGAAAAACATTGTAATTAACATTGTTTATTTATTACAAATTATAATCATTATATGATTCCTTGTGTCACACTAGAAAATGTCCTGCATCTATAGGGTAGCATCCAGTGAAAGGCTTTAAAGGAGAGCTTGCAGAAAGGATTGTCCAGCTCCCAAACCTAGATTTGGGACTAAATTTGCTTCTCAGGAGGAGTGCTGAGGGTTTTAGGTGTTCAGTGAAGCAGTCAATTATCCAGGAGAGAGATGAAATTGTGCTCATGGCTTCAGTTCACTGCTTCCTGTGCAGGATTTGCAGTGGAGAACAACTTCTACTTCTTTTTGGATGATTCTGTAGGTTCCAAATGCTGTTTTACCTGATAGACAGTGAGAGGGCATGACAAATTTCTCTGATCTAGTTGTAGCAAAGCTTTTTGATGTTATTTTTTGTTTTGTTTTGCTTTGTTTTGTTGGCTGGAGTTTGATGCCTGTAAGTGGATTATTTATTCCTGATGCTTCTACCAGGCTTTTTTGCTCTCCCAGATCAAATCTTCTTTGCAATTTCAATGTCCACACTGATGATCTCCACTCATGTCCCCATATTTCTGTAATGGCAGTTCTGCTTTTGAAATCCTGTTCAAGCTGCAGCCAGGCTTTGTGATCTACAGCAAATCATTGCTCTCCAAAGGTAGCATTATGTTCAGATTGTTGTTTCCTCTTATACAAGCTTTGATCTAACCTCAAATGATACCAGCAATCCACGAGCTATATACAAGCCACTCTTTTATGGAGCTGGTAATTAAAGGTTAATACTCTCAGTTAATACCACTGAGAGTTCATTTTAAAAGCTGATGCATAAAAATTATCTGATATTGGGATGATGGTGAAGGGCACAGAGAAAACTTGATAGCAGTAATGACACTGCACAGTATAAATTTGCTTCAAAACTTGAGCAAAGTTCAGGTATTCACACAAAGTCTCATTCACTGGCTGGGTCACACATTGTGTAACACCAACCCTCCAAAGGTCAGAGGGTGCTGGCATTCACATGGGGTCTAAAACCTGAAAAGGGAGTCTGGGCAAATGTAAATTGAAATTCAGTCAATTTAACATGCCTGAGAAAGACCAGAAGGTAAGTCTGGTACACAGTGAGAGTCAGAGACCTGGGATGTGCAGGTTGAGTGTGAAACCCACGTCCTGCTGAGGGGCTGGGTCCAGGAGAGATGGCACAGAAACCTCTCCCAGTTTCCAGAGCTCAGGCAGCTCTGCCATGGCTGCTCCTTGCTGTCACCTGTGCCTCTTCTTGGGGTCTTTACATGACTTCTGGACAGAACCCTTGCAGACACCTGCTGGCAGCTATTTGAACAGCATTGACAGCACCACGTGTGCTGCCAGCAAGGTCTCCCCCCTCAAGATGGCATGAAGGATTTCCGGGGGTTTGAGGAGTGCCTGGAGCCCTTCTAGACCTCCCTTACAAGGTTTCCCCTACTGACTTCATATTGGCTCCAAATATGGTTATATTCATTATACTGGAGGTTATATTGGAGCTGAAAGTGTCGGTCACACAAAAGTTCCTGAAGGATTTATTTAATTTAAGCTTGTTAAAAACATTTCAGGGCTTCTTTAAGTTGAAAGCAAATACAGACATATACATTTTTTTTAAAATCCTTATTACTGCAGTCAGTGACTTTATTTTATCCCATAGTTATTACAATAAACTGCTTTTGAAGGCAAAATGAGTCATGAAGAACAAATTAGAGAGAAAGGGAAAGACTTCATGTCTGTCTTGACACTGGCATTTGAACTAATACACATAATAAAGACAAAAAATAGAGAGCTAAAGAGATTAAAAAAGAGTTACCAGAATAATCTTTTTAGTCATACATGCTAACTTTATCTTGAATTCCCTCTATTTATTTTGTTTGCAGGAGATGTATCTGCAGCTATATTTCTTTTACATCTGAAAAAACCACTCCCACACAGAGGGATTGTACATTTTTAAAAGCAGCAATTATATCTTGTGATCATTTTGCCTTCAGAAGATGTTTGTCAAGAGATGTTCTGAAATCTGTGTTGCCACTGTAATGGAACTTGACTACCTATGAAATTGTACAGACATCTAAAAATCATTGTTTCCTTTCAGAGAGGCTGTGTGTGGGGGAAGGCTGAGCCTGGAGAAAAAATGGGCTTATTGTACTTCACTTGCCACTTTCTGGAGCATTGTGTTTGTGTCTTCTAATACCAGGAAGAAAACTCCTCACTCTGAACCCAAACATCCCCTTCTCTGAGACCTGCCTGGGCATATCTGGCTTCTGGTACCTGGAGGTTTGTGCTGCATTTCACCCACTGATGAAGCCTGCCTAATGCTCATCAGTAAGACGCTCAAATTTTGAAAAAAATTGAAACATTTTATTTCTTTAAAAGTATTTGGTAATTCTGAGATATACCAACAGGAGTGTCTGATGCTGTTAAAAGATCAATAAGTGTTTTAGTCAGACTGCACAGCCATGCAGAGAAGTTACTTTAAAAATTTGGATAAGGTAATTCAGTCTCCTTATCAAACTATCTTCTGCATTTTTGTACCCCATGTGCCTAATTCTGTTGTATTACACAAGGAAATAAAGAGTTGGAAATATTTTGGAAAATGAAATTATTGATGCAACTCTAGCAAAAAAACCCAAACATTTACCTAATTCTTTGATGACGAAAAAATTCTTAAAATTTTATTCCACATCTCTCTAGAGCCAACATATCTTTTGTAACCTTGAGGTAGCAGAACTTCATCCAGTGAGTAAATAACAGGTTTCTCTGGGGGTGCAGAAAGTTTCACTGCATGTAGCTGAGGGCACTGCTCTTGAAGGAGCAAGTCTCAAGCTTGTGTTTTGTTCTTTCTGCTCCTAAGTGTAAAGGAGCACTTTGAAATTTGAATTAATATTTTAGATATATTGTAGTAGATTTACCTAGGGACATTGAAGTCATAGTAGTTGACCTTTCCATCATGGCTTTAAGGAAACTGCTGACATGCAGTTGCCAGTTTTCTCCACTGCAGAATCACAGGATGGTCAGGCTGGAAGGGATCACTGTGGATCATCTGGTCCAACCCCCTGCTCAAGAAGGGCCATCCCACAGCACATGGCCCAGGATTGTGTCCAGAGGGTTCTGGAATATCTCCAGTGAGAGAGTCTCCACACCCTCTCTGGACAATCAGTTCCAGTGTTTGGTCTCTGAACAGGAAAGAAATTCCTCCTCGTGTTCAGGTGAAACTTTTTTCATTTTCTTCATTGGCTGTTGTCCTTGGCACCACCAAGAAGAGCCTGGATCTGTCCTTGTGGCACCTGCCTTTCAATATTTATATTCCTGCTTAAAGTTTCCAGGCCCTCAAATGCAGTGCAGTCACATAATGATGCCTTCTGCACCCAGAGCAGTGGAGGAACTGAGAGCTGTGGAGCTGTGTAGGGGATGGAGAGTGGACAAGGAGCTCCTGCATCAATCCAGCCCTGAAGAGCAGGAGCTCTGCCAGTGCTGGGGGCTGACTCAGAGCACCCCACTCCCCTCATCCCCTTCCATGTCCCACTGACACTGTCTTGCACTCAGGACAGCCACTGCACCAGGATGCTCTATAAATGAGCAGGAGGGAAACAAGGGTCAAGGAGAGGGTCAAGGACAGTGAATTTTTGTTGTCTGCATTTGTGTATCAGAAGATTCCTTGTTGTGATTATAAGGCAAAATGAACTAATCAAATATTAATAGCAATGAGTGATGATAATTTGCTTCCAGGTGCTTATTCATTGATTGGAGTTTAGCACAGTGCCTGAGAAAGAGCTGGTCAGGAAGCATGAGATCACTAGGACTGTTGAAAACATGCCAGTAAAAATGAGCACTGATGAATGAAAATGCCACAGCCATCTTTGTGTACAAACCCATTTTTCATAGCAGTGAAGACTTTTCTGCAAGATCAGACTAGTGATGGTTTTCAGATGGTTTTGAATACACATCTAAGGAAGAAAATTATCTTGAAAAACTAAGAATTTGCATCCTAGTCTACAAAAACAAAGATTAATACTCAACAATGCCATCCAAGGTTTATCAATTTGATTCTAAAAAATTTTTGCAAACATGTTGAACAATCTCTTTGTGAATCCCCAGCTGGGGACCATTCCAGTGGATCTAGATAACTCTGTATTTGGGGGGACCAGAGAGAGTGGAGGCATTGCAGGAATATTCCCTAAGGGACTCACTGAGGGTGTGGTATCATGATGTTTTACTTTCAAGACCTACTCTGCAGTGTCATGGTTTCAATGCTTCTTGAAATGCCTCCAACAGGGGAAATTCCAAAACACAAAATTATCCCCAGCACCCTGTGACAGAACAGAGGCAACAAGCACAGCCTGGAGCCACAGGCAATGCCAACTCAATGCAAGGGAAAAGGATTTCCTCTGGGGGTGGTCAGACCCTGAAGCCCACAGAGATTGTGGTTTTTCCATCCTTTAGTGCATTCAAACTGCACAAGCCCTGGAGCTTAGGGCAGGAGGCTGGGTTACCCCTTCCTTGCTGTTAGTAAATATACATTTTTCACTCCTTCCTCTTGCACAAAAGCCTTGAAGACAATGATCTACCATTGTTCTTTTTGGAATTTATTTCAGAGGAAAATACTCAAAACCTGGAACATTTTATATAGCTTTTTTTCCCTACTTATGGTGTGCAACATTGTCCAAATACCATGTGCTACATGGTATTTCATGTTCTTCATTACTGATAAAGTCCTTGAGCAGGGAGAGGAGGAGGGGAAGGGAAGGGGAAGGGGAAGGGGAAGGGGAAGGGGAAGGGGGAAGGGGAAGGGGAAGGGGAAGGGGAAGGGGAAGGGGAAGGGGGAAGGGGAAGGGCACCACCATCTATAAACATCCTTAGCCATATAAATTTAGCCTAAGATAATCTAAGATACTGTTCCAAAATAGAAATCTGTTCTTAGAAAACAGAGCAACACCTACAGCTGACTTCTGAAGTTGCTCCACACCGTGTGCCCTGTTGCCCCACAAAAGGACTCCCAACAGAACTACTCAGTCTGATGTCTGGGAGAGTTTGTTTTTCACGTTTTTTCACATTTCAGCTTGATGCAACCCAGACTGCTAACCCTACAATTACCTGAATTAAAGTGTGTGCGAATGCAAATTTCTGTGATTTAGGCTTTGCAAAAGGCTCTGGTGCTCCCTGGAAAGCTCATCTTCGTGCATGCACAGGAGAGTGCTAATCAGCACAGAGGATGAGTTAATGGCACAAATTTCAGCTGACGGTAGCACTGAAGATGACAGGTTCTGGGGTACTTTAGAGGAGCTCTGTTGGTATCATTAAGATACAAGAATTACACGACTTTAAAGGTGGCTAAGTGCTGGTAATTATGACCTTGATAATGACAATCAGTCTTCTAGGGATAATGCACTCTTCACTCACAGCACTGAGGTTCTATTTACCTTCCAATACACACCCATAAAACAAATAAATAGCTAAAAACTTGTACTAATACATATATGTACAACAGATAAAATATTTCATTTTTATAAAAACAATGTATCTCAATGCTAGAGATTTTTCCTATGTTTGTGTTCTAATTTTTAGATGCATTGGCAAAATAAGTAACATTGAAATCAGGAAAGAATGCAAAATATCTGTGTCTTTCACAGCCATTATGACTGATTTTACTCATCATTTGGGGTATTGAGCAGACCCAAAATAGCACTGAACTGTGACTCTTGATGGCATGACCTGAGAAGTTTGACTTTCTTATATCAGTAGCTGGCAAAACTGACAGCAAAACACTGGTAGTACAATAAAAGACTTGGTGGTGCCACTTACTTTTGGATACTTTGTGCTCTTTGATCAATAAATTGATCCATTTTTGCTCATTCTTGGGGCCACCCAACAATTTTTTGTTGTTGCTGACACAGATATGATCTCAAGTGAAAGCTTTATTCTTGATATTCCACTGTATATCTCAGCAACTTTCAGGGATTTTTTTCCTGGCAAATTTGAAAACCTGTGTCTGTGACTTTCTATACCTTCACATTCTGCAGGCTCAGCAAATTATTGCTACAAATCAATCACTGAGGCAGACATAAATCAGCTCAAGAGATTGCTAGGAAATTATTTCAGCGACAGAAGCTTCCTATTTCATCCTTCAGTGTTGTTCCCTTGTTTTTTATACTGCATAACAAAGAGGGCCCATTGGTGAGCATTTCCTTCTTAATCAACTCTCCTTTCTGAGTGACAACTGATTTATTTCCAAATAAAATTTTATCTGCTTGGAATTTCCTTTAGTGTAAGGTTTGGCATCCCTTTAATTTCTGTTGATTTCTGACACATTTCAAATAATTCCAAATCTTCTTTTAAAAACGTGGCCATCACATTTAGAAGAGGAGGATCAGTCTCAGTATGACACATCACCTTTTTCCTTCCCTACTTCTTGCTTTTTCAGCAATTCTGTTGGGTTTATCCTGTTGTTCTCAAGCAAGGCTTCAGGATATTTCCCCCCCCTCCCCAAATTCTAGATGTCTGCAGGTCTGAGTTGGGAGAGGATTGTTCTGAGTGCTCGTATTGATGCCAAGGACTAAGCAGTCACATGGCTCTGACAGGCATCACCACCTCTGGAATCTGTCAAAGGTAACCCTTGGCAACCCCTCAGGAATTTTTTCAGTCTGTTCTACAATGGTTGACTCAACAATTTGTATAATTCACACTTGGATATCATCTCTCATCATTAGAGCTGGTCTAAGTAGAACCACTTCAGTCTCCACTGCCCTTTCACAAGACTCTATGGCTCCTTTTAGCACTGGAGGTTTGTTGGCAAGCTTATCTATCAGCAAGTTATCTAGAAGCACACAAGTTTCCTGCTGTTATCACAAAGGATGTTTTTGTTGTTTTCCTCCAAACTTGGCCTCTGAGTTATGAGGGAGGTGCCCCTGGGTGATGTTTTTGACTTGTCAGACTCCCTGTGACCTGCCCACTGGAGCCAGCAGAGCTGTGGGAGTGGGTGTCCTTATCTCCCTGGAGAAACAGAGTCTGTTTTCCCCACTGAGCACAAAGTGGGTGCAGGCACATTAGGTTTTCTGTTTCAGAATCCATACCACTCGGTCTGTTCCCCTTGTGTTCCCTTCACCCTGGCAAGGAGCAGCAGCAATCACAGTGATAATGAGCTTTGGTGTCAGCAGATGATCTCCCAGTGCAGCAGGATCTGGTGTTCTGCAGTGTCTGGCACTTCTGTGTCTGCAGATATTGCAACACATGCCCTGAGCTCTGCACTTACACTTTGTAAAGTACCTGTTCTTATTGGTGAAGAAGATCCATTATTCTGTCTCCTGCAGCATTGCTTAGTGATTTATCAATGTTTCTGCTTTCAGTCCCTGTTGTCATAGAACCACAGAGTGGTTTGGGTTGGAAGGGACCTTTAAAGCTCAACCAGTCCACTCACCCTGCAATGATCAGGGACATTTTCAACTGTGCCAGGTTGCTGGGAGCAACCTGACCTTGAGTGTTTCCAGGGCTGTGTCATCTGTTTCCTCTCTGAGCAACCTGTTACACTGTTTCACCACGCTCATAGTAAAAATTCTTCTTTATACCAAACTAAAACAGCTCTCTTTTAGTCTAAACCTCTTATTCCTTGTCCTGTTGTAACAGGCCCTGCTAAGAAGTCTGTCCTTACCTTTCTCATAGTCCCCTTCTGAGTACTGAAAGGCCTCAATAAGGTCTCTCCTCTCCTCTCCTCCTCCTCTCTCTCCTCTCCTCTCCTCTCCTCTCCCTCCTCCTCCTCCTCTCCTCTCCTCTCCTCTCCTCTCCTCTCCTCTCCTCCTCTCCTCTCCTCTCCCTCCTCCTCCTCCCTCCTCCTCCTCTCCTCTCTCTCTCCTCCTCCTCCTCCTCCTCTCCTCCTCCCTCTCCTCTCCTCCTCCCTCCTCTCCTCCCTCCTCTCCTCTCCCTCTCCTCTCCTCTCCTCTCCTCTCCTCTCCTCTCCTCTCCTCTCCTCTCTCCTCTCCTCTCCTCTCCTCTCCTCTCCTCTCTCCCTCTCCTCTCCCTCCTCTCCTCTCCTCCTCCTCTCCTCCTCTCCTCCTCTCTCCTCTCCTCCTCCTCTCCTCCTTATAGGACAGGTGCTCCTCCTCTGGTTCACACTAGCAGGTCTACACCTCACCCATTTGGCACAATCAACAAAAAGCAAAGGTCCTATGTTTTCTCTATAGAAGAGAAAACCAATTCATTTCCAAGAACACAAGAAGCATTGCAGTCTCACTGGATTCATTGGTCATACCCAGGCGTGGAATATGATGGCAGAATTGGGCAACTCTCAGAACTTACACCAATATTTAACATGAAACAGAGTTAGGATTTCCTGTAATTGTGTGGACTGTAAAGGTCTCCTGTGCTCACTTGGAAGAGGATGGACAGGCTCTCTAGTTTTACCACTCCACAGAAATGACACACTGCGGCAATAAAACCTGTACGAGCTGTAAAACGCGTGGCAAGGATCATCACAACCATCATGCATTCCAGAGCAGTCATAGTAGCTAAGTACGAACAGGATTTTGACAAGCAATTATTATTTCAGGCATTGTCTCTGGGAAGATATGCCCTTGGAAAGGTTAACCCCTTGTTTCCCGGCTCATGGATCAAGTATGACTTGATTCGAGTGGGGGGTGAGGCTTGCAGGCTGCCATAACCTCCGGCTCCGTGGATCTGCTCCTGCCCCGCAGTCACTGCGGGCCACCCGCAGGGGTTCCGGGAGCACGGGCTGGTTCATTCCCTGCGTCCTGCACGGGGCGCGCCGCCAGCTCCATCCCCGAACGGTGCGGCACGGAGCCGGGAGCGACGCGCGCCCCGGGATGCGGCATTCCTGCTGTTCCCGGCGTTCCCTTGTTCCCAGTGTTCCTGTGTTCCCGGTGTTCCCTTGTTCCTCTGTTCCCAATATTCCCTTCTTCCCAGTGTTCCTGTGTTCCCGGTGTTCCCTTGTTCCTGTGTTCCCAATGTTTCCTTGTTCCCAATGTTCCCTTGTTCCCGTTGTTTCCAATGTTCCCAGTGCTCCCACTGTTCCCTTGTTCTCGGTATTCCCAGTGTTCCCTTATTCCCAGTGTTCCCTTATTCCCAGTGTTCCATTGTTCCCGGTGTTCCTGTGGTTCCGGTATTCCTGTGTTCCCGGTGTTCCCGATGTTCTCTTGTTCCCAATGTTCCCTTGTTCCCGGTGTTACATCATTCCCAGTTTTCCCTTGTTCCTGGTGTTCCTGCTGTTCCCGGCATTCCCAGTGTTCCCTTGTTCCCGGTATTCCCCGTATTCCCGGTGTTCCCCTGTTCTCTTGTTCCCTGGTTCCCGGTGTTCCCTTATTCCCAGTGTTTCCTTGCTCCCGGTATTCCTGGTGTTCCCGTGATCCCTTGTTCCTGGTGTTCCCTTATTCCCAGTGTTCTCGTGTTCCTGGTGTTCCCTTATTCCTAGTGCTCCCAGTGTTCCCCTATTCCCGGTATTCCCGGTATTCCCGGTGTTCCCGGTATTCCCGGTATTCCCGGTGTTCCCGTGATCCCTTGTTCCTAGTGCTCCCAGTGTTCCCCTATTCCCGGTGCTCCCGGTATTCCCGGTACTCCCGGTATTCCCGGTGTTCCCGGTATTCCCGGTGCTGCCGAGCGTCCCCCGTCCCGTCGGGCCGCACCGCGAGCAGGGGGCGTGGCCAGGGGAGGCCCCGCCCCCGGACGGCTCCCATTGGTGGGGTGCCGGCGGGGCCGCGCCCAGGGGCGGGGGCCGGGGCGGGCGGGACGCGCTGAGGGGGCGCGGGGCCGGGACGGAGACGCGGCCGTGGCCGGAGGCGGCACAGCGACAGCGGGGACAGCGCCATGGCCGAGAGATACGACGTGATCGTCATCGGGGCCGGCATCTCCGGTGGGTCGGGGGGAGCGGCGCGGCCCCCGCCGGGACATCCCCCGGGAGCGGCGGCGGGGCCGGGCGGCGGCGCGGGGGTGGCGGTGGGCGAGCGGCGGGCCGGGGCCCGGGGCTGCGGGGAGCAGAGGGACACGGCCGGATGAGCCGCGGTGGCGGGGACAAATCGCCGCTCCTCGCCTTGGTTTGCTCTGGGCGCTCGGCGGGAGAGGGGCTGCAGGAAAGTGACCTGGCAGAGCCCGCAGGTGCGGGACGAGGCGGGGATGGGGGATACGGGCTGGGATACAGAATGGGATACAGAATGGGATACGGGCTGGGATACGGGCTGGGATACAGAATGGGATACGGGCTGGGATACGGGCTGGGATACGGGCTGGGATACGGGCTGGGATACAGAATGGGATACAGAATGGGATACGGGCTGGGATACGGGCTGGGATACGGGCTGGGATACGGGCTGGGATACGGGCTGGGATGCAGGCTGGGATACGGGCTGGGATACAGAATGGGATACGGGCTGGGATACAGGCTGGGGTACGGGCTGGGATAGAGAATGGATACCGGCTGGGATACAGGTTGGGATACGGGCTGGGATACAGAATGGGATACGGGCTGGGATACAGAATGGGATACGGGCTGGGATACTGGCTGGGATACGGGCTGGGATACGGGCTGGGATACTGGCTGGGATACGGGCTGGGATACGGGCTGGGATACGGGCTGGGATACAGAATGGGATACGGGCTGGGATACGGGCTGGGATACAGAATGGGATACGGGCTGGGATACAGAATGGGATACAGGCTGGGATACAGGCTGGGATACGGGCTGGGATACAGAATGGGATACAGGCTGGGATACAGGCTGGGGTACGGGCTGGGGTATAGGCTGGGATACCGGCTGGGATACGGGCTGGGATACAGAATGGATACAGGCTGCATACGGGCTGGAATTGGTGCATCCCCACAAAGAGGGTGCTTTTTCAGGTTGCCCACGCATCAGTTGCAGTTGTTTTGTTTGGGAAAATGCTGCAGAATAAACATCTGGGAGTATCTCCAGGTTAGGTTTTGGTGCTGTGTTCTAGAGGCAGCCCGATTCCCCAAATGCCACGGGCTCCTCACACTTCGACCAGGCTACACTTCCCAAAATCCTCTTCAGATCTACTTAGACGCCAGCAATCACATCATGGCCCCTCATCCTTATGCTTAGAAAAACCCCTTTAATTAATTATTTTTATGTTACCTACAATGAGAATGTTGCTGTGTTGGAGAAAATTAGTGCTTAGGTTGTCCCTCAGGTCAATTTTGTGTTGGCAGCTTTGGCCAGGTCTCAGTTTTCAGGCAGTTCTTACTTCACTAATGATTCAGAAAAGGTGAGTTAGGTGACTTTGTGACTTCAGAGATATTACAGCCATTACTGATGTGGGTGGAGTTAGGTTTTATTAGTGTTGAGAAGGAAACAGAGGCTTTCCTTTGGTGTAATCTGCTGTGAATTAATGTGTGAAACAGCAAATGGTTTTCATAATTACATTATTTGATTTGCTAAAAGAGTAGCAATTGTTTAAATAATTATTTGTGAATATGTAAATATGCTAATAATCTATGGCATCATTAAACAGAAAGGAAGAGTGTGGACCTAGATTTCCTTCTTTTCAGTTTTACCAGATGCCTGGCAATTTTCCTGCTAGTATGAAACATTTGGTTGTTCAGTCCTTAGGGTTCCTGTAATTCACACGGTGTCCTTAGGGAATTACCACCCATTCTGTGTGCAGCCGATGGTGACATCCTCTGAATATGGTTTTTAGACCTCTGGGAAGCTCTTGTTCCCTTCAGGGTGCCTCTTTCCTCCAGGTCCCCAACGTGTTGAAGTGTTTTAGAAAATGTTTTGAGATGTGGCATCTTGCCTCACTAGCACCAAAACACTAGATTGCTTTGTAACACCTACACCTCGGGCCAAAACCTGGTGTGAGGATTGAAATGGAGCCAAGCAGAAAATTTCATGGTGCTCAAAATCCCTGAAAATTGGTTGGTGGGATGAGGAAAACAAATAAACATGTCACAGCACTCCTGGGGTACAGGAGCATTTTTCATGCTGAAATGGAAAACTCATGCCTCTCAAGTGGCATAGAAATGGGTGTCTGCCTGTTATGAATTAGGCATAATTTTAAGAAAACAGCCATTGAAAAATAAACAAGAAATGCCTTATTTAATAATGAATCCATCTTTCCCCAATACACTGCCATTCATAGCTGGGGATTAAACTCTGATCAGCCTCTGCTCTGCTTTGCTTTTCTCACAGCTACTATTCCCTGTACCAATATGCCTACACCACAGTTCTGCAAGAGCTTAGACAGTGCTGCTTTCTGGTCTTTAAAAAAAAAAAAACAAAAAAAACCCAAAAAGAAAAAAGTAATCAGTATCTAGAGTTCTGCTTCTGTTGGAATACGTAATAAATCATGCTCCACTATGGACAGGATTTCCCTCGATGTTTCTCTGACTCCAGTCTTGACTTGCTATTTGTATCTCTGAAATTGAATTTGCAGTTGACTCATCTGGTGAGATTTCTGTCTCCTCTCCTACAGTATTTTTAATTCTCACTACCTGCTTCTTGCAGGAGATGATAAGAAACTCTGGGATAAACTAGTTCTTTACTAGAAATACATGAAATCTGTATGAGGTATAAGCATGGTGCTTGTTCTATTAAGTGTGAACTTCCCAGCTGTGATGCTGTGGCTTTTAAAAATATTTGTCCAAGCTCAGATCCTGACAGGCAGCTCTGGAGTTGTCTATTCCTCAAACCAAAGCATGGTCCTGAGAGGCAATTTCTGAACAATGTCTAGCATGTTCTGCTCATCCATGCTCCTGCCTCTGCATGCACACCACAGTGTGGTCATTCCAGGGACACAGAATCCACTCTGCCTGTAGGGAGCTGCAGTCCAGGGGTGGAGGGATCTTCTGCAAAGAGTGCTTTTGGAAAAAAAATCTCTGCTTGGGTGGCTTCTGCCTCTGAGACTTTCCTGCTGATGGAATCACACTCATCCAGGCTGCAGCAAGTGCCTTTGGAGCCCTACAGAGAGGGAGCTGCACAGGCTGGGGTAGATTCCTCTTTCCACTTGGGCTGGCATGTTAAAAATGTGGATTGTGGCCAGTAAAAGCCCCAGGCACACATTTGTGTCACTCTTAATAGATAATGTCCCCTGTAATACAGTTAATATTAATTACAACATTTTATACCCAGGTATATTAAATAAACTGATGCCTGAAGTTAAAGACTTTCCCCAAACCCACAGGGAGTTTTTATTTATGTGGCTTGAATATTGCTCCCAATTTCTATTTATAATGTTTTCTACTGAACTGAAGAGTATTGTTTTGGATTAATTTTGACTTGATTAATTTTACTTGATAGTGTTTTCTGTTGAAATCCAGCAAGCTGATGGCACAAAATGTTGTAAGGAGATCCTGGATGTTCAGTCATTCCTCAGGCAGATTAACAACTGGACAGCATTAAGTGCTTAGAGAGTTTTGATAGAAACCTCAGATTCTTCAGCTTGTCAGATCTGAAAAATTACTGCTGTGACCTGTAATTTCTCAAAACTTTCTAACTGGCCTTATTGGGGCATATTTTCACGTGGATAACAAAATGTGCTATGTTGACAGGGTTCCCTCCCTGCCAAATTTCAAATTGCTGCTGCAACTTCCAAAATAGGAACTTAAAAAATGCATGGTTTTTTTTAAAAATCAAAGAATATGTTTTCCCTAGACATTTAGAAATACACAATAAATTTTGACCAAGATTTTCCAGCAGAAAAGAATTTCAAAAAAACACACCCTGAAAAACACACCCTGAAAATTCAAGCTTAAATAGTTCCAAGTTTGGAAAGGGAGAAAAAAATAAAAAAGAATGCCAGCAAAATATCTTAACTTTTTTTCATGGGAGTGTATTCATGCGCCAGCTTCACCTTGTGTGGAAGCCAAGTTTATCAGAAGATTGCATGGAGAATGAATAATGTTTGTCTACATAATGCAAACCAGAGAGGCAGCAGATATGGAGAAGTATGTCCAGGAGCAGAGAAGTCCAAAAAAATCTTGTATGTAAATATCTTTTGGAAGAAATTTCAGCACATTGTGTTGCAAGTACAAAACACAAGGGAAAAGCAGATGTAATTGAATCTTACACTCAAGACTAGAATTTGCTGACGTGGGTAGTTCTTATTTCCATGGAAAAGGGTGTTTGCTCTAATCTAGGCACAAGGAGATTGCATGGTTCTACAAAATCAAAGCTGAGATTTCCCAGCCATGTGCAGGAAACAGCACTGTTTTCTGCTGCACCTATGGAAGAGTCCAAGGCCACAAATTGTAGGAGAAGCTGGGATGTAAAAATAGCAGTGATTAGTCTTTCTATAGAAATAAAACATATGATATATTATTAAGACTTTTGTGTTTTTCTCTCTGTGGAAAAGCTCTCTGTGTTGGCATCTCCAGCTCCACAGACTGACAGCCTTACCCCTCGAGCTACCTACACCCTGGCTTTGGGCTCTGGGTGAGAGACTGAATAATGAGGAAATGCAGATTTTCCTTGCTTGCCATGCTGGCAGCACAACTTCTGTTGTATACTGCCCTGTTTGTTTTGACAGCACACCAAGCTGCTGGTGGGTGGTGGTGTCACATAAACTGTCAAACACAGTTGGTGGTGTGAGATAGAATCAGGCCTGTGTAAGTCTGGAGTAGTTTTCAACTGATTTTTTTTTTTTTTCCATACTGTTACTTCTGTATTTACCTAGGATTTGACCTATAGGGATGTAATATTTGATTCATAAAATGTATTCTCTGTTTATCACTTTGCATTTGCCCTGTGCTGGGTTCCATCTACCAATTCCTTCCTTCCTTCTGGATCCAACCAGAAAGCTGATAATCAGTGATGCTGCCATTTAGTACCAGAGATTCCTGAAGACCATTTTTGGGGATGCAGAAATGAATAACAATGTTTCACAGGTCTCTGAGTTCCCAATGTACTCCTAGCAAACTGACTGTTGTTATGACAAAAAATTTACAGCAGGAGCAAAACTCCCAGAACCCCATAAAAAGTGTAATGGATGCTTTATACAATAATTGCAAATAAGCAGAAGTACCAGTTCCATTTGCCTCATTCTTCATAATGTGTTCTGGTGTTTTGCTGCTGAAGTCTTATGAGTGTTATTTGTCCCAATAAGCAAAAGAAATAGCCAAGTAGTTAGGACAGATCTCTAAAAATACCCTAACATAACAAAACCAGGCATGAGGCAGGCATTATGCCTTTTCTGGGAATACCAGTGCTGATGTTATTGGTGTTTGTGGTGATGACACTGATCATAATTTTGCAGCAACATTTTTTCACATACTTTTTTAGTTGGAGGTCACCATTTGGATAACCAGAATTTCTTCTGCACAACACTGACTGAAAAAATTGTCAATAGTCATAAATATGTGTAATTACCTTGGTTGTTTCCATTACTAGGTGGTATCAAACTGCCATGATTTTAACTGCTCATTTAATATGTAATGGGAGGAAAGATGCCTCATTTCCAACCCTGTGCTTATCCTCATTAACTGTTTTCTGCCTTTGTTTTGGGGGAGGGCATTACTTTGGGGAAGGAATATTTACTGCAAGAAGCTGTGGACATGAAAAATCCCAGTGGGTGTGTGCAGAGGAGTGGATTCATCCTTGGGTTAGAACTCCCTCTTCCTGCCCACTGTATTCCTGTTAACATTGTCCATGAGAAACTGTCTTTGTGCCCATCAGAACAAGGCTTGCATCTGTAGAAAGCATTCAGACAGTGATGCCATTGAGACCAGTAAGTGGCTTGGTCTCATTTGGACAATGTACTCTGTAATAGAAAATATTTATTCTCTTTTGGTTAAGATTTTTGCTGAAGCAAGTGGATTTTTTTTTCCTAGGAGGGAAAAAATACTGATGAAAAAGGAATTCAATATATTTACCTGAAAATGACAAAATACATAAATTCAATCTCTCTCCAGTATCAAGTATTCTAGAAGAAGGGATGTGAAAGAAAACATGGCAAGATAAACCACGGTTTCTGACAAGCAGAAAATTAGTGATGTTATGGTATTAGGCAAAACTGAAATAGAAATAAATGTAGACTTGTGATCCACACTGTGCATTCTTGCTGTTTTGTGTGGATTTAAGATGCTGTTATGAATTAATAGCATTGTTGGTTTGGGGGTTTTTAAAAATATTTTTTCAGTGGAAATTTAAAATCTTCAAATCCTTAGTCAGTGAAAGGAAACAGTCCTTTCATTCTCAGCTTTCTGTGTGTTGTTGCCCATTAGTGGCTCCTCTGAGCACATTTTAACTGTGTTTTAAAACTTAAATAAATGCTATGATCTACACAAAAATTCCAATGAAAGTATAACCAGGGTTGCAAGAGAAGAATAAAGAGGTGAGGAAGGGAGATTTTACCCTATGGTCATGGCAGAAATGTTTAGCATCTCTCATTGACAGGTTCATTTTCACTTACCAAAGGGATTTCTAGCTGGAAAAATGAGAGCTGATTTTAAGGTGTTCATTGCCATGTTTAATTACTCAATTGTGTTTAGGAAAAGTTAGGTTTTCCACCAATGAAACAGTAAAAATAATCAAGCATTAGAATGCCACCACAGTGGAACTTTAGTAATGACATATTGCCAATTCTCTTATTTTACTGATGTATATTAGAAAAATGAGCAAAAAAAGTCTTTAAAATTATTTCCCCTCTCAAGATCAGAAACATGTAGGGATTTTATAGGAAGATTTTTGCCCGTTTCCTCAATTAAAGCTTGCTAGAACACTACAGTAATGAGTTAATTATCTTTCTCACAATGTAGCTATCCCATGCTGTGTACAGTAGGGTGGATTAATAAGGATTTTATGAAGGAATGTTCTGTATTTACAAAGCCTAGATTTTGAAACTTATAACTCTGTACTGTTAGTATACAATCACTAGGGCATTTCCAATAAAGTAACTTTTTAAAAACTCTCACTCTTTGTGCTGTAGAACTCATCTCTGCTCATATGCCCTGTATCAATTCCCTCCCCTTCCCTCCTTTTACCGTGTGTCCAGTGTTTGATGCACTTTAAAGGGCTTTGCTTGTGGTAGGATTATGACAATTTTCTGGCATGAAATCAGCCACAGTGTGATCTGTAGCAGCAGCAATTCTGAATCCTAAATAGCACTGCCAAAATCAATAGGAACAGAGCTTTCCTGCATGGCATCTTCAGAGGAGGGGAGCTGCTTGTGAGATTTCCATAGAAACCCTTGTGGAGGATGTCTCGCCTTGTTTGTTCTCATTTAGCACTAAGTGAATTTCCACAGCCAGATACTGTGAACGAGGCATGGTTTTGGCAGGCTCCTTCCATCTACTGAGGCAAGCAGTGCATTTGTAATTTATGGGATTAGGAGGATATCTGGAAGGAGTTTGTCCAGTGATTTGGGGCTGTTTCCAGCTTTGTCTCAAGGCTGCACTCGGGGCAGTGGAGGTGATGCAGCCACAGGCTCAGCTGTGACAGGAGTGTCTGCACCACAGCCACACCAACAGACCTGCAGTGTTTCCATTGCCTGGTCTGAGCACTGAGCCCAGTGCTCCTTTTGGCCTGGAATAGTGTGTCTGTAAGGAATGGTTTGGATTGGAAGGGACCTTCAAAACCCATCTCATTCCAGCCCCTGCCATGGGCAGGGATGCCTCCCACTAGACCAAGTTCTCAACGTCCCATCCAGCCTGGCCTGGAGCACCTGCAGGGATGGGACATCCACAACTTCCTCCTGCTCCTTGGCAGTTACTGAAGTTCATGATGTCCTCTGGGATGGAGATGATGTAGAGGAATTGAGAGGATAGCTCTGTGCAGTCTGAGGGGAGCTGAGTAGACCAGGGTGGGGCAAGGAGGAGGAAAGGAGAAGGTCTCATTCCTTCCTCTCTCATTCTTACCCATCAATCAAATGGTCACTCTCTGGTCTCCAGTCCTGTCCAGGATACTTCAACAGCAACAAAAGTCTTGAAAACTCAAGTTACAGAGAAGATAAAGGATAAATATGCAGTTTAGTTAATTGTGTATAAAAAACACAGAGGCTTGATGACCTGTAGGGTGCTTCACATAAACGTGTGGAAGCACCTGGACCTGGTGCACTTCAGTCTCACCAGGATGGAACTAAAGAGGTGGGACCAACAGATGGAGATAGAGATAGAGATAGAGATAGAGATGATAGAGATAGAGATAGAGATAGCTAGACATAGACATGGACATGGACATGGACATGGACATAGAGGTGCTGTGTGCAGGTGTTGTTCCTAGTCCTCTGTTTTGAAAGAAAATACTTCCTGTGCTTTGAGCAAATAAATATGTAGTAGTAATCTTAAATAAATATATTTTGTATTGTTTTTACTTGTGAGTCATGCCCTCTCCCAGTTCCCAGTAGGCCATTGCTGTCTCAATTTATTTATTGCTGTTTCTCAGTCTATAAAACTTCAAAGCCTTTTTCTTCTTTTGGACCAGTTTCTCACATGGCCCTTGGGTTAGTAATAATGAAATTTAACCACCTGTAAGTCTGCAGTACAGGTACAGTTTAACAGGCAAACAGGTTAGAGAATCTCAGTCACATTACAAGTTCATCCTTTAGCAGCCCTTCTTTATTTGGATATATCCCATAATTAATCTATAATCCAGTAGTGAGTTTAACTTCCAACCCAGGCCAGTGTGATCATTATTCTTCCTAAACAACTGTGGCAGGAATAGAGCTGTTGTATTCAGCATGAAATTATGGTCTTAGGCACCAAAGACTTGCATTTAATTTTTTTTCATACCTAGGCTGGACTTTTTTTATTGCTTCATGTGCAATTTTTTCAAGGCATGTATATCTACAGTAAACTTTCTTACCAAAGAATTACTCACTCATGTCTGAGTGCCCAGTGGTATTTACACAGAATAGAGAATTCAGCCTATTACTTTACACATGTAGGATATCCACTATTTTTGTGACAAAACTCCACTGTATATTTTAAAATCTCATTTTTCTGCGTATAAAAAATTATGTATCTAGAAGAAAATATTGAAGTTTGTGTTTTCAACATCATAGATTTGTGTCTTCCATATTTATTTTGGGGAGGAAGAGAAACCATCACACAGTGGATTAAAGACTTAGCTAGAAAAAAATTGTTTCTAGAGCTTCATGGAGGGAAAAAATTATCACTGAAATAAATTAGATCAATTTATAAGATATCCACTCCACTGAAAAATGGCTTGCAATTAAAAAAAATAGAATATTAGATAGATGGAAGAATTAAGTATACTTCAGCCCCAGCAGTCTGAACAATATGGTGGAAGGGTGTAAAGTTACTTTTAGATGAGTATGAAAATTATATATATAATTGCTTCCTATGCAAGACATTTAAACTTCCTCAGTTCTGGTTTCCATTGAATGGTGTTCCACTTTCCCATTAAAAGATTCTGTGCATAGAAGTTTATGGTCAATTCTGTATTGCCCTTAGAAAAAGGAGTACATTTAACTCTTCCCAGAATAATTCCTCTCCCTTGGTCTTTTCAGACATGCATTCTTTGTAGCTCACAGAGCGCTGATTTTAATCACATTTCAAGGTAGTGTAACAAACATGAGGGTAATATTGTTACTCCTGCCTGCAGGGTATCCTGGAAGTTCTGATCAATAGGGCTGCCTTTCGTGTACTTAAGGAGGGGAAACAACTCCAAAGAAACAATGCTTCAGTGCCAAATTGGCCTGCAGGGCAGAGGGATAATCTGATTTCACCAACTCATGATTGCTTTCTACAATTTCAGCTTGCATCTGTCAGAAGCAAAGAGGTCTCCTGTCCTATTGAATTTTCGGCTGTCTCTCGTGGCTCCATCACAAAGTCCCATAATTAGATGATTTTTGCTGAGACCATAATTCCTTTTATAAAGTATCTACATGCAGCCTGTTTGATTGTCATGGTCAAACTCCATTGCTGGAAATGAATCCTGACAGTGAAGCAGACTTTGCTTCTGCATGTGAATGAGGACAAGGGGCAGCAGAGGAGTTGATGTGGGAGAGGAGCATTATTGATGTCACTGTAGCACTGCAGGTCGCCCAAGCTGGGCTCTGCCTTTCCATAGGCTGCACAAATGAAGAGGAAGATGTGTGTCTGTCCCTTAAAAATTGAAGTTTTACTGCCTTTCAAAGGCCAAAATGCCAACCCAAGGAGGAAACTTCAGTCAGTGAATGCTGTGAGTGGTTGTAACATGCAACTAAGCAGCAGCCACATGATTTCTGTGGTGGGATACCTTGCAAAATTCCTAACTTCTCCCAGGGGTTTTTGAGAACAGCCTGTTGAAATCTCTGACCTTGAAGCTTTGCTTCAGTTTTTGGCCATTAATGTGGCTGATTGCTGCCACTTGCTTTAATGCACTTTCTCTTTTTTTGGTAGGTTTGTCAGCAGCCAAATTGCTGTCTGAGGCTGGGGTCAGTGTGGTGGTCCTTGAGGCCCGGGACAGAGTTGGAGGAAGGACATTCACTATCCATGTAAGTGTTTCATGACATGTGGACTCTCACTTGTGCTGGTCTATGATGTGACAGATGTCACTCCTATTATTTTGAGCCAGGGAACTACAATTATTTTGATCCAGGGTGCTACAGCTTCAGCTCAATCCCTCAGAAATGACAGAGCAACTAATCCAAAAGTCATCAGTCAGCATGTGCTCACCAAGAATTCCTGCTTGGCCAACCTGACAGCCTTCTAAGGTGCAGTGACTGGCTTAGTATATGAGGGGAAAATGAATACTGTCTACCTAGGCTTCAGTAATGTGTTGAAAACCATCATCTGAGACCATGAGTGTCAGAGCATTTGCCCTCTTTTTCCCATCTCCCTTTGCATCCTGTAACAGGCATGATAATTTAGAGCCCTGTAAGAAGCAGCCTGAGCAGGACCAGACATCATTATGGCTCAGACATATGTTTTAAAATGTCTTACAATTATCTGAAACAACACTCCTGCTTCTATAAATGAACTGCATCTCGATTGCCATTAGAAAAAGAAATGAAAGAAATGAAGAGTCACTTGTGGAGCAGGATAATGTAATACAGACATTATCTCTGCTTCCCACCCTGGAATTGAGGGAGATGTAAATTATGTCAGGTGCCATTGCTGGGGAACCAGAGATAAACAGTGGTGTTCCAGCAGAAATCATTGTGTGTGAAACATGGAGCATAAACACCATCCTTCTGTGACACTGAGCATGCCAGGCTTAAAATACTCCCTATAAACAGTGTTAAAAAGAGTTACTGTCTTGGGAGATCAGCCTGCTCTAATCCCTGTGTGCATCCCTGAAACTTTTCTGCTTTCTTCCCACTTCCCAATGAGTGGGGTGCTGTCTGAGAGGTGCATTGAGCAGCTTTCATGGCAGGCATGGCTGGGGGTCCCTGCCCAGACAGCAGCAGGCTGGAGCCAAGGTGTGCAGTGCTGGAAAGGAGATTAATCTCTTGGAAAACTGCAGTGCAGTGCTCAGCATCTGCAGCATTAAGTCTAAGCAGATATCTAGAGAGAGCAAACAGGCCTTGATGCTGGAGGTGGTTTCAACTGCAGAGATGTTTGACAATGACAAGAAAAGTAATGTGAATTTCTTGAGCATCTCCAGGGCTGGTGACTCCCTGTGCAGCCCATTTCAGTGCTTGACAACCTTTCTCATGAAAAAAACCCTCCTGAATAGCACACACATACATTCCATACACATTCAGGATGGAATAATTCTTTCAGCTCCTAGGTGTTTGTAGTGAGGAGTTTCCTGCACAGCTTCTGATTCCTGTACTCTTTTTCACAGAATGACAAAGTGAATTATGTAGATGTTGGTGGATCATATGTGGGACCCACCCAAAACCGGATTCTGCGACTGGCGAAAGAGCTGGGGGTGGAGACCTATAAAGTGTATGTTGAGGGTGAGATGTTCCATCACAAAGGGGTAAGTACTGCATTTCCATGCTGAGCTACCCAAAGGTAGCACTGAAACTTGGGAATTCCTGAAAGTCATCAAAAGGGTTTCAATTAAAACTCACCCTTAGTAATCCAGAAAACACCTGCTTGAAGTGTTGTTACTCTGTTTTAACTTACTGAACTTACTTCTTATTTTCTTCTTAAAAGTGTTCAGAAAATGCAGCTGACAGCAGCTAAAAAATCTGGGATGCATTTGGCACATTGTCTTTGAACATACCTCCAAAGAAAGTTTTGCCTGAAATAAAAGCCAAATTTAAATTAAAAAAGTAATGGTATTGATGGATAGTATTGAATGATGATACTGGACAACAGTATTATGGAACTAGCCTGGGAGTATGATAATTTATTTTGCCCACATAACTGGATTCACATGAGATCTCTCCCAGTCCCTTAGAGTGGGATTCATCTCACAAATGGGTCTTTGGAATTTAATCATCTAACCTGAGACTCTGGGGTTCCCTCTCCAGCTAATGGTGACACACAAGCCCTTCCCAAGAGTCACCAAAAGTTTCACCTCTGAGATGTGGGCAGCAGGAATCCAGGTGGCCACTCTTGATCAAGTACAGGTGTAGCTAAAGTGAACAGGAATGAAACCTGTCCTCAGAGCAGATTTCCAGCCAGATCTTTAGCCCACTGATTTTTTTTTTGCACAGGTCCTACCCAGGCCAAAACCAGTGCAGGGTGAGAGCAGCAGGGCAAAGAAAGGCCTAAGATTCATAGGTGTGAGATGTGACTGTCTGTATCCATAACACAAAGTATTCTTTTAATTTGCAAAGACCAGAATTTCCAAATTTTTAAAATATTCTCTAGTTTTGGTATTTAACAGAGTCTGCCAGAACCAGACTTAAAGCCTGTATGAGTCATAGTTGACATACTTGGTATAGACAAGCCATCCTATGGGATGGATCCTTAACTAGTTTCATTTCTATTACCTTCCCCCTTTTTTCCTAAGAATTAGAGCAATGTGTTCACACTGCAAAGTTTTACCATCTGGTTCTGCAAGCACTCCTTATTGGGCAGATTGATGCCATGCTCATAAAACAGCCACATCCTAAATAATTGCACAGCCACTCCATAATACTAAAAAAGTTATCACCCCCTCATACAAAATGATGCAATTCTACAGCAAGAGGTATGGGCTGGTTTGTACCAGCAGAATGTTTGTCCCACTCTAATTTAAGCTCAGGCATGAATCTTTCAGCATCCTAAAAGGCACTTATCTTCTTTATGTTAAATAAAAGGCTCTAATGGGTTACATTACTTTCAGCCCTTAATGCATTTTGACACCAAAGCTGCAGCTTTTTATTGTCCCACATTGCATTATGCACGTTCCTGCTAATGACCATGTAATTTTGTATGTTTTCTTTGAAGTGAAAGAGTATTTCTAAGCAAGAGGCAGCATTATGAGCTATTCAGCTGGATCACTGGTTGTGGATCAGTTCTGGATTTGTCATCATGGTCCTGCTGAGCTAATCAGGGTCCCAAAAGAGCTGTAGTTGTTGGACCAGGGTGACAGCAAAGGGGCTTTAAGGTATCCCAGATTTAAGCACTGGATGAATAATAATGATGCTTTCCTTCCTGTAGGTCTCATTTCTCCCACATCCTCTTCCAGTGCATTGTAGCCCTTTTATTCCATTTTATTTTCCTAAGGTTTTCCACAGCTTTTTCTCTTTCTTTTTCCTTGAGACATTGTGCAGTCACCATGCCATTTGATTTAGGGGTGTCTTGTTGAACCCTCTCTCATCTCCCACTTCTAGAAGAAGCTTATTAAACTCCATCTGTGCAATCCTGGCTGTTGGCTGGGCTGCTCAGTGCCCAGGGCTCTTTTACCTGCCTGCCTACACTGTTACCAGGCTGGATGGTGAGGGGCAGGTAGGGGTTTGTGCTTTTCCAGCTGTAGTTGCACCCCTTATGTTCATTAAAGATGCTCCAGGAACACAAGCACCTGTGGTATTTCCTTGATAGCAGAAGGAGATTTTTGATATTAAAGGAGCATATTGACCAGAAATTAAATATGAATCTGTAAGATGGAAGTTTTCAGCTTTTTGGGCTAATACACCATCAGCCATGGGCCACCTGCTGCCTTTCAGGTTTGAAAGGTCTGAAGAAATCTTCTGCCCTTGTGTCTCAGCTGTTGTTTCTGTGAGTTGGTGGCTGTCCAGGAGTTTGTATCCAGCTCCAGACAGGAAGGTCTCCTCCCAAGAGCTTTCTCCAAAGTCTGCAATGTTGTGTGGTTTTGTCAGAGGGGAGGAAATGTTTTGAGCAGTGCCTAGCACAGCTTTAGATGTGTTTGTGACATCTGTATGTAATCTCCAGCATCCTTGGATTAAGAGATTTTTGGTCTTTTCTTTGCCATAACAATTGGTTCAGCTTAGCTTTGCCTGAAGATTTCCAGGATACTTTGATTGAGTTGGGAGGAAGTGGGAAAATGGTTTATCTAAGCAGTGAAAGCAGCCAAGAGAAAGTGAAAATCCCCAGAGGGATTTAATGAGCTTCTTTTCTCTGACAGGAATTTTTCCCATATGTGTGTGGAAAAATGCCATGTACTGCAAGCTTTAATAACCAAGTTGCTTCATTGGTGCAGGCTTCCTTTGTAGTTGCAGTTTCTTTGAAAATCCAAATATATAACTGTTGTTTATTTTTTTATTTGTTCTTTCTTTCCCATCAGTTAGCATGGTAACATGGACTCCTTTATTGTCAACCAGGAATTTTTTTGGTATCCTGTCCTTGTAAATCTGTAACTTAAAAACCTTAGTGTTTGTTTTGAGCCCTCTTTCCAGCTAAATTTCTCTATGGCTACTGTCCATAATTCAGCAGGAATGCTTTTGGACAGATAAGGGAAAGGGCAGATATGCTGGAGTTTTCTCTTCTCTGAGCTGGCAGACAGCTTTTTGTTTTAACAGAGGTCCTTGAAGCTCTGTGCTGTTTTCAACTTTTTAGTAGAAGACCCTAGAAAGCAAAAGCATTGGGCCTTGGTGTGGTATCAACCTTCTCATATAACTGCACCCCTCCAATATCTGGCAGCAGTACACAGCTCCAGGGTATATAACATTACTTAATAAGGAATTATGATTTTCAGAGAGAGGAAACACTTGATAAAATCTGAGGATTTCCCTACAGTGCTTCAGATTAGCCATCTAGTTCTTTCTGTCCTTCATCCTGCATTTAGATTAAGAGCTCAGGATGCAGCAAGTGGCTCTGTGGCTACAACTCTGCACATCACCACAAACTTGCTGTTGAGACTCAGGGATCAGACAGTCCCAGGCACAGCACTGCTCCAGGACTGGGATTCTCACCTGAGGGGTCACACCACAGGGATAGCAGGCAGGAGACAGACCTGCCTCGCTCAAATCTGGCAAAATTGTCTGCTCCTCTGGAGCAATTTAAAACTTGGGGTGGTGTCACAGTTTGGGATTAATTCCTGGAGCTGTGGCTACAAGCCCCAGCATGGTCCTGGGCAGGGAAGGGACCTTGCAGAGCTCATCTCTCACTGCCTCCTTTCTAACCACTGATGGTGCTTGAGGATCTTGTTTTCTTTGGATTGGTGTGGGGTAACTAATCCAAGCAGGCAGCAGGACTCTGATCTGTGGTCTGCAGGAAACCACTTGACACACCAGGAAATGAAAAAAAAAGAGTTAGATAAACTCTGTGGGTCAGTCAGGCAGCCATGTGTTTACATGGGAACTAAGCCAGTAGGTTATTTGCCCTTCAGTTAAGAAAACAGTACTTCTGAAAATAATACATCCAGAACACTATAAACTTGTTTAAAAATAGAATATTGCAAGACCATCCTTGTTTGCAGTGAGCTCCTCTGTGAAACTTGCAGCCAGAGCTCTTCTGCCTAGCAGGGAGGCAATATTGAAACCAAATTAATTACTTACCAGCCCCAGCTCACTCAGATTTACTAGATTTACTCCCTGCTGTGGAGATACTTGTGCCAGAGAGAAAGCTGGAGAGCTGATGTATCTAAGGTTGTTGGGCTCATGCTGCCTGATGGGAAATGGGAATTTCTTTCCTGGAATTTGCTAGAATTGGCTTTTCTCTGATCCCATGTCTGACAGGTCCAGCCCTGCCACACAAAGGTCACTGTGTCTGTGAACTATTTCAGCCTCTCTGAATTCAGACTTAGCCCCTTCCAGGTCTGTTAGCACTCTTGTATTTTTCCAGCTTTTCCTTCCATTGGGCTCCAGTCTTACTGAAGTTGTGGAGTTTTTGCATGGAGAAGAGAGCAACAAGTAACACAAGTTTAGATTTTTAAAATTGTCAGTTGGCATTCCGTAGTTCTCAGGATAAAACATATTTCCATTGTTCTCCCTGGGCTATGCCATTGACCAAAGGTGTTTCAAGCTAAGCAAGCTAAGGATAAGAGAGCTGTTTGCAAGTTGCATCACTCTGTACAAGCACAGTCACTTATCAAAAAGATTTTGAAAAGAGATTTTCACTGAAGAGTGAAAAACCAGGAACTTTTTGCTGCTAGTCCTGATTGGACACAGGCTTATCTTTTCCCTTTGCCCTCCTACAGTATCAACAGGGCAGAAGGGCAGTAATAACTTCTCTTCACCCTGATTTGGGTGGCCTGGCAGCATTGCACTTCATCTCTGCTGAAGGGCAGAATTATTGGTGTTCATGCATGTCAAGGAAGGAATGTGCATGGCACCTATGTTTCCAACCAGAATAAAAAGACTAGCAATAAATGAATTTTGAGTAGCAGTGTTTGATGGTCTTTTAGAAAAGCAAAATGTTGTGCAATAAGAATAAAATGATTAGTAGTATGTTACTGCTTGATATCAGTATTTCCTAGTTTGATACAGCATTAGTTTATGACAGCAAAAGCTGTAGGATGCATTATATCCCTTAGCATGCCCTGTTTGGCTCTCTTTTCTGTGGCTGAACATAATGCTGCAGCCTGGCAGTGAGAAATTGTCCTCAAGTGAAAGGAGGGGCTGGTGTTGTTTGGAGGATTCCCTGCAGGGTGTTCACAGGGGCATTTGCTCTGCTCTTGCCATGGCAGAAATGTTTTGCATGCACGTGTGCACCTGGAGAAGGCTGAAGCAGCATCCCTCCTGCCCACCTTCCTTCAGTGTAAGTCTGAAAAAGACAAATATAGGGAGAAAAGGGAGAAAAAAGCATGTGGTACACAAGATTGAGATTACATACCCAAAAATCCAGAGGTAACCAACCACCTTCTGGTGACTTGAAAGCACAACATTTGTTGGAAATTAAAAAACAACCCTAAAACATTAAACTTGTGGATCTTAGGCTGAACTAAATGCTGGGATCACAACCTGGTGCTCTGCTTGGCCCAGAGCAGACATTGATGAGTCTGGATGGAACAGGAGGGGCTTTGCTGCTGCCCTCACTGCAGGTGGTGAGAAGGAGCAGCACAGAGTGACCTGATGGGCTCTAGAGCTGGGGCACTGCTGCAGCCCTGCTCTGAGGAGGCAGAACCAGGCAGTCTCAGCCAAGTCTTGCTGTGGTCCCTCACCCACATGCATTTGACTCCCCTGCTGTACCTGGCCTGGGGCTGACATGTTCACCAAAGTGCAGGAATTTCAGTATTTTACCACTTTTGCCAAGTCTGAAAGCTCACTATGTTCTGAGTTTTGTCTTGCACCCTTTATCTTTATTAGGATCTTTGCAGAGAAAAATGTTTTGCAGAATATCAGAAACCCATGTGTATTTACACACAAGCACACAACTGTCAGTGGAGAAGATCAATAAATTCCCTCTCACCAAGTGGGAGGAAGGTGTGTTTGGCTCCTGCTTCGTGTCCTCTGTCCCTGGGTCCCCATTTCCTGCATTTGCAGCACTGCAGCCTCTCTTGGTCTGTGATTCCCACCTGCCAGGTGTGATGGGCTGGCACGGGGTCCATGGCACTGAGAAGCAGCTTGCAAACTGCTTTAGCACCACAGCTCCTACCTGTCATGGTCAGAGTGTTCCCTGCATCCTCACACAAACTTCTGACACATCTGGAAGAGCAGACAATAGAGAGGTGTGATGAGAATTTCACCACTGACTTCCGTGGGGGAAGGTTCAAAGCGATTTAACAAGAGAAAATGTTACCTGCTCATCCCTTCCTCTTTCAGATTAAAGTTATCACAAAGAAGCAGCTGCTGTTAGATTGTTTCTCTTATCGTTTTATCACAGGATTATCTGAAACAGTCAGTTTCAGATAATAACAGTTTCAGCCACTGCTGCAGCTCTGTGTCACACACATTGTAAGTACTGACACCATTTTTGCAAGTGTACAATATTTTTCTTCCTGCAGCCAAAAACTTCCTCTTCATACTTTTTTATAGGCTAGGTTTCTTCCATGGAATAATGGAATGTTTGCTTTTAAAGTGAGGTGTACCATAAAGGTGCTTAAATAGTTTGAAATGCATTCAATTTTAGACCCACACAAATTTCAGGATGCAGCAGGCAAATAGTAGATTCATTGAAATGTAATAATGAAGGATGCTTGGGAACAAGGAATATTATCTCTTTGGCCATGGCTTGAGTATCCTTAGGCCAGAATTTGACAACCTGCTCAGAACAAATGTACCCCTCCCCACCCCTTCAGAATAGTAAATATAAAAAGTGTTACTGTCCTTTTTAGTGCCAGTCCAGCTGTTTTTATCCCTCCTACTTAGCAACATGCATTCCCTTGCTTGCATGCATTTTCAGGAAAAAAAAAAAAAAAAAAAGAAAAAACCAAAACCCAGCCAGGTCTTCTGGAACAAAACACCAGACGCGATGACTGAGAATTTTGTGTTCTTGAGAAATGAAGATTTGCTCTGTTGTATTTGAGTTGTTTGTGATTTTATGTGTATTTCAGGGAAAGTCACGAAATTTTGCAGGAATTTGCCCTTCAACATGGAATCCCTTTGGTTTATCTGGATTACAATCACTTCTGGAGAACCATGGACAAGATGGGAAAAGAGGTAGGCTGTGAAAATTCAGTGTTTCCTACCATGTTTGTCACCATGAATAAACTGGGTTTGGTTTTGTTTTGTTTCTGTCAGGGTTATTTATTGCTTCTTCAATATAAAAAAACCCTCAACAATGAAACAAAACAGAAAGGAAGCATCCATCAGAAAGGTTTCTATATTGCCCAGGAACTGTCAGAAATGACAGGTCTTCCTCACTGAGAGGGGGGTGGATTAGATGACTTGTAATGGCCCCTTCCAACCCAAACTATTCTATGAGAGGAGAGAAAAAGATCTGGAGGTGTATAAGATACCTGAAAAAAAATGAGATTGAGCTCAGTGTAAGTATTTTGTCATGACAGGAAAAAAATATTCCATGAGCTGGGAGATTAGAAGGGCTTTTTCCCCTTCCCTCATGACAGCATTTTGAGTAAAGATGATTTTTTCTGTAGCTGCCTAAGCTGGGCTCCAGTTTGACTTCACAGTAACTTTATTTTTTAAGTTCAGAATATAAGCAGCACAACTGCAGCCCCTGGAACATTATACTGTCTTTCAAATATTCATGAGTTTCAGTATAGTCTTGTAACAAACCAAGGGCTTTACCTTACCAGAATCTTCAAGCATACCTCACTGTACTCCTGCAAATTCCATTGGTGTATGTGGTTTTGCAGAATCAAATTTAAGTATTATACTGCACATTTTTTTTTGTCAATAGTAATTTTTTCAAAGGTTTAGGGATATGGTATTATCCTCCACATCATGTTGCTTACATGCAAAAGATTATTATTAAGAATTTAACTGCCAAAAATATTTCAAAGTATCTAGACATCTTTTCTTACTCTGCAATTAGCAGGGAGACATGAGAGCCTTTGGATACTCATCTTGGAATTGACTGGAAAAAGAACTTTCCCCTCAACTTCTAGAGCACACCAAGAGAACTAAATTGGAATAACTTCTGGACAACTAAAAGCCAGATGAGTCCCACAAGGATGTGGTTATGGTACAATTCATTCCCAAATGTGTGAATGGAAACTATTCCATTTAGTGAATTTATTCCAAATTTATACCCATGTGCAGGGGACAAAAGAAACTCCTGGCCAACATATTAATTAAGTTTGTGCTACTGACTAGCTATGACCAGGCAATGGTGGAGTACTGAATAATTTCTTGGATATTTCACCTCTGTCTCCAGATTCCTGTTGATGCACCATGGGATGCCCCACATGCTGAAGAATGGGACAAAATGACCATGAAAGAGCTGATAGATAAGATTTGCTGGACCAAGTATGTAAATCTTCACCTGCTTTGAAATTTCAGCTGTGGAATGCTAGTGTCTTTTTGGCAGGTTCTGTGGTACAGCTGAGTGCACATCAGGAGGTGTTTGAGATGGGCTTTGCTTGGCTGGCAAGGTGGCATCAAAAGTGCTGGGGAGAGCCTGGGGTTTGCTTCAGCAGGTCCCTGCACACAGCAGTGGTGGTGTGGGCTCTTCCCACCATCCTTTCACTTCAAACCATTGGATCATTGAGCTCCAGCCAGCTCTCCTGTGGCTCTTTGCCTTACAGTGCAACTTCCCATGAGACACTGACATTCAGGCCCTCGAGGAGGATGAAATCTGCCCTTCCAAATTCCAGGGCTGCAGTTCTGCTGTTTGCCCTACTCCTCTCACTATCTTAAACTCCACAGTCTCATGGCCACTGCAGCCAAGGCTGCCCTTCAGCTTTGCATCATCTCACAGGTCCTCCTTGTTTGTGAGTAACAGATCCAACAGAACATCAACAGTAGTTGGTAGGAAGGGGGCTCAAGGTGTTGTATCATCTATAAAATGACCAGTGTGTTTTCTGTGAAGGACTGCTCTGTACAAATAAAAAAAAGACCAATGTTCAATACATTGAGGTGATGACAACTGGAAATTCTTTTTCTTTCCTTTCTCTTTTCAATCATTTCTTTTTATAAGGCAAAGAGAAGTGTTCTTATGAGCACTTGTGTCCCCACTAGCTGTGCTGGCCCCTGTGCTGTTCTCTAACACTCTCCTCCCTCCAATTCAGTGCCTTTTATTTGTGTGGCTGTGCTCTGTTTGCCCTTTCATTCTGACTGCAGTTTAGTGCTGTGCCTGCACAGCTTCCTGACCAAAACTTTCCATCTGAAGTTGGTTTTTATGGCTTAGGTCTTGCTCCAGCTCCGTGGGATATGCTGTACAGCCATTTGGACTTGCTTGTGCTCTCTGTGGCATTGGAGTTTTCTTTGCAATTAGTTTTATGAGCCTTTTGCCTGCAAACTTGGTTACTTTGAACTGCTGTTGCAAGTGCACTGACTCTTCCTCTTCTAGTTTTTACTTCTGCTTTTAGCCATGGAGCTGGTGGAGCATAAGCCAGACTGGGTTTGTAGTGATCCCTCCTTTAACAGACTTCTCTGCTAGGCAGCTTCTACTGCCAATGTTGTCAGTAAAACATCCAGTTTTAATGGATGTGCTCAGCTGAAATGCATTCAAAAACTCGGTAAAAACCCATTTTAGATCTTTCAACCAAGCCACATTTTCTACATGCAGTTAAAAAACAGTGCTTAAACAGAAAAGCTCTTCCACACCATTTTCTGTCTGACTTGGCACCAGGATTGCAAAAGAAGATTTATTTGTCTTGTGTCACAGATCAGCATCTACTGATCCTGGAGATTTTTTTTCCACATTTCTTAGCCCTGAACCTGCTGCAGCTGTTTAGTGTCTTGGTGCTCTCACAATTGTCACAGAGGGTTCTTTTGTGCAGGCTGTTTTCATATCCTGGCTGATAGGATGAAATAGGGGTGAATGGACTTCATACTTAGGGAAATGAGGTTATAAAAGTTTATTAGTTACATATTTTAGCCCAGATAACTTGCAAAGTTCCTTCTTTTATCAGATGATTATAAATTCATGTTGTTTCATGAGGCTTCATCGAAGTCAAAGTCCTTTTACCTTCTTTGCAAAATGATCACAATTTTACTTAGAAATCTGTGGCCACAAATGCAAGAAATGTGAACAGCCAGATCCTCTGTTCCTGCTGTCTTTTCTCTGTTTATGTTCAGAGAATGTGCTGTGGTAGACAGGTGACCCTTTCCTTATTTTTATGGCAGTGATTACCAATTTGGTTTCTCTGTCTGGATTATTTACCAAGTCTGGTTCTTGATTTCACAAAAGAGCAGTGCAGCAGTGTTAGATGTCAGGTGGGGAATGTCCAGGCTCTGTGGCTGCTTCAGCCCCTCAGGACCCATCAGACCCTGGAACTGATGTGCCCGACGAGCTCCCCATGAGAAATGCAGAAAAGTTTCTCTAACAAATTACAAAAATTGTTCTTCTGCTAAGAAAAATATTTATTCTGATGAAAGGAATAGCAGCTGGGAAACTATTTAACCCAAGTGAAATCAGTGGGATTTTAAATTAAGTGGGTAAATACTTTGGGAGGGAGGGAGGTGCTGGTAGAAACCCATTTAAACAGACTGAATCCAGACTGAAAAACTGAACAGATATTAATCATCTTGACTTTTCTGACTTTGGGAAAGCAGCCCTCATTTAGTATGACAAATAAAATCCTGGAAGCAGTCAGGAGGTTGTATTTTCTCACAGTCTTTGCCTGGTCCTGTGTCTCATGCAGAGCTGTCAGGGATTTTGCCACGGCCTTTGTGAATATCAACGTCACATCTGAGCCCCACGAAGTCTCTGCCCTCTGGTTCCTGTGGTATGTGAGGCAGTGTGGGGGCACATTCAGGATTTTCTCCATCTCCAATGGGGGCCAGGTACAAAATATCACATTTCCTTCCTCTTCTCTTGAAACAGTAAGGAGCAAGTGCAGTGTTGTACCCACCAAAACCCTGCATTTCATGAAAAGATAAGAGCATGTGGCACAGAGAGAAATGTGTTCTCATGGGGTGATACAGCCCTGTCAAGTAGCCCTGTTTAATGAAGGATTTTATTAGCTAAAATGTGGAATAAATTGGGACTATTTAAGCAATTGGGGGTTTTCTGAATTCAGTTCAGCACAATACTGTTGTTGCAGTTGTGTTGCTTTTTAGCCAATTTATTTTCTCTGGGTTACTTGGCACATTTTGAATGTTTACAAGAGTTCAGAACAAGTGTACTTCAGACTGAAATGTGGGTGTTTTTTGCTGTTGAAGCCTCTAATGACAGGAGTTGGAAGTAAATAAGCCCTTCCTTCTTGAATCAGCTCACATAGCAACAGTTTCCATCAACATCTGTCCCTTGTGGTAAGAATACCCAACCACAAGGATGTAAGCAGTGCTGGTGCTGTCCTGTGGCAGGAGACAGATCTAACTAAGAGCCTTCTTCCTCAGGAGCCCCCTCAATCATGTGTGCTGTCCTACATCAGCAACTGCTAGCTGTTGCAGCAAGAGTTAAAAATAAAATTAATCCCAAGATACTCGTAGCTAACCAAAACATGTGGAGAAGGGAAAAGCTACCTGGGAAAAGCACTTCCTTTTCTTTGTAGCTGGATGGGAAAAGCTGTCTTTGTTCCTATCATGCTTCCTTTCTTCCCTCACCCCAATCAATTTTAGCTGAGCAAAAGCATTAAGGCTTTCTGGCTTAGTGGCCCTGACAAGTCTTATAAAACCTGCTTGGGCAGCCATTTCAGTCTTTCAGCATGAGACTTTATGGATCCTTCCCTCCCTGCCAGTACCAGCATCTTTACATGTAAAAATGAGCTGCTTTATTTCCCGCTGGTGGCTGGCAGATGGAAGAGGCTCTAGTGCTTCCCCTGACCCTCTGAACAGACATTGCAGGGAAATGTATGTCACAGATTGTGCTTTTTTCCTGACAGCACTGACTTTGTGTCTTCCCAGGGACAGAGAAAGCTCACTACCTTAAGACCAGACTCAGTTAAATATCTGTCTTGCTTCTGGGCTGGCACAGTCTTTCATTTTACAGTTGGTTTCTTTGTCACACTTGAGGGTTTTAGAAGCACAGTGGTGGGTAAAACACTTAAAACTTGTTTTGAATGAAGTGATGTGTTTATTTTTGCTAGAAAGCCTACATTATACGTGCATGTTCTCTAGGCTTAAAGAGTCTTTAAGCCAGATCATTAGGGAAGCCATTGCAAAAGTGGTTTAGTCCGTAATCCCCACGGAGGCTCAGCTTTGTGCCCTTGCTCTTCTGAAAGCCAGGGTGTCTTTATGCACCCTTAGGACTTGAAGATTTGGCCTGGAATTTCATGATGGTAAACAGAAGTCATATTCAATGTCGTTGTGCTTAATGCTGTTGATTTTTTGTTTGTGTTTCTTTTCTCTTTGTTGTTTTAGGAGAGGAAGTTTAAAGGGGGCTCCGGTCAGATATCGGAGAAAATAATGGAACGCCTCAAAGGCAGAGTTAAACTGGAGAGACCTGTGATCAGTATTGATCAGACAGGTGATAGTGTCCTTGTGGAGACTCTGAACCATGAGATATATGAGGTAATTCAATCAGAACAAAAGTAGAATATGCATTTAGTAGGGGAATACATCTGCTGTAGCTCTTAGCCAGATGTAATCAGGAAGTACCCATTTGTGTGTGTCTATTTCTTGGACTGTGCTGACACTCCATGCAACCTGCTTTACACATTTATTGTTGACTGGCTCTCTTCTTGCTGTTCTGCTACTTGGTTTCTGTTATTACTCTCACTTCTCTGCCTTAACTTTCTATGCCTTTAATGTATTTTTACGTTTTAGTTCTGCATTGAGACCATTTCAAAGGAAGGAAAAATAACCTTCCTGTTTGTGTCTAAGTTTGCAGTTCACAGAAAAAAAATAAAAAAGACATTTCAAACATCTTTTGTAAGATTTTGCCTCTGCACTGTGGTGCTTTGAAATGCTCCATCAGCACATGATTACCCACAGTGGCACCCATGGGGCAGCAGGAGCCTCAGCAGCTGAGAGCACCTGAGAGCAGCAGTGCTGTGATACAGTGCCACCCTACAGAGTTCTGCACTGCTCCAGTCAGACCCAGGGCCTGTGAGAGGGATGGAGCACGTTCAGGAAAGCTGGAACCATCATTAGTGTTCCTTGTCCTGAAGTGACATCCTGTGAATATGCATGAATGTGATTTCTTTAGCATCTTATAATTGGGATAAATGTGGGTCTTATTTCTCTGGAGATGATAAAAGGCTGTTTTACCTAGGCCCTAGCATGTCTCTTGTCCCATTTCCCCACCTGTCTCCAGCCAAGTTTCAATTCTGATTTATTTTTTCCAGCTCCTTTTTTCTGAAATGGCAGAATTGCTTTTGTCATCTGGAAATAAGTGTGTGGGAAGGCCACCCAGCAGGGTCAGGTGTGGGAAAGCTGTTAGCAGCTATTAAGAGTGTCTTTCAAACACGTCCTGTGGGATGAGTTCGCTGGGAGGCAGAGCCTTGTGCTGACTTTGTTCTACATTTCAGGGCAAGTACGTGATCAGTGCCATCCCTCCAATCCTGACGACAAAGATTCATTACAAACCAGAGCTGCCACCAAAGAGAAACCAGTTAATTCAGCGTTTGCCTATGGGGAGTGTCATAAAGTGCATGATGTACTACAGGGAAGCCTTCTGGAGGAGGAAGGGTAGGTGGGGAAAGCAGAGCACTTGGGAACTGTGAAAATTTTGACACTCTGCTGTCTAACAATCAGGGAATAAATCCAAGGGAAGGTTAAATGTGCAAAACCCCAAAATCCAACATACAGAAAAGTGAAAAGTAAAGCTCCTTAGAAAGCAGAACTCTCTCTCTGAGCTTGAGTGCATGCCTTGTCCCAAGGATGAGTCCAGACCCAAACAGGATCCCAAATCTCATTGCAGTTGGCTGAAGTGAGATGACCAAGAGAAGAAGCAATGTTTCCCTGGGAAGCCTTGCTGAAACCTGCAGAGTACAGCAGCATCAGCTTCCCTGCAGCATCAGCTCCCTTCTCCTGCCAGGGACAGTTAGGTCAGCCAAAGAGAATTTACAGCAGATGACAAGCAGAGCTTAAGGTGTAAGCAAGCCCTTTCCCTTATTTTAATCTTCTGTTCTGCAGACTTGATATCTCAGAGGACTGGGAAAAGTAGGTTAGGTCTTAGTTTAGCTTTTTTCCATGCTGTAATATCTTGTTTTTCTCAGCTTTAACTGATACCATTTTCAGAACTATTTGTATGAACAGATTAGTTCCACTTTCTTCCTAACAATATTGAGAGTAGTAAGAATATTTCTTAATCAAAGTAATATATTTTTTGTATGTTTCAGGGCATAAACTGTCCATTGAGATGAGGTAGGAGTACAGTCAGGTGTATGCATTGTTCTCTATATGAGATTTTTCTCATGTTCATCTGAAACATATTCTGATGTGATCCTGGAATAGACAGCCCATGCTTGTGCTGCATTACTGTTATGGAACACCATTCCTAACAATCTTATCATCAGCAAAATCAAAATAGTGTAAATTTGAGCCTACAGTGACCAGATGTAATTACAGTGGGTTTTGTTTTGGTCAAAGTTACTCATGGAATGAATCACCGTAGTTCTGACTAGATCAATTTATTTTTGATGTTTATTGTCCCAAAAATAGAAAGCCAAAGGGACTTGCAGCACTCCACAGAAATTCCTTGTTAAGTAACAGTGGAATTTTAAAGATTTTTACAAGTCTGTCTGCACAATTTCCCAGAGTCAGAGAGAAGAGAGTAAAGAAACTTACAGAGACACTTCAGACATGTAGGTGCTATTGGTAAAATGGAATTACTGTACAATGCCTTTTATGGATAATTTTCATTGCTCATTACTCTCAGAAACAGTGATCATCAACAGGTTTTTCTAATAATCATCTTGGGGTTTCTCTCCCCTTAGGTTATTGTGGTTCCTTCATGATTGAGCATGAAGAGTCTCCAATTGGAATAACCATAGATGACACAAAACCTGATGGAACTTTCCCTGCCATTATGGGGTAAAAGCTGCTAGCCCACACTCACAGATGTGAATTTCTTCTTGTGAGAATTAGTGAGAACAGGAGGGAGAGGGGAAATGACCAGGTTACATCAGTGTTTCTCACTTCCACAGTTTGTACAGATGGAGTTTGCACTTCTGCCAAGCCTTTGTGCCTCTCTAGTCCATATAGACCTTTTGGTGAAGGTTCTGCTACAAACAGTCTAATACAAAGGATGTGGTTGGGAAGGAGTTGCTGAATTTGGCTGTAGTCATTTTTGAGCATTCAGTCCACGTGGGGGTTTTTTGCTGTGGAGTAGATTTAGAAATAAATCCCCCTCTAACCTATCTATTTGAGCCTGTATTTGGCTTATATTAGGCTTTTATGTTTAGTGCCTGGTCCAAAATGACAGTACAATTGTCCAAGAAATCCTCATTTGTCTCCTCTCCCCACAGAGCTGAGGCAGGACAAGGAACCTCAGCTGCTGGAGCAGGGAGGCAGTTATATAGTGAAAAAATTCCAGATTCTGTAGCAACTGACAAGTAAAAATGTTACAGTTTGGACAAACAGGTGGGAAAATACATGACAGCGTTTACTGGCTTTTAAAATAGCTGAAACCAAATGAACAAACAATCTTCACAAGTGTTTCCACCATAATCTGAGGTGAGACTGCCAAAAAAAGGCCAATATAAATGTCAGGCAGCTACTCCTTAAGTGTCTGGCAGGAAAAGCTCCCCACTTCTACTGAACTGTACATCGTTTATGGGCATGTTCAAGGCTTAAAAGCTTCCATGAGAGCAGCAAGCCTCCTCCAAACCCCATATGGCAAACAGTTTCCAGCCTTTTTTCTCCTCATGGATTTATGTGACTTTCTAAAAGAGTGTTGGAACATACTTCATCCCCTGAATATCTCCACTAGGGTCAGATGAACTGATGGCCAAATCTGTTTCCTTCAAGATGAATAAATATTAATCCCAGTTGTTGCAGGAGTGATGCATGGCACTGTGCATGCCTGTCAGAGCAGCTGGCTGCCACCACTTACTAACACCAAGTGACACAGGCAGCTGCCTGCTGGGCTTCAAAAGCTCCAGAAAGCTCAAGGTCTCGAGTCCTTTTGGGTCAGACCTGCATAGGTGCCCTCTGGAAATGCACACCCTCCCTTTCAGTTAGCTCTGCAGGTTACCCTGCACAGACTTTTTCACCTCTGTGACCTGTAATTATTAAATGTTGAGGTGTGATGACAAACATGAAGCTCATCACATACCAGTAAAGTGCTTTGCCAGTCCCTTTTTAGAGCAGTTTTGAGCAAGAGCTTGCAGCTCTTGCTGCAAAAAAAAATCAGCTAGGGTGATGTTCATATGCCTTGTTTTTCTTTTCAGTTTCATCCTTGCCAGAAAGGCTGTCAAACTGGCCCATCTCAGCAAGGAAGAGAGGTAAGAGTTCAGAAGCTGTAGATATTCAGAAACAATTTGTTTCACTGGGATGCTTCCCCACAGGAATGTGTGTGAATATGTTTGTGAATATGCACATTTATACATGCTCAGTGCAACTACCAACACTGGAAAATGGGACAGAAATTGAGATATTAGCATAAAAAGGTGGAGACATTAATGCTAACATTCATCCAGTTGTGGATATTTTTAAATTTCCTAGTCCTGCCCACTCTTCTATGCTATGATTTACCAATTCTGGGTCTCTATGTGAACAGAGAAGATTTTTCAAACCATGTTTCCAGACTACATCTCCATGGAATGATGATTTAACCCAGAGATACTGGAGTGCTGACATGTCTCCTTTTGGGTCTCCTTCAGATTCGGACTGAGTGATAAAATTTTTAAACTTCTGTGTTTACAAAAGTATGGTTTCCCCATTAGTCAGTGAAATGAATCAAACAGTACTTTCTAAATGTGTATTTTGGTACTGTGCAAGTGAAGGAGGAGCTCTGCTTAGGTATGTAAGCTGCATTCTTCAGCTCATATTTTATTCCCAGCTATAGTAAATCTGTAGGGATTTAATTGATTTACATTGCTTTTCTTCTGGTCTTACACCAGCGAACATGAGAATGAATTGGCTCTGTATCCTAAAATAGCTCTACAAAGATTTATTTTTTTAGAGCTCATTGCCAAGATCAACCTTCATTTCCCATTCCCTGGGTCCATTTTAGATGTAACTTTTAGGCATCAGCATTTGAAATATGTATGTTAAGATAAGAGCTTGAAATCAGACTTAAAAACAAAGCCTAACACAACTTTCTTTCCAATGTGTTGCAATAAATTTGGGATTTTTATAAGAAAGATGAGAGTGGGGAGGTTCCACCCCCCACCTATTTTTTTTCTGACTCTGATTTTATTTTCATATAGGAAAACCAAGATCTGTGAAGCATATGCCAAGGCACTGGGGATGAAAGAGGCTTTACAAGTAAGGAATTAATGCTTGTTTTTGTCTCTGTTGTACAATAATGTTGCTCCTTTGTTCTGGATAATGAAGGAAAAGTTCCTGGCACCTAAAATGTGTACCTAAAATTGCATGTTGTACCATACAATGTATATTCCCAAGGGGAGGGCAGGACTGAGTACAAGAAGAAAAGAACTGCCAGTCTCACCCTGCACAAGAAAAGGGAAGGCAGTGCATGTTTTAGTTTGTCCTGTCATGAGCCCATGGGAGACTGATGTTTCTGTAAAAGCACAAAAATTTGTTTTGTGCAGATGGATAGCATTAGCCAGATGACATGGCACTCCTTTGTCAGGTATTCTTAGCCTGTTTTTTCCCCCTCTTCAAAAGAAATTCATTCTTTATTTCCAATTTCTCTGCCAGTGTTTCACTGTTTTCTCTGTTGATACTTACAGCCTGTGCATTATGAAGAGAAGAACTGGAACATGGAGCAATATTCAGGGGGCTGCTACACAGCCTACTTCCCACCAGGCATAATGCATTCCTATGGAAGGTAAAAGAGAGAATGCTTTGCTTTCTAATTCACATTTCTTAGCTCGTGTACAGTGCTATACCTCATGCAACACACCTATGGCATATTTAGAATATCAGGGGAACTTCAAACCTCTTTCCACTCCCCTACTCCCCAGCTAACAAGGATCTTGTTATTTACTTTACTACGAGCAGAGTTTCCCTTGTGCCCTTCAAGGAAATGAAAGTCACAGAGGGACCTGCTAAAGCCACAAAACTTCTCCCTTCTGGGAATTTATTTTAAAGTATGTAAATGTTTTGTGCTATGCAGTATTTGCAATGGATCCCTGTAGAGACCCCCAAGCCCTTGAGGACACACATCTTGGTCAGATGAAGAGTCTTCACTGACTGTACAGGTGGTGCATGAGGTTCAGGAGGAGCCCAGGAGCTCCTCAACGTGTCCAGCATGGGGTTACACCCTGTCTGAGCCAAAATCATTTGGGGAGGAGTCATCCCATGTGCAGTCTCTTCTTCTGTCATTTACCCAAACACTGGGCAGTGATGGGTGAGCTGTCTGGCCTGGGGAAGCTGCTCTCCAGCAGACAGGGAAAATCTAATGGGGGATTAGATGTGACCCAGCACATTCCCAGTGGGAGAGGGAGCTCCATACCTCCAGCTGGGTTGGCTGCAATGCTTGTGCAGCACTGTAGGGCTGAGGGTCTGGCCCTATGACCCTATGGGGTGAATGCAGCTCCCTGAATGCCAGGCCTTCAGCAGCCAGGCAAGTCCAGCCTCCAAATAGAAGCTGATATTAGTGATGTCTCACTGCAAAAATGTCATTCTCATTCCACTGTAATGGCAGGATAACAGCAAAGCTGCCATGCAGAAGACATAAATCCATCAGCTGCACTGCATTGCTGGAGGCTGTTAGGATTATCCCTTATCCCAGCACTAAAATAAGGCCTGTATTATTTTGCATGGAAGCTGGGAGCACTGATTTATGCCTTAGGTTTTTCTCTCTCTCAGATCTTGAGTTTTGTGTGCAGAAGCAAGCAGGTGGTCGTGCAGGGACAGCTATTGCACCTCAGCCCAGGTCTGCAGGGATTCTGGAGAGCTGGAGCCACGCGCTCCATCAAAGCCATAAATTGCTTTTAGAAGGATCATTGCCTTTTTGTCACTTGTCACCTGACATTCTCCACTTGTTTTGAAGGATCATTCGCCAGCCTGTTGACAGAATCTACTTTGCTGGCACGGAGACAGCAACGCAGTGGAGTGGATACATGGAGGGGGCCGTGCAGGCAGGAGAGAGAGCAGCCAGAGAGGTACAGACCACTCTCTGCTTTCTGCATCTCTATCAGAAAGGGTTAAGTACAGCTTGGAGGGTCTGATTTAGTGCAAAGGCTCCTAGAATTGATAGGAAGGATCCCAGAAAACAATGTGACCAAAGTATTTTAATTTTTTTAAATGTACTAGATTAATTATTGAATAAAGTGAAGCCAAGAATCTCAACCAAATCAGAATATTACTGAACTGGAGATTTAAAATAAAGCTTATGCCATGTACTGCATGTCTAGAGGAAAAAAAACCCTAACCTGATGCTGATTGTAGATACACTACCTCAGTTTCTAACAAATGAATCACTTCATGTTTTAAAACTAATCTAAGTAATTTCAAATGCTCACAGCTATTTCCTGTGCAAAAATCTGGAAATCTGAACATTGTTCCTGTTTTTGATGTATCCCTTCTGCTTCTTCTTTTACAAGACAATCCTGTTAGCTGAGCTTTATGAAATTGTAATGTGCAGCTCTGATAATGTCTAAATCTCCTCAGAGTGACACACATCGGGCTGTGATCCCTGTCACAGTGAAATCCCTTTACAACAATCTGGAGGGAGGGGAAAAAAGCATTAAAGGGTGCACATTACAGTTACAACTGCTGCATGGCAAAGCCACAGAGGTGTTATATAAGGGAAAATCAGTCTTTTACTTCCATTTGACAGAATGTCATATTTGCCTTATAATCCTTATTACTTGCTTCATTTCAAGTCATCTAATTTCTCTTTTCTCCATTCCTGTGAGCAGTAGTTACAAAGACACTGAGCTGTCTTCTGGAGGCGTTCATTTGCCCCCAAGAATCCCCATGATTGTTGCAATCAGTTTATTCTCAAGAAAAGTCCTTGATGAGCTTTGTACTGCTTGAATAGGGGAGGGAGGGCTCCATAATTCAATGCTTTGAGAGCTCAAGGTTGCATCTCTCCTCTTTCTATATCCCAGAAGCATCACTCCTAACAGGTTTTGTGTCCCAAGTGCATGGCAGTAACCTCACCTTGGTATTTCTCAAACTGCCTTGAGAAAAAGCATTTCTACTCAGAAAAAAAACCAAAATTAAAAACTTCCCACAAAAATATTTAGAGAAGCTCTAGTAGAAATCACTGTACATTTTCTGGTTCAAAAGACTTTCAGCTAGTCATAGTTACACCTTTTATCAATGTCATCTTTGCTCTGACTTCCTCTGTTTCTCCAAAACTGGAAGTATTTTGGGTTATAATTTTTTTCACGTGGTACAAATAATTATTTTTTCTAGGTACTGCACAGCATGGGGAAGATCTCCAAGGGTGAAATTTGGATGCCAGAGCCAGAGTCAAAGGTAAGCCAGAGTATCACTGTCACCCAGTCAGGCATGTGTGTCCCTGTTTCAGTGTTTCCTATGCACCCTGCTGCCGGGCAAGACTTTAGTCACCTCACATGCTGATGGTATTGATTTTGTTGACTTGTCCAAGGTATACTGTTGCCCATGTCTGAAGGGTGGGTGATTAAGAGTCAAGGACAATGATCTCAGAGCCTGAGGGACTGAAAAGTGCAGCCTAATTCTGCCCAGTCCCAGCCCATGGTTTAAAACCAAATAGAATTCATTCCAGCCACAAGTAACTCTATCTTCACTGTCGTGTGGCTGTTCAGAATAAGAGAAAACACATCTCACAGCCATGACTCTTCTTCCCTGCTCAATCTGGTCCTTGGGAAAAACCTCCCCAACCTCGTGGGGGCCGTTTGCCACCTCCCTGCTCATGTGGTGAAGGGGGACCATGCAGAGTCACCATCTGTCTTGGTTTGAAAGACAGGTGTTTGTTAATTTTGAAATTAAGAGGCTTTTAGGCAAAGATATGGGAATAGGAAGAACAGTTCTTTATTAGGAAAAATTTAAAAAGTATTACAAGAAACAAACCCAAAACACTGACAGAGTCAGAATACAAGCTGACACCCTGTCAGTCAGGGTGTTGGTAGCAGTCCCATTAAATGGTGGCTGCAGTCGTCCTGGAGTGACAGATGTGGTTCTGTTGAAGCAGTGCTCCTGTAGAAGGTGCAGTTTTCTTCCAAAGGTCCAGGGATGATGTGGAAAGGTCTGGTTATCCTCTGAGAATCCAGTGGGAAAAGCGCTGCCTTGGTGTTTCAAATCTCTGTTTTTATCTAGGTAGGAAATGTTTGGCTCCTCCCCCTGGGTGGAGCATCTCCCAGTGGGATGATGTAATTTTGTCAGTCACACAGTGGGACTCCATGGCCCATTAACAGAAGATATCTTCCTGGAGAGAGGATAGGTTGTGGAAAAGATAAAGAACATTGCCCCACCTGGTTTTTAACAGATAGTCCATTAACAGAAGATATCTTCCTGGAGAGAGGATAAGTTGTGGAAAAGATAAAGAACATTGCCCCACCTGGTTTTTAACAGATGGTCCATTAGCAGAAGATATCTCCCACAGAGATAAGAATCACTGCCCCACCTGGTTTTTAGTGGAGGTGATAGAATACATACTTTTGGTCACATCCTGTATTGCAACCTAAGACACCATCTCCTCTCCCTCCCAGGATGTCCCAGCCCGACCATTCCCCACCACCTTCTGGGAGAGGAACCTGCCCTCGGCGCCGGGGCTGCTGTGCCTGCTGAGCTGCAGCCTGTGTCTCACCTCCGTGGCTGCCGCGGGGCTCTTTGCCTGTAAGAAGGGACTGATCGCTCGAAACTAGCGCACACCACACGCCCGCTCCTCCCCTTTTACCAGATGAGTGTTGTTTTGGAGAAAAGTGGCATGGACAGCTGGAAAGAGCAAAAGTTATTATTCTCCTTGTGATTTTTCTTTTTAGTCCCATAATTAATGCATCAAATCTACTGAGGTTGCTTATCAGCTAAATCTACTGTGGGGGTGTTTTTCAAATTTGTCCATTTGTTTTTGGTTGGACATGACAATATCAATGATATATCCCTAATACAGGCAAGGCAAAATGCAGATCACACCTTTTCTGAGTCGCAAAGAGGTCTGGGAGAACGCTTTTGTTTCCACCCAGTGTTTTATTCTTCACTACACAAGATAGTAAATGCCCTCATGCATTCACCTCAGAACATCTCAGGTTATTCCCATACCATCCCCACTGCACAGAAGAGATTAGCATGCCGATCAGTCGTGGAATTGCCAAATTAATTTTCAAATGCATTTGATTAATTATTAATCATCGCAACGTGAAACTGAACCCCGAGCTGGATGAGAGGAGGTAATTAGCACAAGGCACAGCACTGAACAGGGAGAGAGGAGGCATGGCTGGGCTTCATTCTGCCCACTGCCAAGGAAACATCTGTGCACATCTGCTCTGCAGGGTGCCTGCCCTGAGAGCATCCATCCAGCCCAGCCTTGTGAAATGAATTAGCAAAGTTAAATTCCCCCAACTTGCAGCAGGTGCTGGCTGTTATTTTCCAAATGGCAGCAGCTCCCTGGCTCCCTGTCCATTTGCTGCTCCTCATTTCATTGCTAATCTGTAGCTCCTTCTTCCAATAAGGAGAAATGTATTTGAGGTTCAAATTACTGCCTTGTAAATTACAGTAATTGGATGCATCTGCCTGTTCCGCTCTTATTATGTACATGATACATTTAAAATAATCACTTTAGTGTTTTACTAAAGTCTGGAATGTAAGTTTCACAATGCACCATCATGATGTGGTCTTTTTGCCATGAATTTTGAGCGTTGTACGTGTCCATGAACTCAGCTGTTGTTCAACATGGGTGAAATGTGCCTTTCAATAGTCCTGAAACCTTGATCTTCTTATAAACTTTTCTTCAGATTCTTTCTTGCTTGGTTTTTTGTGTGTTACATGAATTGCTGATTGACTCGGGGGCTCCCTGCTGAATGTGCTCTCTCCAGCTCCAGCCATTGCTGATCAGGAATTCCTGTGCACACTTCCCTGTGCATGCAGCCTGGCACAGCCACAGTGCCTCCTCAGGGAGGGAGCACAGGCTCTGATGAGCCTTTGTGGTGTGAAACAGTCCTACACTGCCACAGGCTTCCCCCAGGGGGACATTTCCACCACTTGAAAAACACTGCTCATACCTGTTCAAAAATAATTTATCCATAGGTGTATTTATAGCAATTAGAGCTGTTCATTTTCAGGTTTGCTTTAGACTTGACATCAGAACTTCTGTATGCACATGCAAAAGGGACCCCAAATTATCTGCAATACACCCGTGAGCCAACACTGTCCAGCTTCACTTTTCACCTTATCCGTGCACATTTCTATTGAAATTGGTTTGGGGTTTGAAATACCAGTGCAGTTCAGCTGAACTCATCTCAAGCTGTTAAACAGGGCCAGGTACAACGTTCCCCCTTCCCAGGGAAAGGCACATCTCACTGCTGTGGGATTGGCAGGCGGGAAGTGAAATGAGAGAGATTGATTAAAACTGGCATTTCTGAAACTCCTGCAGCCCCAGGCACCAGGCTGCTGCAGAGAAAGGGCAGCGTTTGTCAGAGATTATAGACCAGCTCCCATCCTGCTTTAATGCCCTTTCTGACAATCACACCAATTTCCCTGTTTAAACATTAAACATTTAGCTTAAATATTAAACAGCCAGGCATCTTTCTTAAACCAATTTTGAAAGAGAATGGGACCGAGTTTATCACCACTGACAGCTCCCCAGCACTGAGCTGCTGGTATTAAAGCTGTGAGGATGAAGCACCAGGGAAACACCTTTTTTCTGGGAGCAAGAAGAGCCCTCACCCAGGCTGGGGATGGGAAAGTCTTTGGACACCTTCCCTAACCAGGGATGCACAGTGCCCCAGTTTTTGGAGGAAGGGCTTTGCACTCCCTTGGCAGAAGTGGGAAATATTCTGTCATTTTCAAATACAGGGTGAGGTGGGAAAGGCAAGGTCCACACCAAGTCCTTCAGCACCAGTGTGGGAACTGAATGTACTGACAGCCCCTGGGAAATGGGAAAACCTTTAGGTGGAAGGGCTGCTGGAAGTAAAACAAAGACCAGAGCAAACACTGGCAGAAGGAGTAGCAGAGGGAGGGAAAAAACCCTAATACTCCACAGTAGCAGTGAAATAAGAAGCACCACTGAGCACATAGATAAGGAAATCCAAAATAAGCAATGATATATGTGAGAAGATCTGCCTCTTTTTAATCAAGCTTCTGGGTTTGCTTACAGGTAGCATAGCATAGCAGCTTTGCAAGCCCTGGGGATGGAGAAACACTCCTGTGAGTCTCTCCCTCCTCCTTTCTGGCCCGTTCCCTTTGGATGCAGCTCCTGTCTGTAAAGGGTGACAGGGTTGTTCCCCCCAGTTACCACCAATCAGCCCATGGGGCCAGGGACCCTGAAACAGGATGTGCTGCTGGGTCAGCTGCAGCTGGATGGGCAGGAGGTGCAGGAGAAGAGCCACTGCCTTGATTTTTAGCACCATCGGCCTAGCAAGGCTTTCCTTCCCTTATTAGCTGCCCAGCCCAAAACCTCCTGGCATGGGAACTGACAATTTGAGCCCCTCTGGTTGGAAACCACCATGTGGCAGGTCTGAGAAGGGGCCACCACCCCAAGGAAGCAGTGCCAGGTTGTAGGGGCTCCACGTTTTGGAGCATGTGGATGTCCCCCAGGGCACATAGTGGCCCTCCAGTCATGCTCCTTGTGTGGGACCAGGGGGAGGTCTGACCAGACACACCCAGGCTGTTAAAAAGGCACATCCAGCCTCAAAATGGTGAGGGACAGGGTGTCCAGAGGACTTGGGATTCCCCTATTCCTGGAAGTGTTCAAGCTCCTGGATGGAGCTCCAAGCAGCTTATTTTTGTCAAAGGGGAATTGGAACAAGATGATCTTTAAGGTCCCTTCCAACCCAAAGCATTGTATTACTTTGTGAAAATCCATTCTGGGGAAGCAAGAGGTTGCTGCCTTCACTTGGTCTCTTTGCTAGTCCTTCACCAGCAGTACTTTTCAACTGACATTTGATTCAGCCTCCAGGCTCATACTTGATCTCTTTTCCCAGGATCAAACACACCCCTCAACTACTGGCAAAATTAGCATTATCTAGTTGAAGAAAAATACCACCCAGGGTGGTGTACCAACACAGTCAGACACATCTCCACATCCAGGCTTCCCACCAGCTGGTTCCCATGTCCCACTGACCAGGTTCTGATGCCTGACAGCAAGGGCTTTCCTCAGCCAGAAACCATGCTGGGGTCAGGCTGGGGACTGGTTTTATGCTCTGCACAGACTTCAGCTCCCAGCTCCAAACACAGAAAAACAGACAAAGCAGAGAGTCCTTTACTGTGGAAACATGGCTACAGTCAGTTCTCCTCCTTGTGGGCTGGTTCTCCCTTGCAATAGTTGCATTTCACACACACACACAGAGAAAGGAAATTCCATCTTGGTCAAAATCCAGGAGGGGAAATCAAATGTGCTCTTTGTGAGTGAACTGTGACTTCTCTTTTCCCACTCAGCTCCTGCACTTGGCAACAAATGCTTTGGGCTCCAGCTGCAATTCCTATTCTGCTCTTTATTTGTAGTGCTTGGCTTTCCAGGCTCTGTTTCCCATTCATGCTCTCTTTGTTTTGGGTTTTTTGACTCATCTTACATGACAGAGAGAGAATAATCCAGGACACATAGAAGAAGCAGGGAAAGTTTCCCGAGCAAGAGCCCATTACAGATGAGAGAAGAGGGAAGTTCTGGCAGTGGTGCTGGCACCTTGCTGGGTGCCAGAGGAGACCAGCAGTGCCTTCAAGCCACATATCTCTTCTTCCAGAGTCCCAGGGATGTGATGTTCCCTGGTCTATGATGAAAAGATCAGGGCATGATTTTTCACTGCCTCTAACCTTACCAAGCACAAGAAAATAAAAGACAGATGCCCTTTGCCATCTGTATCTTCCCACAGTTCTTCTTTATGAAATATGCCTATCAGTCACAGTACAAGAGGGAGCTGCCACTCGAGATGGGGTTGAAAATGAAGCAAAGGATATAATTATTGCTTGTGTTGGCATTTGGACTTCCATGACCAGACCACTCACTTGAAAACTCCTTGGATTATAGCCTGAGCCCATCATTTTCATCAAAATCTTGGTTAAATCCAGGACATCTGACTGAATTCCAAAAGGCAGAGGCTGGCATTTGAGGATGACTTCTGCCAGCAGACACCAGCTGCAGACAGCTGAGCTGAAGCAAGGCCAGCCCAGCAGCATGGCACAGCAGAGCTCAAGGCTGAAATAAAGGCTGTCATCTTCTGGGCTACTTCATAGCAGTATTTTATCACCTCACAAAAAAAAAAAAATGTGGCAAGAGCTTCACACTTTGGTTTGCAGAAAGGTCTCTGGGCTCCTCTGCACTGGTGTTCACCCTTCCTGTCGAACTCTGGAAGAGAAGAATTCACTAAAGGAAAATGATGCAAGTCCCCAGCTTTAAACCTAAGTTCTCACCCATCTCCAAGCTCTGATGTGGCACACTGCAGGAAGCAGAGAAAGGCAGGTTCCATCCCTGCAGCCTCTGCCTCCTGGCTCTGGCCAGTCCCTGGCAGAAATCAGGGCAGGGAAATGGCTGAGGCACCAAGCCTCTGCCAACACTCCAAAACTTCCTCCAAAGGGCAACTCGACTCCTTTCTCCTGCTTGGCAGCATAAAGGAGCTGGAAGGAAAGTGTGAGCACAGATCCTAAGTGCACCTGGACATTCCCCTTCTCAAAGAAGGGAGTTTCTGTGGGGGCATTTTGCTTTGCAGGGATGGATAGAGGCTCAAATATGCACACTCTGAAAAATTGCTCTGGCCAAACTCCATCTCATAAAGAATTATTGGGAAATAATATAGTTTCTAATTTAGTTAAATATTCTTGTTCCACTTTGGACTGAATTGGCAAGTGGAGGCTGGAGTAATGTCTTCCTCTGATTTTGATTAAGTACAAGCATGCATTTCAATTGTTTGAGATAATGACTGCACAGCCTGGTGGGACACCTCCCTGCCTCAGACCTGGAATAGAAGTTTCCACATCTGAAATTATAATGTAATTTCTGCTAAATGCAACACTGCTGTGCAAAGTGTTTTCTTACAGCTTGGAGCATATGCAAATTTGGCACAGCCTGGGGGCTGACAAGGATGTCTCAGTGCAGCATTGATATGTTTCCTTTCCCCTGCTCCTTCCCAGCCAGGCACCAGAGCATATTGAAGTGAAGGTTAAATCCCAGTAGGCAGAGAAGCAAACAGAGCCACTTGACAAACCAAATCATCCAAAGGTGGTGTTTCTGCTGGGTACCACTTCCTCAAGTGCTTCTTGGAGTCTGCTGCTGCAGGGAAATGGCACTCAGAGACACTCTCCCTCTCAAAGACACTATAAAGTTCAGTGACATTGTGCCCTTGTGGCTGGTCTGTGCTCAGCCCCTTTCTGCTGTAGGTCAGATGAATGGATCACTTAGATTTGGATGAGGCTTTTTCTCCCCCATAAAGCTGGAGGGATGGTGGGAAAGAATCTACAGAGCCTGTAGATGTCAGAGTAAATGGAGCTGGATGGATATGGATTATTTCTGTTAAGAAAGGATTAGAAACATTGCTATCAGAAAATTCACTGTGCACACAGCAAAAAACCAGCTCTGGAAGAAAGCTAATACCCTTTGCTTCTAAATTAGAAACAGCATCTCACCCTCTGTCAAAACACAGGGTGAGACCAGCTTGGACTCAAAACAACTTGGTTTGCCTCTTTCAGCAGTGCCAGGAAGAATGGAAAACTGGGATGAGCCCCCATGGCACTGGGTACAGTCCCACTGGATGCAGCAGTGTGTGTTTCACAGGTATTTTGACAACAGGAAAGACATGAACCTGCTGGAGTGGGCCCAGGGAGGGTCACTAAGCTGATCAGACTGGAGCACCTCCCCTATAAGAACAGATTGAGAGAATTGGGGCTGCTCAGCCTGGGGAAGAGAAGGCTCTGGGGAGACCTCAGAGAACCTTGCAGTACCTAAAAGGGCTGGAAAAGGAGTTTTTAGCAGGGCTTGTTGTGATAGAACAAAGGGGTTAAAACTAAAACAGATAGATTTAGGTTAGATATAAGGTGAAACAATGGAATTGGTTGCCCAGAGAAGCTGTGGATCACCCATTCCTGGAAATGTTTAAGGCCAGGCTGGATGGGGCTCTGAGCACCCTGTCTAGTTGAAGATGTCCCTGTCCATGGCAGGGGGTTTGGACAAGATGACCAAGAAAGATCCCTTTTCTACCTCCCCTCCAACCCAAACTATTTTATGATTATATTTTAAATTATTTTTGAGCTTTTTGTAGCCTAGCTTCAGAACAGTATATTGCTACTGACTGTACAAATCATGCACACTAAAATCAACTTACAAAGCCTCTTACTCAGGTGTATTTTTTTACAGCTTATCTTGGCATCAGCTGCTAACTGAAGGCTTTTCTAGCAAACTCTGCTAATATTATGACTAGAATATCATGGCTCTGTTTCCAATGACAAACAAATTCATCTATAGCCTGCCTGGGTAAAGGGACAGCTGTGTATTAACACATTATATGTGCAGCTACCTATTAACATTAACTCACATGTTAGGTTCACAGAGCCCACATCATCCCTGGTGCATTTCTTCAAAGCTAAATGCCCCAAGAAGTGCCTCAAAGCTAAATGCCCCAAGAAATACCTAATTGCCATCAGCAGTTGGTGAGGGTTAGAAGATTCTTAGTTTGGTACCCAAAGATCATCTGTGCCACAGGGTAAGGCTGGTTTGGGATGTTTCCCTTGGGCTTCTGGAAGAGCTGCCTCTTGTTGGGGCAGCAGCTGGAGGCTGAACAAGGTGCCCTTGGGTGTTTGAAAGGCACAAGGTGACTGAGTTTTGGCTCATGAATTGCCCTCTAGGTGGGTAAATATGTGTTCTTTGCAGAAAGAGTGAGATGCAAGTAAATTCCATCCAATAACTGAATTTCCAAATCCCATCCATCCTTCCATGGACACAGAGAGGAGGACGTGTCCACCAGAGTCCTACTGTACCTGCACAGGTTGAAAAACCAAATGAGGAGCCCCCTTCCACACCCACACCACAGAGCAGGACCAACCTGAGGAAAAAATGTCTTTTTCCCAGCAGATATCAAACTGAACTTTGGTTCTGCCATCTGATGCTAGTTTTGCCTATCATTCTTGGATGCTTTTTTTTTTCTCTGAGGCAATTCCACAGGCTCAGGGAGAATTTATCCTGTTTTGAGCCAGAAAGAAAAACTCATCAGTCCCTCCAACATTTTGGGATTTGCTCCAGATGAGCAATTGGTATAATTACACAAGACAAGAAGAAAAAATTATCCTCAGCTCTTGTAGTAGCACTGAGCTTTGCATGATTTAGCCAAATAATTTTTGCACACATCCTGTCCTCTCCTAAACAATGAGTGGGATTTCTAATTGGTTTCTCAGAAAATCATATTTGTATCTTTCATAGATGTTAAACAAAATGGATTTCTTCTGTGTTAATCTGTCCACATTAATTTTCTATATGCTAGACTGATGGAAATAATGAAGTACCCCTTGGCTGACACAGTCTCTTTGAAATGCATACTGAAAGCTTTGTAAATAACTGAATTAATAATAATACAGTTTCAGTTATGCCCTCTGGGATGCTCCAGGGTATGTCTGAACAAAGGGTTAAAGAGGTAGGTCAAATCTGACTCCACTTTCCACTCCTCACCTCTGTGAATCACATATTTAACTATTTAGGAATTTCATTAAAATCCACATCTATCACACAACCTGCACTCACATCAACATAACCAACCAAGCAAAGCAAGACAAAAATCAAAATAACATCATCACAAAACACAGAAAAAAAATTGGCAATTCATACAAAATCCAAACAAAATCCTTCACCACAATTAGAGCAAAAATGCACCATGAACATTCCACTCTCTAACATTTTTCAGTCTATGTTTTGCACAAACTGTCCCAATTACCATCCTTATCTCAAAATAATCATGATCCTGGGTTTCAGCACCAAAAAGACTGTGGGGGGTTGACCCTGGCTGGATGCCAGAGACCCACCAAAGCCACTCTGTCACTCCCTCCTCAACTGGACAGGAGACAGAAAATATAAGGACAGGTAGAGATCTCACTCACCAAAAACCATCATGAGCTAAAAAGGACTGAATATGGAGTTATTAAATGAATTTTTTACCAGCGTAATCAGAGCAGGATAATGAGAAGAAAAATAAATTATAAAAACAATTCTCTGTGAACTTCTACAATGTCAGTCCTTCCCAAAGGCAACACTTCTCCACAAATTGCTTCACTGTGGGTTGTTCTTCCATGGGTCAGTCCTTCAGGCACAGCCTGCTCCAATGTGGGTCCCCCACAGGGTCACAGGTCCTGCCAGGAAATGCTCCAGGGTGGGCTCCTCTCTCCACAGGGCTGCAGGTCCCTGCCAGGACCCTGCTCAGCACAGGCTCCCATGGGTTCAGAGCCTCCTCTCAGCATCCCTGTGCTCCATTTTGGGTCTCCTTCATGGGCTGCAGGTGGATCTGTGCATCCCTGACCCCTCTGTGCCCTGCAGGTGGATCTGTGCATCCCTGTGCCCCCTGTGTACTGCAGGTGGATCTGTGCATCCCTGTGCTCTGTGTGCCCTGCAGGTGGATCTGTGCATCCCTGAGCTCCCTGTGCTCTGCAGGTGGATCTGTGCATCCCTGAGCCCTCTGTGCCCTGCAGGTGGATCTGTGCATCCCTGACCCCTCTGTGCCCTGCAGGTGGATCTGTGCATCCCTGAGCCCTCTGTGCCCTGCAGGTGGATCTGTGCATCCTGAGCCCTCTGTGCCCTGCAGGTGGATCTGTGCATCCCTGAGCTCCCTGTGCTCTGCAGGTGGATCTGTGCATCCCTGTGCCCTCTGTGCTCTGCAGGTGGATCTGTGCATCCCTGTGCCCTGCAGGTGGATCTGTGCATCCCTGAGCCCTCTGTGCCCTGCAGGTGGATCTGTGCATCCCTGAGCTCCCTGTGTGCCCTGCAGGTGGATCTGTGCATCCCTGAGCTCCCCTGTGTACTGCAGGTGGATCTGTGCATCCCTGTGCTCTCTATGCTCTGCAGGTGGATCTGTGCATCCCTGTGCCCCCGTGTGCTCTGCAGGTGGATCTGTACATCCCTGTGCCCTCTGTGCTCTGCAGGTGGATCTGTACATCCCTGAGCTCCCTGTGTACTGCAGGTGGATCTGTGCATCCCTGAGCCCTCTGTGCCCTGCAGGTGGATCTGTGCATCCCTGTGCCCTCTGTGCCCTGCAGGTGGATCTGTACATCCCTGTGCCCTCTGTGCCCTGCAGGTGGATCTGTACATCCCTGTGCCCTCCATGTGCCCTGCAGGTGGATCTGTACATCCCTGTGCCCTCTGTGCCCTGCAGGTGGATCTGTACATCCCTGTGCCCTCCATGGCTGCAGGTGGATCTGTGCATCCCTGTGTTCTGCAGGTGGATCTGTGCATCCCTGAGCTCTCTGTGCTCTGCAGGTGGATCTGTGCATCCCTGTGCCCCCTGTGTACTGCAGGTGGATCTGTGCATCCCTGTGCCCTCTGTGCCCTGCAGGTGGATCTGTGCATCCCTGTGCCCTCTGTGCCCTGCAGGTGGATCTGTGCATCCCTGAGCCCTCTGTGCCCTGCAGGTGGATCTGTGCATCCCTGAGCCCTCTGTGCCCTGCAGGTGGATCTGTGCATCCTGTGCCTCACCAGGGGCTGCAGGGGAATCTCAGCTCCATCCCCTGCAGCAGCTCCTGCCCCTCTCTCTGCACTGACCTTGGTTTGCAGGGCTGCTCCTCTCACATATTCTCACCCTGCTCTTCTCTGGCTGCAATTACATCTGCACAATAACTTTTTTTTTTCCTTCTTGAATTTGTTATCCCAGAGGTGTTACCACCCTTTCTAACTGGCCCAACCCTGGCCAGCAGTGAGTCCATCCTGGAGCTGTCAGGGATTGGCTCTGCCTGACACAGGGAATACTTCCAGAATCTTCTCAGAGAAGCCACCCCTGTAGCCCCCCTACTACCAACACCTGGCCACACCAACCCAGTACAGCAGCAATGTTTAAAATCATAACCACTTGCAGGCTGCTTTGAGGGCTGTGAAATGCACTGCTGGTTCTGACACGTTTCTTAGGGGACAGATGCTTTAGAGAGTGTGTGAAAGATTAATTGAGGGTGTTTGGTTTCATTGTATTTGTGCTCCTTTATAACTTGTAATGCTGAAAGTTAAGCCTATACAAAGAGCACTGCCCACTTTGGATGTTTTTCACATGGATGGTTACACTTTGTCCAGTATTCATGGCTAACAGTTCTGTGCAACACGGAGTCCCGTCCCAGGAGCAAATTTGCTCTTCAGTTCTGCTATCTGTCTAGCACTGACACGAGCTACTGGGTGAAATTAAGTGATTTTGGTTTCTCTTTTTTTCTAGGGTTTTATGTTTACATCACACAGTACTTGGTACAAGGTCTGTTTTCTTCTTATGTTCAGCTTAAGCTGCTTGCACTACAATGGTAAAAACTAATTCTTAAGTGTAAAGGGAGTTGGTCATCTATACTACTACCAAATGTGGCCTGATTTTTTTTTTTTAATTGTGTATTTAAGGGGTTCAGTGGGATTTTTTGCATTGTTTTTGGGGGGTTGCTTGGGTGGTATATTTTTTTCTTTTATATTCTCCTTTTCTCAGAGCTTTCTTTACTAAGAAAAGCTGAAGTTACCTCACAGGTTTCAGTACAAAATGCAAAATGCTGTATCAGTAATACCACTACAACCAACTCAAAAGGGTCTTCCACAAAAGAAAAGCCTCAAACAACACATATGACATGACAATATTTATTGATTCTAATTGAGGTTAAAAAAATTTCACAGCTGTCAGATAAAAATATCTGCAGAGCCTATTGGAAAGGGAGCTGAGGAAGGAAACCAAGGGAGACAGTCACCACAGAGGCACTTTTAGAAAATGCTACGGTTATAAAAGGCACAAATTCATCACACACAGAGCATATATATTCCTGCAAAGTGAAGTCACTCTTTTAATTTTTTTTTTCCAAAACACAGAGGCAGGCACCACTGAGCACTGACCTGCACATGACCACAGCAGACACGCTATAAGCAGCAGTCTATCACAAAGAACTCACTGGAGAGACACTTGGAAAGCCAGGCTGCTTTGGCCATCTCCTTTTTACAATCTGTTCTTCAACAGAAGGAAGATCAGGGTGGTGGAGATGGGAGGGGGAATGCTAGTTCATTTGAACACAGGTGAGGTTTATTTGTGAACTTCTGTCACCTGTGGTTTGAGGGGTTTGCTTCTTGCCCAAGAGCAGTGGCAGGTCTGTTATTTAGTATTGACTCCCTAGTATTTCTTGAGGTCCCATACCATTCCTTCCTCCTCAAAAATATTACTTTTTCATGTCTCAAAAAAGGTGAAAAAAATCTTAAAATTTCTGCACATCTGTAAAGCCTATTTCAGTGAAACAGTCCCACTGTGGACACAGAAAGATTTCTTTAAGCCCCATAGTTTCTTGTCCAGGCCATGGGTTCCAGTGATAGACTATGCTCAGACAGGTAATTAATTATTTGATTAATGTCTTCATATTGAGAGCAGATGTGCTATTTGGAAAAAATGCACAGATTTAAGGGAAGACAAGGGGGCTGCCTAAGATTGCTCACATCCTTGTAATTGTTGAGTAGTTTATACAACTAGATTTTAAGCACTTTGGTTAACACAGATTTCTATGCCATGACCCGTTATTCCTTGCAATATACAGTGGTTTTCAGAACAGTGTACAAGAGAGTAATTTTTTTTTTGTAAACTCTTAAGAGCATTACAAAATATGCATGGTAACACAGTTCAGTTCATGAGAGACCAACACAATTATTTCCATGGTTGTTCCTACAGTACATTTTACAAAGCTGGTAAACTCTTGGAACTTTCATGATAGTTGTCTCATCAAACGTGTTAATAAATTAAGAATACAGCACGATTGGTTATCCATTAAAACAGACTTCATTCCTCTCTTCAAAGGGTTGGCATGAATTTTAATTTCAAAAATGTAAGCCAGTCCTAACAGCTCCCTCTACCCATAGGGAAGCAGCTTGATTCTCTACCTCCATTTTTCAATTTCTCATCACACTGGTATCCATGTACACAAGGTGCCACATGTTCCCTTTGTGTGGAAAACGTTGAGAAAACAGCAGCAAATCCTTTTTTTAATCCCACAGTGGTGGCAAGGTCCACAGCACAATCATAGCAAGACATGGCTGTAAAGACAGAGATTTCCTAAAGCTTTGGCAGTCTGCAAGGAAGAAGACAGAGACTTTAGAGGCTTAATAGAGATGTTATAATTCAAACCTCCTAGCTCCAACCAGATTTGATTAGAAATCTCAGGGAACACAAATTTGTTTTGAGATTCCCTGTCTCACCTACTTTAGTTATAGCAGAATGAGAAATCCTCTGTGGGATTCCTTTAGTTTTGGGGTTTTTTTTCCATTTTTCTTCCGTTTTCAAACTAAAAGTTTTATGCTTATAGCAACTTTTCAATATTTTCTTTTAATTGGCCAATCTCATGAAAAGCTTAGGTTATGATTCAGTTCAGTTCTAACTACCTAATTTCTGATTTTGATTGGAATTTCTCCCCCTGTGGCACACAACATGATCTCGTTAAACTGGGAAAAACTTCTGCCAGATTCAGGAGCAAAGAAGAGAGAAATACATTTTGGATGTGAATAAGACCAATTTATCCTCATTAGTTTCATGAATTTGCTCCCCTTTAGAGAATGTGGAGAAGCAAGACCTGAATTCCAAACAGTTTTGGCAGAAAAATCACCTGCAAATGCAGCAGCTCTTTATATGTAACATATGTTTTCTAGCACTTAAAAATATTAGGCCTAAGACTTCAAAAATGTCTTCCCAAATTTAGGTTCCTTTGTTTATTTCTGGCCTGAGAATTGTGTAAGTTGCAAAAGCTCTGAATTTCCCATTCAGCTTTCAGTTCCTAATTCATGTAGTGAATAAATCACAGGGAGAGAAATCCACGTAGAAGGTCTCTGCAGTAGGCAAATGTCCCAGCAAATTAGAGCTTGATGTGATACAAGAGAGGCCATATGTACACTGCTGCACTCTTCCTCTGCCTTAAAGATCTTTATGCCTGAAAAGTTCCCCCATGCATTTTAAAAGGCTGTTATGAGACTATTCATTTGTGATAAAATCCAAGCTGCTGCTACAAGATGATGTTTAACTGGCACATCAAGTTAAAAAGAACAAAACCTAAGGGCCAGAAAGAGAGGTGCTGCTCACAAATATTACAGCTTTCCAAGCAGTTCAGTAAATTGCCATGGGACTATTTGGAGAACAAAGTGCTGCTCTACACAAGCAAGATCAGATGCTAGCCCAAAAATCTGCCTGAGACTGGTGATGCAGCTCCTCCACCGTCTGCTCACACCAGTTGCTGAATTTATTCTTACACTTCCCTCCATGCCCCTTTACTGCAATCCAGTATTTTTTACATATAAATTGCTACAGGTTGAAGGGAGAAGTGCAAACAGGCTATGAAAAATTCCAGACATCTCTAGCTTCCAGATCTTGTTCACAGCCACACCTGTGCCTTCCTGTTTTGTCTTGTGCACAGGTAGCACAGCAGAAATATCTAGAACAAGATGCCAACACACTGACAAGAGGTTTTAATTGGTGGATTTTTTTTACTTCTCCCCAACCCTTGCATACTGACTTCTTTATATCTTCTCCCCTTTTTTTTCCCATTGTTTGAACAGTACCAAGCTATGGAGAAGAGAAGCACTTGCATTTGACTCTCAAACACTTCTCTTTGATCTCACTATCATTTAGATCCCTGGTTAGTTATCAGTTATTAGTTATAAAAGTGCATAATCAGTGCAACAGCAGGCAGAAGTGGCAGTGCTAATCCCATCAAAAAGGTTGTTAGGAAAGACCAAAACTCTGAATCAGCAAATCTGTGTTCAGCAGGAAGCAAGAGTTTGGGGGCAGAGAAGCTGGGGGTTTTTTTGTTTTGGTTTGGGGTTTTTTTGGTTTTATTTTGTTTGTTTAATACTAACAGTACATTTTCAAGCCCATTGTGCCCTACCAGGTAGGAGACAGCCTCCAGGTGCTCACAGGGACAGACTCCACTGGACAAGAGCTCTGCTGTGCCAGGCAGCTCTGACCACATCTGGGGAGCCTGAGGTTCAACCACACTGCCAAACACAGCAGAACTATTGTCCTTTAGCTCACTGTAAGATATATATGCCACTGGAAATGCCAGCATTCTACAGTTGCACTTGCATAATTCAGATGGATAAATTTACCCTGACTTGTCCCTTAGGTGCTCCCTGACCTCTGGACATCTGGGTAAGAAATAAAAACCCTAACAGTTTCTTACCAGTAATTTGCATGAACTATCTGATTATTCTGTAAGCTGTGGGTTTCTCTTCTCAGTCTACCACACAGGAAGGAAAAATCCTTTTTTTTTTTTTTACAACTAGAGATTTTGTTGTACAAAATCTTGTACAAAGGGCCTGTGGAGACTTGGAGTTCAGGGTCTGGTTCTGACATAAGAGTAAAACCAACCAGAAATCTCATCAGAATAGGCTTTAGAGAGGTATGTTGTCACTTCTGTTCTGAGATCTGGATAAAAAACTCAAGGTGACAATACTTGATAACCCAAAAATTCAACAACCAAAAAGTTACTGGTATGGATCCCTTTACAATATCCCTTCCCTCCAGCCTATTTTCTCTACTGCTTTCACCTCTTCCTCAGATTTTGGCAACAGAAAAGTACATGATGAAATAAAACCTCTGAAAAAAAAAGAAAACCCCTCAATTGTGAGGCTTTGAGTCAGCACACCTTTTTCAGTTCTGAACCAGAAGTCCCTTTTTGTAGGCAAATAACCCAGCTGCAGCCACAGAGGTGAAGAAAGTGGAAAATCCAACCAGCTTTAGCAGTCCTGGCACAGATGGCAAGTTCCTCTCCCAGAAGGTTGTGGTGATGGGCAGAGCTGGCACATCCTGTGGGGAGAGCATCCATTATCCACATAACACCTCCCCTGAGAGGAGGGATGTAAATGGAGAGATTCTTGCAGCAGGAACAGAACTGGGTGGAAGCAGTTATATCTTATCAAGAAGCAGTATAACCAGATTTTCTGCTCAGTTAAAGGGAAGAACACACACATGGGAAGGATTCACAGCCCAGTTAAGAAGTGCAGCTCCTTCCAGTCCTGCCTTACAGACTTGTCAGATGGGTTTCTATCCTCTTCCTTTTTTAGGGAAGGGCAATTTTGGTGAATAAGGGGAAGTTTATTGTGGCTTTGATTTAGTGAACTTATGTAAAAACAGATGAAAAAATTTTATCTCAGCAGCAAAACAGCAGGAAAAAAACTCCATTTTATCTACATAAATACTTACAATTGATTCAGGTTCTGGCTTCCAAATTTCACTCTCTGGGATTTTCCTCATAGCAAAGAGTATCTGAAAATAAATAATTCTCAATAAGTACAATTGATTCTTCAAGACAGGAAAAAAAACCTGGCTTTGATTGTTGTTTAAAAATGCCATCATAACTGAGCACATAAATCACAGAGTATTCAAATTTTAGAAGAAAACTCAACCTTTTGCAACTTATTTCTGGGGATATTTAATAAGACACTCCTCCTAGTGATACATAGAAACAGTCACAGAAACATCTCTTTATGCTTAGTTAGTCCATGAAAGATATTGGAATGTGGCCAGTCCAGGGGAAAGGATAATGTGATTATGACTAAGAGTTAAGCAGACACTCGTGGCAAAGTGGGCCATGAAGACAGCAGCTACAAGGAACAGCTTGTTTTGCAAATTTTATCATGCTGTAGGAAGAGGAACAGCATCCTGGGAGTAGTGACAGACCACTACTTTCAGCCAGAGAAAAGCAAAACTAAAACTAAAACCTTCACCATAGGAAAGTCATCATTCAAAGTTCAAAGTCAGCAGAGATCAGTAGGATAGCAAAGCCTATTTGAAATTATATTCAGGGAAGACACCAAGATTAGCTCCTTCTACAGTGAAATAAAATGGAGGTGGTGATAATTCTTTTCAATTCCAGACACTTGTAGATTTAACATTTAACACCCTTTACAAGGGGCTTTTAGTGTAGACAAAATTCTTGGACTCTATCAACTCTTCAATGCAGGGGAGTGAGAAGCATTGAATTTTCTACATATTTTTCCTTTCATAAGTAAATGAGGAAAGGAAAACATCAAAAATTTTTACCAGTCAAGTGCACTTCTCTCCTCCTGTGCTGAGGCCTATGGAGGCTCTTCTGTAGTGTATAGGGTTACACTAGAGAGGTCATGAGGTGTTTGGAGCTTTTCAGGAGCACCTTAGGTAGAACCTTCTCCAATGGGATAATTTATCAACAATTGATCTCTGTCTCTTGGGGCAGGGGTAGGGGCTAGATGAACTTTCCACATTCCTTCCAGTACAATTTGTGCTCCTTGACTAGTTTTTCAGCCACAAAATTCCCTTCACCTCATAAAACAAAGATTAAATTTCTTTTGCTGCTCCATAAACTGCAACGTTTATTATATAAACATTTAATACTCGGGGAATTGGCATTTTCTCAGAAGCAGAATATCTATGTCCTTGTTTAGTGACTCTGTGTCAAGGCTGTCTCAGTGGAACATCACTGTGCTGGAAACACTGAGGAAGGGCCTGGCTTGGAGTGCAGGGCAGCAGGACTGAGCTGTTCCCAGGCTCTCAGCATCTCTCAGGATGATGATTACCAGATTTGGGAGAAAAATGACTGGGGGAGAACTTGGGACTTCTGTAAAAGAAGAGAGAATTTAATCCTAGAAACAAGGGGAGAGTTTGACAGAACAGCTAGAGCCCTTCCTAACACTCCAAATCTAAGTGCAAAACCTTCATCCTTTTTGGAGTCAATCCCCTTTGCAGGGATTTGCATCAAGATTCAGAACACCTGAAGCTGTCAACGCTCAGCTCTCATCTCCCCCCCAACCACAAGACCTTTCATTTTCCACAGCACATTTTACAGTGTCCCCAGAGCATCTGCACCTCTCTGGCTGCTCTTTCTCCAGCCTGGACAGCCCCCTCCATGTACCCACTCCACTCAGTGGCTGTCTCTGTGCCAGCAAAATAGATCCTGCCAAAGGGCTGCCGAATGATCCTGCAGGGGGAAAAGCAGAAAGTCACATCAGTGTCAGGAAAGAAGTGAAATAGCTGGGTTAATGGTGGAATTAAAGTGTTTTAAATGACAGCAAGCACTTGAAGATAATAGCACTGGGTGAGTGGAGCTGGAGGAAGGGTCTGGGTTGCATTTAATTTCTTGCAGTGTTCACATTTTTTAAATGTTTACATTATTCATAGGTGAAAACAACAACTGTAGGTGAAAAGGACAACTATTTTGAGATGAGACTTACACTATCTCACAGTTCCAGCCTGTGGCACAAGTACCAATGCCAGGCATTACTGGAACAGTGCAGCATTCTGAAATATTTCCCCATAATATTTGAAGCAATAGTAAATAAACAAAAAGCATTGTTTTAACTCTATTTTTGCCAGAATCTGCAATAATTATAATTTTCATTACTTCAAATACTAAGGCTTCCATAAGCTCTTTGTTACTACTGCTTTATTGCTTTAAATTACTTTTAAATTACAAGAACTGAAACTTCAAAAGAACAGCTCTTCTACCACATTAAAACCTGTGTATCTAAATCCAAATCAACAGTCTGAAGTATTTTTCCTCTTGGTAAATCTTATTTTCATGCAAAATCTGAAGTGGGAGAGGACTGTATACAGCAGAACACTGACCACTATATTAAGTTTTCACTGCTAAAAAGAAAGGAATGGTCCAAAGAAATCACTCATTATCATCAATTTCATCAAGAACTCTCTGTCAGTATTTTTAAATCATCAGCTAAAGGTGTGCTTGAAATGGTTTCACTGATCTCAAATACCCAAAGCCATTTTTGTAAGCAGACTGAGGAAGCTTCCCAACTCCCTTCCCAGAACCTCCTCAGCTGAGCTCACCAAATAACAGGAGAGGATAAAGACTCCTCATGATTCTGTACCCATCCATCACAAAGCCCAACAGAGAAATGTGGAAGGTTATCCCATCTGCTTAAAACATCCCCCAGTGATCTTAAAGGTATAAAGTGAACAGTGACAGAGGATTTATGACCCTTTCTGAGGATATTTATTAACTTGGTCTTATCTCACCACTCCAAAGCCCACTATAAATAGACACTGTACCTTCCATACTGAGTCATTATGCCTGGTGGGAAGTAGGCTGTGTAGCAGCCCCCAGAATACTGCTCTTCACACCAGTTCTTCTCTTCATAATGCACAGGCTGTAAAACAGAGATTAATTCACTCAGGGAATGGACAAAGTCTCGAGGAAGTTAATAACAGAACTGAGGAGAGAGCAGAGAAGAACAGCTTTTCATTTGTTGCTCTTGTCAATGTCTGACAAGATGAGCACACTTAACAAATCTCTTAATGCAGCATGAATGCAACACAATAATCCCTATTTTTTTTAAATAGGAATATACCATCTAAAAAACTAGTTAATCTGGCCATTGTAGAGCATAATCCTCTTAACCTGTCAATGTTAATTTATGCTTTATAAACAAATTTCTGCTTTGAGCTGTGTAAAGCAACATTAACCTCTGGTGTACAGAGTTGTATACTGGTAATGTGTACATTGGGTATAAAGATACACAAGTGTGGCACTTGCATGGTTCTGTGTGCAATGTTGTGTTGAAAATCATAACCCTGTAAAATTGTTCTTAAAAGTATAAGTGGTGTTAATCACATAATCTGAGTGTGAGATCACACAAACCCCAACAGTCATTTACCTTTACAGGGAAGAGAAGGCAAGGGAAAGGCAAAAGAAAAACAACCCAACACGTGCAGCAGTGGATCTGAGCAGCTAGTAAGAGAAGATATGGCATGGAAGAGAGGGAAAGCAAGCCTGCCATGTGTGACAGCAGCTGAGGTTTATGGTGGCAAGCACTGAGAGTCCCACCCATGGAACTGGACAAGAATATACCAACAAAAACATCTTTTAATGTTTCACTAATGTTCATAAAGCTCATTCTTATCCTGTCAAAACCAGCCCAAGGCTTGCCATTATCTTCTCTCCACTCCTCTAGTGGGGGCAGCAGGTGCCCCCATAGCAGGTACCTTTTCCAAAGGAACCTTTTCCAGAGATTTTGTGCTTACATGTAAAGCTTCCTCTGATCCCAGAACTTTTGCATATAGCTCACACAGCTTTGTCTTCCTGCAAGAGAAAAGCAACAGAAGGCTTCAGTGTGAAGAAAGAGAAAAAAAAAACAACAAATCACTTCTAATATACCCTGTTACTAAGAGGATAGTTATTGTATCTGCTGGAATTTGAGGTTCCAGCTTTTTAGGATCTATCCCAATTCATCAGCCTCTGGATCACTAGAAATAACCCAAGCTCCTGTGCTGCATAAGTGCTGGTTTTCCAGCAGTTTGCAAGCTGTTCTCTCAAGATAAGTCCAAGTAGCCCAAACCCTCAAATTATCCAAATGGTCTCCAGGCTGTCAGGGAAAAAGGTAGTAAAGCATTGCACTTTTTTGTTTTGGCACATAGTCTAACTTACAGTTTGTTCCTACAAAGATGCAGGTCTCAATATACTGTGGCTCTCAGGTAATCAGCACCTAATTTCTGTTTATATAAAATTTCTTCCTGTTTTAAGTTCATATGTCTATAAATCATTGAATATACTTCATTCTGTAGCAAACCCCAAGTGCAATTAAGTTTGTTCCTACAAGCCCTTGGGTCTTACTCTCAGCCATGCTGCACCAAAAGCAAGATCAGGATGAAATAACCATTATAGAAAACAAGCAGAGCTCTGGAAAGACATTTAGTTCTGGAAGAAAATCCAGTGCTCCACAAAATGCCATGCTGGGCACAGAAATACAGGAGTCCCATCTCTGTAATTGTGAGGGCTACCCTTTCAGCTATAAAAACATGTGAAGAAAAAAACCATAACTGATGTAAGAAGGAATCCAGCTCTACAGGAGCCCAGCTTTACCCATGAGCAGCTGAACTCAGACGAAGAGGAAAGAGGATGAAGAGAAACAGGATGAACTGAAGGGCCTTGGAGGTGTCCTCACATGCAGGTTGGAGGTTGAAAAAGTGAAGGTTGCTACAGCTCAGTCACAAATCATAGACTCTTTCAAGCTCAGGAGGAGCCGTGGCCCTGGGGTGGTGCTGCTGGCAGGAGTCAAGCCCAGCAGCAGCAGGGGGAATGGAAACAGCCCCCTCCTTTTGCCCTGGGGCACAGGACAAGGGTCAGCCTGCTCCAGGAGCAGTGATGGGCCAGGAAGGCTCAGAGTGCTCCAGGACCTGAATAGGAACATTCCTCTGCAGTCAGGGGTGACACAAACCCAGCAGCAGCCATAAGGAAAAAGGTGATTTCCCAATTTCTCCATAACTGGGGTGAGCACTGTGCCCTGCAGGCCACCAGCACCTACCCAGTGTCTGAACAGAAGAAAGTTATTTTACCAGCAGGATCCAGGCAAGCCTCTGCTGAGGTCTGCCCACCACCTCTCCCAAATGCCATCAATTCCTCCTTCCAGGGCAGGTCAGAAACCCCCCAGGGCTCCACAGGAGAGGGAGTTATCCCCTTGGGACCCATCTGCTTCTGCTCCTCCCAGCACCAAGGCAGGGATGAGAAAGACCCTCTAGACCTTCCTGTCTCCTGTCCTTTTTCCATAATGACTTGCAGACCCTCCAGGGAGCCTGGAAATGCCATACCAGTGACAGGTAGGTATTGTCATCTGTGGCCACCTGCAGGGCTCCAGCAAGGTGCAAGTTCACAGCTGTGTGCTGAGTACATTGCAAACTCTTATTAGTTAGTTTAATATAGCTGTGTAAAGGAAAATATTAAACTTCAGGTCAAGGGCATCTTAAAGTGTAGACATTGGAAGGAATTCTTCATCAGTAATGGGGTGTTATTTGACTGGGAAAAAAACCCCAAATGACCAAACAAACCAAAAACCAAACCAGCAATTTCTAAAGGATTTAATCAACATATATCAATCACTGAGGACATTACCCCTAATAAGAGCAATCTTTGCATCTTGCTGGTCTCTCTGCAAGATCTGCACTTTTTGTCCTATAGAAGTTTAAATAAATTCTTATTAATGGACTTACAGTTAATGCTAGCATGGAATATAATAGAACTACATGGAATATGCAGTGAATAAAATCCTCATTTCTTGGCTTTGGGCTCAGCTGTGAAATTGCTGTAAGCACTAAATAAGAGGAATGTTATGCTTGGAGCTACCAAGGTAGGGTCTTGTTGAAAGTCAGACTGTGCCCAGAAGTGCCAATGCAGACACTCAGCTCTTCTCCTGGTCTCCTTTGCACAGCAGGGTGTGATGCCATGGCCTTCACTGCACAGCTCTGAAAGGCAGGGCACAATCTCACCCCTGCTGCCTTCCCACCCTGGGAAGACCAGCTGGAAGGATGCAATTTACTCCCTTCAGTCTGACTTAGGCTGTAAAGAGATTTCCATTCTCTCACACAACTTTTGTGCTCAGACATGATTTAGGATAACTGCCACAGACTCCACATCCTACTCTCCATAGCCAAGGATTACCAAAACCCCCATCCCATCCTCAGCACGATGAAGGGAGAGCCCAGGTTGTGTTGGTAGCTGAGCACAGCATCCCAGCAGGGTACACCCTCTGCAGGTGTCACAAGCCTGTGCTCAGAGATCCCTCCCTGCAACACCACAGCCCTCACCTGAACCAGACAAGCTGGTGGAGTGTACACTGGGAGAAGGTCTGGGCTCATGTTGTGCCTTCTCCTGGGCCCCAAATCCCACTGGAGGCAGAGCTGTGCTCCTGGGGGGGGCAGGAGCTGCAGTGCAGCCCAGCAGGTTCCTGCCTTTCCTGGCCAAGGCTCCTGGAGCCAGAGGCAGCCCTGCACTGTGGAGATCCAAAATAAGTTTTCCCAGCTAAGAATTGTAACCACTGTTCGGTTCCCTAACCCCTCTCACTGTCTGTTAACCCTTAGGTCACTCCCACCCTAATTCCCCTGTTGGTCTTTTACTCTAGCCCACCCCTCTAGCACCTGTGTAATTTAGTAATTGGTCCCTGGGGCTTTCCCCGCCCTGTTTATCCCATGTGCTTCAGCCTGGACCCTCAGAGCTCCGGGGCCTTTGTTCCCTGAAACCCAAACCGTGCGTGGCTGAAATAAACATCTTTAAAACCCTGCAAAGGCCTTCCTGCTCTTTCACCCCAAGCAACATCATAAAAGCAACACTGCACCAGGGTACAGCCAGCACTCCTCAGAACCATTCCTTACCAAAGCAAAGCCCCTCCTAGTCTAAGCTTTCTTCCCCAAGAGACAGGAGTTCAAAACTCTGGTGTAAAACTTGGCTGTTGGCAGCAGCACAGTCAGATAATTGTGCCAGTGCTTTCCATGCCCAGGGAGAAGGATGGTGCCCTGCAAAAAGCCAGGACAGACCCTAATTTCATAGGAAGAAAAGCTGTTCTCAAAGGCTGCAAATGCCCATTTGAGGGCACTGACACACAGTGAAAGGCACCATTTGGTGTTTAGGATGGCTCAAAATGCTGGGCACACTGGGTTGCAGAATATCTACGTGACTTTTATCATCTGGCACCTGCTGGGCCTCTATCTCAGAACCTCAATGCTGTCCATTCCTGCCAAGATTAAAAGGGCTCTGTGGTACCAGGCTGTCATTTGAAAAGACTGGACATAAACAGCTCCATTTAGACCCATTATCCACAGACTGCCAGACTATCTGAGACAACTGCATCTTCTCTAGTTAGAGCAGCTATTACTGCAAAAATGTTTACTTGGGCACAGTATTCCTTTATCATATTTTAAAATCAAATGTATTTTCTCCCTTTCAAGCCAAGGCTCTTCTCATAATCCACAGTTTCTACTTGCAGCTTTGATTTGATCAGATACAGCAAATCAGTTGAGATGGAAAATAAAAAAATCATTCCTTTATAAATTCTATTTTAGTAATATACCAAAGAGCACTACTCTATGCAGAGATTTGTTTCAAGAAGACAGCAAAATGACCTTCATCTGTGCCTGAAGGGAGTTTTTTTCCCCACACTGAGGGTGCAGAGGTGGAGGCAGCTTTCTGATCCCTTCATGATGCTGAAGCTTGCTACAGGTTCAAGCTGCACTAAGTTACAGACACTGAAAGGACCCTCCAGGGTGAACAGAAAAAAAAGATAAAATCAAACACAGAGGCCAAACCTTTCCCTTCTGACAAGCTTTCCAAGAGCTCAGGGCACCTGCAGGAAGCCAGGGAGGCATAAGAGGGGGGAGGAGGCTGGTCCTGGACACTTTAAAGCAAAATATCTACACTACTTTTATATTCAGCACTTTAGAGCTGCTCCTTGGCAAGAGTCCCATCAACAGAGAAGCCTTGTGGGAAAATAAGAGCCAGGAACAGAGAGTTTCCAAAGGACAAGAGCTGTGTGGGAATTTCTGTGGGTCCTTCATCCAAAACCAAGTAAGGCATCTTCTTCCTTAATGTCTGCCTACTGGTACAAGGTAACAGACAACTTCCTTCAAATCAGGCATCTTTTTCCTGCTCTGGTCATTTATAACAAAATTTTGACTCAAATTCCACACACATCTCCAGGGTTTGTACTTACCTTTCTTCTTTTGTGAGACCTGTCAGTCTTCTGCACTTCCGAGCAAGAATGAAGCTGTAAGACCAAAAACAATTTTCTCCCATTATGCTGCTACATTTCCTGCATTATTTAAAATGCCAATAACTTATGATGAGATGCTGTGATTCACAGTAATAGCTTTAGGGTCTCTAATAAAAACATCCATTTCACCTCTCTGCATAATTCTCTACCTGCTGCTTGCAGGACTCATTTAGGAAGGAACCACTCTGAAATTCATGTTAGAATATTTGCATGAGCTCTTTCCCAATTACTTTTAATTTTATACAGCCTTGGGTGCAGGCATATAGCAATAACATGAAACCTGAGATTGAGCTGGAAATCATATTTTAATAAAACTTTTAAGACTGATCATATTCTCTTGTTGCTAAAATAAGCAGAACAAAATAAGATTTAATTCTAGAAAACAAATTTTCATTTAAAGAACTGAAGTTCTTGGAGAAAACTTTAAATTTTTGCAATCATCCTCCTTTTTCTTCTCTTTCCTTTCCTCTTCTCCAAGTTTGTACTTTGCCACAGAGGCAAAAGATAACAGTGATAAAAAGTACAAAGAGAAAATTTAATTTTTTTAATTAGCCATTATATCATAGAGGAAAATTTTGAAGCAAAACAATCATAGAACATCACCATGCACTGAGAAACTCAACTTTTAGTTTTTTTTAAGTATTTTCTTTCAGAAGCATCAGGTTTTCCTCTTCAATTGTTGCCTCTAAGACAAAATAAAAAGCATTAACTAGACAAGACACTTCCTTTGTCCCTTACCCTATTATGGCAGGAAAGCTGCCATCAGGCTTAGTGTCATCAAGTGTTAGACCAATTGCAGCATCCTCATCTTCAATGATCATGGTACCACAATACCCTGGTAAGAACAGGGTGGGAAAGCAGTCATGATCCATGAATCAAAACACAGGAGCTTCCAAGAAGTTGTAAAATACTCAGTCACCTCCTGCTGATCCACCCCAAGACTAAAAGCCAGAACATGACAGGATCCAGAACCCTCAAGTTCATTTACAAAGATGGTGTGTGGATGATATTTGTAGGCAAACAGATGTGTGCTCATTATAGCCAATAATGAGAAGTGGGAAGTGCATTGCAGTTTGCCTTGGATTCAGGAAATTCCAAAAGAGGAGTCAGAATGGAAGCATTCAGCATGTAAGAGCCCAGGATGACCAGCCCAGCTGGGGATGTCTGTGTGAAGACATCTTCAATTGATGCTGACCAGTCCATCCAGAAAGCAGAATTTCTGCAGACCCTTCCATCACACACCACTTGTACCTTTACACTCCTGTGCAAGTGAGAGAGGCTCACCTCATACCCAGGTGCCACTCAAGGAGAGAACAACCAAGGCAATAAGCAACAGGCATGAATTCTCCCTCCATGACTATCTCCTTTCTTTTATTCCCTCACCCACTCTCTCCTCCCAAACAAGCTCTCAAGTTTCTCTCACAGGGGAATGCAAAAATGGCATAGAAGAATACGAAGACTCCTTCTGAGGTTTAGCATGCTCTGAACAAAGAGTCTGTTCTGTTGCCAGGTACCCTCTTCCCTCTCTCTGTCACTACTATTCCTTTCAATTTAAAATGCAATACCCTTCTTCCTCCAGAAAGTTTCCTTGTAGTACACGATGCACTTGATGACTGAGCCCATGGGGATTCTGTTGATGAGCTGGTTCCTCATTGGGGGCAAAGGTGGGTTGAAATGAATCTTCAAACAAAGAGCTGGGGGAATGGCACTGATCACATATTTGCCCTGGAAAAGAAGTTACCTGTAAGCCAAATACCTTCTCCCCTACTTCAGACTAAGTATAGTGCTCTGATGGTCCTGGCAGACATCTGGGGAGGCTGCAATGTGCATCTTGTGAAGCAATTTTGGCATTTAGCATAAGAACTGCAAAACCTAACCCTCACAAAATCATGCTCATTAAATAACAAACAAGCATTACATAAACAGCCATCTGTTCAAATGATGGGCAGCTGCCCTTCCCCTGGTGTTTATAAGAAAACCCTGTGCCCTAGAGTCCATTGGTCTCCCCTCCATCCTGACTCCTCTGTTATAACTTGGAAGCTTGCAGTGCTTTTCACTGAAAGTTTGTTGCCAAATCACATTTTACACCTTACAAGGCAGAAAGTAACTGAACACAAAGAGACGCCAGGAAAGGAAAAGTTTGAATGCACACTTTGCTTTTAGGCATCACTTTAAAGCTCCTACACTTCTGTAACTTTGGGACAATGAGAACGTGTGACTTCCTGTCACTTAAACCCGCACTGCATTTTTGTACAGGACATTGCTGCAGAAGTTAAAAAGGAGAAGCTAAGGGTTTTGTAGCCACCCATCCCAGCAGTGATGCTCTCTCTCTGGGCATGCCCTTACCTCGTAGAGCTGGTGGTCCAGGGTCTCCACGAGGGCGCCGTCCCCGGACTGCTCGATGCGCACCACGGGCTTGCCCAGCCTGACGCGCCCGCCCAGGCGCTCCGCGATCCTCTCGCTGATCTGCCCAGAGCCCCCAACAAACTTCCTCTCCTGCAGCACAGGAGCCACAGCTCAGCACAGCTTCTGTACCACCACAAGCATTTCTCCAAAGCAAACCCCTGTCTTCCGTTGTTATCAGAACTTTTTTGTGAGTTTTTGCAGTCTCACCTGGACGCGTTTTCGTTTTATTTTTCTCTTTCCGTCAGCTTCTCAAATCCTTCCCATATCTGACCACCATTTGACCTCTGGTCAAAACTAAAAGCAACAGTAACCTCATAAGAAAATCCCTTCTCCTAATGTGGTCTCCAAAAAGATTCTAGAGGCCCATGAGAATCAGCAAGATTTCTGAAAAGTGCTTAAAACTTCAAACCTTTCTCTGAGTTCACTCATCCCTGCAGAGCTCTGTCAGAAGCAGGAAACCTGATCTCCATAATAAATAACAAGGTGTAAGAAGTAACACAGCTCACTCACATCAAGTGTCTGCTGCAATACCTAATTCAACCCAACAAACTCAAATCATCTCTAACATAGTACAGAATTAAAATAATATTTAATTAAACATGTTTAACTTAAATTATCTACAGTAATTGCTTATCTATGTATATTTATGCATTTTAATATGGTATCTGCATTTTTATTTATGATTAAATAATTAGTATTTCTAAAAATATATCCATTTTTAATACAATTAGTGAAATTTGCACTTCTCAAGTAGAAGACTGTTAACAGAGTCTTTACTTTCTTCAAATGCAGAAGCAGCTCTAATGTACCAGATTGCAAACATTTCAGAGCAATACCATATTTAAGCTGGGATGCTAATTTCTTTAGACTGATTGTACAATCTTAATGGTGTTAAAGCTTGGAAATTTGCATTTTAGGAACCCAGCTCTGGGCTACAGTTTCAGTATTAACTTGCAGCTGACATTGCCATCTCCATTAAGTGCTTCTGCAGTGCTAAGGACGGCTTCAGCCTCGTGACAGAAATAAGCATAAGTAAAATTTTCTCTTTTCAATGTGGATAAGCAATCACATGTTTTAATCTGTATCCAAAAAAAAGCCAGATACAAATCTTCTGATCCCTGGGGTCAATGCCCTCGGTAGGGAGCAATCTTCAACACTAGTTTTGCAAGACCCAGATTAAAGAGTAAATGAATAAAACTGGTTATCAGTGCGCTGCTGGCTCAAAAGTCATGGATATCTCTGGACTAAAATAAACCAGCAGAAGAATGAGGGTAAAGCAGGGCCTGCCAAGGGCTGCAGGAGGTGATGGCTGCAGTACCTGTCCCCCGTTGGTCGTTGAGAATATTCTTGTTGTGCCCCCACACTGCTTCACGTACCACAGAAACCAAAGGGCAGAGACCTCGTGGGGTTCAGAAGTGACATCCACGTTCACAAACAGAGTTGCAAAACTCTTGGCAGCTCTGCAACAAAGACAAGAAAGTGAGTTAATTTAAAAACAGAATAATGCTGAAAAGATTGTCCTTGAGTAGGCAGGAGCCTCTCTTTTGCAGCCTTTTCTTTCACTGTGGAGGCAAAGGGTTCTTAATTTCAGTTGAAGTAAGGAATTATCAATTCCTTTAATGCAGTATTTTTCAAGTAACCCTGCAAAAAATATTAATCAAATGCTGCTATATTCCAGGCAAATTAAGGGAGACACAAAAGCCCAAGATTTTATCACTTCATGCTACTAATGTAAAGTTAGTCTGCTATCCCAGCCTCAGGATTAAGCACAGCAAGCCCTCCTGCCTTCACTGGAGTCCAAAACCACCCTGCCCCCAGTTCCTGGGTTACAAACAGATCTGCATCTCTGTCTTCCCCTGCTGAATGCCTGTCCCCTCAAGAACACAGCACAGAGATTATTCAAAACCTCTCATTAAAGAAAAAAAAGTTAGGGGTCTTTTCTGAGCTAATTATCCATTATTTAAATATCTATGGATTAGTCAGCATCATTCACTTCCCAATCCTCTGCTCAGGGAGTTTTGCAGCTGGAACATAACAAAAGAAATATAAGTAGGAAGCCATAGCAGAAGAGACAGCATTCATGCCAGAGTCTGGCAAACAAAAGTAAGGACAAGGACAAGGAAAGGACAAGGAAAGGACAAGGAAAGGACAAGGAAAGGACAGTATACTTTTGGTAGCTCAACTCAGTATTTTAAACAGTATCCAGTGGCAATGAACACAGAAACAGAAAATTGTTCCTGTGTCTGAAAAGGGATCACTGCTTTATGTCCTGTAATCTGTTCTTTCATAGCAGCTCTACTGAAAATTATGCCTGTACAAGATTATGGGGTGCATTAAGACAGAGGTAATTGAGGCTCAGGGAAATAGCCTTCCTGTTATAAACAAATACTTCCCTCTGCCTTCAATCTGAGGAAGAGTTTAAAGAGAAATGAACAGGACCAGAAGATGCTCAGTTTAACTGCATAGTAACTGATAGGGATGAAAATTCTATAGGTACTTCATATGTAAGGCATCAAAGCCAGTGCAGATTCCACTTCTGGTTGCTGCTTTCTTTTTTTTTTTCTTCAAACTTTCAAAAAAAAAAAAAAAAAAGTAACTCTAATATACTACTTCAAAAAGCTCTAGATCTATATAGAAAAATGCATCTTCTTTCTTTCCTAAAAATGTGAAGTCCCACTCAAGTACAAAGCTGATCCATTTTCTGAAAAATGGGTGCATTCTGAATTCAGTCTTGAAAGCCAAAAATAATACAGAAATTTTTTCTAAGTTTTCATCTGTATGAACACATATTGTAAAATACTATCAACTCTATGAGATATTTTGCCTAATGTATATGTATAATATTGTATATGCATAATATTTTATAAGCAGATGCTATTACACAGTGGTTGCATTCTACCAGATTCTGCCACCTTCTCCCATTGCTTTTCAGTTCCTGATGTTTTATCTAGAAATGGCACTATGATTTCAACCACTCATGATATTTCCAGCACAGAGCTCTAGCCAAAAGCAAACCTGTACAGTCTGTTAGATAACAGGAAAGAGTAGAAGGTTGCCCTTCTGGATCATTAACTTCCAGGGTGGGAAGTTTCTGCAGCATGTTACCTCAGTCTTGAACAAACTGAGCAAATCAAGCCAAGATGCACATATAAAATCTGAAAAGCATCCTCAGCTTATGCCAGTATTCAGGTAAAATGTCAAGTCTTATTCCATCAGAGCTGGAAAAGACATGACTGCAGTCACATGAGCTACTGGATATTGAGTGAGCACCAGTGTGTGGTGCTTTGCTCACTTGCACAGCTGCTCACCCTGTCCCAGGCTCAGACAGGCAGCACAGCTGTCAGCACACGTTTCCACTTGGTTTTACTCAGTATGGACCATGGTACAAATGAGAAAGGATTTCCATGGGTTTCTGTGCAATTGTCACTCTTCTGAAAGCAAAACTATGAACCAAAAGATTCCAGGTTTTTGGACAACAGCATGCTGCCCATTAACAATAATAGAACTATAGAATGGTGAAAGAACTTGAAATCTTGTTTGTCATTCCAGTTCCAACCTCCCTGTCATGGGTAGAGACACCTTCCACTACACCAGATGGCTTCCAGCCTGCCCTTGAACACTTCCACAGATGGGGCAGCCTGTGCCAGTGCCTCACCACCCTCGTGGTAAACAAATTCTCCCAAATATCAAATTTAACCCTGCCCTCCTTCAGTGTAAAGCCAGAACCCCATGTGCTATTACTAATATCCTTGCTCACAGTCCCTCTCCAGCTCCCTTGTAGCCCCTTTAGGCACTGGAAGGTTCTCTAAAGCCTCCCTGGAGCATTCTCTTCTCCAAGCTGAACAGTCCTCTCAGCCCATCTTCACAGCAGAGATGCTCCAGCCCTCAGATCATCTTTGTGGCCTCATCTGGACTCCCTCCAACAGGCCCAACACAAACAACAAAGGCCATGATGTTCTCTAGAGGCTGCCTGGAGCCATAAAAATGTCAATGACAGCATCAGCTTTAGAGGGCACTAGCAGGTTTCTTCACCAAGCCCCAGCCACGTGTCAAACACTCAGCAATTCTGAAGAGATTGTTGTAGAAACCAATCTGCTCTACAGCAACCAGGATAAATGGGCTTTTTTTTTCCCCTTCAGTGAGAAGAAGAACAATCAAACTGCTGTTGAATGACAAGTAAAGAAAAACTGCTTTGATGTATACATAAAAACAGGAAGCATTTTCAGTTTCCCTGGGTGGCATATAGTGCAATAGCTAAATAATAGAATGATGAGTGCTGAAGTGATTTAGTGCTACTGAAAGACAAATGTTATCTTTATAGCACTTTGGTAAAATCAGCTGGTCCAGCACAGAATAAACGTGTACTGTTCCATCAAGAGTTTGATTCAAAAACCTGCTGAAACCATAACATTTTCACTTAAAGGCTAAAAACAGAGTAAAGAGCAGGAAAGTGCACAGAACAGATTATCCCATCTCTTCAGAAATATTCCCAAACATATTTTCTTTTTATTTTTGTCTAAAAAGCTAGGGAAATGTAACAGAATCTACAGAATGTGCTGACAGGTGTTGTGGTCCATTATTACAGGACTTTCTCACCCCTTTTTTTTACAAGGGCTGCATTTTAGTGATAGCTACATCTGTTTGCAAAGCTGTAATGCTTATTTAGAGCTCTAAGGTATATAAGCCATTCTATTTCATATTAAGAAGTGTCTTACTTTGTCCAGCATATTTTATCTATGAAATCTTGCATGGTCATTTTGTCCCATTCTTCTGCATGTGGAGCCTTCCATGGAGCTTCATTGGGAATCTAAGGAGCCATAAAGAAAAGCATTTATCATCAAGTGAATGAGTGGCAAAGAAATACAAATAATCTTGTCTTTAAATGCTAATTCAGCCTGCAAATTTCTGGCAGGTAACACAGTGAACTTAACAGAGAATTCTTTTGGGGGAGGGGAGTTTGTTACTTGGCTTGTTTTAACATTCTTTTTTTTAAGATTGAAAATTAGAGAACAATTTTAGAGTTAAGAAATGTCTATAAGTTATTCCATCTCTCTCACATATATCTAGACAAATAAGAACAACTTCTTTTCAAATTTTGTAGTTCATTCAATGGAAAACTGGTAACAAACTAGAACAGACAAGATGAATTCCAGGGTAGAAAAGGGCAAATGTTTGAGTTTCTGGAAGACTCTTAAAAAAATTACTTACCAAATCATCAGGAAAAGTGGTAAAAATCAATCACAGTTATAAACCTTGACATTCCCACAGCCATAAGAACAAAGGGATGCATGCACACAGCCTCAGCAGCACAGGATTCATAAGAGTTTGCCATGAGGCCACTCCCAGATGTGCTCTGGCCACCAGTGGGTGCCAAAATGTGTGGCTGCTCTTGCCAGCACTGGGTTTGTTCAAGGCAGAGCAGCTTTTAGGCAAAGCACCTAATCCCTTCACCCTAACTCCTGCCCCCCAATCCCTTCCCTCTGCCCCTCCTGGAGCCAAGCTGAGCTGGTTCATGCAGTGCCCCATGCCATACCTCCTTCCCCATTTCATCCATGGTCCTCCAGAGGTTGTTGTAGTCCAGGTATGCCAAGGGATTCCACATAGGAGGGAATGGGCCCTTGAAGGGGTAAGATTTACCCTACAAGATGAAAAACAAACAAAAATATCATAAAAACCCTTGAAAGATAACCATAACCATGGGTTCCATGTGTGGGAAGAAGCACTAGAAGTTTGAGGTTCACAAAAAGACAAATTTAATCAGTCCCTGTGACAGCTTCTGATGGGTCATTGTCTGTGTGTGCAGGACACGGAGCAAGAGGCACAAAGTGAAACACAGAAGGTTCCTTCTGAACTTCAGGAAATGCCTTTTTCACCATGAGGGTGCCTGAGCACTTGCAAAGGTGGTATTTGTACCACCTAATTAGTGGCTTGTCTGAAGTTTCTTCTGTCTTCACTCAGAGCCAGGATTAAAAACACAAAGGAGACGAATTTTCTCGTGTTCAGGCTTGGTTGTTTATTAAATTCTACCTAAAGTGCAGAGAGTTCTGCAACACTTCTAGCTACCAGCTAAAATGGAGGGAGAATCCAGCTGCTACAAGATCTCTTAAAGCTGAACAGTCCAATAGAGAATTAACACCTATATTATTTATACTTTTGGCCCAATAACCAAACTCCTGTGACCCTCAGTGCAGCACCAACTGTCCAACCAGAAACTACCACCTGGAACCATGAAGAAGGAGGAAGATGAGCACTGACACACTACTCAAAATATTCCATCTTGTCCCATACCTATTACTATGTTATGAAAAATCTCAAATTAAAAACCCTTCACCATGTGAAATCACACACATCTATTTAACTACACACTCATGACTTTAACTCCATCACCCAAATTTGGAAGCCTTCTCCAAAGCCTCAGGTCAAAAGCAGTGTTCTCCTGTGGGTCAGTGTCAGAAAGCACAGAAAGTTTAAAAAACCCAGGTTTCTGGGATCCAGCAGCACTGGCACTGATTGCCCAGAGAAGCTGTGGTGTCTTCCAGCCTCAGAGATACTCAGAGGTTACCTGAACATGATCCTGGGAAAACAGCTCTAGGTGGTTATTCTGTTATTCCTGTTACTCTGCATGTGCAGTTCTGGTGTGATACACATCTCAATTAGCAAGTCAAACTTTAGCAAGTCAAACTTTAGCAAGTCAGTGCAGAACTGGTACTTTACCTTCAAAGTTTCACATTTGGCACTTCTGGGCAAACCAAACCAAACACCCTGCAGTAGAGTCACTAAGACCAGTCCCAAAAAAATGACATGAAACAGCATTGTTTGACTGAGTTGAAAAATTGGCTATTTGCTACTGAAAATTATATTTATTTATTTAAATTATTTTTCCCTCCTAATTGTTCATGAAAACTCTTAACTGTTAATTGCATTTAACAGCTTGGGGGTTTTTTTTTGCTTTCAGAAATCAGAAAAAAGTAGTTGTGGTAAGCTTTATTACACACTAAATCATATCTCAGAGACCTTCCTGGGGATAAAAATGTCTCAGCTAACCTAAAAATTACCAGCCCTGCAGAAATTGTAGCATTTACTAATTAGACTTGTTTTTCCAGCCCAAGACCCTCAGCTGCAAATTACTGAGTGGGACAGTGTGCCCAACACCAATGTCCAAATTATAACATTACATATTTAATAATCAGATCTTTTGAATCTAAATCTCCATTACTAGATATTCAGAAAGTTTAGCTTAATTAAGAGTGGAAGACAATGGGTAATTTGTAGAGCTGTTTTATTTACATGGGATTTCCCTGGCTGACTATATGGATGGCAGCCTAATAGCTTTAAAAAGTCTCAAAGAAAGGCTCATTAGCATTATGTGGGTACTTGTTTTTTCACAATGCATTATGGAATCCATAAGATAGATAAATAATAAAGGCCATATTGCATGCCACAGCTGATTTTTTTCAAAATTTGTACTAAATTATGTATTTAATATACACCTGCATGAGCATGAATGTCAAACAGTAGAAGTACTAACTTTTAATAGATGTTTGATGCAGTGCCACACCAATCCATCACTAAAAATGTATTCACACTGGCTTAAAAAAATCATACTGCATCAAGATTTAATATTTATAAGCAGGTAATAACAACAATAGTGTCTTTTTGAAGAGAAGTATCCCAAAACTGCTTAGTCAAAGAAATGTCAGGCCTGATTTGATTTAGCCTCTTTATTAATACTGTGAAAGAAGGGACAGAGAGCACATTATTCAAATCTTCAGGTGTCTGCAAGCACCAGAAGATACAGTAAAAGGGCACAAAGGGATCCAGAAAGACTTAAAACCTGATCTGGAAATACCAAAATGAGATATAACTTAGAAAACTGCTGACTAATAACTTTGAGGACTTTTAATTCAAAGAGAAGGATACTCAGAAATCAGTAAGAAAAAAAAAAATCAAACCTATGAATAAGAGAAAATGAGATTACAAAACTCCCAAGCAGGTCAGAGAAAGTGAAGAAGAAACTGGTTTTTCACCTAGTCTTTATGGACAGAAGACTCTAACAGAATCCTTGTCAAAAACATCAAGGCAATGAAAGTTAGGAAGAAAGCAAAATGCAGAGAAAAGGATTTAATTCTTTGGTAAACAGACAAGAAGTAGCCACAAGGCAACAATTTAATTCTCTAGTGCTTTGGGGGATAAATTATGGTTTTTAAAATGCTAAAACAAATTTTTAGAAGTTTTCTATCAGAAGTTCTGTCATAGCCAGAGCAGATATCCAGACACTTCATGTGTCAGAGGCACCAAGGTTGAAAATCTAGCACTTCCAATTTAAGGATGAACATTATAGGACATGTTCACTCAGAAAATGGATGGCTGTAATTTTTTTTTTTCATTCAGCATGAAATCAAAATGCATCTCTACATCTTTTGTGCTCAACTGTATGAAAATATTGGAATTGGGAAAACAAAATCTGGAATCAGGAAAATTTATCCCTGTAGATTGAGATGAACAGAAAAAGTTTGCTTCATCAGAGGCATTTGATGCATGAACATCTGGATGTTATTATGGAATCTCTTCACATGGAATCAATTTATACTGGGAGCACACATCAATTCATACTTGGCTGCCCAAGGGCTGTGAGAGAGAAGCAAAACCTCTCAGACCAAGTGCCTTCCTAATCCCAGGTGATGACATCTAAATCATGTTGGAAATTACATTTTAGATATTTGGGGCACATTAAAATTCCATAACTGGCCCTAAGGCCTCAAGAAGTCAGTTTTAGTGTGGCTTCTGAACTCTGGAGCCCTCACTAGTGTCAGCATTCTGTAAGTGTCCCAAAGCTAGGGTTTATCAGCTTGGTTTCAAGCTCCTGCTACTTTCCAAATTTACTGCTGTGCTGAAGAAAACCAGGACAGCATCAGAATGGGTTATTCTAATTATTGATTTTGTTCTGAGTTTCCTGGTCTGCCAGAGGCAACTCTAACCCAGTTCTCCCCTCTGAGTTAACTCAAGTCTGATGAATTCCCAGCAGCACTTCCCCACGAGCGCACGGCTGAGACACACAAACCAGATTTCTGTTCTCCTGTTCTTCTATTTCACTGCATCTGAACTGCCAGAAGGAAAACCTTGGGTATGCTTCTTGTGCAGGAATCTGGGGTGGTGAGTCTCATAAAGAACTGGAAAAAACTTCTACCTGAAAAAAAATAAATGCAGTCATCAAAGTTAGCGAGTTTCCTGTGAAAGTTACTTTCAAGAGCTCCTAAGGCATCTCCTAAGGCCTGATCCTTATTTCTTGCACAAACAAAACTCCAGGAGCTGTCAATCAAAATTTTGTTTGAGAAGAGACTGCCAGACCAGGCTGTACACAGAAACAAAAATAGCAGCAGCAAAGAAAGACTACAGATGGCTCTGAGTAGTTACCAACAAACCAAAACATTTCAGCTGCACTTGTGCTGAATTTGCAATTTTGCAAACACAAAAACCTTTTTGATGTTTAGGGAAAATTTGCTTATTTGCTAGTAACAGTATTCTCTGTGCCTCCTGGTGGTGTGTAATCTCTAAAGAATAACGAGGCACTTGCATGCCCCAAGATGCACGAAACATTTCAAATATTTTTATATCTAAATCAGAGCTGTATAAAACCATCAACAATAACCACCCCTTCCAATCATTTGACACGGTGTTTCAACACCAGCTCTATCATGCTCAGAAATATTTCTTACCCTTTTTTTATTAGTACATAAAATTTTAGAAGTGGTTTCATGATGCAATGCTTCAAAAAGCCACCAGAGCAGCATCAGCACTTGCAGATCTACTGCCATTGCATGGATCACTTGCTGCTCACAGAGGCTGCTGCTGCAGTGAGGGCTAAAGCTCACTGAAGAAGCTGAAACTAAAGGGAGGAAACTCATGCAACCCAGCTGTCCCAGGAATAAACCAGCAGAGAAATGAGAAACCCAGTGTTTGGTCACAAATTTTACAATTCCCTACAGATTTTCCTCCATCTGTTTCACGTCAACCAACATTTGGCTGAGTTATGATGGGCCCGTGTAAGTCGTGCAGAAATGAGATTTCTTTATACATCAGGTCTGTTTCAGGTCAAACAGCTGACATAAGAAATGAGTTATTACAGGGGAAAAAACCCATAACATGACAACTGAGTATCAGTAGCCCCTCGAATATCAGCCCCAGCACGAAGGGGGCACAGGGACCAGATCTCATGCACCTTCTCCTGTGAAGGTGACAGTGAGAAAATGCTTAGCTGAGCAAGAACTGCCAGGAAATATCAGTATCTCAATGCAGAGTGGGTTTCTCAGGAGAAAACCTGCTTTTGCAGGCCCAGGACAACTTCAGGCTCCCCTAAAGATTCTGCACCCAGGTAGTGCCAGAGTGAGATGCAGCATTGTGAGCTAAAGCCCCTGGTGACAATGATCCATGCATTTTTCATAGCACAGTACAAACAGCTTATAAATAAAGTCATCTCTCACTGAGCACAGATATTCCCTCAGCTAAACCATCTAAACCCTGGACTAACTGATGCTCACTTCACCAAGAGTGTCACTCTGCATTTTAATTCACAGCCACACAGGTTTGTTGGCACGGGGTGCCCTCTGCTGATTCACAGCACTGGTGCACCACACACACCCCGTTTCCCCAGTTTAAAATCCCAGTAATGCCACCCATCCAGAGCTCAGCAACTGTAAGACCCCAAGCTGTGAAGAGGAAAATCAGAAACAGAAAAGCATCACTTCAGGCTCTAACTCTGTACCTGTCTCAGGTGCTGCTTCTCATCTGCTGCCTTATGAAAAAGGATAATTTTGGTTTGGTTCTTTGGGGGGTGCTTTTTGGGTTTCTTTTGGGGTGTGCGTGTTTGTTTGTTGTTTTTGGGGGTGTGCATGTGTTTTTTGTTGGTTTGAGGTGCTTTTTGGTTGTTTGGGGTTATTTGTTTTTAATTCATAACATCTAACAAGGCATTTTTGAGACTAAGCCTCTTGTATAATCATAATTCTCAAGTAAAAAAATGGCAAGTAGCTGTTCCAAAATGAGAGAGATTTTACAACCTACTTAGAAACTGAAACAGAGCTGAGCTTCTTTAAACCTACCTCATTGCAAAACTGCTCAGGATCTCAAATGCCTGGCTGGTTACTATAATATTCTAAATGTAATAAGATCACAGGTTAGAAAATATAATTGGAGCAGAAAAAAAATTATAACTGATGGTGCAAAGCTAGAACATTAAGACATGCCAAAATGTCCTCCAAATATCTTTCAATATTTAATTTGAGTTCATCAGCTGTGGATGCCAACATGTCTTGGGAATTTCATTACAAAAACTAATTCCATTTTAAGTGTTGCAGAGCCAGACACAGTGGCTTGAAATATGCATTCTGATAAGGAAAGGAGCTAATTGGGAACAGCTTGTTTCTGTTGTATTATGGAAATGAAGTCCATTTCCACTCTACCACACTGGTCATGCAATCTGTTAAATATTTGTCACACTTGGAAAAAAAAGCAGAATTAGAGAAACATCACCAAAGTGATATAGAAAGTGAAACTGAGGATCTTGAGGATGTGCTCTGAATTTAAAGTCTATATATAACTGTAGATATACATAACTATTTGTTCCAATCAGCTCTGAAAATAATTAACCAACTCTCCTTCCTACTAGAATGAGATTTTTTACTTTTTGTTTTCAGACACCAAAAAACATCCTTTAGAAAAAAAATATTAAGATGTCTTATGAAGCACAGATTTATAGGGCCTTTGTTCCCTAAACACTCTGATACTGGGCTTGCAGTGGCTTTCAACACCTGAATTAAACCAGTCAACAAAATGGATAAAATCAGTTGAAAACTTTTCAGTATTTCTAGAATTAGAAATACAGAAAAATTTCCTTCCCTTCTAAAAAGCAGATAAATGGGGTATAAATAAATGAAAACAATAGAAAAGTGCACCTTCATTTGAAAGAAAGCCTTCAAAAGAGCATCTGCCCACAGTAAAACTGAGTAGATATAGTGTCCCACAACTAGAACATTGGGTTTATGTAGAACATGACTTTGGGGTCACTAAAAATATGAAAACTTATATAAAATTTTACAGACATGTGAAACCCAATATGCTCAGCCAGTTGTTCCAGTATTAAATAGACATTTCTCTAATTCTGTTTTCCTGTAGATATTAATAAGCTTCACAAAGTAAAAAACATCACTTCTGCATCCAGATGCAATTGGAGCTTTTGTCCCAGCAGCCTCCATTAAATAATCTAGGTGGGAGCAAAAGCCCTTTCCCTTGTCTCCTCACAAACAGACCATGGAGTCTGGGAAATCTAAGACTCAGGAAGATTCTTTTCCCCTCAAATTTAATTAAGAAATGCATACTTTATTCACAGTTCATTTTTCTTACTGCTTTCATCCTCATGCTGCCATTAGGTCACAGCTTCCAGTCTTCCATTCAATCTTCCTGATCAATAAACACCTTTTGCAAGACCTTGCTTTACAGTCCCCCTTGACAGAGATCACTTTGCAGATTTGCTGTCCATAATTGCTTCTTTTAAGCTGCTGTATTACAAATATCTATATTTTAATTTAAAAAGTCCTAATTAGGAAATTTCTTCTTGCAAATACTGCCAGCTGGCTGGCACAAAGAAAAGGGAAGATGCCCGTCTATTTCCAGTGAGACCAAACAAGTCCAGCTTTTCCTATACTGCCAAAAGTTGCTCTTCATCCACTGACTGGAGGATATCCCTTCTGGGGGTCTGGAAGATGCTTTCACCAATTTGAGCCTGGTCAACCTCAGCCTCACTTTTGAAGCTACAAGTGAGTGTGACTAATGGCACAGCATCTTGTGGCAGGAATGTCTGCACCCTCATCCCCAGTAAAGAGTTAAAATAACATAGATATTCCAATAATGGCATGTGAAACTATCAAGGCCCTGCAGCAATTCAAGTGTTTTTAAATTTACTAGGCTTCCCTTTCAAGACACCAGATGCCCAGCTGCTTGGACATTCAGATGTCTTCTCAGTTCCCCAAATTCTTGTTTACAAATTGTCATCAAAAAAGGGGAGAAAACAAAAGACACGAGGCTATTTCACCTCACCTAAACAGATATCTACTGAGAGTCTCACAGTCTTTCCATTCTCCAACTGCACTCTAATTGAAATATACAAAGAACAATGGAAGCACTTTTATCTAGTCATTCAAAAATCCATTTAAGCTGTTCTGTTCTATACTAGATTATGCCAGAAGACACTGCCCTTAGACCTGCAGACAAGGCAGGTGAAAAGCTTAAATAAATCATATTGCTTAGCCTCAGTGCATATATCACAGATATCAGAAGCACCACTAAATTCTGTAGCTTTGGATACAGCAGTCACTTATCCAGCTGCTAATTAAATCCCAATACAACGTGGCCATCATATTTCTAATTCATGAACAAGACCACTGCAAACTGCATTTTAATAAGCACAATAGTGATGAAAATGAATGACACTCAGGAGGGTTGTAAAATTTTGTTCTGCAAATTACTGTAGGTCAGTAGGTAACCTGGCAAAATCAGTGTAGATTTGGGGTCCTGGTTTAAAGTACTGTGTGCATAGGATTAAATATTCACCTTCACAAGGTGTTGCAGGCAGGGTTCACATTATCACTCTCCCCAGAGCTGTCAATTATTTATCCTTGTATGAAAGTGGTGCCAGGCTTCAAGTGGGCAGGACATTCATGCAGACACCTCCAGAGGGATGAGCATGAGGAAACTCCATCCTCTGACAGGGAACTTTACTGAGGTAATGGCTTGGTGGCAATTTCCTGTCAAGAACTTGACTGGGGAGGGGATGTTTCATGTTTCCCCCAGCACCTCAACCTGAAACACCCCCAGGATGGGGGCCATGGCATTGGAGCCTCTTTGGTGCTAAAGGAACATCTCAATTATAACCACATGAGGAATGTTTCAGGTGCAACAGGCTGTGAAAATAGCCAGCTGCTAGCACTATCCACAGCCTGCCCTGAGACAACACAGAGACTACAAGGAACAAGTGTTTCTACCATTTTTTATAATAAGGAATTTCCAGGAAGCATCAATGGCATTATGCCATATAAAGATCTGGTAGAAAACAGGATTGGATGATGTTCAGTTGGCATCACAGCTGGACAAAGGGTGGATCATCCTCACAGAATATGAAGGAATAATGTAAAAATACTCATTGGGCAAACCATTCATATAAAGAAATGTTTCCTCATAGAGATTTAGGATAGCAGAGCAAACCAGTTCCATAGTTAATTTAGAAAATGAACCTGCGTTACAACTGAAAATATGGTAAATTTGTGGTTTTAAATGCAGAAAGTTGCCATGGCTAATGAGACTCCACAGAAGTGAAGTACAGCTTGAATTAACAAGGAATATTTGTTAATTAAATCCCCACAATAATTGGCACGTTTTCATATTTCAGTTCATATTTCAGGGACTGTTACACGGTAAAAATTACCAGGACTATACGCTCTTTGCTCTGCTTTTTTAAAGACAAAAGCTGTCATTTTGGTGAGGAAAATAAACACTACTAGTCAAAATTTGCAAATTTGCATATCTAAGGTAAGACCCTGAATCCTCTCCTGGGCAGCTAAAAAGTTATCTCATTTTAGGAAGCATTTTTAGATTTTACATCTGCCTACCAGTCCAGTGAGAGACATGTTAGGAGATGATGACTTCTCAGAAAGTTCTGCTTTTGCTTCTCAAATCTGGATTTATGAACCTAATTTCAGTTAGACTATTGAAAAATCAATGGTGTTCAGGCAGCAATTTGCCTACCAAACACTACTTACAGAGCAATACTAATTTTCTCACTAAGGCTGATGAACCAGTATTTACAAAAAATGAAAAGAACATACTAATCTCTTTTCAAAGACCATGAAAAAGGCTGCTTAACAAGTGGAGGGAAAAAAAAAATGTAGGGCAAGAAATATAATTTTGAGTTTCTGTGAAGATATCACATGCAATATAAGCAAGACCAAAAATAATCTCACAATAGAACCTGGCATTAAAAAAGATTAAAGGAGAAAAGAACCATGCAACCCAATCAAGTTGGTAAAGCCTAATTAGTAGAGACCCACCCAGAGATCAACAAAATTCATTCTTTTCATTTTGTAGTACAAAGAAGCTGCATATATTACTTGTATTAAAAAGCCTCTAAAATGAATTTAATTAACTATGAAAGGCTTGATTTTGCCTTTGGGCATAAGTAAAAACAGCGGCTGATTTTACAAGATGCACTGTGATCCCTGATTTTTGTGTAGCAAAAGCAGAATTAAAACCTTTAGGTTTCATTGCCTCTCTGAGCTCAGATAATTTTGTGGTCCAGAATTTAATTATATTTGCCCACAGTCACAAAGTTTGGGTCAGCACGTGAATTCAAATTCACACAGGGACAGTGTATATGTTTATTATAACTGTGAGTAATTCTTCAACTATGTTAATACTTCCCCACAATTGTATCAACACAGAAGGATAATGGAAATAAAGGATTTTAAATGAATGAAATCAGGAAATGCAAAGGATGTGTTGCTGACTGTGGAATTATCTCCTCTCTTTACCTCTTGCTTGGCTACCAGGGAATTCTGGCACACAATTCTCTCCTTCCTCTCTCCAGGAACTCCTACAGGCAATTGAGCCTACAGACTGTTTCCATGCAACCTTTAGGCTCTCAGCATGGCTTGTGAGAACTCACCCAGCACCTAGGATCTCTCTGCTTGGAGACTTTCAACACTTGACTGGGAACAGCCTCAAGAAACAGTGATTTCTGGCAGTATTTTGGAATGCCACCATGCTAGGGCAGCAGGTTGCCCTGAAAGCTGAGCATCCTGACCGGCCATGTCAAGTGCTTCCCCTCGTGACATGACCTCCTATTGCTGTTGGGGAGATTTAAAGGCTAAATACTGTGAACAAACAGAAAAATTGGCTTTGAAGATAATGCCAGAGGCACACAAAACAGAGCAGTGTGGATGTATCCATTAGTTCTACCACAGAAATGGTAATTACAGACTGAAACCATAGCAAATCACTTTGAGAATACTCTTCTTTTTTATAACAATTGAGTGGAAATATAATGGAAAACATGACAGGACATCTTTTCTCTACTGCTGTTTTAAAAGCTCTCAATGTCTTCTTTAACCTTTGATCAAACACCAACTACAAATATTTTGCCAGTCATTGCACAATGACTCTTCCTGAGCATATAATGAAACCCAGAGTTAACTTCCTTGAGTCTAAGCTGGAAAGTTTCCTTTCTGTGCAAGTGCAGCACTGGTCTATAGCAGGAAAGCAGAAAGGATGCTCCTTTGGAGAATGACTACTGAGTGGGCTTTTTAACAGCTTTGCCAAAGCAGTTCTATTTCAGACCATGAACTCAGATCTGCCTCCACAAGACTGATTCTCAGAGCCTTTTGCAGTTACTATTTTGCTATTCTGCATGTTAAGTCTCCCCATCAGCAAAACCAGACATAACCTCTCACATTTCTCTCTGTCAGCATAATTGTCACTGGTTTAGGAAGCCCATCCTGAGAAACTTTCAGCCTGCTTGGGAAACATCCAGGATTTCTGAAAGGGATTTTCAGCCACCTTGGGCAGTGCATATCAGAGCTGACCTGCACAGAAGAGTCACAGTTGCACTACTCATAGACAAGGAAGATTTTTGAGAGCTTTCAGCTATGAGGTGAGACCTGAACTAAGGCATGAGCTAACAGGATGCTCCCACAGGGTACACACATAAATATGTGTGCATGTCATAATTTGTACTAGTATAGTAATTTATTGGTGATTTCATAATCAACACACTTACTTTTTAACCCATAAACTTTGCATACTCAAACAAGTGTTCTCCAGGGCAGCAAGAGTGGAAAACAAGGAGAAAGGACACCACCAATGCTCATGTTTGCAGCAGCAGCTTGAGAGTGTGTCTTACCTTGACATGGTGTATCAGGTGCTCAACTTCATTCACCTTGTATGTCTCTATTCCCAACTCTTTGGAGAGCCGCAGCAGACGGTTCTGTGTTGGTCCCACATAAGCCCCTCCAAGGTCCACATATTTAACTTGCTTATTCTGGTTTATCACACACAACACACACAAAAGGGAAAAAGAGAAAAAACAAAAACCAAGAGATAAATCCTTTGTAAATAGCACACAGTTAAAAGAGCAATCCAGAGGAATGAAATTAAATTAAATACACCCAGAGCGTCTTGGCTAAGATTCTTCTCCCTGTGGAAAACAAATTCTTCAGTAGAGTTCTGGTGTGGGGATTACTGAGTTCATAACCAGCATGTTGATTATAATTTGGAGTTTATAACCAGAATAGGTGGCCCACTGTTACATTATAGCCTTAAAAAGAGGAAAGAGCCTGGCAGGCAGAGAGAGGGGAGAGTCAGAGACAGCTGTGCAGCTCTTGCTCAGTCAGGCATCTCACCAGTGACCAGTTTAAAACACACTATCCTAGGAAGCAGCACAGGATTTTCTAATTGGCAGAGTGAGGGGGATGTCCCATGCCAAGACAGAGCAGAAGAAAGCAGTGAAGGGAAATAGGGTTCTTCTAGCTCCCAACCAGCCCTGACACTCCTCTGCCCTACACCACTCTGTATGGGCCATGTCACAGCTCAGCTCAAGCCTCTTCACAGCATGGATGGCCTCATGGGTGTTTCTTCCACAGAGATTTCTGCAGTGTCTTTCCCCAGGAAATTATTTTGAAATGTAGCTCATTGTGTTCTCCTTCCCAGATGGGTGACTCCAGAGTTCAAAGATCACAGAAATACTGTCCCCACCATCATACCAGTCTTTCCCTACTCTTATTGGTACAACATCAGGAAATTTCCCACCTGCTGGTAATCTAGAAGTTTTCCCCCACATGGCACAGACCTGCAAGTATGAATACAAATAGTACAGTAATATATAAATGGCTCTGGGGATAATTACCCTTACGGTGAAAGTTCTTCCACCAACTCTGTCATTGGCTTCCAGCAACACCACATTCAAGCCTGACTCAGTCAGTAGCTTGGCTGCTGAGAGACCTAAAAGATAAAAGAAAAGCAATTAAAGAATACTTCTGTATATGGGCTGCACAGCTTTTGTGGCTTGATACATAAATACTCTCATAGCTGTCCATCCAAATCCTGAATTTTTCATTCAAACACTATGCCAGAGAGGGGAGGGGGTGGAATTAAAACCCTCAAAACCCAATAATCATTACATGGAACTGAAGCCACTCAATTAAACAGTTTGTTGTCCAATTTTACAGTGCTGAGTAAGTTTTGCACCACATGCTCAGGAATTCTGATGCATCAGCCAGCACTTGGTACAATGGTCACCCAGCCAGGCAGAGAACTTACAAACTTTACTGCTTGTACAGAAAGCTGTCCCCCCCAACATTTTGTTATTTATAACCCCAACGACAACAAAAAAGGAAGAAGTATTATTAGGACTGTCCTAAATTTGTGAAGTTTTCCCTGACACTTGTTGTATGTCTCTGCTTTCCAGTTCTGAATATTTTGAAGTACAGCAGCAAAGTTCCCACACAGTCAGGTCACAGAGTTCATCTCCAGAAGAACATGTGGTCTGACTAAGAGGTAGAATGTGCAGCTGTGTCTGGCAACAAGAATTAAAAGTATGGGTAAGCCTACCCCAAAAAATTGGTTTTTTCCTCATCTATTTTTTAATACATTTTATTTCCATCTTGTGACTCTTGAAGCTGAGACACCCAAGTGAAGGGTGAAAATAGAGGAGGTAATATCTCTTGTTGTGATGTTATAAATCCTACAACTGCAGTGGAAAATACCAGTGTCAAGCCCTGCAGCAGGAGTGCCAAGCTGCTGTGGGAATGAAAAGAACTAGAACTAGCACATGGAGGGAATCCAGCCCACAACCTTTCAACTTCCTAAAATCATCTCTGCCTTTTACCTCAGTACACAAGCTCAGATTTAAATAAACCAAGGTGCTTACTTTGGCCACATGTGAATGTCTAGTAGGACAAGAGCTCCATTCTAGCAGGCTGCATCATCCTTTTGAACCAACAGGATGTGTTGAATAAAGTTCAGCAAGAGGCCAGGCTGGAAGCCACACTCATACATCACAATTTATCCATCCTTTTCTGGCTCTCTGCCTTGTTACCATGAGAATGCAATCAGCTCCCTCTGTGTGTCCTAGTACATGCAGTTTTTGAGTTGTCATCCAAGCAGATTGTTCCAAGCAGAAAGCAGCCGTGGAAGAAGTGGCAAAAAGCACTGACAGCAAAAACAGATGGCCCAAGCTAACACGGCAGGATTGAATGAAATGAAAATGAAGAAAATATAGCAGTCCTGGGGAGAGACTACAGAACATTCTGGTCACCAACTCGTGGACTGGGACTAGAAGAACCCAGCCCTGTTCAAGGCTGTAGTGAAACTGCTACAACATGCTGCAGTTAAAAAAAAAAAAAACAATAAAAAAGAAAGGAAAAAAAGGTACAATAGTGTAGACCTATCTGTCTAATGAATTTGACATTTTCTGAAGAAAAGCTGCAGATGTTTCCATTAATACATCATGCCCTCCTGACTATTTTTTTTGCCCCTAGTTTCATGGGCTTATTTATCTTGGGTTTTCACATAAGTGTTGGTGAGAAAATCAGTAATGAAACTGATAAAGGTCTTTCCATACTTCCTACTGAGGAAATTATATTGCAAAAACATCTGGCTGGATCAGTGGCCTTGACTACACTCAAAAATATTTGAAGATACCAAGGAAGAACATAATACAGAAACAGCCATGGTATGCAAACATGGACAACTGCTTCAAACAAGTTGCAAAGAGAGATTGGCTTCTGGAGAAAAAACAAGTAACAAAACTCCTAAATAAATCTGACTTATCTGTTAAAGAAAAAATAAGTTACTTCTCAAAAAAAACCAGATGTTTCATCGGTTGGAAGAGGATCAATAGTAGTTAATAATTTACAGAATGAATGCATAAACTGAAGGCTGTTGTCACTGAAGGCCTCTCCTGGCTTTTCATGCTAACAGGTATTGAGTAATCAATTAATAGCATTCATTTACCAACACTGATTCAGAGATATGAGATTTGACTTTCTTTATTAAAATCTAATGTATAAACATTTCAGTGCAGCTGGGAACACAGGCAGTTTATTCCCAGGAGCTGAACCAACAGTGAAGTTTGTGAAAGGATAACTCCCTGGATTCCACTGAAATGCAGCTGATTCACAGCCCAGGTACCACCTCCTTGTCTCCTCCTGCACCTTTCATCCACCTGACTGCATCTATCATTTATTCCCCATGTTTATTTTGGGGCATGTGCCACCTTTCCCCCACTCCCTGCCACATTCACACTTGTTAAAGACAAGAGTTTACTCTTTCCTGAAGCAAAAACAAAAAACCAAAACAGTGTAGAGGGAAGGATCAGGCTCATTAATATCTCACTGTCCCACCCATGTCCATCCTCCAGCAGATCTGATCTCTGCAGGGGGAGGGATGTCCCTGGAGTTGGAAGATGTAGTCTGCAGGGTTCCCAAATCAAGCATTCCGTGATCAGTTCAAGGGGGGTGGCTTCCCCCCTTCCTCTCACCCACATCGGTGTTCTGGCTCCCAAGATTGCTGCACAAATCATCACAGCTATATAACAGGAAAAAGGATGGAAGAAGAGAGGGCAGAAGCTCAGGAGGGTCAGAGGACACAGCAAAGGAGCAGCAGATCTCTTAGCACACTGTCCTAGGTTACAATTTAAAGATGTGCCCAAAAGTTTGTATTCTGTCACCATCTGCTGAAACCAGGTGAGGCAATGATTCTTATCTCTGTGGGAGATATCCTCTGCTAATGGGCCATCTGTTAAAAACCAGGTGGGGCAATGTTCTTCATCTCCAGGAAGATACTTCTGTTAATGGGCCACTGAGTCCCAGTGCATGACTGATAAAATTACATCATCCCACTGGGAGATGCTCCACCCAGAGGGAGGAGCCAAGCCTTTCCTACCTAGATAAAAACTGAGATTTGGAACACCAAAGCAGCCCTTGCCCACTGGTTTCCAGAAGACAAGAGCTACCAGGATCACTGCCACAATTTCTACAAGACCACTGATTTGAAAAGAACACTTCATCTGGACTGCTACCACCACACTAACTAGCAGGGTGTCAGGTTGTATTTTGATTCTGCCAGTGGTTTTTCTTTTGTACTATTGCATGTATTTTATTTTTTTCTTCTCTTTTCCTGTTAAATTGTACTTCTGACTCAAAGTCAATCACTGGTTTTGATTTCAAAACCCTTACACACACACAGAACAGGATAACTCAGGGCTGCTGGTGACAGAGACCACAGTACAGTACAAGTGCCAGGTGGGAATGTTGCTGGTTTTGGTGTCTCACACATTGGGAATCCCAGTACTGCCACATCACTCCATCCCTGTTCCTGGAGCTGGACCCAAACTTGGCTCTTGGACTGTCACCATAATAACAGAGGGGACGGGATGCTGTGGAGGGAGAGCTCTGAGCCAAAGTGGTACAAGGGCAGGTAAAGCACCAGGAACAGCAACAAAAGAGTATTAAAATGGAAATTAACATTAGAATGTGAACATTATGGCATGAGGTTGAGGTTTGCTTTCCACAAACTAACAACTGCTGCAGAAAACCCCAAAACCACAACCTCTTTTCTGAGCAAGAGTCAGAGTGGCTCTCTCTGTGCACCAGTGCTGCAAACAGAGCACACAGGATACCTGTGAAGCAAAGCCTGGAACAATCAGTCACATGTGATATAAGGTCTCCTCTTGAGAAGTTTAACCCTTCACATTTCACATTCCAGCACTGCCTCTAACTTACCTGCCATTCTAACACACCACCAAGGAAAGGCAGATCTTTGAGATTGCCCCCATTCCTCACAAATGAGGCAAAGAGCTGCATTCAAATGCAAAAGCTATCCAAAACTGTGACTGATGCTATTATTGCTCCTATTTTATGCAGAGCATTTTGTCACCCAGAGGCAGCTTTCCCTCCCAGGAGCATTCCAGTAGAATCAGACCTGAATTGCAATATAAGGGCTCAGCCACTTTTGCCACCATTTCACAGAAGACAGAAATTGGGTCCAGTTTCCAGCACAGGTCAGCTTTTACAAGGGGCCACAGAGAGCCATATATAAACATATACAGAGAGAGAGATACAGCAGAAATCAAACAGTTAAGCAGCCTTACGTGCAGTTCTGCTCAAAGAATCAACAGGCAGATAATTAATGCAAACAACAAAGAAGCAAGGATGATTATTTGAAGCCCCAGACTGAAAATACAACCGTGTTTAGAGGATGCTTAACTGGGCAAGCCTCCATCTGTTACCATGACAACCTGGTACCCAACGCAGCCACCCAGAGATCCTGGTGGGAGATTGCCTCCCCCAGAATCCTATAATGCAAGTTCAAGTCACGAAAATCATTTATTTTTTTCCCCATCGTGCAGCACTCTGCATTCACACAGACTGGACTCAAATGTAATCATCACAGTAATTATTTCATATTCAGCTCCAACTTACTTCTTTCTTGTTTGATGTCTCTGTACCTACTAAACACCTTAAATTGCACCATTTCAACCTCACTTCCTGACATCAACAGCTTTCTTATCCTGAGAGAATGACTAATTCAGATTTTTAATTTATTTTTTTTTAAACATAATATCTTAAATATTTATGCTAGGTCAAAATCCAAATGGCTATTTCATAGAATTATAGAATCATTAAGCTTGGAAATATCCCCAAGATCATAGAGCTCAACCTTCATTATATATTTGTGTGTGTGTGTATTTGGATTATATATACTTGTATTATATACAGTACAAATATTAATATATAAATATATAAATATTGTAACATATTTATTATATTTATATTTGAATTGACCAATGTGAGAAGAGTCTCATTTTCATTTGAACCCCATGTGCCTACAAGGTAGCCCTATTACAAAATATATTTGACTATCTAAAGAGCATTTAAAAGTATATTTTTTTAAAAAACTGATTGAAATTTATTAACACCATTCTATTCTGCCTAGAATCAGCAATTTTACTGAAACACCCTTTTAATCTCAGCATTTCAACAAAAAAACCACTAGAAAGGACATGACTGGAAGTTCCATCTCTGAAAAGCTGTGAATTTCTGAAGGCATTCCTGTATTACTCACTACTTTATCATGTTCCTCCATATTTATTATCCTTTCTAGGAAAAAAATTTGCTTCTCTCATTTATATAATTATAAAAATCATCTACAAATTCTAAATTTTAATTTATGGAGGGAGCAAAGGAAATTCTAAGCCACAGGCATTCAAGTAATAGCTCCTAAGATGGCTGGCACAAAAAAAAATTGTTCACTTAACAACAATAAAAATTCCTCCCTTTGACTAAAATTGTACATTGAGCAGGAAGAAATGTTGCCATTAATACCTGTGCTCTATTGACTTGCAGGTCTTAATGCAGAACTTCCTCCAATTCAGGGAATTTGCCAACATTTTGCTCCCTGTATTTATTTTGACACAAAAGATATGTTTGCAAAGGTTGGGTTTTTTTGTTTTTGTTTTTTTTTCCTGGTTGTCAACCTGTTCAGCCACATCTAAATCACTGAGTCTGCAGAGATGTCAGGTAGCAGATGCTGCTCGACACAGCCAGTGGGCAGAGCAGCCTTGGTGCAGTCCAGAGCAGGAAACAAACATTGCACCAGGCTCAGCAGGAGGATGTGCCCAAAAATCCACCTTGGAAATGGGAGAGCACTCAGCCTGCAGAACCAGCACAGTCCTCTGCCCTGGGGTTAATGCAGAAATCCTGGGATGCAAAAGTGTTTCACAAGGCTGACAGCAAGAAGAGAAGGAAAGGAAACATTTGGTAATTGATTATGCACAGACAAGTAACACTTCAGGATCCAAGGTAAAGGAACTCAAGTATTTTTAACAGAATTATTCAATTATTCAACAGATGGATGTCCATGGATATTTAACACATTAAAGCTGTTATTTTAGTAATCTTTGTATTCTTCTTCTTGATCTGGAATAAAAATCTCATTTTGACCAGAGAGGCCACAAATTTGACTTCTTTTCTTAATTGAAGTGATGAATCTCAAAAGGAAAAAAAAAAAAGCATAACCCAACAAAAAAAAAATTTAATCCCTATCTGAAGTATCTAAAATGTAAAGAAAAAAACAGAAAATCTGTCAAAACCTACAAAAAGTTATAGAAGCTGGTACTGCTGTGGGATCACATGAGAAATACAACTTTCCTCACTGTCAGATGTCTTTGTACAATGTCCCTGACCTACCACCTTTGATGTTACTACTTTTTGATACTACCTTTGGAATATTTGCAAAATACATACAGCAAATAAATGAATTTGGCCAAAACTGCTGCACTGTACCCAAAGAAACAAAATCCATCTGTTAATGCTGCAGAAGGACATCTGGGGAGAACACCACCATTAGTGGTCAACACAGTTGCAGTGAATGAGGTCAGTAAGAAGAAGCTCAGAGGAATATGCCCCAAGCAGGTGAAGTAAATTGTGAAAGAAAGATAAAAAAAACACTCCCTCAACCAGGAATTAAGTTACTAGCATGTAAAAATTAGATGAGTTAGCAGAAGGATCTGGTTTGCTGTTGCTAAGACAGAATTGCTCAAAAATTCAAATAAAAACCCTCCTTGTTTATACTCAGGGCTCTCTGACCTCCTAAGAGATGTCCCCACAACATCCTGTTATTCAGTGCCATCAGCATTACTTACAGTTTCCATGTCACTGTGACCTTGGAGGGATGGAGGGCAGGACCAGGGAAAAGACCTCACCCACAGCCAAGGAGCCTTTCTGCACCAGTGGGATTTCTCCTTTGTGCTCCACAGCTCCCTTATTGCATTGCTGTGCTAGAAAGTGCAATTTAATAGCATTGGTGTTGTTTGTGCCCTAATGAACACAATCTGATTACTGCTCTGCCCCTGAGAGATCAAACCTGGCACTGGTCACCTTTACCTCTGTCACTCGTCATTAGCCAGCTAAAATGTTTTAATTGAAATAATGGCCTGAGACAATAATGCCTGCAAGGCATTATAGATAGGGATTGTAAATTAAACAAAAATCAAGATAGCAACAGCAACAAAAAAGCAAAACCAGCGTTGGCCCAGGGTCTGGGTGAGTTAAGGTGGCACAGAATAGTTCTGTAATGTTCCTCATGCTAAGGAGGAATTTTGCTCTTGTGAAGAATACTGTGCCTTCAGTAACCTTTTAACATCTCTAATTTGGGCCATCTTGACAATGGTAATTTAGATATCTGACTCAATCTTACCAAAGAAAATTCAAAAATTACAGTTCAGAACCTAAAACAATGGTAGAGCTGGGCCAATGTCAATTGTCACTCTTGGTGCCTTATCTTCATGTCTAAACAGTACAGTGAAAACCAGTAAAGCAACTCTTTTTTGACCCAACTATTTTGGCCATGGCAAAAATGAGCTGTTTTCCTAAACTCTATCACCATGCTGCAATTAATGCCATCAAAATGAATGTCACCCACCTAGAACATTATGGAGCTTAGGAAAACAACAAAAATTACAGTTTCAGAAACCCCAAGGAGCAAAAAGAGACATTATCAAGCTGTCTGCTTAAAATGTACATTTACTTAAAATATTTGTGCAAAGGACCTAACATTTCTGCCTAAGATACAGCACTCTATGAGCAAATATAATTCATTTCTGTTGGCATTTCATTGTCTAGCCAAGGCAATGAGTTTTTCTATCTGAGCTCTAATTCTGTAATTTTGTCACTGAGGTCAGTATGAGCATCCCCATGAGTTAATGGGACTCCATGGGAGCATAAACTCTAGTCCCAGCTTTCTGTGATCTCTTCTCCCTGCAGGAGCTCCTGCATGATCCATCCACAGTGCAGGGAGCAGCATTTATTAAGTTCTTAAAACCAGAATTACAAACATTCAGCCTACACTTGTCCCAGCACTGCAGCTGGTTAGGTGATACAGAACCTGGGCAGATATGAGGGAGATGACCAAAGTTGTGGGGTGTTAAGATCTAGCCCTGCCAAGCATGGGATGAAGACAATTGTGGAATTTGGGGGGAAACCAAACACCTTTGGTACAGTGGTACCCAGGCTTATGCACAGCTGTTCTGCCCAAGGCTTCCCTCATTTCCACTTCTTTTTACATCTGAAGTTCCCCTTGAAACTTCATATTGACAAAACTCCAGATTTTCAAAGATTGAGTATTTCTGATATCAATCATTTACTGTGTTTTCTTCATTTAATGGACTTGTCATGAACAGCCATTCCCACCTCACACTATAAAAGCATGTCAGAAGTTTTCTAGGCTTCAATCAGGTAAAAAAACCAAATCCAAACACATTCTGTGGGTCCTTTGTTATGGCTCCAGGTTATACTGAAAAGTTAAAGTTAATATCAATAATAATATTAATAATTTAATTATCATTTATACTCTGATATTATCACACACCCTCAGTCCCAGGGCCTCCTTTAGCTTAGGTCATCCCTTTCTCCTAGTTTACAATCTGAGCTGCCTCAAAACACAATAGACAAAACAGAGAGGAAAAAAGGACAGAGAGAACAACAGACAGATCATAGCACTGGATCAAATAAAGCTGAGCACAGTGAACTGGCTGAGGGTCCATACAGGCAGTTTCCTAAAAGCATCCTTTTAGGCATTACTATTATGAAGAAATCTACAAGCAAATAAAATGCCAGCCAGGTTTATTCTGAAGAATAGTTTTGTCTTCTATAAACAGCAATGTGGGGGAAAAAAAGGCCAAGCTGCATCTGAAAAATTCTGCAAAATTATGCAACAGTTGCCTCAGAAGAGAAATGCTTATCTGTTTTGCCAAGTCTTGCTTGTTCTCAAGTGAAGAATTCATTTTTTTTAGTCCTCTGAGAAAAGTAAATGCTAAAAAAGCACAATCAACTGCAAGAAGTGAACTTAAAAAATAAACAGAATGTCATTCTCATATCTTGACATTAAAGGTCAATGTGTAATTTCCCAGATTTCTCAGTATCTAGTGACTCACAGGTGTTCACCTAGGCCAGGCTGGGCAACAGCAAAACCCAACACACCCATCATGTCCTCATTCCATGGCTATCCATATCGTTTCACATTTTAATTGATCTTCAGCTAATGAATTGCACACAAATAACACATAATAATTACAGATTTATATTGAGCATCTCTCAATGTCACTTCCAAACAGCCCCAGAGACTGTTTGGAAATTCCTGTCACCGTCACAGCCCACATATACAAGTAGGTGTGTACACACACAAAGCTAAATTGTAAAGCCTGCAAGAATTTATGAACATTTTATTTATTTAAAAAATAAGATGAACCCTGCTGAAAGCCCAAACCATTCTCCAGCTGAGATACCAAAGGCTGATAATGTGCATGTCATGAAGAGAAGCCCAAAAGAGAACCCCAAAATCAGATGACTTGTGACTTCCATCCATCCATCTCTAAGTGCAGGCAGGAAGAAGTTTGAGCCAAAGAGTTCATAAAAACATCACTGCTAGCAAAGAAAAAAGGCTACCACTAGAATTGTACCATTCTGATAGAATGTGTAGGGACAAAAATGGTGAAGGAAGTATAGAAGAAATGATAAATATCCAAAGTGGAAAATAAAAGCATTTACAACCTTTCTGTTCCTCATTGATACTCATTGTTTAGCATAAATCACTGATTCAGCCTCTGGCCAAGCTACCTCATAAAAAATTAATTCACATTGGAACAAAATAAGTGTCTTGAGCCAATATTTAATACATTCAAACACAGATTTATCACTCAAGCAAAAATGAACCCAGTTTACACTCAAGCTGTCCTGGTAATCCAGGTAATCATGGTGCACAGTATGAACCTGCTGTTTGATCAGCTGCTGCTCTGTGCAGTCAACTGAACAGACTCAATTCAATGTTTTATATATGAATTATACCATCAAGATAAAAACCAGCTGCCTGGGAGGCAGGAGGCTACAGGGGCATCTTTCCTCCCCACCCTCCTCACTTCCAGCTGTGTGGAAACTGAAAAGCATGAAAAACTTGAATAGTACAAAGTAATATCTGTAAGATGAGCAGGTTTAAAATAAATCAAAGTTTCAGGGAACTCTGTAACCACCTGAAAAATGAAGTGCCAACAGAAGCCAGGTCACCACCACAACTTAATCTTTGTAAGATGCCCAAGCCTCTAATGAGCCACAGCCAGATTCTTCAGTGGTAAAAGTTAGTGCAGCTGTGATTTATTTTGCCAGATGTGCCAGCTACTAGAAATAACCCAAAGGTCTCAGACTTCCTAGACTAGACCACCCGTTCTTCCAGGGATGGTTTTCACTTTGCATTCCCCCATCCTTATCCCTTGCTCTCCTTTCCTCTACACAATCACACACAGACCCCCTACAAAAATCCCAGTGCCCATCATTTCCTCGGGCATCTCCCTGCTCTCCATCCATGGCTGCTGCTGCTCCTGATGCTGTTAGGAGCCCACAAAACTCACACAGTTGAGTCCTGGCATAGGAACAGAAGGCTGCTCTTCCCATAAACAATATTCTCACTGTTTCTTGACTGGGTCAATACAACTCCTCTGTGGCTTGTGGCACTTTTCAGCACCTCTTTATTACTCATCTATCCAGAACTCAGGGTCTCCCCAAATGAGACCCTGATGACCATTCTTCTTTCTCTTCCCTTCAAGTTCCCAAACTAAATAAGGGTTTGTGGAGAAAATAGAGTTTTCCAAGTGACTTTATACTGATTTTTCTTTTAAGCAAGCTGTTTGAACAGAAAACTGACAGGACAGAGAAAGTGCAAAATACAAGAGCATGGGTGGGTTATTTAGAAGAATGCTAGTCATTCATGGTTTAAATACCAATGATCTATAATGCACCCTCACTGACCACTGAAAACAGAAAAAAAAAAAAAAGTTAAAAAATAATAATGCAGCATTACAAAATTATAAACCTTAGACACGAATCGGTCCACAAGGAAAAAAGAAGACTAGTGGATTAGATGAATGATCACATTTTGACCATCCTTCAAGGTAGCAATAATAATAATAATAATATCTGACATAAGTTTATAAAGATGAAATAGGTTTTCAGGCCAGAGGGAAAATCATGTTAAGTTCAAAAATGGCTATATAAAAATTAAATGATTGAAACTTTATTGAGATGAATGTAATTTCCTCAAGAAACTGAAGCCTGGTTGAAGCCCTGGAGTCCTCACCACAAAAAAGACAAGGACCTATTTTAGCAGGTCCAGAGGAGGCCCACAAAGAAGATCCACGGGATGGAACACCTTTTCTAAGAGGAAAGGCTGAGAGAACTTGGTTTGCTCAGCCTGGAGAAGAGAGGGCTCTGGGAAAACCCTGTAACAGCTTCCAGTGCCTAAAGAGGCTTATCAGAGAGATGAGGATGAAATTCTTAGCAGGGCCTGTCACAATAAGGGATAATGATTTTAGACTGAAAGAGGGTAGATTCAGATTAGATGTAAAGAATAATTTCTTACAGTGAGGATGGTGAAACGCTGGACAGGTTGGACAGGAGAGGTGGTGGGAACATTCAGAGCCAGGTTGGATGGGGCTCTGAACAACCTGATCTAGTTGAAGGTGTCCCTGCTCATTGCAGGGCAGCTGGAATAGATGATCTTTAGAGGTTCCTTCTAGCCCAAACTGTTCAATGACTACAATTCCTCAGGAATATGACTGATCTTAGAATCATCCCTGAGTGCTTTGTAAGTACATCATGACACATTCTCAGCAAAGAAAATCCAAAGGAAGGTCTCCAGTAATCTAGGGCCCTGCTCAGTAAACTTTCATGACCATGATAAACTTCACTGCTGTATCAGTGCACTCTGTGAAATAACTGCTACAGAACACAGACAGAACACAAAGGCAAACAATTCCTGTTTTGGGAAGGAGCAGTGAGACAACATGGCATTTTATCATGGAATAACATAACTATTTAGTTACAGTTGTCAGTTGTGCTATGGAGAAGAAAACTGTGGCAGTGGGAAATGTGCCAAAATCCCCCACATTGTTTACATACAGAATAATAACTTCTGAAGAAGAAAAGCCTTCTGAAATTATTAAATTAGGCATAAGGCCTAATTCATTGTCATTAGCTGCTGTGCAAGATATGTAAATACAGAGCAAACTCTCTGCTGGTTTATAATAATGCAAGCAGCATTGGAAGTTTACCTCTGAGACTATCAGCTGTGTAAGTCCACATTGCTCAGGCTGCTCAGGCAGTGCAAACATGAATACACAGCTTTTTGGCACATCCCTCCAGATTTGGGTAAGACTACATACACACACCAGTTGATAGAAGTACCTCCAGTAGCCAACAGTATCCTTGTCAACACACTCCTGAGATCATCTTAGACAGCCTGAACACTCCAGGATGGAGCAGAGCAGTGGGCTGCTCATCCTAGTTAAACACAGGCACCAGTGTTTAACCCAGCCCTGGGTCACTGTGGTGTCTGACATTGTGTTATTTGCTGGGGACTGACACTGACCACTCATTACAGCAGGGGAAGCACAATGAATTGCATTTCTCTAAAATAACTCCTGAACTTGATGGTGCCAAGGAGTAAAATGAGCAAATCATGCTTCCAAAGTATGCAGAATGTGATCTTTTGGCAACCTCTTGATGCTACAAGAAAATGAAAGAAAGACAAGCAGGCAAGGATAAAACACAGAGGATGGACATAGAGGATGCAGGTGCACATCTGTGGTCAAGATGATCAAGCAAAAAGTTTTTAAATGTGTCTTCATGGAAGGAAGAAGAGCACAAAATTGAAATACTTACTCTTTCCATGTCACTATCTTTGATCAGGGAAACCAAGTTTCCCAAGACAACAAGCTGGCAGTGTCTATGTGAAAAAATAATGCAGAGCATCACACACTTGATCTGAACCAACTCCCTAATGCAAACAAACACCAATCCCCACCTCCAATGTGATTAGGTTCTGGTCAAGTGCTTGACCAAACTCTGACAAATCTCACCAACTAAAAGCACCCCTGCAGGTGGTTGTCCAAGCAAACAATGCACAAGACTTGCTTACAAAGAGCTTTCAGCCTCTCCTGTTTTGAATCAACCAAAAACAAAACAAAACAAAAACAAACAAACAAACAAAAAAACCCAACAATTTAGCAGCACATATAAGAAAATCCTGTGGACTTTCCAGTTTGTAAACTTTGATTCCCTACCATGTATTTCCCATAATAGCTTAACATATTTCCCATAATAGACATAACAGCAACTCCTTTTCCAAAGTTTTGCCTTCCTAACTTACCTTTTCCTCCCTACCATATAGTTTTCACATTTTGCTGAACAGACTGAATGAACTTTCCCTAACAACACACCCTTTCATAATGGTTAAATAAGCTAATGGAAAACCTTTCTTTAACGATGCATCACCCTGGGCCTTGTGAGATGAGATGGCTCCTGCAGGTAGACTGGAAAGCTTCTTATCAAATCAACTCTCAGACCAATTAGGAGGTCTCAGACAGTGAATTACAAGAGCTGTCCCTGCTGCCTAGGCTACCAAACTATTTCACAACATTATGCAGCTGCTTTCTGTTCTGTTTACTGTGCATTGCCAAGTTGTTTTTTTTAAATGTGAAATGTCCAGAAGTCAAATGCAGGTTCCATCCAATTGGCTCATACTGCTTTAGCTGTGAGAGGGGTTGAGAAAAAAGGAATAACTTCCTGCTGGCAGAGACAGAGATAGGTGACTAAAAATGTTAACCAAGAGCTTCAACATGTCAACTGACAGGAAAGTGTCCTGGATTCCCTCTGCCAGAGTGCATCCCAGAAAGGGTGACATTCCCTGGAGAGGGTCAGAGTGTTTCCACTGACTGACCCATTCTGGTTCATCACAAACAGCTATTTCATCCATGCCCTCATTTGGTTTTGTGGGCTTTTTTCTTCTCCAAATGGACATCTAGCATAGGACTCCCAGACTAGTAATGTCCTCCAAAAACATTATCTTGTTTGGTAAACCATCTTTTCAGAGGAGGAGTATTGAGACATTGTAATTTTTTACTGCAGGGCAAAAAGAAACAAGTATCTACTGAATATTATGTGTTGTATCTATAGTTTTCTTACAATGTGTCCCAGAATTGTTTTAAATAACAATTTTGCCCTCTGCATGACTCTATTTTTAAACAGATAGAGTACCATCAGATAATAGCCCTCAAAACACCTGGTCTGTTTTGGGATGTTTTGGTTTCATTTTTATTTTTAAAGTAACTTGAAAGTGGTTCACAGATGCAGCGAGAGCTACTGTAATTATACAGCACATTAAATTGTCACACAAATTAAAAGTGAGGCTTAAGATGAGTAGAGAGGACAGTGGCATCTCAATAATGCAAGAATAGGTATAGAAAATATTTTTTAAACGCAACACAACAGGATGTTATGTTGTCTTACAGAATGTTTTGGTTCTAAAATTAGAGGAATATGACAGGTGGTTTGTGCACAGCAAAACACCAAGCATACATCAAATAACATTACAATTAAGAAAAGACTTCACCTTTAAGGAAAAAAAAATCAATTAACCTCACTTTGATTGTAAAATCTGTGCACTAGAGATTTAAGACAAGTATTTTCTCAAGTAGGACTGGCATAAATTTAGGATAAAATCTGGTAATTTATGTGAAAACAGAACAAGGAAAGCAGTTCCCAAGGGAAAAGCAGGGACAGGAAGAGACTTTTGAAAACAAAAACAGAAAGCCTTTAAACAAAATCTCTGAACAGATTTCAAGATGTTATTGAAGTAATTGGTGTCTTAATTAAGAAGATAAGCAAGTTTGATGATGTCACTTTATAGTTTTCTCACAGTTGTTTTGACCCTCATGCTAGAGGAGCCTTTCAAAATAAAAGAGAGGACTCTAAGCAAAGAGAAGAACCTGTCAGGATGCACATTCCAGCTCTAAGAGGGTCTGTTATGCTTCTGAACTAAATATTCTTTAGCACCAAGCATTCTGCATGCAATGTGTGGTTAAGCATTTTCATATATGCTTTTTGACCCTAGGAAATTTTCCTTCAAAATATTTGGTTCTAATCTGCACCATTTGCAAAAAATTTCAAACAGTTTTGTTGAAGTTTTACCCACAAAATAGAATCTACCTTTAGTAAATCCTCATATTCCTCAAAAGTTTTCATTACCATCAATGCTACTGAGTTTACCTGACAAATTCAGGAAAGCCACAGACCATTACTTTGACTTGAAAGAAATGAAGACTACTTTTGAGTAGATTTTCATTACATAAAATTTAAATTCTTTAGTTTTATTCTTCCCTTTTATCAAACCTGCAATAAAATGATTCAGCAAAGCAAGTGGCATCTCCAGATAAAAGAACAGAGACTGCCAGGGTTGTGAAGGCCTCTGCACTGTTATTTCATTATCTGGTTTTTCACTCCTTAAATTTTAGACCCTGCTAATGACATCTGGATAAAAAGACAGGCAGAGATGCTGCCAAAGAGGGTCTGAGCCTGCAAATGGAGCTTGCTTGACTTAAAGAAATAAACAGAAAGGAGAGAGCCAAGTGGCAGCTCTGTGACACTTGTTTGTTTGCATCCTCCTGCTGGCACAGCAAGTCTTTGTTTGCTCTGCAATTACCTGCTTTGCTCAGGGCTCCAGCACACCTCGATGTGACAAGAGCCTTCTGCTGCTTTTACAGGCAGCAAACCCAGAGCCTTGGTCAGAAGAGCCTCGGCAGCTCAAAAACAGAGACTTTCTGAAGGAACACACACCAGCTGTGGAGCAGCAACAAACCCAGACACCAAGGAGTGCCTCATTTTAAAAATCATACTCTGGTGGACAGGAGAAGGGATCTCTGCAGCAGCTGTGCATGTTAGCAGGGGTTTTAAATCAGTGTAAGGAGAGCTAAAGCCCTGTTTTCACCACCTGGCTGCAAGCTCAATGATTTACAGACAAGCAGGAGCTGTACATAACACCTAAAGGAAAGTGACTGGAGAGGGGCACTTATTCAGCAGCAATTTTTGTTCCTGTATGTTTTTCCAACCTTTGTGGGAAGACAGGAGAAAAGTTGCTACAGCATGACACAGGAGCATTTAGCATTGGTGGGTATTTAGTAAAGAGAAGTAAATAGAAAACTGTTCCCCCTGCCACTTGCTGCTGTCTACAGGTGGCAAAGAGTGAAGCACGCGATTTACCACCCTTAGCACTGCTTCTCTGAACTGATGCTCTTCCAGAAAATCCTCAGTGGGCTGTGCAGCCCTGCCATGAAAATATTCCCATGGCAACCATGAATAACAAGGGCAGTTTAAAAGCTGTTACACTGACTCTCACTCCGACTCATTCAACTGGGGCAACGAAGCACTACTGCTACAAAACCATGCCACTGAAAATGTTTTTGTTTACAAGGCATGAACAGACATTTACCAAGGGCTAATTACTTTAATTGAGTTACACTGTGACACAGGGTGCAAGTTAAAAATTAGCCATAACACGGTGTTCAGAATTCACTGCACTTTATAGAAAAGCCATGGTTAATTTTTGCTGTTTGTATAAACATACTCGAAACACTCAAACATTATTCAGCAGTTTGTTATCAGAGAATCATCCTTAGGAAATAATACCTGTGATTTTGTCTCTGCATTTTGTATATCATTCAAATTGCATGCTACACACCTTAACATGATGGTTAAACTAGACATCTAGAATTATACATAAGTAAATAGTGGAAATTAAAAGCCATTTGGAAAATGGATGGACAAAATCACATTTTGTAACAGATCTCAAGTAATTGTTTGTGGTTTGGCAGAAGGTACTACTTGGTCTGTGCATGTGTGCATGCTCTGAGGAGACCACCACATGGCACAGGAGCTGTCACTCCACACCTCCCAGTGCTAAGGGACCAAAAAGCAACTGTTTGATCTGCCAGAGGCACAGGGGAAAAAATCTACTGCTGCTGGACAATTTATTTGGCACGTGCATCTGGAATAAAATGCACGGGGGAGAGGTTCACTGGGCAGGCACAGAGGCCTCCTAGGCCAGCCTGGGTTAAAACCAGCTGGTTGTCACTCAAGTGCAAGAAGGCTCCAGGCTCCCAGGGCTGTCTGTCCATTCTGCCAGGCTGCTCATGCTCTCATACCTGCACCAAAAGGGGAGCTAGAAACTTCCTATTCATCCAGCTGATTGCGGGCATTTTTCCTTTATGCCTCTACCTGCGCTGAACAAAAGGCAGCCAAGGATTCAAATTAATCACATGTGACCGAGGGCCTCTGCCAAACACCCCTGGACTGGGTGCAGAGAATGCTGAGTGCTTCTGGCCTCACTCATCCAAAAGATACAGGGGTACTGCACAAGTTCAGGGGATGCCAGGACTGGGCAGTGGAAGATCCAGAAAAATAAAATGGAAATCTATAAAATAAAACTGAATTTTAAAAAAAATAGTAAACTGAAAAATATTAGTAAAAATGAACAACAATGGATATAAATGATAATTAAAATAAATTATTATGAAAATTAATTAGTAAATTAGTAATCAGTAAAAATAACAATGGAAATAAATAGTAATAAAAGAATAATGAAAATAAAGAATAATAAAAAATAATAAAAAATAAAGACTAATAAAAATAAGGAATAATAAAAATAAAGACTAGTAAAAATAAACAATAATAAAATAAATAATAATAGAAATAAGTAATAATAAAAATAAATAATAATAAAGCCAATTATAAATTATAAAATAAAAGTAAGATACAAATAACTGAAATAACACTAGAATTGAAATGATTCGTAGTTTACAACGATAAAATGCTGCCTGCACCGTACGGCTCCCCGCCCGAGCGATGCTCCAGGGGCTGTGCTCAGCCGGCTGGAGGGGCCGGGCGGGGGTCGCGCATCCCCGGCCGCGCTGCCCGTCCCGACCCCGCACCCACCTGAGATGCCGCCCCCGACCACGACCACATCGCATCGCTCGGCCATGGCGCTGCCCGCTCCGGGAGCTCCGGCTCCGCTCCCGCTCCGGCCCCGCTCCGCTCGGGCTCTGCCGGTCCCGCCCCGGTCCCGCTCCGTTCGGGCTCTGCCGGTCCCGCCCGGCCTCCGGCACTGCCCCGCTCCGGTCCCGCCCCGCTCCGTTCGGGCTGTGTCGGTGCCGGTCCCGCCCCGCCGCTGGCACCGCCCCGCTGCGGACCCGGCCCGGAGCTGCTGCTGTGTGCCGGGCGCTGTGTGCCGAGTGCCGTGTACTGTGTGCCGGGCGCTGTGTGCCGAGTGCCGTGTACTGTGTGCCGGGTGCTGTGTGCTGTGTGCTGTGTGCTGTGTGCTGTGTGCTGTGTGCCGGGCGCTGTGTGCTGTGTGCCGTGTGCTGTGTGCTGTGTGCTGTGTGCCGGGCGCTGTGTGCTGTGTGCTGTGTGCTGTGTGCTGTGTGCTGTGTGCCGGGTGCTGTGTGCTGTGTGCTGTGTGCTGTGTGCTGTGTGCTGTGTGCCGGGCGCTGTGTGCTGTGTGCTGTGTGCTGTGTGCTGTGTGCTGTGTGCTGTGTGCTGTGTGCTGTGTGCCGGGTGCTGTGTGCTGTGTGCTGTGTGCTGTGTGCTGTGTGCTGTGTGCCGGGCGCTGTGTGCTGTGTGCCGGGCGCTGTGTGCTGTGTGCTGTGTGCTGTGTGCTGTGTGCCGGGTGCTGTGTGCTGTGTGCTGTGTGCTGTGTGCTGTGTGCTGTGTGCCGGGCGCTGTGTGCTGTGTGCCGGGCGTTGTGTGCTGTGTGCTGTGTGCTGTGTGCCGGGCGCTGTGTGCTGTGTGCTGTGTGCTGTGTGCTGTGTGCCGGGTGCCGGGTGCCGGGTGCCGGGTGCCGGGTGCTGTGTGCTGTGTGCTGTGTGCCGTGTGCCGGGCGCTGTGTGCTATGTGCTGTGTGCCGGGCGCTGTGTGCTATGTGCTGTGTGCCGGGCGCTGTGTGCTATGTGCTGTGTGCCGGGCGCTGTATGCTGTGTGCCGTGTGCCGGGCGCTGTGTGCTATGTGCTGTGTGCCGGGTGCCGGGTGCTGTGTGCCGTGTGCCGTGTACTGTGTGCCGGGCGCTGTGTGCCGAGTGCTGACCCACAGCCCTGTCCTGCCTCCCGCACGGGTTCGGGAGCGGATCGGCCCTGGCTGAGCAGCGCAGCTCCCGATCGGGGGCTCTCTCCGATCTCTGCTTGGTTGTGTTGGCAGCCACTTCTGCCGGAGGGCACCTGTGGCTGCCAGGGTAGGGACTCAGACGCCAGAGCAGCTGGTGTTTTCCTCTGAACCCCCCGAAATAAGGGTTGGTGCTGAGTGCTGTGTGACAGTGACACGTGTCACCTCTCCTCCAGGCACAGAGCTGTGTGTGAGACCACCCACAGGGCAAAGCCTGGCTCATCCAGTGTCATCGCATCCACCGCGATGCTTTAGGCTGGTCCCTTCCACACCCAGCAGAGCCTTCAATGGCTCAGGTTTCTGCTTTACTGTGAGGGTGGCACCACGAGAACGGGCTTTGGGGACGGTCAAAGCACGGAAATATCCTTGGTCTGGTGTATCTGTTCAGATCCATCCAGCAGCCACATCAGTCACACCTGACCTGCCACACTCAGCAGGCTCAGGGCAGAAGGTTCCCAGCCCCAAGACATCCTCTGAGACATTTGCTCAGTCTCTGTCACTCTCCATTTCCTTGGGCTGTACACTGGGAAAAGCAGGGCCATGAGAGTCTGGAGAGGGTTCCTGTCGCTCTCCCATAATACCTCAAGTGAGAGTTTGTGGGGTTCTGAGAGGCATCTGTGATGTAAGTCATAAATATTGACTACAATATGTACAGTCCTGCATTTTTAGGCAAAATGGGAGGGAAGAAAATTTAAAGGGATAGCAATAGAGTAAAAATAGAAACACATATTCTTACTCTGATTAAAAGAATCTGTCTGATTAAATCAAATTCCAAGACTTTTTTATCCTGAGAGAGACACAATTATCAAATTATCAGAAATAATGGTTGCGGGGACATTTCAAATCCCATATGAAACATGAAGATTGGGAAAGTCTATTCCAAAAGCAGAAATGGAAAATTGTATGGACTCTTGTCAGGGGTAGCTATGGTTATATTTATGTATTTAGTGTCAGGTGCCACAACCTCCTAATGTTCCAAATATATATTCCTGGGATTCTTCTGTTTTCCTATTTCCTTTCTGATTCTTCTGATTCCTATTTTTCTCTCGTGGCTCTGAGAATTAATATCCTTTTTACTTTTTTTTTTTTTTTTTTTTTTTTTTTTTTTTTAATGCAAGTGTTTTAAGCAGAAGGCTGTTTTGCCTGCATTTGAGGGTATGTGGTGCACATCCTAGAGTCACATGAAGGTCCATGGGAGTGTTGGAGGACACAAAGCCCTAAGAGGGCTCCTGTTAAGATACAGCAGAGCAAATATCTGTGTTATTAAGTCTGTTTCTGTATGTTCATGGACACATTATATAATCCTGCTAGTGAACAGATCTAGCACTGCTTAGAACAGGCCAAACCTCTCCCAAAGCCAGGTTGGTGGGTTTTCCTTCCTCTCTTCTGCAATAACTCTGGTTCAAAGGTTCATTTTTTTCATCTCAGTGGCTTCTGCTTCTGAAATGTTTACACCATGTGTGATGGCAACCCCAGCCAGTGCCAAAACCAGCACACCACAGTACATTTAGACAGGTACTGTATTCCCCTCTTTGCTTTCTGTTTGCAATGTTGTGATGTTCATCAAGCACTTTAGGATCCTCAGATACTGGGATACACATTTGCTGACCCTAATAATGATTTCATACACAGATCCCAGTCCTAAAGTATCTGTCTTCAACAGGTATGAGCAAATGGTGTACATAACTCTAATAAAGACTCTTTGATGGCATAAAGACGATGAGTTGCTTTTTTGTTTTGTTTTTTGTCTAGAGCCTCACATTTAATCACATTAGGATTCAGTTTCTGGTTTTTATGGTCCCATTACTTCTCTCATCCCATGTGGTTCTAATTAAATAGATAAAGTGTGTTCTGCCTGGATTTTTGGCACATTATCCTTTGAAAGCATGATGTTAAAAGCAGAGCAAACTTTCTGTGAAAACAGAGCAGCTGAGAGCCTCCATGTTGTCTCACCTCAGACTAGAGCTTGTTTGAGATAAACTACATTGTTTTCATAAATTTTCTTAGGTTCTCTGATACTGTGGCAATGAAATAGCATAATAGCTATGCACTCTGGTGGAAAAGGTACTGAGAGCCATGGACTAAGTCCTGAGGATTTAGTTGAGAAAAGTTGATGAAGTAGGGGTCAAAGCCAGAGATCTCTGCACTTACAAAGTGTAAGAGGTAGAATTTAGGCACGTGATTCATCACTGTCTGATCAGTAGCTGGCAAAACCACTGTGCAGCTTTTTAAATTACACATACACTCAGTTTCTACTCCTTAAATAATAGTGCATTTTAAAAAAAATTTTAAAACCACAGTTTTTTTGTAGTTTGTTATGTGTTACAGTTGTTCTTCAACATGTTCAGGGGAAAGTATCTTCAGGACAAGCTATTTCACATCTCTAAAATTTCCTACTGGCAAGTAAATGGATGTTAACATCACCTTTATTCAAAGCAGCAGAATGGATTCCTCTGTTGCCTGCAGACTATATTAGCACCTGCTTCAGGTGCAGGGGTGGATTGAAGCCAGGAATTCTTCCAAACTCCTGGTCTGAATGCAAACCCCCACTGTGCCAGGTCCCTGTCAGTGATCCCTGGGTGCTCATCCTCCTCCCACCCTTTTCCACCACTGTTCTGAGGTGCCCTGAGCCTTGGTGCTTTCAGGCACCCAGAGAATTGGTGTTTGCACTTCATCCCTGGTGGAGGGTCCCTCAAAGGAGGGGTGCACATGGCTTGACACCTCCCTAATCTGTGACAGGCCATGCTGCTCTCCTCCTCAGTGCCTTTGTGCTTGCTGAATACTGATGTTGCAGAAGACAAGTAAATTTAAATACATTTCTAAACATATACTGTATGCAGTTTCAAATTTTCCTCATGCAATCAGTGCAGAAATTGTGAAAGCATGTCAGTGCTTTTGAAATACTGCACAATTAAATGAGCATAAGCTGCATGCCAGGCTTTCCACTAGGGGAAAACTGCTGCAAGGTGTCTCAGCAGGTTGTCTAGTCTGTCCCTGCACTCTACAGTGGCATCAGCCATGACTGAAATCCATCTTGATTAGCAGTGAATGTTAACTGGAGAGGTAAATGTTAATAGCCAAGAGTTTTAATCCAGCATACACAGCCTGACATTCATCTAGAGCTAATAAGCAAAAATTGAATATTTTATCAATCAGATTGCATTCAAGGTAGGGCTGATCATTAAATGTAAAACCTACAAGATTAAACCTATTAGTAGGAGCAATGAGTGAATGTAAACATTCACATTCTGAGCACACACAGAGCCACAGCACAAGAACAGAACAAGGGTCTGACTACCACAGCAGCCAGGCCTGCAGCTGCCTGGGGATGGGACAGGGATCATGGGGACCCCCAAAGGAGGGTGGCAGCCCAGGCCTGTCACACCCCCAGGCAGGAGCAGCACCCAAAATCAGTTCCCTACTGATGCCATAACTATTTAATACAAGTGCACAAGTTTTTGGAACAAAATAATTTTAACTTTCTTATTATTATCATCTGTCTATGTGGATGTAAGGATCTTCCTGGCCAAAAGGGTATAGAGGCAGCCTCCCAACCAGGAGGAGAGTTATGTAGGCTCTAACCCAAAAAGGAGATAGTCACATGTCCCCTCATTAGTCCTCACAGAAAAGCCATTCATCAAGACTGCTTGTGTAATGAGACCCCAAGAAGGAGTGAAAGAAAACTGATGGGATGTCTCAAAGCATTCCAGCTATCCTACTTCATAGTCTCTGGTTTTTTCCCATCTGTTTGTCCTACTGAGCCCACTTTTACAAGTCTGTGACTGGTGTAACCACCATTCTGAGGGAAGGATTAAATATAATAATGGTAATCATGCAAATATATGCATACTTACTAATATAACCAACAAAGAAAAATCAGGAGAATACTCTTAAACTAGCATAAATTAATTCCCCAATGTCAAGCTTATCCTTGCACTGTGCTAATCTCTTCCTGACGATTAGCTACAGTTCAGGCTGATCCAATTTCCAATTCCTTCTCTTTTTTTGCAAGATTTTCCTCCAAAAGAAATCCATTTTCAGGTTTGTGGTGGAGTTCACTACTGTTATTAGCATGAATATCTGCATGCAGAGGTGCTTGGCACTGCCATGGCATCTGGGATGTGGACTTGTGCCAGTTTCTAAAGACACTTTGAGTTTGTTCACTGGTAATGTCAGTTCCTGCTATGCAGAATTCCTGGGGGATGAGTCCACAGGTCACCCATACAGGCAAGGATAATGGCAGAATGGAAAGCAAGGTTTTATGTAGATGTAAAGGAGTTAGGAAAGTTAAAGTACCTTAGAAGGGACTATATTCTGCTTCAGACAGAGACAGACTGAAGGACAGACTTAATCAAAGGGTGTTGCTCAAAAATTATCTGTGTTTTTAAAGTAGTGGCCAGAAGACATGTTCTGAACTGAAAACCAACAGCATTTGCTATGTAGTGCCTATTTTTTTACTGTCCCTTGTTTAGAATCTATCTGAGCTCAGTTCTTTTTCTCTTGAACTAGAGGAGCAAAAGCTAAGGATGCAAAGCAGATGAGAACTGTGAAATTCCATCTCCTGCCTCTAAACAGCATCCTGTGCAAATGCATCAGCATACTTCAGAGCACATGAGGAACTGGAACACTTTCATCCCTTTAACAAAAAACCTACCATGTCCTTCACAATAACCTAATCTGCAGAGTTCCTGAAGAGACAAGCTATGCCTCTCAGTCATGCCAAATGTTTTCTTGTGAATAATGGCTGGTGACATTTTATTTTCTCTTGATCATGATGGTCCTGCTGCTTTGCATCTATGGAAGTCACAGCACACTGTTTCCATCTGTCACTTGAAAGATAGCCCCCTTCCAGTCTGTCCACTACCAGCCTTCATTATTAACTCATTGCTGATTTATTTCACCTTTATGGGAGTCAAAAGAAACTCCTAGGTTTGCATTCCTCTGATTCCTCTTTATCTTCCCCTCCATGTTTCTTTTGCTTCACTCCCTAATTTTTGGCTGTGGTGAAATAGTCCATCATCAGTAGCAAACCTGTTTTTTCCTGAAGGAAAAAAACATAGAGGAAGATATTCCAGAAGTCCCTACAGTGCAAACTTGGGAAAGTAATGAACAACAGGACACAGGCTATCATGTATTGATGAGGAGGTTATTGTGCATGTACTAGATATTACAATGTGTGTACATGGCAATGCTGCTGTGACTAATGGGGGAATGTTGTTCCCTTCACATATCCCCAGTCCAAGTTGGCCCTGTATAAATTGGGATGGCTTCAGTGAAAAGCCCTGAAAATAATTAATAGATTAGGAAATATGCTTGCTAGTGAAAAATATAGAGGAGAAGGTTAAGAGATTGTAATTTTTACAGGTGGGATTCATTTCATCTTATACTGCTCATCTGCACTGGCTCTCAAGATCCCTTCTCTGGGCCATAGGAGGGACAGGTAGTTCTAGAGACTGATTTGTGCTGTACTAGAGTAGTTAATAAGACAGGCAGGACAAGTTTCCTCCTGAGCTTCCTGGCTCTCTTAAAGGAAACTTAATTGACTTAGGCCAAATAAACTTTCAGAGGATTAGAACCAGTGAACGCAGTCCCACCCCAGGTATGTGCTTGGGGAGAACAGAGCTACTCAAACAGTTCTCCAGTGAAGGGACAGGAGTGCTAACTAACACTTCTAACCCAGGAAAAAGAGAGAAACCAATACAAAGCTTCCCTGGCAACTTCCCACTGGGTTGATTTAGTCCAGACTGTAGGATCTTTGCTCCAGAGGAGCAGCAGGAGGCTGTGGTTCAGGATGACCTGGCTCCTTGCTCCTCCAGGGAGGTTGGGACTGCCTTGCAAAGGTCTGTGTTGTCCTGCTCATCCTCAGTGCCCCTGGGACAAAGCTTAAATGCCTTCCTGGGTGGGCAAGAAGGACCCTTTAGCATGGGAAGGCTTTTTAATGTCATTGCACTGATTTTATGCACCCACACACACAGGCAACACGAATTGTGTGCTGGATCAGAATCAAGTTTTTATCTTATAATTGCCCTTTGCACTCTGTGTTTTCTAAATACTCAGAATCCCAGCATTGCCAAGTGCTGATTTTAATCCAAATCTTTCTGTGCTAAATCTTCTGAGGTCAGGGCTTGATCCTGTTCTCTGAGGCTTGGTTGAGATTTTCCATGCACATGTTTTTTTTTACTCTATATACAGTTTTCATTCTTTTCAGGCCTAAACTTCCTCCAAAATCTTGAATTACACTATAAATTCCAAAGTGCAGCTCATCATCAAATTTTCCTTATATACTTCTTCCTTTAACTCCTTTCCATGAACACAAACCTCCTCTAAACAAGTTAAAAATTGCATATGTATCCTCTTGCTAGATATACTATAGTTTAAAATTCATAGAATTTGGATCTGACAATAAGCAGGGCTTTCCATATTCATGCTGGTTTTAGTGTCTCAAAGTATTTAGGGCTATCTTTGCTTGTTGTCTTCCATTTTATAGGTATCTCCTTTTGAAGTGCTTGGTTATTTTGATAAACTTGACTTGCAAAGATGCTTTGTTTATATTAGCACTTCTGTATTGGGCAGCTAGGATCACAATAAGTCTCTTTGTTTTCTGCAAAATGAGGTTGCTGTATTCATTTTATGTTTACACATCTCCTGTTGAAGCCAGTGTTCTAGTTTCAATATAATAAAAATGAGTTTAGATACATCAGGATTTTAACTACTGTCCCATACAGGCATTGAACAATAGTTTTAAAATTGAAATATTATTCAATCTTCTCTCACATTTCTCATTATCAGTATTTTGGTTTCATGAGGTAGCCAGCACATCATTAGTGTTACTGTGGCTTTTACTTTACAAATAGCAGATTTTAGAGTAGATCAGTACCAAACAGGGTCTTTTAAAGTGCTGCTACTTTAGAGATGTGATCTGTAAGCAGCCAGACAGCACCAGAGCCCCTTGTTTTGTCCCATTCCTCAGCTCAAGGATGTATAGTTTCTTGTTGCTGGTGACTGCAATGAATGGAATTGCCAGGCCTGAGGACAACTTTGACTATTTTACCTGAAGATCTCACCTGGTCCTGGCTCTATCTTCATGAACTAGATTCTTGAACCAGAATATCAACTAGAATCTAGAATATCAGTCATCTAGGTTGCATGTGAAAACAGAAGCTTGTCATGTTCAAATACCTATTGTCTGCAGGCTTGGGAGGAGGATTGAAGGATTGCAGTGATTCTCCATCTTCTGGCAATCATCATTTCATGGCAGGTGGCAAAAAAAAATTTAAAAAAATAAAATAAGTGAAGAAATCAAAGTGAGCCTGCTGCATTTCCTCTGCTGGGATTAAAGTCTTGGTTTTGAGCCACTGTGTGCATTTTTCTGATGGACTCCTTTCTGCATGCACTGGCCATTGCTTTCCCTCATGCCTGTCTAGGGAATGGTTGATACCTGATGGGGATGTGTCAGGTATTTGTAAATCTTTGTGTGCAGACACTTGGCAGTAGGGTACTCTGCAGGGCTATTTTCATCCACTTTCCTAGTTCAGGCACTGTTTTATTTCAAATCTTAGAATTGTAGAATATCCTGAGTTGGAAGGGACCCACAAGCATCATCAAAGTCCAACTGCTGGCCTTGCAAAAAAAAGCCCCAAGAATCCCACCATGTACCTGAGAGTGTTGTCTAATGTTCCATCAAAATCCAAATGATGCCCTGGGATCAGACCATGCTCTGATTTGGGTCTGTACTCCTTTTGAAGTCTCGCCTGCCTCCCTAACATCCTTTTGGTCTGTCTTGTTTGCATTATTTACTTCTGGTTCCACATTATTGGTGTTTTCTCCTTGTGTTGTGTGAGCCTGAACCCCTTCAGTCTTTACTCCCATTCCCTGTATGAATCTGCAGCATAAGCACACTGGTTGGGAAACTGTTGTGGCATTTTTCTGAGAACAGTGACACTCCTTCCTGCTCTTGCACTTGTTGTTCATCTGAGGGGTGGTTCAGCCACAATGTTTCCACCACTTTGGAGATAGGTCACAAAATAAGTTTCACTGTTTGGATGTTTTTAGTCTTGAAGACTGTGGTGGGAGAGGCTGGTTAGTCTGCAGCTTCTGCCACATATTTTTGCTTGGCATGTTGCTGCTCACTGATGTGTTTTGCAATCTTGTTCTGGTGACTGTCAAGAGTCAGTGGAGCAATTCCTGCTGGTGTCAGGGACTGCTTTCTGAAAGACTCTGTTATGGTTTTTATTGCTATTCTAAAACAATTGTGTGTGAAAAAGAAACTGTTTTGCTTTTCAGGTATGATTTTAAATGAAAAGAATCTTAATGTGTGAAAGCAGACAGGCATTGGTCTAATTCACAGTGCTTTCTGGAGCTGGTGCCTGTTTGGAAATACCTGGACAAAGGTACAAGAAATTTCTCTGGTAATTCTGGTAATTCTTTTGACAATTAAATATGACTTTTAATCTATGTCAGTCAAGTGAAGCAATTAAAGCAGCTCTGTCAGTCAAGTCTTCTGAATTCATAGTCATAAATGCCTTAGCACTGAGGTAAGATTTTAATAAACCAAGTGTATTTGCATACTTTCATACTTGAAGAATATCTATAGACAACACCAGAAAGAACTGGCCTTTTCAATATTGGTTAGTGATTTCAAATACCTTGAGTTCATTAAAAAAGTCAGCATTTCACCTGGGATTGACTGACCAATGAAAATGGTAGAGATAAACAAAGTAAACAGGCTATGATTAATTAGCAAATATGTGTGGTATTTTGTATTTCTGAAAAAAATCCTGACATTTTCATATGAAGCTCTGGGATTGTAAATTATACAACCACGAGGTTTGCTTAATGAAGGAAGGTATTCTGATATGAGATAGTTTGATGTGCCTGTACCTTTTAAACTAAAATAGCCACATCCCCATGAACACTGGCTTTTGCCACATTATAAAATACCATTCTCTTGAGAAGCAGGTATAGCTTTCTCCCCTGAACCAGGTGTTGCACAGCATGGAATAGCATAGCTCCTGGAGATCATTGTGCATAAAACTCTCCTCTAGGTTCAGCACCTCTGCAAACTGTGTTGCAGAGCTGGATGGCCAGTAGTGCCTGTATTTACTCAGGCTGCTTAAAAGGTCAGTAATAAATTGACCTTGAAACCCATGCAGGCTTCATATGAGCTCTGTGTTGGTGGAGAGCCATGCCTCAAACCACAACAGACTCCTGCCAGGGGACTCTGCTCTGCCTAAAGCTTGACTTTTCTCTCCCAAGTTATTGTCTGGAATTTTCCATAGCTGCTTTCCCTTTGTGCAGCTCTTTGTAAACTGCAATCATGCCTTCTAAACTGGATTGTGAAATTTTGTTGACTAGTTGTCATCTAGTGGTGATAGGGCAGTGCTGCTGAGCCTACATCCACAGTGGTTTGCTGCTCCTGGGGAAGGGGTGTGTATCTATACAAGACTTTGGCTGTGAACAGCACACAGGGTGATGTAGGCAAAGCTGACATGAGAGACTTTGTGGTGGCAGGAACATCATGAGCTTACCCAAGAAAAAGATATTGTGACAAAATGGCCATGATGCACATTACACACCAGGGCATGGAAAGAAACCTGAGAGTTTAATAACTGCACCATCTGGAGGCAGGATTTGCTATACCTAAACATTTATCTAAACTTCTTAAAGGTGCCTAAGGATGTGTCTTAACAGCCACCTACTGTGTTTCCATGTTTTCTGTGTGAAAATATTTCTTTCACTATGGTTTCTGTGAGTTTAATCCCTGCAGTTGCTTATGTTAATATTTCCAGCAGATTTTTTCCTTATCCTTCCCTTCTCTTCTCTAGAATGTACAGCCCTATTACTTCAATACTTTCTTGCAGGCAATATTATCATGCCCTCTGATTATTTGGATTTCTCTCCTCTTTATTTTCCCCAGTTAGTGAACATCTTTCTTGAGCTCAAAAGTGATCCCACTATTCTTGCTGGAGAATCACTAACACTAAATAAAATAGGAGGGTTGTTTCAGGTACCTCATGATGCTGCCTAGTATTGCATTCAGCTTTCTCATAACAACATAATGTTGACTTATGCTCTGCTGTGACCCACCATAATCCCCATATCTCCTCCTGGAGAAGGTTTGTATTTGTACTGCTGATTATTCTTTCCTGTCTCGCTGCGTCTTTCAGGTCTCCCTTCTGTTTGCTTTAGGCTGTTCCTTCCATTTGTCAGGATTGCTTTGAATAGAAATTTCATTTGCAGCCTCTCCTGCTTAATGCCTCATGCAAATACAACAGGCATCCTCTCTATTCCATCATCTCAGTCATCAGTGGAAATGTGAAGGGCCTGAACTGATGCAATCTCACACTGGGACAGTGTTTGTTAGTAGTAACTCTTGGTAGCTGCTCTAGGTGTTACCCTCAGAAAATACATCTAGACAATGTTTTCTTAACTTATTTGTGAGGATATCAGCAGAGAGACTACATTAACAGCATCTCTGTGATTCCTATTGATCTCCACAGCTGCTGTATAGCTGTACATGGAATCTGGGTTCTTTGAGTTAAAATTCTCCCTTTTTTTTTCTGTACTGTATATTGATCTGCATCTGTAAGAGTGATAGTAAAATAATGAATTAAAGTGATGGAATTATTTTTTTCCCTATTTAAAGAAAGAAGTAGGTTGATTCAGCTTGAATATTAAAACTGGAGAGAATATCTACCTCTGCAATAGGTGTCTAATTTCCTGTCATAGACCACAAACATCTAGTCAGGACAATCAGTCTAGAAGGCTACTCAGCTCACCCAGAGATATATGCTGAATGTCTGCTCAGGTGAGTTGACTTTAGGCTCAGTTGTCTCACCTGGGTCTTCTCCACCTGCAGTGGGAAGTCAAACACAGGTCTGATCCTGGGCCCCTTAATTCAAGAGCCAAATCCTGCCTGCTGAATTCTGTGTAACACACAGGATAACATGCTGTCTTCAGGATGTTCCAGTCAAGTTTTGTTGAATGTTTTTAGAGTGTAGAAGAAAACCAGAGAAAGGATAATATTTACAGTGCAACTTGGAGTAAAGCTGCAGCACTGGAATTTGTTATTGCTGATCTCAGTAGCTGCTTACAGCGGTGGGTAGTGACCTGTAATGTGAAAGGGGTAGTGACTCTTCTAACTGACCTATGAGATCATCTTAAATTACCAATATTGCTTGCAGGTATAGTAATTAGGTATTATCCTGTAAAAAAAACCTGAGGGGCTGGGGAGGAAAGTAAAGCAGTAGCAGAATGAAAAGAAACACTGTTAAAATTTGTTTCCCTTGAAACTTGATTTCCTTTCAAAACATCTTCTCTTACATGCGAGAAGGAGGTCAGGATACTGCTTGTGAGAGATCATAAAATAGTGAAGAACTTTTGGCACAGATGTAGTTTCAGCTGATGAAGTCTTTTCTGGGAAACATGTCACTAAACAATTTGCTTTTTCACAGATCTCCACAACCATTAAGTTGTTGGGGGGGTGTATATCTTGCACAAGTAGAGAAAAAGATGAGAAACTTATAAGAATCCAACTGAAACAAGCAGGCACTAAAAAGCAAGAAAGAAAAGTAGCATCTCCTGATCACTCTTTGATATCCATGCAAGATCCCACAGCTGGCAGCAGGATGTCCTCAGTGTAAAGTTGCTCCTGTAAAAGTTTGCTGTCCCAAACATCTGTGTGCCCCAGGAAACCCTTGAGTGTAAAATCATGGTAGGTAAAATTTCAGGTCATGTCATGATCTTCTGTGAGTAGGCTGTGATGTTGCTGGCAGCTCCATGCGTGAGAAAAGTGGAATGCAATGATTTGACATTTTCATGTTTTACAGATTTAAGGACCACTCCTGTCCCTACTGCAGTATAGAGCTTTCCTCTGATGCTACCAAGGGCACTCCCATTCTTCATCCTCCTAAGCTGACACAGGCCCTGTCTATGATGCCTGCTAGCACTTTTACAGTGTGAAACAAATGGGCCTTTACAAGCCTGGCTTTGTTAGACAAAATGTGACTAATTGAAGCCCCCAATTAATTTGGGTTTTGCTGCTAGCATAGAGCTTTCTTCTACTTATTCCTGCTACTACTTTCCAGCATGCCAGATCCCACAAAAAAAGATGGAGGAATTAGGAACACACTTTGCAGCTGATTTCCTATGCTGAGCACAAATCCTGCCCTCCCTGTCCCACAGCCCAGTGCAGCCTTCTCCAGCCATCCAGTGGGCTGTGCTGGGTGCATCCATTGTCCCGTGTTCCCATGCACACAACACCTCCAATCTCATTTTTTAGCTTGTGAAGATCCTGGCTATTAACCTGAGCTGTGAGATTATTTCTGCTTTCTTTCCTTGCAGGGCTGGCCCAGGCCAGCTGTGTCCAGCAGGAAAAGCAGTGGTAAGTGAGCTCCACCTAAAGGCTTATCCTCAGCTCTCTCCCAGAAAGGAAGGAGGGATGCACAGAGATTTCATCATGCCTGAGCCTCACGCTGTGCTCCTCCTTCAGAGGAAAGTGTAGGTTACTCAGCAAAATCTAGGAACGATCAGTAATGCCTCTTGCCTTCATTGCAGCCCAGTGTGCTTCTGATCTAGCCTCATTTTGTGTTTAGCACCTTTCATTTTATTGTTTTCAAGGTCATTCATGCAGTTATATTGTCTAACAGCCGTGGCACTATCGAGGCTTAAATGCATAAAGACATGTTCATGAATATGTAAAAGCAGGGTTGTGCTTGTTTCTGTTTCTCTTTTATAACTCATCAAAAGACTGTAATACAAATAATTTCCAAAAAAGCTGTGATTATCCAAGTCAAGGCTAGAAACTACAGCTTTTCACATCCCAAAACAAACAGCATCTCATCCTCCCTGTGTGTGTGCACATACACATCATATTCCTGTATCTATCATTACAGTTTAAGGGGAAAATATCACAATGTTGTGTTCTGAAGTTCATGGTGCCTGCAGACGAAAAGCCACAATTAACACATGTATTTTTTCCCTTGAGGCTCTTTCCAAGCTGGAGAATACAGATGAAGAGTGTTGGACTGCCTGCTCCTCATTGTTCAAGGCCTTCCTTAAAGGAAGAATCAAATATAAACAAAGAAACAGCATGGGAGAAATCAGGGAGCAGGGGAATGGGTTTTCCCATTGTAGGCACTCCCTTGTGCATAAAAAGGAATTAAATATGTGAGGCAGTAGGAGCTCCAGTCCCTGGAGTGGTAATATTTGAACATATGCAGCTCATATAATATTAGAATCACCTTAAAGTTTGCACAGTCTTGCTGCAGCAGGTCACACTTCCAGTTACTGGGAGCATTTGGACAGTGTGGAGATGTGTCTGACAGCAGGGTGTTTCTACACATTAAGAGGTGCAGGGTAGGTGAGGATGAGCAAGGTAGGTGAGAGGGAAGAAGAAAATTAATATAACTGTGTTTTCCTCAGTTATGAGCAGCTGCATTGTGAATATCTGATGCTGAGGACCGATACCCTGAGCAGGTTCTTTGCAGGAATGGGTATCTCCCTCCTTGCCTCTCACCAGCCTCAGGCAGGAGGCTTTGCTGGCCAGGCTTTGCTCTCACTGACTGCTCTTCTTCTGTGTGAATGAAAGTGGAGTTAAGTCAATATGTAGCACCCTTGAAAAATCCCACTCAGAATTCATTTAGTGTTTATTCAATTGAGTATTAATGGTGGGATTTCTTTGGCTAAAGGAAATTCTTTACTGTCTTTTCATCTACATTATGGTGTCTTAGCTCCCCCAAGCATCCTCTGCTGTGTTTCATCTTCTGACATATTTTCCCCCACAGTCTGTAGAGAAGAACTCCTTTTAAAATATTTTTCCAGATTTGAGATATGGCACAATTTCTAGAACAAAAACAATTTTGTTGAAGCTCCAATAATCTCTTTGTCAATACTCTAAAGGGGAACAAAACTAGAGTTGGGAAAAATCTGCATTTAAAAAAAATTAAACCCATAAAAAGCACAGATGGAAAGAGTAAACACAGACATGCAGTTCTCATGGGATCACCCTGATCCCTTTTCTACAAAACATTGTCTGGAATATTTATTTGGCTCCAACAAGTGATCCCTGAGGTGGCCACAGAGAGCTGTGTTTGAGCAGCCAGCTGGGGAACTCGGGAGGACTTGGGCACCAAGTGATGTTTCCTTTCAGGAGAATGATGAGTGCTTCAGGCCACCTGCTTGCTAAAGTTTGTCCATCTTGTAAATAGTGGTGAAACACAGCTGCTTTCTAGCAGCAGTGGAGAGGGTCTACTAGAGGTCCTTTCTCTTCTCCAGGCTTTCAGAAATGGCAGAGGGCTGTGAGGCTGAAGAGAGATGTCTGTGAAATAGAGCCTTGTTTTTTGCATATATGTACATAGACATTTACACAGGGATATGGCACACAGATCAAGAGTTACTACTTCTAATAGTACCAAACTGCATCTTGGTAAAGCTGTGGGGCTGATTGCCCTTGTGAGTGTTTGAGTTCTGCAAAAGCATTTTTAAGTCATTTTCAAAGAACAAAGCAGACAGTGAGCATGTAAATTCAACACTTCAATACTAGTAGTGTAAGTTCTTCAAATCTAATTTCCAATTCACTCAGACACCTACCTGGGACATTTGCAGCCTCACAGTTTTAGATAAAAGTCTCTCTGACCAGTAGAGGCTGCCTCTGCCTTTCCTACAGGGACTACCTGGGAATGTATATCTGCAGAAAACTCAGCAAACTCAAGAGCAAAGAGCAGCTTAATATTTCTGCCAGTGCTGAGAGCCTGCTTAGCTCATTCAGACTTTACTGACACTGCCTTTATTGACAACTGCTCTGTGATTTTACCTCCTCACTGATGCACAGCTTCTGTGGGAAAATATGATCATCCAAGACAATGGAGACTCATCACAGACTCTCATCCACCCCAATGAGGGGCTTTGATCCCCACCTGTTATAGAGTTTGTGACTGAAGATTTCAGGATATTCATCTCCAAAAATAATTTTGGAGGCAGAACTAAATCCAACAAGTCAGTGGCTCTAGTGGTAGGGTAGGGAGCTGGGGTAATTAATCCTGACACACAATTTACTGCAGCTCCCCAGATTAATCTTTTTTGTACAGTGATTGACTACAGTACAAAATATCTGTGCAATCCTCCATTATTTTTATGTCTGAAAAACCTCAAAATAATGGAAAATTATCAAGTCTTGAGATCCATGTAGAGATTGGAATACCAATTGTGCATCTGAATGAAAACATTCTAACTCAGGATCTGCTCTTTAATTCTTTCAAGAATAAAAGATCATGTTAATATGTGTAGATTAGCTGGGAATATGATTAACTTCTTTTAATATTTCATGGGATGCGCTGCTGGTTAACATCTAAAGGAAGTATTAATTCTGACTCAGACAAATTATAGATGTCCTTTTGTATTTTCATAGGTGTTTTTGATTCCTTGACCTTTTCTTAATGGGAAAATGGGATTCCTTTCCCTTTTCTACTAGGGAAAAAAAAAGCAGAACAAAACACTTTGATATATCATTCTTGGTTCAAGCCAAACAAGATTACTTATTCTTCTTAATTCCTTAATGAGCTCTGAATTTTCTTATCTTGATACAAAAAGCATGTTTTTTATATAGAACCACCAGGAACCATTTTCAGTGCATTAAACTGCTTACTAACATAGTTTGCAGTGTACTGGTGATTGCCCTCTCTCTTTTAAACAATAAATAGAAATTGTGACCCTTTCCTTGCAAAATAAAATTAATAGACTCACAATTTGGATTTCCAATCAGCTTATTTATATACAAGTTTGCAACACAGAAAACTTAACTGGGCTGCTCATTTCCATCAGTCTGATGCACTTTTGTGAGAATATCAGTCTCACTACCTGGTAGCCATACTGTAATCTATTTTAGAAAGCTGTCAGCTCCTTGTCTTTCAAATAATTACAGTCAAAGAAAGCAAGACACACCCTCCCTCCCCCTCCTTACACCAGCTTTTTTTAATGGCATTAGGATTTTTCAAAAAATATTTATGGCCCAAGTCAGAGATAAAATGCTCTGCTAAGCAGAACTGTGTTTTGGAGAGGGTTTAATCCTGATTCAGGCAATTTCTGTACTAAGCTGCTGTCTCTAAACAAGTAGAACTAGACACTGAAAAACTCTCACCCACAGGAGGGAGCCCAGAGGCTTCTCTTTTTCTCACATCAAGGGCTAAGAACTGAGTTTAGACACAGAGAGCATCAGACTGTTCCTATGGGACAGTAACCTCTCCTCCTTTATTTCCCTCTTCTTTGACAAAAACATTCTGCCTGCAACTCACACAGTCCTGCCTGAGCTTTGGGGCTTTTTGGCAGGTCTGGAAGGATTTGGTGAACAGGTTTAAACTAAGGCTCCCATGAAAGCCCACCACAGGCTGTGGTACACCATGGATACACGTGAGTTTTACCTCTCCTTTACTGCATGAGTCCTGTGACAATAGCTGACAAAAGCTCTGATAAAGGCCACTGGGAGACAGCCAGGCTCAGGAACCCTTGGCAGAAGTTCTTCCAGGTCAGCAGGCAAGGTGAGGTGTTGTCAGGGGGGATATCTCCAAGGGAGCAGTGAGTTATTCCATTTAATGATTCTTATAAAGGTTGAACCAGTGTAGGGGCTTTGAAACTGGGAGCAAAATAATTGAAATTTGCTACATCATGGGCTCTTTCATTCTGGCAAATCACAGATTATTTCTGATAGGCACCAGCTGTGGGGGCATTGTAAGGCTGTGTGGAGGTGAATGTGTGGAGGCCTAGAAGGAGGGTTTTATGCTTGGTGTGTGACCCTGAGCAAGTCAGCCAAAGCATCCTCTGACACAGCAGGACTGTTTTGAGAAGAGTCTCCCTAACAGGACACTGACAGAATGGTTGGGCCCAAGGGTCTGGCTTTCCTGGGGCACTGAAAGACTGATCAAACATTAGGGGTTTGAGGAAATCTCTCCTTTTCACAGACACCAATCCAGCTGAAGCATAACCCAACACTGCTAGGACAGGTGACTTTCACAAAAAAGCCAAGTTCATTTCAGAAACTTAATCAAAAGAGAGGAGGGCACAGGGAGGTGACTGTGGAAATCTGCATCACCTCATCCTGAGCAAACCACAGGGTGATCATAGCTCAAGCCTTTCTGTGGGGGAAGATGGTGCCTCAAGGGTGAGGTACAGTGAGAGGAAAAACAGGGACAAAGGCTTCGCATTCAAATCCCAGCAAGAGGATTCTCCAGCAAAGAACAAGCCCCACACTATCTGGAAAGCTGGACATTGTTATTCAATTTAAGAAGCACTTACACAGTAGTCTGACTTGAAAAACAGAGCTTTAGTATCCAGAGTGATGTGTGAGTAAGAAATCAGAAGCCAGATCATCTCCAAGCACCATTTAAACTCTTTCTCACTATGAGTTAGATGCTGTAATTTTTACCTGGAGCCTCATTTTTGTTTGCTTCAATACACCATCTTAATTTAACACAGGAAGCACTTGTGTGCTTCATTCAGAACTGAGTTTCCTAAAATATCGACAAAAAAAGTATCAAAATATGGATTTATAACTGCCTTTGGGAAATTTGATTACGAAGAATAGCTTCTTTTTAAAATGTTAGGATGAAGATTGTCTGACAAAGCCAAAAGAATTTGGAAATTTGATTCATTTTTTAACATCAAATTGTAGATATTTACAACTGTTTTGTTTTGCCATTTATAATTTCAGTTATAATCCTTCCATGCACTTATTCAACTCGACAGTTCAATAAGATAATGTTGAATTCAACTCAACATTTATGTATGGCAACAGCCTTTAGGGTCACAAGGTGATGAATTTCATCAGAGGAACTGAGGAAAAGTGGAAGGAATGGGGTGGGAGGAGAGGGGAAAAAAAAGCTTTTGTTGAAACACAAATTTCTTTTGTGAGGCTGATCTGAGCAGTTACAGTTCTGGGCCTGTGTTAGTGAGGGGAGTGTGGATATAAATACCAGCCAAGCTCTCCTCTCACTACAGATATTCTCTTTTTTTGCTAAATTGGCTCAGGCATGGTCTCTGCTGAACCCTGCTGTCTCTTCTTACCTGAGGACCACGATGAGTGCCATGCTGTTCTGCCAGGTCCCATCCAACCCTTTTAGCCACTTGCAGCACCCAGATTTTTTTTGCAGTGGCAAAGGAGATCAGTGGCAGCACAACCCAAGGGGGAGGTGATGCTGGATATAGCAATTATCCCCAAACATTCCCATTCCTTAGATAGCTGCATAGTGCTGCTGGTGTGCAGCAGTGTCTGTACCCACTCTCAGAGGTCATGCATATTTTGCAGTGTAGTTATTTGGCTATCAAAGGTATTGCTGACGTTTTGAATAAAGACTGGAATTTGCTATATATAATTAACAGTAGGGGGTGGTGGTTTTTTGGATAATGAGATCTTTAGATGCTGGAGGTTGAAAGATAGTGGAAAAGGGATGCACATATGATCTTTCATATAAAGTATTCTGGTGATAATGCCCAGCTCACGCTCCCTGGACTGGCCCTTTGATGTTCAGACCATGTATCAGATGTGAAAGGAATGACTGACAGTCCTGGGACAACACATGGTGTCTAATGAGCTCACTGGGGCTCATCACTCCCATGTCTGACATTTCAAACTGAGTCCCTCAGCTTCTGGGGTTTGGATTCACAAATCCAAAATGGAAGAGGAAAGGACTTCCCCTCCTTGCCATGGGATCCTGACAGACATTGCTGTGCATGGGAGCCAGTCCAGTCTGCCCCAGGTAACTGTAGGGCTGTGCTCACAGGTGCTGCTGACCATGAATCCTTACACAGTAAAGATGCTTCAAAACTCTCATGACTTCTACCAAAACAATGGCTTAGCCAGGTTTCTGTGAACAGCACAGACTGCATATGCTGCCACTTAAGAACATAAGAATTTTAATATAAGAACTGTTATGTTGTTCCCTTGAAGTCACTGTAGACTGTGACTGAACCTTCCAAAACCCTCATATTAATGAAGGAGGGACAGAGTTTCTCAGCAAATACCAAATACCATTTCCAAACTTGGGATGGCTGTCTTTACAAGGCAAAATGATATTTGCTTAATGGCCTAAGAACCCTAGATGAAAATAAGTCCTAGGTTTAGTCATCAATTTGATGGCTCTTGTTCTGCATATCAGGAGGTCCACTCAAATTAAGAAATTATTCCATCTACTATGTGGCATTTTAATATTTGGTTAGTTTTTAGCTTTTGAATTATGGCTTTTGCATCAAATGTGATGTGTCACATTTCTGGTCTTTTAGAAGGGAATAGTGAGTCTCATGACCTTTCCCTTCCCAAGAGTTGCTCAGCCACTGAACTCTGATGACACATGATGCAAATAATTTTTTTCAGCTAGGCTGGGTATTCCAAGCATGGCATTTCATATCCAGTTCACTTTTCAATGGTTTATTTGTAATTTTTGCTAAATCACATTTAAAGTTATCCAGCATTTGGATAATGGTCAGTAACCAATGACCCTTGCCAGCAGCACAGTTTGCTTTGAAGGCCAGTATAACTAGAAAACTGAGAATAAATTCATAGGTTAAGAGGTTGTCTGTGGGAACTGATGCCCATCCTCTGTCCAAATGTAATTTTCCATGTTGCAGTGCTGTCATCTGGCTGACCTTCTTCTCTGTCCCCCTGCTGCCCATGGCCTATAGTAAAAGCACCTCTCTGTAGTCAGAGCTGAGTCTGAAAAAGAAGAAACTCTCGAAAATATCCTTTCAGAAAAAAAAAAGGCTTCTTAAAAACAAGTCCTCAGGCTTTTGCCTTTGTCACAGCCCAAACTGCAGTACCATCCAACAACCCAGGTCATTTTGTGCTTCTGCTCTCAGATTCAGCCCAGTTGGTCACGTCCTGTGCTGGGAGCGCTGGCCAGACCTTGGATGGTTTCCTGGGAGTCTTTCCCCACAGCAGCACCCCATTGTCCTGGCTGTCATGGCCTAGGAGCTGCACTCCACTCTTGAATGGTTCCCCTCACAGCAGCACCCTGCTGTCCTGGCTGCCATGGCCTAGGAGCTGCACTCCACTCTTGGATGGTTCCCCTACTGCAGCACTCCATTCTTGGATGGTTTCCCCACAGCAGCACTCCACTCTTGGATGGTTCCCTCACAGCAGCACTCCACTCTTGGATGGTTCCCCCACAGCAGCACTCCACTCTTGGATGGTTTCCCTACTGCAGCACTCCACTCTTGGATGGTTCCCCAGAGCAGCACTCCACTCTTGGATGGTTCCCCAGAGCAGCACTCCACTCTTGGATGGTTCCCCACAGAGCAGCACTCCACTCTTGGATGGTTCCCCTACTACAGCACTCCACTCTTGGATGGTTCCCCTCACAGCAGAACTCCACTCTTGGATGGTTCCCCACAGCAGGACTCCACTCTTGGATGGTTCCCCACAGCAGCACTCCACTCTTGGATGGTTCCCTCACAGCAGCACTCCACTCTTGGATGGTTCCCCAGAGCAGCACTCCACTCTTGGATGGTTCCCCTACTACAGCACTCCATTCTTGGATGGTTCCCTCACAGCAGCACTCCACTCTTGGATGGTTCCCCACAGCAGCACTCCACTCTCGGACGGTTCCCCCGAGCAGCGCCCCGCTGTCCCCGCTGCCGGGCCCTAGGAGCTGCACTCCTCGCAGTGGCAGGAGAGGATGTAGCGGTAGGTGGCCGTGAGCCGCATGCCCCCCGAGCAGCGCAGCCTCATGGCCTTCAGCTTGGAGGTCTGGGGGCGGCAGCAGTGGCAGCTGGAGCGGAAGGGCTGCTTGAGGACGGCGCTGAAGGAAACCAGCGGCTCCGAGCGCGAGCTCTGGCTGCAGCGGCCCTCGCAGCGAGCCAGCAGCACCATCTGCCAAGGGAAACACAGCGTTAGGAAACCTGTCCCCAGCACACAGCTGGCACAGCTGGCAGCACCACCTGCCAAGGGAAACACAGCCTTAGGAAACCTGTCCCCAGCACATGGCTGGCACCAGGTGGGAGACTCCTTCCAGCCTGGTTTGGTCACTGCATCCCAGCCCCACACCCTGCTTTGCCCTGGGCTGTGCCTGAGAGTGGAGGAGATAATGTGGGTGTGAGGAAAAGCAAAATTTCCCCCTGAAATCCCTGGTGTTGGAACCCTGAAGCCTGGGAGTTTTGAACTTTCTGTGTTTTCTGGCACTGAGCCTCAAAAGAACACTGCTTTTGACTTGAGGCCTTGGAGAAGGCTTCAAATTTGAGTGATGGAGTTGGAATCACTGGCGTGTAGTTTGAATAAAGTGTGTTATTTCACATGGTGAAGGATTTGGAATTTAGGGTTTTAGAATATAGTCATAGGTACTATTACTATAGAATGTTATAGGATGTTGTCTTTTTTTTCCTTCTTGTTCCTTCTTCTTCTTAGTTTTAGGTAATAGTTTTTGGTTGGATAGAAAGTACTGCACTGTGGGTCACAGGTGTTTGGTCATTGGGTCAAAAGTATAAGTAATATAAATATTATAATGTTATATATATGTAATGTTATATATAATTATTATAATTATAAACAATGTTAGTTTTTAATTGGACAATTAGCCTTTAAAAGATGTAACTAGCTAGATCCACCGACATTTTCTTGCTTTTGAGCTTGTTAGCTAGAAGTGCTGAAGAACTCACTGTACTATAGATAAGAATTAATAAACAGCTGAGTCCAAACACAAAAATCCTCTCTCTTGTGCTTTCAATCTCTGACTGAAGGCAGGAGGAAAAAAGAAGATTAGTCACTAATATGTGGTGCCACTAATACCTGGCACTGACACCAAAGACTTCAGAACCTGGACTGACCTTAGGGCTCCAAATGATCACAACCAGTCCTGCTTTCCATGACTGCAACTGTAATGTGCTGACTCCAGATCCATGGCAGTCAAGCCCTTAAATCATCAGTCAGGCTGATTCTTTGGTTGGGTATTTACCAGTGTTTTGAGTATACACATCACTGATCAGCAGAACTGGTTCTCGTGTCTCAAGTTTAGATATATGAACATGTGAAGCAGAAATATAAAGAAGATGCTCAGTGCATTGCTTTAAAGAAATATGTTTCTAGCCCACTCCTTTGACAAAGATCACCTTGAACATGTATGTGCAATTATATGTGTATCTATATATCATTGCATCAGTTGTAAAATGCACTGCATAGCATAAGGCAGAGAAAATGTTAAAGTTGAACCGGTTGCCAAACAGGAAGATTCCCTAGTGAGATTTTCAAAAAAAAGTGCAGCTCCAGGTTTCTTCTTCAGAGTTCAAATGTGAGCTGTGACCAGAAGAAGGTAACTTGCACAACTGGAGGCACTAAGGAAGAAAAGTCCATGAGCAGTCACCTTCTCTCCAACAAGCCCTTGAGCGAAGATACAGCATTAAGCACTACATAAATCTTGAAAAGGACCCTCTAAAGGTCAGCAAATGATGTGTTAGAAACAGCTGTTACCACCTTGATAACGGGTGTTGTACAAGTTTAAACAGACTCCTATTCTTTCATGGGGACGGAAATATTAAATCCATGTCAGCTAATTTTGCTTAACCAATATAAACTTCAATATCAGCTTATAACATCATCTCAAGTAGGCAGTAAAACTGTTTTAAGTCTTTCCTATAACCAAGGCAGAGCATTACATTTTAACTATGCTGCACATATCTCTTTTTTTTTCCCCAGAAAATCTGAAAGAAAAACTAGAGATGTGACAGCAAACATTTTACCAGCTAAACCTTTTTGAGCTTCTTTCATTACACAAGCTCAACTGGCTGCAAATCTCTAAGTTCTGCAGGCAGGTACATTGAATGTTTAATTTTCTCTTTAGTCAGAGTTGTAAGGAAAGGTGAGATAAAAGAGAGAGAATATTCCTGAAATCAAGTAGGAAATGCTGGCGTTGTCTGTGTCCACGGGAAAGGTTCTGCTCATCCATTGTACAGGGCTTAAAAATTCTCTTCCAAGAGTACTTGCATGCTAAATGTTTTGCTTGAAAATGTATTCATATATTAATATATTAACAACTACACTTCCAGTCAATAGAGGTCACAAAGTAGTTGTCTTTATGATCTGATGATGCTGTGCTTGGTGCCATTTTGCTTCTTAGTTAGAGAAGAGCTTTTCTTGCTTTCTGACAAACCTGTCATCCTTTTAAGATTTGAAACATAAATTTATGGTGTCCTTCCTGTGGTAGGGCATATTCATACATAAATTGACTTCAGCTGTTTGTACTAATATGGTGGGAGGGAAATTTCAGAGTATTGTTGAGTCACACCTGAGCTTCAGACCTATCAGCTACACCAAGCTCCTTAATAGCAGAGTCTTTAGTGTATAGAGAACATGAAAGGGACAATCACTGCAGTGCTGTCACCCCATTACTCAGATAAAGATCCACTTTTTTCCCCCTTGGTAAACAAACCTCACTTCCCAGGCAGGCAGCTGGTGGAGGTACCTAATTAGATACCAGCAATGCAGCTATCTAATCCTGCCTGTATTGCAAGGGAAAGGAGAAGTTTGGGACATTTAACCCAGTAATTCACTTCCCAGCATCTTGACAGCTCCTGCTGGGTCCCCTGCTTTGACCAGTTCACCAGATTGTGCATTCTCTGTAGAAAGCAGTTCTCAAATGTTTGGCTGAATCACAGAATTACAGAATTAACCAGGTTGGAATAGGCCTTGGAGATCATCAGTAAATTCTGGGGACAAAGAGCAATCCAACAGCACCTGATAACTGTTTGAAGACTTCAAAGTCAACAGAGTTGAACTCTCCTCAGGAATGGTACAGGGGGATGTACAACAGCCAGAAATTGCTTTTGGGAGGTTCAGGGTATCATTTCTATGATTTCAGCCCAAATGTGACAGCACACACTGCTGTATGGTGGGGCTGACTCCTGATGGTTGATGCTTCTGGAGCTGGAAAAATCACTTTCCAGAAAAAGTATTCTCTGATCCTCTTATCCCAAGAATTTTTATGACACATATCTGTTCCTGTATCTGCAGGTACTATCAGAAATGCCAATAAAAATAAAACATACCCTCAAGAAACTGGCAGGATTAGAGAAGAATTACCCAGGGTAATTATAGGGTAGAATTATCTGATGTGCCAATATCTCTGTCTCAATATCTTTCTCATAAACAGCTGGCTTCCAAATGCAAACCCAGCCAATGCTTAGTCAATGTGCCACTGTATCTCTAATTTCTAATTTAAATTTTGTAATTTATAATTATAATTTACAATTTATAATTTCTAAACCTTGTCTTTAAAAACTTGTTTTAATCTGTGAAGACTCTAATTTTAATCTGCAATTTTGTTGGCTACTTAGTTTTTCATAAGATTAAGGTCAGTATTTATATAATCTGGAATCACACAGCGTTGGTTTTGTGCCTTGTTTTTGGATGACAGTGTAAACTCTTACCAATGGTGCAAACCCAAGTTCATGAAGTTGAACTTTCAGGCTAAAAAAAATATCAAATTTCCCATTTTAATAGTTTTCTAACCTTCTGGGCTACCTAAAGTCCTAACCAAAATTTACCTTCCTCTTCATAAATCCAGAACAGCACCAGTGGATTTTGGCAGATGTGTAAATGAGCTGGAAATAGTATGTACTTTGAAAGCTTTGCTTTGCCTTTCAATCAATTGCACCAGCTGCTTATTGCTTAGTGTACTGTAGTGTAATAGAGATTATCACCTAAATAATTAGTAGTGCTATGATGGCATAGCACAATGATACAGTGAGTGTGTATATATAGTAAAAACGTGGGTATTTTATAACCTGACACCTCTTGGCTCCCCTTGGCCCCTGCACATGTGGGTTTGTGCATGTCACCTTGAAAATCAGGATCCAGAAGTACAGTGTCCTACAAGGGAGCCATATGGGTCTATGAGCAACTAGGGAAGAATATTATTATCATTATCATTATTGTTATCATTATTGCTATCATTATCATTATTATTTAAAGTCAATGGTCTCATAGGGACAAAAATGACTAACCTGAATCTGAGGCAATATTTGACTCTGATTATTTGTCCTGTATTTCTAGAAATCCAGAAGCTGTGAACTGGTTTGTTATTAAAGGTGTTTGTAGTCCTCTTTTTTGCACCTTCAGCAACAAGCTGAAGCCTGAAAGCAGAAGGGCTGAGGTGCCTGAGAATACATTTTCACACAGTTCTCGTGGCCTGGCTGCAAGCAGGCATTACTGAAAGTCTCCTGAGCTACCTCAGGAGTTAATGGCTCCAAACATCTGCTAAATCTTTCTTCATCTGCTCTGTGTCTCCCTGGGCTGGATTCTTTAGTGAGAGACTGTCAGCAGTAGCACACTTCTGGCACATCTGGATGAAGCACTTGTGACAGCCAAAACTGGAATTTGGGAGGCTCTGGGAGCAGTGAGGGAACCCAGCACACTGATGGAGACCAGTGAGTCTCCATGGCAGAGGTCAGGGTAAATCCAATATAGTCAGGAAAGGCAATATCTCATGAGTTGATACAAACATTTCCTTGAAGACAAAGGAAAACACTGCTTTTCTGGAACAAATGGCCTTCTTCCATCCCTCTTTTGTGTCTCTTTGGGATGTTTTGTTACTATAATAGACCATGTTTCCAAAGGATTTGGAAAACTGTTCTCATCGCCTGCCTGAGGCCATAAGCAAAAGGGATTTCAATGATTAAATTATATTGGCTGGATGTTTAACAAAACTACTTCCCATGTGGGTACAATTGGCAGCCTCCACAGAGAACCACAGTGGACATAATCCTTTTTCAATCAGGACAGACAGCAAACATAATATGTCTTGCAATTTCTGAAGCCACTTTTAACTTCTGTAACTCTATGCTGCACCAAAAGGGAAAACATGTGGAGTGAGAAAGGATATCTCAGTGAAACCAGTCTATCACCCCAAAAAAGGGCAAAGGCTCTGCTTGACACTGTCAGTCCAAACTTCCACAATGGAAACTTGGTGGAAACAAGAGGTACCACAATTCCCACAGCTACTCCCACAGAACTATACTTTTTCTGTCTTAGCTGCATTTTATCACCATATATATATAAACAGACATTGCATCTAGTTTTAATTAGCATGTCTAATATTTCTCTGTGTTTATATGCTCCTAGATCCAGAACAGAAGCCTTATGTCCACCAGAATTATTCAGATTCCCCAAGACCTTAAAACCAAAACCAAACCAAAACAATAACAAAGCAAAAAACCAACCAAACAAAACAAAAAGAAAACAAAAAATGACCAAATCCCCTTCCCCAGAAAAAAAAAAAAAAATCCCAAACAACATAAAAGAGCTTGAATTAAGAGAGTTTTCTAGGAAATATTTCACTATGTATGGAAAGTGTTTTCATTTTCCACTTCATGAGAAAGGTCCATACAATTCACATTATTGTTATAGAAGTGTTCTTGAAACTGTTGTGGAATTTGGGAAGCCAAAATATATAATAATATTTTCAAATATTATTTCCATTAAAGGCTTGATGTGAAAAGAATCACTGACTTTTGCAGCCAGAGTTGCTGATGTTTATGTCATCAGCTTTTTTTCCTCAAAGCTCAGTTTTGAAATGATATGGTTTTCATTACATCTTCTGTGTTTTCATTTCCATTAGCCCCAGTCCTAAAGACCTGATTGCTTCTCTTTACTCTGTCATTGGGGGTGCTAAAAAAGTGAATTGTCAATAAGTTCTTTTCCTTCCTTTCTGGAATCCTTTCCTTCCTGGAATCCTTCCTTCCTTCCTTCCTGGAATCTTTTCTTCCTGGAATCCTTCCTTCCTGGAATCTTTTCTTCCTGCAATCCTTCCTTCCTGGAATCTTTCCTTCCTGGAATCCTTCCTTCCTGGAATCCTTCCTTTCTTCCTGGAATCTTTCCTTACTGAAATCCTTCCCTCTTGGAAACATTCCTGGAATCCTTCCTTCCTTTTTCCTTTTTCCTTCCTGGAATCCTTCCCTTCTTCCTTCCATCAGGTGATCAGAAAAGGGCAGAGAGGGAAGGACACACAGATACCTGTAAATTAAAACCACCCACACACCTACACTTTGTCACTTTTGCTTCTTGCTGAAGTCAACTGCAATAAAACCAATATTGCACAAAGAGATGCACCTCTGCATTTCTCTGTGTCAATGCTATATGTCTCCCAGATGGTTGGGAGTTCTGGTCCAGCCTAAGGCCAAATCAAAAGACCTCTCCTGAATCTCAAGTAATGCATGATTTTACTGTTTGGATTCAGTAGAAGGAGGGCAAAAGTCTCTGGGCTCCCACTGCTGTGAATCAGGCATGGTTATACAAAACCAGGCAGACAGCACTGCTGAGAGAGCAGTGAAAGGCAGCCCAGAGCAGAGCAGGCTCCCTGTGCCCAATTTTGAGGCTGTCAGCTCCCTCTCTGCTGAGCAGGCACAGGATGAGCCTGGCTGCAGAGGCTTGGTCAGCAGCTGCCCCAGTGCACAGAGCACCCAGCAGGTCTTATTTTCTGTGGACACCTCTCTATGCTGTATTTTAGTTTTTATGATCTGCAGCTGCCTGTGGTGTTCCCTCACCCCTGCACTGATTACTGGAAGCAAGGAACTCCTTCTGCACACGAAGGCATCTGGGGTGTCTGCAGCCAGCACTGCATCCCCCTCACCTCTGGATCCTATCTCCTTGTAAATTCTCCCAGGATCCCTGCTGCTGGGCTTTGCCAGCAGGCAGGCACCCCTCTTGTGATAAACCCTGTCTCACACTGGCCTCCTGTCCCTCTCTTGCCCAACACAAGGCTGGCAAAAGCACTGGAGCTGGCAATAGTTCCTCTCCTTAATCCTGGGATGTGAGTGCCTGAGGCAGAGCCCCTTCCCATGGGACAGAGGAATGGCCCAGTCATCTGAATATACAGACTGTGTTAACTCAGACAGAACAAATTAGGACAAGACAAAAGGGACCAGCAAGGATTTTCCCATTGTTTCTCCCAATTCTTTTTCTCCACACAATGAAATTAAATGGCTGTAGGCTACATGCACAGGCTGTTAAACCATTTTGACACAAAACTTTTCAGGCTTGAAATCCCAAATGAAAGTCCATCTTGTATTTCTGTCTGCTGCTAAGCCCTACAGTTACCATCCAAGTGTCATTCTGTATGAAAACAAAGGCTTTGAAAAGGGTGTGGGCAGGGAGAAAATAAGCAAAGTTCTTCACAACCTTTTTTAACTACCATTTTATAATTTGATTCTTTAGCTCAGTAGATGTGCTACTATCTATCAGTGTAGTTATGAACTTACTCCATATTAAACATTCACTTGAAGGATGGGATGACTGGGGTAATTTAAACTTCCAAACCAGCCCATCTCCTGTGACCATCAGCTGAGATCCTCAAACCTGCTCCTTTGAATCTTGTAACTTACTGCATGTAAACTTGTGAATTGTGAATTTCTCCCTTTGAAAAGGTGAAAAGCGAGTCAAGAGCCTTTATCTCCAGTCCCAGTTCTTACGTACACACAAGATGTCTTCACATCTGCACGTTTCTGACGCTAGATTGTGGTCGATAGGAGCTTACACCGAGAAAATCACCCAGAATGGCTCATTTTACCAACTCTTCCTCTCAGGATCGTGCTGTGAGAGGTGAGGGAGGGCCTTACCTTGGAGCTGCACTTGTACAGGGGGTGGCTGATGGAATCCACGTAGTGGTGCCTCATGCAGCGGCTGGGGTCCGAGTCCACCAGGAAGGACCCGTCTGTTTTACTGTCCGTGTCTCCCACCATCACCAGCAGCGACAGCATGGAAATCGAAGCTGCGAGTACATGATTTCCCATTGTCGAGGAACTTCTCGCTGGTAACAGCAGAGGGAGGTAGAGCATCAAAAACCTTCCAAATTCTGGAAGCCAGTTCCTTTCCAGGATGGTGAAAAGTCTGGTTTATGTGTCTGGGCTGTCATTCTTCTTCTCAAGTTGGAGTCTGATGAGGTTGTAATCCATCAAAGAATCTCCTGCACAGCTGGAATAAAAAGCAACATAAATCACAATCCTGAGAAAAAGGACCTCTGCAGAAAATAGACATAAATAATATTAAGGCGCTCAGGACCTTTGCTAGCCAAAATACCTACTCAGAGTGAGCCTCATTCCCACAGTAGGAAGGGAATATGTCCTTAAGGAAGGAGATGTCAAGGCCTTGTTATTTTTAGCATTGTTCTCTCATTTCAGGGAGAACCTTTTGACTTTTAACATCACAAGTGTTGCAATGCCATTCTTTTCCACTTGGTGATGACCCTATAATGTTCCCCTCAAAACTGGTGATTAGTGATACATCAGAAATTTCTGCAAATTGGAATCTGTATCCACTCAAAGAGTCAAAGAGGGGCAAAGCTTGGCTGCTTTCTGCATGACAGATGGGAATGCCTGGCCTAGGCAGCACATGGGAAGGCTGGAAGCAGGCTGAGCTGAGCTCTGAAGGATGCCTGGCCATACCCTGCAGGGACAAGGGACATCCCCAGGGTGGAGGGATGCTGAAGGTCTGAGCCAAGGCATGAGCCAAGTTGGGAATTGCTGAGCCCCAACCTGCACTGCATGAGGAGCTACCCAGCCTCTGGCTGCCCTGCCCTCTGAGTACCAAACTCCCGTGCACACACATGGTCAGGCTTTCATTGCTCACTTGTCAGGCAGCACTTGCTCCTTGTCAGCCTCCTCTCTGCTAATTGAAGGGCAGCATCTGAAAAATACATTGATTATTGCATAACATCCAAGTACTGTCCCAGCTATCAGCTGGGAAAAAATGTGTTCAGGTGGAGACATATGGCTATCTAGCCCAGGCATCTGGGTTTGTGGTTCATGCTGGAGATCAGGAGATTCCCCAGGAAACAGGTACAGGGCAGCCTCTGAATTGCTGCCCAGAGCTTTGTGCCAGGGGGAAGGAGAATATCTCCATCAGCTGCTTCTTCACGATCCCTTGATCCTTGTCACAAAGCCCTCAGTCACAACTGGGTGATTAATTTCACTTTCACTACAAACAGATATAACTTAAAAGAGCTGTGAATTATCCATCTAAAGACAGCCCAGTGGAGGATAGTCAAAGGATATCAGTACAGCTAAAAGTGCAAAGACTTTCTGAAGAAACTTAAGATAAAACAGTTCCCTACTCACAAAGAAATACTCCCAGAGCCTCTTGGGTATTTAAAGAGCTGATGTGTGCCTCTATTGCCTTATACAAGCCTCTTTCAAACTGTTTTCTGGCTTGCTGGCAGTCCTCTAAACCGGCTGATACTCGTCTCCCAATCAGCCTCCCCACCAGAGTGCTCGATGATTTGTATATTGCTTTACAGCCTCCTCCAGCACTTCTGTGAGAGGAGTGCCTAGCAGTGACAAACATTTCCAGAGTTCATCCAAGATGGGATGGCGCTGATGTGACATCCAAAATCTCATGCTGGGAACAAATGTTATTAGGGATGCTCTGTGTGTTAGACAGACAAAGATGCTCTGTGTATTAGATGTTTTTGTTGCTGTTGTTTCAGGCTATTATCCATGTGCTTAAGTAGGAAAGAAAAAATTATGTGACTGTGGATTTAAATGACAATTTTTTTTCCCCAGAGTGACATATGACCTGGTATATTTTTCTCAGCAAATGGGGCATTAAAAACCTTACCATGTCTATGAAGTATAAAAGAACTTAAACAAACAACATCAAATGCTTAGGATCTCAGACACATTTATGCACAGCCTCATTCATGTCAATAAATATCCCTCCAAACATTTTAGCAGCATAGGAGAGAAATCTCTCAGTCATGGGAGCTGGGACAGACTCCCTCCCCGAAGTGAACTCTGCTACTCCAGATCATGCAGATGATGCCCAAGGATTAGCTAACAGGAGGAGGGATGCACTATTATTTTCTCCATGTTTAACCTTTTACCTACATTCCTATTGTTTTTTATAAAGAGGCTGACCAAAACATGCTGCTTGGCAAGGTCTCCCTCCAACATAGTTAATCATTATTACACACCCAGTAATTCCTTCTCTGTCCAAATAAATTTACTTGATATTAGACCGTCTCATTTCATGTGATTCTACACCCAGGGATCCCCATTTCCCATTCTCCCTGTCCCACTGTTAATTCTGTGCTTCAATATCTTCCCATGGTTTTGATCAGTATGATTTAATGCAGTGAGAGAAATCTGAAGTCCTGGCTCAGTTTTCAAAGGCTTATCTCCCTAGTTTTCTTCAGGAAATAATTGGATGACACAGAGTCTGCCTCATGAAAACACTCTGAGAAAGCTGGAAAGACACAGGGAAAAGTGTGAGAAAATGGCTGTACCTTCTTCAGGACAAGTACAGTACAAAAAGTATTAACACTTCCACAACCTTTTAAAATCACCCTGATATCTCAGTAACAAAGAAATGTAGCAGGTTTTGGTAATAATACTTTGAAAGGAATATAAAGCATCACATATTTATAAGAAAAAAGAGAGAAAACCATTGTAAATATGATCCATCTCTTGTGAAATAATTGGTTACAGTTGTTTATGGACATACTGTTAAAATGTGTAGATGTATCTCCTGACATACCTATGGGAAGCATGCATATACATTTTCCAAGAATATATGCTATATATATATATATAACATGTATGGAAGAAAAGAGTCTTAGAGGGACGTTAAAACACATGGAAGTTAGGGTGTAGATTTTTGATTCTGTTAAAAAAGGTCAACATATTTTCACTCACATCACCATGATGAGGCATGTTGGCAAGATATTTTCCATTTCCAGCTGATATTGTGCAATGCCACTTCACTTGAACTTAGCATTATTATTATTTTTATTTTAAAAATTGCATTCCTTTTGAAATGCTGTCTGAAATGATAAAATCCTAGATAGCACATGCTATCAGGATTGGCATAAGTAGTTTCCAGTCTATACTTCTGTCCAAAACACAGAAGCAAGTACAATTGTGATCATAAATCATCATTACAATGACATTTTATTTCATTTGGAAAAGACACTTTTTTATTAAAAGCAACAATTTCACAGAGAATTTTTTTTTCACTTTCAGCTTTTTTCCTCACTTTCTTTTTAAGCAAAAACTCTGGTAGACAGCTCACCTGCCAAGCTAACAAAAGGAAGCCTAAACCCTCCCTCTTTACAGCATCCTGTAAAGAAAAAATGCAAACATTACTTCATACACTTAGGCTGAAAATTTGCTACAAAAATATATGGCCTAACAGTGGATGAAAATCACTGCTCCACATTTTTTCCAGAATTCAGTGAGATAGGGGAAGTATATTTTGTTAGCAGTGGCTTAGTTTCCTTTCCATATAACTAGTTTCCAGGATTTCATAGAGACATAACATATTAAAGCTTGTCACAGCTGTTACCTAAAACTGCTACAGCTGTTAACCTAAAAACTTGAGGGAAAAATAGAAGACATCCCCAAGAAAAACCATATTAACATACAGCTAAGACTGTATTGCACATGGACATAGGCTCAAAGTTAGGGTTATTTTTCCAATTCCACGTTCATATTAACTCCTTTCTGAATAATAAAGATTTCTTATCATAGTTTTAATATCATTTGGAGAGTGGTGAAGGCTAAGGTTTTGTTTTGCTTTAAGGACAGAAGAACATTCCATCATCTGGAATTATTTAGCCAGTCACTTTATGAGAACATAAACAGAAATTCCCTTTTTGCTATGTATCTTGGAAAAAATAAAGAGCTGAGCAATTCTCCAAAAGTCTATTGGATCTGCACACTTTTACCCTGGGAGGTAGGAAGGGAGCAGTGGAAAAGCTCTTTTGTGGTGTTCTTTTTCTAGTTAGTTCTTCCCTGCACCCCCCATATTAGGCATGCATGCATGTTCAGCTTGGCCTTCATTTGCTGGGCATTTTCTATGTTTGAGACTCTGCTTGAAGATGAGGGCACCATTTAAGTCACTCAATGCTTTTTGTGTTTTGGAGGCTGCCAAAATCCCATTGAAGCAGTGGTGTGTGTATATAACTTAAGCCTGGCCTTGCATGCTGTGCATATTTAGTAAACACAATTACTTGGATCCTACCATGTGGTTCCCTCAATCTGCATTTGTTAAGTAAACAGAAGAGTTGCAAGACTGCTCAGTTTCTCCAAACTCCAGACTTTAAAATGTATCACTAGCCATGTGTATATATATATATGTGTGTGTGTGTGTCAATTCACTGCTGCTGCTCTGACCAAAAAAAAAAAGCCACAAAGTTCTTCATGAGACGAAAATGGATTTCTCAAGAACTTGATCGAGTTTGGAAAAGTTTTGGTTTTCTAGGAAGATAGGAATTTGGGGTCTTCACTCTCCAAGATCTGGATTGGAGTGGAAACAACTGTGATGGGCAAATTACTCAGTCAGGCTCCAGTTAAATTCTCCACTGCCATGACAAAGGCAGCATGGTCTGTTCCCAAAGATCTTTCTGCACCCACAGCACTCGGGTGGCTTCCAGCCCACACAGCCATCCACACCACGTCTGGGAACAGCTTGGGAATCACTGAGAGCTGTGGGACTGAAACAATCTGAGCCATTCCAGACAACAGTTCATGGAAGAGGAGAGGCAACCCCAGATGGGATGCTGTGTCTGGCCCTGCTTTCTGCAGAACCACCTCAGAGTCTTTGCCAGTTCCAGTATAACTTTTAGCTCTGTAAATAAATGCAGTCATCTTTTTATCTAGCTATTTTACTGTAGCCATTTCTGTGCCAACAGTGAAGGAGCTGGCCTCCTGTGTGTGCTATCAGAAATCCTCACTTCACTCTGCAGCTGCCTGTCAAAACACCTGACAGAGCCACTGTGACCACGTGGCAGCCAGGCAGGAGCAGGTGAACACAGGCAACCCCAGGTGTCTGAGAAATGACTCCACACAACATTTGAGCAGGTTTCTTCCCATCCTAAGGCAAAGTAAATACCAAATTTGTATTTTGAGTGAGACCCTTACAGGTCCAAATAAGTGAATGTTCCCCCAAGGTCTTCTTGTTCTTCAGAGGGTTTGCTTGACTGGCATCCAGCTGTTTTGGAGCTTGCCCCTCTCCAAGCCAAGGGAAATGTCTTCATCCATGGTCCAGGAGCTCCATCCACCCATTACACAGCAGGGCAGTGTGTGCCTGCATGGGGGTACACAAACAGCACACACTCCTGGACAGAGCTGGCAGCAGCTGGTGGGCAAGAGGAAAGGGGAAAGAAATAGGCAGTAAGAAGGAAAACAGGCTCAAAAGTAGGAAATTCAAGCCTCTTCATCTGGTTGTCCATGGTAGAGGAGTCCATCTTCTGGTTCTACTAAGCTTATGCTGAGAGAAACTCCTGGAAAGCATTTTTTACTGGGAGACTTCCTTAAGTCTGTTAATATTTTGGGACATTAATGCCTGTGACTGTAAGCAGACTGAAAAAGAAAAAATAGGAAGACCATGGCATTGAAGCAATTGCAGCAAACATAATGGAAGCACCCTGGGAGCCTCAGCACACGTGGGGTGAGCATACATGGGGCTGATTCCCTGGGCTCTTTTAAGGCTCCAAAAGTGTTCCTGCCGTGGGGACCCGGTGCATGAGGTGGAACAAATCCAGCTGAATGGCACTTGAGCTGTCTGAGCTTCCCTCTGCTTTTGAAGTTCCCAAGAATATTTCCAGCCTTTCAGGTAGTAGGAGAGGGGGAGCAGGAGGTGCCTTCCTGCTCAGTGGTTGGAATAACAAACTCCAGCGGGTACAGCAGGCTGGCACCCAGCCAGCAGACAGGCACAGGCCAACACGGAGAAAAGGGTTTAATACACTGGCAAAGAATAACTGCTGGGGGACAAAAGACTGCTTGTATTTTTATTCTTTCCTTTTCCTGCTTCCAGGAAGCCTTAAATAGATTGATTAGGGGCATGCATGGGATATCTCTCTAATGAGGGAGTAGAGCCTTTTAATGGTGAGGTGATGCCAGCCTTGGATTCTTTCTTTATTCTTGTGTCTCTCTGAATATAGAGTAGTCATGGTTCTGAGTCTCAGACAGCAGAGGAATACAATTTTCCACTTGGTCATCCATCCAGAGGGTGCTGGATGGGATTAGTCCTTGGTGAAGCACCAGGTGCAGAGCAGGGCAGTCTAGGGCTGCCCATCCCTCTCAGAAGGCAAACCAGCAAGGGTGGCTGCTGGCTACAGTGCAAGTGTTCCCAGCCAAGCATTAGCTATAGGATTTGCTTCAGTAATTACCTCTACTTCAGTCTTATGACCCAACATGAAGCAAAATTACTCTTGGCCAAATTACAAGTGTCTGAGAGGTCTAGGGCATTCAGGCATGTGTCCTTTACCTGTTGGAGTGTGTTACAAGCAGGTGGGAAGCTTTGTTCTCTGTCTTCTGCACATTTTACAGTGAACTTAAAGGCCTGAAGTTATCAATAGATGCAGGAGTATGGAATAAAAACCATACCATGGAATGGGTCTTTTTATTCTTTAACACTAAGCTAACACATCCCTGCCACTGGGGCCAGCAGAGAGTGTTATGCATGCCGGAGACAGCACATGATTGAAGGGGATGTTCCCTCTCTTCTGACCCCAGGGCCAAAATCCTTTCCTCTTTTATACACAGGCAACATTAAGACCACCATCCATATACCTCATCCTCTGATAATTAGGGAACCTAAATATTTGGCTCATGGTAACAATTCTGTGTCTTCTAACAAGGGGAGCAGCGTTCCCCCAAGTCCCACTCGCTTTGAGCCGTGCTGCTATGACAGCAATGTGATTGTCACTGCCATGGTATGCTTAACCTTTGCCAAACCAGAGCTGAGGCATTAACTCAGATCCTCAACCCACATGTCTTAAAGGGCAACATAACCTGTGCTGCCTCAGCCCAACACAGTCTGCAGCTCAGCAATAACAAGCATGAAAATGTGACAAGCATGAGCCGTAAAAATGATTGATGCAACTAGAAAAATAACAAAGAGAAGCTGAAAAATAGCAATGAGGAGGAGGAATTCCTGGGACCAGTGTCTCCATGGCACCAGCAGCCCCCTACTCTCACACAAGCATAGAGGCTACACTTGCCTGTAGAAGAAAGGATCTCCATGCCACACAATGAAATTCCAGCAAACAGGACAAGGACTGATGGTGTCTGGAAGTGGTAGTGCCTCTGCTACCCAGATAATAGTTTGAATTAGATTATGTGAGAAAAGGAGGAATTTATAGACGACCAGCTGCTCAAAGGCTTACTACAACCTTGCTTTTATTGTTCTGCTAAGTTAGAGGTGGGGCATCAGAGGGATTCCTAACATACCACTACTGAGAAATTTTAATATGTTCCACACTGACACATATAAAAAAGAAATAACAGCTGATCACAGCCAGCAGAGACTGCAACATCTCTTCATATGCATGCACAGAAGTGTGGTCAAAGTGGGGTTGGCTCAGACACCTGTGCTAACCTGACCCAACTAAACCTTTCTCCTGCCATTGAGCTGAGTTTCAGCAAAAGGAGTGTCAAATGTGAAGTCAGGCTGCAGAAAAAAAGGTGATTTGGACATGGTTATTCACCCCATCCTGAGATACCAGGACACAGAGAAGGGCAGGGGAGCTGAGAGGCAGAACTCTTAACACCGATGAAAAGAAACACGTGTTTACACAACCGGCAATGATCCGGGGGAACAAGATATCACAGAGGGCAAAAGTTTAGCTGGGCTCAGCCAAAGGACCTGTAGTCTATGGGGAGTTACAGTCACAGGGGTTTCATTTCAGAAGAGTTTTTGGAAGGATCATAAACCCTCAGGACTCTGAGAGTTCAGTGGATGGGGTTAGGGGAAAATCCTTTGCCCCAGCAAGTTACCCCATAGCTGCAGCCACAGGGTCTTTGTGTCTTTCTTTGATGTGGCCACTTCCAGAGGTGGATTCCTCAAATAACAGGGGGCTACAGTGTCATGTAGCAAAACCTTCCTAGAACTCACAGGGACAAGTCTCTTCTCATACTCAGAAGGAGTATGAGACTGAGAAATTTGTGATACTTATAATACAACTATCAAATATTTAATATAATTTTAATTGCAATAGTGATTGGGAGGTGGGGAGGGGGAAAGAGAGGATTTTGTTTTCTTTCAGTAAAGCAAATAATCCACCAGGCAAGTTGCAAAAATTACTATCTCAGTGGTTTCTTGCAAACTTTTGCCATAGATAGTCAATTCTCTCCAAGTTCCAAGGACAACCTTGAGCACTTCTTAGTGCATTTGAGAGCAGACAAGCCAAGAAGGGAACAAAATCAGCCCCAGGAGAAATGGGGAATGAAGGCAATCAGAGGAGGACTCCCTGTCAAATGAGCCACAGCAGACATCAGTGAGAGTTCCCAGGGAGGTGGCTTGTTTCCCTCCCACCTGGGCAAGAGAGATTGCAGTCCTGACCAGCCAAAAAGGCAAGAATATGCAAATGTTACCACAAGCCTCAAAGGTGAGTGAGGGATGGTTCCAGTGGGGCAGATGGCTTTTGTGGAAATCTGCCATGCCTGAGGAGCCACCTGGAGTACTACAAACTGTACCCAAGACTGTCCATAACAAATATCCTGCTCTGCAAAGGCCAGTCATCAGCACACATTAATCTGATCCAAACCAGGCACTGCACAAACCCAGGAAACCTACATGGGACATCTTCAGGTGGAGAAATGAGCCTGTAACTAATCATCAGCACCTCCTAGTTATACTCTGCTCTTAAATCAAGCTGCATTTTACTTTGTAAGCTTGAAATACCTATTCATTCCACATTTGTTTTTAACTGGAAAATCTTAAAGCATCGTTTTACAATACAAAATAAGATTGCATTAGCAGCAAGAGCATATCAATGTATGCTTAAGTCACATTGGGAGCCCCTGATTCAAGCTGGTATGTAATTACTCACCAAATAGTTCTATTTATGTTCAGGAAATTATTCATGTGTATAACTACTCACAAATATGAGTAAGGTCCCACAGCAAGAGCAAAAGTAAGCATTATCAGTAATTCAAGAGGAAGGGGAAAAAATAATAGGTATAGGTCCTAAAATGTAGATATTCTTATATTCTTTTGAGGGACAAACAACAGCACTGTGATTATTGCAGCCACACTTATTGCCATACCAGGCAGCAGGGCTGCTTCTATTAGGAAAAACTTTGCAATGAAGTATTGATTTCAAGGGAGTTTGTCCCTACTGTTGGTTTTAAATAATCATTTGCCTTCAAGTGAGTTTGTCCTATCACTGGTTTTAAAAAACCTTTTGCCAGACCTTTTTCAACAGGCAGAGTTCCTTCCTTTCAGCCACAGTTATAAAGCTTTAGGAGCTGTAAGTAACATATAGGAATAGGAAACAGAATATAGGAAATATAGCATATAGGAAGTACAGCATATAGGAAATACACTTTTCATCTCTAAAGAGCTGCAGAAATCTTGAGTTACTTGCCTTGCCACCTCTCCCAGGCAGAAACATACAGGATGTGCTCTGGGGAGGTTATGAGAGAAATTTCAGTGAACTTGCAGGATAGGATAAATCTGCCTGGCAGTCCCACGACAGTCAGTGCACACGCACACACACACACACACACAAACACATCCCATCTTGCAAATCCAGATTTGTCACAAGAAAATCGCCCCCCCAGCACACACTGTGTGTGACACTGCAGCAATCCTGAGACTGGTCTTCTTTGTTACTTGTTCTGTGCTGCTGGACCCATTCACTTGAGCTTTCACGGGATGAATTCACTCACCTGGATCCCAGCGGGGCTCTGCTCCTCAGGGTCCGCTCCCGCAGCTACACTGCACTGGCACTCGGTCACCGCGCTCACAGCAGAGAAATTCTCCTTCCAGAGAAGCAGAGAACAGTCATGCTCGTGCCTCTGGCGCTGACACACAGGGAAATGATCAGCGGGGAAGGCAGGAGAGCCTCCCTCTGTCCTTCGGCGGGCGGTCCGGGGCCGCGCAGCATCCTCCGCCGTCAGCTCCGAGCGCGCCCGGGCACCGCAGCAAAGCCAAGCACGGGCTTTCCTCCGGCTCGGAGCCGATCAACAGCGTGTTAAACCTGCCCTAGTCCACAGCCAGCGCTGTCCGGTCCGTCGGAAAGCCTTGCGGAAGTTTGGATAAATAATAATGTGCGAATTGTGAGCGCTGAGCGTGAGGCACAAAGCTAGGAATAAATATTGCCTGTTGTTTCAAATTATTCTGAGCGCTCCAGCAGATGACTGGCGAGAGAACAGCAGGCGTAAGCAGTGATAAAAAGTAAACAGCCCAACTTTAGAGTAGCAGGCTTGCCCGTGCTCATAGAGCCCTGTTGTGGGGGACAAAGAGGTGCTGGCGGTACCAGCGCTCTCCATGAATTCAGGGCAGCCCAGAATGTCCATTCACCCTCAAAGCCACAGCTATGGCCAGCACAGAGCTGCACACTGGGGCTCAGCATGCTCACAGGGAATAGGTGTTTAACCAAGCTGCTCAGAAGCAGCCTGGGCCACCTATTTGACCACGTACAGCAACCTTCAGACAGGATATGAGGGCACGAGGATAAAGAGACACAGGGACTACAGCTGGGTTGATTCCATTTAAACATAGTTTAATTTTTAAAATGGTACAAGGAGAACATGTCTTGGCCAGATAAAGAAATTAAGCACTCAGTTTAAGTCCATGTAATACTCAAAATCTGTAGGAATCTCTTATTTGCATTCTTACCTTCGGAAAATGCGCCACTCCCTCCTTCCCTCGAACCCTTCAGAGAGCTAAAAGAGGTCCTGTTACTTCCAAATGCTTTTGTTCTTCTGTCCCTCCGTCACATGGTTTGCCTTTTATATTTGCAACACACAAAAGTTAGGGCTGTTGTTTAAGAGAGAGAGGGAGAGAGAGGGAGAGAGGGGGAATGTCAAATGGAAAAGTGCCATTGCAGTCATATATCAATCAGGGCAGCAGCAGCAGCAGCTCACTGGCAAATGGGAATTCCACAGAAATGTGAAGCTCTTGTTATCTGAGAAATCACAAAACACCACCAGCCAAGCTCCCCTCTGCAGGGACTTCTTATTATTGGCAAGCCAGGAAATAGAAGGAAATGTAGGCGCTTTTTTATTGCTGTTATTGTTTCAGATCTGGAGATAAGGACACTGTGGCATGTGTAAGCCAGTGGAATATAAATCCTGAATCAAATTCCTTCCTAAACAAATGCACCATGTGCAAGATAAAGCAAACTACTGAAGCAAGGTAGTGGAGCTAAGTGAAGAATCTGACAGTAATGATTTAAAGAATTTGATAACTGCATTTGGAAAATATCCATAGAAAAACTACCTGCTCCCTGGATTACTCATTAATCTCTCTCTCTCTCTTTTTTTATTTTTTTCTGTCCAGTTTCTCTTAGGCTTTTTAAAACTGTGATTGATCTCAGATATCTTTAATTCAAGCTGTGCTGCTTCTCTACAATTGGTCAACTAAAGTATCAGACATTCCCTGGCTCTCCAGTTGGGCAAGCAGGCAAGCATTTTCTGTATAAATACTTGTCTGCAAATCTGCAATTCCCCTGCTTCAGACAACCTACCCTGAAATTCTGAAGTTTCTGTCAAATGAACTCAGAACTTTGCTTATAGAAGAAAACATTGTCTTTACACACGTTCTCTGAAGAAGGCCAAGTTTGAAAGAAGTTATCCTTAAAATATTTTATAAAACATTATGGGTATGTGTAAAAAAAAATTGTCCTGAGAGGTTGAAGGCAGGCTCCATCCACTGGAAAACCCCACTTACAACAAGCACATCACAGCTCTGGATGCACCAATCCCTCTTCTCTGCGGAGGAGAGTGTTTCAGTTCCCTGTGGAGTGCCCCCTAGTCATCCTGCAGGATCATGGGAAGCACAGACCTAAGCTGGTTAATTAAAAAATAGGCAACATAGCTGGCCATTCACAAGCTGGATCTGTTCAGAGGCACTGGCCAGCAGATGGACTGGGTTCTGTGCATGTTGTGTTTGAACTCCAAAGAAAAGTTGGTATTTGATGGATGATGTTATTAGCTAAATGTCTTATGTGATATAAGATCAAAGAACAGATGGGAATCATCCCTTAAAAATAGAATAATCTAAAAAGGGAATGGCTTTTAGATGAGTAAGCATCATGGAAACAATAAAGGAGACTTTCTTTGGCTTGCTTTGCTGCACAGCCAGGTTTGACTGGTGGGATAAACAAACAACCCACTTAGGACTGAAATTCTTAGGATGTGAGGTTTTGCTGCACATTTTCCCCTTCATATTCAATGTTTAAATTATTTTTCCTCTTGAGTCAGCACCAAAGTGCTTCTCTCCCTGACCAAACATGTCCCAGCTCTCTGTCTCCTCTCAGATGCCACCGAGGTCACCCAGGGTGGGTGGAGGCAAAGCTCAGCAGCACCTTCACCTTGCTGTAACCACAGGCTGAGACTGCTGCCCTGGCACAGCACTCATCTTGAACAGAGACACTGCACAGCAACCTTTTTTAATTCAGCCAACATGCTCCTTTAAAATGGAGGCTACTGGCCCTTTGGTCATTGGACTGCTGTGTTGTGTTTTTCCACTGGCAAGAAAGTGATTTAAATACTCTGGTAATTTTCACTAAGAAGCTCCACATACAAAGCAGCTTCTGGATGAAATCCTCCAGGAGACAGTAAATATCCTGCTCATGCTCCTCACTGAAAATGGTGCTTTAGGAATTTTTTTTAAATGGCATTGCTTAGGCTTCTTATCTTTGTGTCATCTGCAGATGACAATATCTGTATAATTTTTATTGTTGGGTGCTAAGCATACTCAACAATTATCAATAATTCCTCAAACACTGGTATTTTTGAGATGTAGTGCTCAGCAGTCTGCTACCATAAATTCTTACTACAGGAAAATCAGCAAAAGGGACTTTCAATTTTTTTATCTTCAGCTTCCAGACTCTGTTTGGCAGCCAGTGGAAGTTAATCAGCAATTAATTGACCAGCCTGGTGACTTATAAACTGACACTCTCATTTGTGGCCTTCTGTATGAACTTGCACATGAGCACAAGCACAAAAGTAGAAACATCCAATGTAGCCTCCCCCCAACTCAAGAGCATTGTGGCCCATAACTTTTTCATAGCTGTTCATAAATCTTTAGCCTGTCCCAAACACTGTGACTTAATCCCACCCATAAAACCAGACATTTTGAAGAAACAAATAAAAGCAGAAAGAACAGGAGCTCAGAGCTCAGTTTTCAAAGACCACTAGACATCTGAGATGACCCCAGATATAAGATAATATTTCCAGAAGATTTAAGGTATTCTGCTTCCCATCAGTTCTGATCTGGGTTCCCTTCTAAAGAGGCTTATCTCACTTAGAAGTATTGGCCTGAAAACTAAATTTAGGCTCTTCCAGAAGCAAATGTAGAATTTCCATTCCAAATTATTTCCAGTACAGGCCCAATTCAGATTGACATCAATTGCACTATTTCTCTCTGTGAACAACCATAGATATTCTGTTGACTCAGGTGAACTAAATATAAGTGTTTTGGTGTTTGTCTTTTTTTAATAAAGAATCAGGTGAGATAAATCCCTTCCTTGTAGTCTCAGGATGCAATTTTGAAGAGATGGATATCCACTACTTCACTAGTTCAATCCCCATAAAGTGCATTGGAGACCTGCACCCTATTCTTTATTCCACCATCACCATATGACCTACAAGACTATTGTTTGTCCTCAGAAAAGCATTGGACTACCATTAACTGCAGTTCAGTGGGACCCAAATATTTGCCCTGTTTGCATCTCAACCCCCATGTTCCTTCTCCAAAGGAGCAGGATTTCACCTCTCCATCCTGCATGTGCTGTGAAATGCATTCAGACTTGTGCAGAAAATTCAGTATTTCATTTTTATCTTAAGGATTTCCCAGTGCTGCCACTTTGTAGTCTCCCCCAGGCAATTTTTTACATTCTGAGACAGCAGGTAACAGACCTCAAAACCATCAAACGTGCTGTCAGGACAGGCATTGCTTGGTATCTGTGCTGCTTGTGTCTGCAAAGACCAGGAAAGGAGTGCAAACACAAGGACAATCTGTAAAAGTAGATACACATGCACAGACATAAACATTGCACCCTTTTGCTGGAAGCAGTTGGAGGGAGTGGGATGCACAGGAATGCAGTTCAGGGAAAGGCCATGCTTTGTTCCATTATTGAATTGATGAAGGAGGGCTTATATTTGGGGATTGGCCATCAGTATTCCTCTCATAGTTGTGAATGTAGGAGGAACTGAAAGCATTGTAATAGGGAATTTGCAGCAACAAAAAACGTAATACTTATATAATGAATTTATTCTTTGTAAATGTAAGAGGTACTCAGGATTCTTAGAGGAATTATTTTCTGTCATTTTAATAATAAAAATAAATATTAGGCAAGTAATATTCCCAACAAATAAAGCTACATAACCACATCAGCAATGAAGGAGCAGGTGGCACAGAAGTCTGTTTAGACACTCAATGCTTTTTATCTTTCTCCCCATGGTGTTTTATCTCAGATTTGTTATGCAAGGATATTTAAATACCTAAACACACATAATCTTCTGTAAACTAAATTCGTCTCCTCTTTCAATGTTTATATGTATTAACGAATGTGTGTTGTTAAGAAATAGGAAATGGAGATGTTCATTCAGCAATTTACACAAATACTGTTATTACAGCAAGGCTCCCATCATCTGGGGATAAGGCTGCTGTGGAGAAGTCTGTGAAAATTAACTCTAAATTATGTGCTTATTAATTTTAAGACAGAAAGACATGCTGCCTTTAGACAAGACTTGGCTAGGCTGCAGAAGGACCAGAAGTTGGTGTCCCCCCGGCTCCTTCAGCAGGGCAGGCAGTGTCACCGCCCCTGAGGCGTGCTGCCCTCAAGGCACAAACTCCTGTGGACTGTCAGTGCTTTAGAAACACGAGCTGAGGAGCTGACAGAGCACACAATGTGCCGGGGGAGATCCTGCATGAGCAGCGTCTCGGCCGTGTCTGGAGGAGAGGCGGGCACTGCTGTGGCATGGGGAGGTTTCCACGGGCGATCTGGGCACACGGGGTCACGGCCAGGCTGCCCTGCACTCCCCAAGAGCCCCGATGGACAGCTGCTACAGGACAAGTGGAAAAGCCCAAATTCCTTCTTGTTTTTTCCCTGTGTTACCCACTCAGGTTTTCCCCTACATAACCATCAGCTCCTGAGCCCCACATCTCGTGATTATATGGGTTTAAACTCTTTGCCCTTTGCTCACTCCCACCATTTTTTAAGCTGCTTTTAAAGCCCCTACAAGAGTGCTGGCTGAGCAAGGGGCAGCACACCCTCACTGAACAGCAAACACAGCCTGTGGCTTCCTGCTCCTCAGGCAGCAAACTGGGGCTGCTTAGGTTTCCCTCTGCAGGACAGCAATAGGATACAACATCCCTGCCCTTGCACCACACCTCCTCACATGTCCAAGAAACTGTCCAGAAACTTAGTTTTCTGTGTGACCTCAGCCTTGCTGTTAAAATTGACTGAATTTGAGCAGCTGGATGAAAAGCTATAGGGAGACGCTAACATCAGGGCTGAGAGACAAAAAGCAACTCACTTCTATGAAAAACTTGTAAATAAAAGACTAAAAATATCTCTGTTGTACCTTCAGGCTGCTGGAAGGCAGAGCTCCTTTTCCCTAGAAGAGATTGTTTCCACTCTGACCCCCTTTGGACTGACTGGCTGCTCCTCTCTGGTGTTCTTTGCCACTGCTTTGTGCCTAATGGAGAAAGGGGAAAGCTACTGTGTTTCCCTGAGTTTCAACAACACGGATCAACAGATCTGCAAGCACTTTTGGGGTTCATCCACCCTTCCTGAAGGCAGCTGTCTCAGTTTCAGCTGGGCTCCTCTCTCTGTCAGTGGAAACCACAAACAGGTACTGCTCATTTTGCTCGTGATGGGATGAGGTGGAGCTGCCTTTTGGCAGTGTCTGTTTATCTCTATTAATAACAAGAGGAGCCAAGAGTCAGCTTGACTTGGTCATCCAGCTGTTGAATGCCTTGGTTAGGGCAGATGAGCTCCACCTTTAAGGTTGTTTCAGATTATCTTATGAGCATATGCAGTAGATGCTTAACATGCCAGCTAACAATCTACAGTTGCACCTAGGTCAGTGTTAAATACCACACTTCTTTCCAAGGCTGCAGGGAAAGTTTTGATCAAACACTGCTGGATAATGACACCTGATGTGCAGTGTGCAATTTGCAGCATATGCCTTCCACCTGATAGAAAGGATCTCTGTGAAAACTTGTAATTTGTCAGATGTTTATCTGAGTACCAAAGAGCAGCTGGGATGTGTCTACAGGATCCCCAAGCCATATCTAAAAGCAGCTGTATTAACCCCAGTCTCTTGTAGGAAGGAGTTAGTCATGGCCCCCAGGCTTCCAGTGTGGAGTTTGGGACTTTGGGGTACAGCTTACATGTTGGACTTCTGGCAATTTCTCCCATGCTTTTCCAGCATTTGCATCTCCACCTTCCCATGTGGCTGAAGTGTGGTGCACCTTGGGCACCTCTCCACCCCCTTACCCCAAACTACAAACAATAACTTTGCTGCTGATTCCTGTTCCCAGTGTTTCTCGAGAGGTCAGAGCTTGTCAGAAAGTCCTAAACAGCACCCAGTGGCACAGCTGGAAGTTTTGCATGGACCCAAACTGGGGGTTAAGGATTCTAAATGTGGTTTGAAGCAGCTTCCCTCAGCAAGGGTCAGATCCTGATGGCTCCCTTGAAGCTTGAATGTCACTGAGCATCAAACTGCAGCTTCATTTCTAGGATGCTTTGCACAAGATGGAGAAAACTGTAAGGTAGCAAGAATATCTTCACTCAATTGAGAAAAGCAATATTGTCTTCCTCAGAATAATATCAAGTTATGATTGTGGTTTGAACAACATCTCCATAATGACAAAAATACTACCCATAAATTTGCTTAGAGCTGTAAAACTGACCTGGCAAGATACAGCCAGCTACTAACAATAGCAACCTTATTTTATTGCAGTCTCCTGCCAATACCCACACAATATTACTTTCTTGAAGCAAAAATGCAATAAGCAAAGTGGAGATGATGTTTTTCTATGTTATTTACTATGAAAAATTAAAGTGAAATAATTTGTCTGGGACTCAGGTTTGTGTGGCCACTCCCTGTGCAACACCTCGGGTTTTAAAAGGAAGCAGTAAATGAAATTCAGTCTCAGCTAACCAGTTAGGTTAAATCTGCAGGGACAGCTCATCTTATGGGAAGTTGCTGAGAAGAAATGCTATTTAGAGCAGGAAATTGGTGATTCATAATTGACATTAACTCCAGTTACCCTCCAATGTTCATGCTGTACTTCATGTGAAATTATTATAAGGAAAGAAAAGCCATTCCCTTGAGCAAGTTCAAGTTAATGTTTAGGAAACCATTTAAGTTATTATTAGGACAAAAGTCATTACAGTGGAATGGTCAGATGCTCAGACTGTGCCCTCAGCTGCAAAGCCTGAACATTTTAACATTTATTTGCAGGTAGCCCTTCAGACATTTGGCCAATTCAATGGAATTCCAGCTTCACCAGTGTGCCAGTCAAATCTCCCACCTACTGGGCAGAGCCAGAAGCAAGTCCTTTTTTAGCACTCCCCAATTGCACTGAAATCCGTGCTGGTGTCCAGTTTTACACACACAGGTCCCTGTGATCCTGCAGAGTCACAAGGATGTGCCTTGAGGACCTGGCAGAGACCAAAATTGCAGAGTGATGCAATTCAGACAATGGAATAAGAGAGCCCAGGGGCTGGGTCCTCACTGGTGAGAGCCAGCAATGCTCTGTGCCTTTTGCTGTAAGCTGTGACCTTGCACCAGGGGCAAATCTGGTGCCACCACTGCCTGGTTCTTGCAGATGGATGCTTTGCTACTTGGTCTCCACAGCAAAGGTGTAGCTCACTGAAGTTCCTCAGAGTACTGCTCTTTATTCAGGCCAAAGGACATATGAACTTAATTATTCCACCATAACATTAGCCTAGAATAAGGAATTAAATAGATTTTGCTATGGATTTTGGTGTGAATAAAGCTTTGGCATCTTATGAATTTTTTTACGATTTTGAGTTTTTTCTGAATGGAAGCAGAAATATCTTTCTAATATAGAATGTGCCTTAAACTGCAAGTGTAAATCAGAGGCAGGCTTCAGGTAAAGAAAGAGATTAAATACTCATGCAGTTATAAATTTAAGTACCTTTGAGTTGAGAAAAGCACTTTAAACTACTGCTTCATCATTACCTTTAGAAAAGAGGGATTTGGGTTCCTCTCTACAAGGAGAGATGCTCTGCAGCCCCAGTGCTGTGCATGAGCAAGGACCCCAGAAGAAAAACCAGTCACTCTCCACAGCTGGCCGAGCTCCTGGGGTCCTATGAACTGCAGTGGATGCTTGGGGCACAGAGAGGTGACAGGTCATGGAAAGCCAAAGCATGGAAAGCCTTCAGCTGCTACTTGGGCTGTGATAAGTCAGACAACAGAGGGATTTTTGGGGAGGCAGCAAGAGCATCAGCACCCAGCCTCAGGAGCAAAGCAAACTGAGAAAACATTCTTTGTGTGAGAGCAGAGGTGCAAAAAGTCCTGAAGCATGCTGGAGTTGAAAGGGACACCAGAAAAGGGTGTAAATTATGATGTACTGAGAGTGATTGTGGTAAAGGGTGAGAGAGCTTGCAAGACAAAGGCAAAAGAGGCAGGAGAAAGAGCCATTCATTGGTGGTTCCAGATTATCTTCAGTTCTGCTGGGCAAAGGAATCATTGTAGAAATGTGAGTTCTGTACTTCATCTGAAAGCTGAAAAAGATAAAAAAGAGTTTATCAAACAGAGGCTAGAAACAGGAAAGTTTGCCCTCACTAAGCAGAGCCAAAGCTACAGCACAGCTCCAGGAGCTTCAGGAACACAGTCCTGGCAAGAGCCTTTCTTGGAATTACTGCCTGGGTTAGGACTTGGAGGCTACTGCAAGAAGCAGAATTAGCTCTGGAGCAAGGAACTAGGATTTCCCAAGCAAAGGAAGTCAATTAGAACAGGCTGAGGCTGATGCAAGGATGCACAGAGACTGAAAAGAGCCCTGAAATGGAAGGGAAAGCTCAGTCTGCTGCAGCAGGAGATACTGATCATGTGCATACCTTGGCAAGTCACAGCTGAGCCCAGAATTTGGGAAAAGAGTAACAACAGATTACCTTTTCTGGGAAAGAATCAGCATGAACCTGTGGTGGGCAGCAAGTGAGAGGAGGATAGTGACAGCACCATTAGAGGCAAAGGGCTTATTTACAGGAGCCATGAAAAATGCTGTGGGGCAAGATAAAAGGACAACCAGCCCATAGGCAAATGGCAATAATCAATTTTCAGCTGGACAGAGCTGCATGAGCTGATAAGGGCCTGACAGGATTACGAGCACTGAGAGAAAAGCTGCAGGCAGCATGAGGGAAGGGAAGAAAGGGCTCAGGAGGACTGCTCCTCACTGAAGGAGATAAAGGCATGTGCAAATGAAAGAGAGAGTTCATAATAATGTCAGGGATTTTTAAAATGTCACATCCTTGATCTCACCCCCAGGGTGAGCACACTGGATCAGAACAACAGCAGAAATGTCTGGGGGACTCCTTAAACTGCAGGAGAGAGCACAAAAACACCTCTCTGACTCCTTAAACTGCAGGAGAGAGCACACAAACACCTCTCTGACTCCTTTACCTGCAGAAGAGAGCACACAAACACCTCTCTGACTCCTTAAACTGCAGGAGAGAGCACACAAACACCTCTCTGACTCCTTTACCTGCAGAAGAGAGCACACAAACACTTCTCTGTCCCATCTCCACAAGGGTGGCTGGAGCCTCACACCCCCAGCCCAGGGTGAGGTTTGAAGCACACTGCTGTGAGAATCACTGGTCCAGGGAGAAACTCAGCCCTGGAGACACTCCACATCCATCCACAGAAAGAAATGTTGGTTCCTTAGCAAGCAAGGAAAATTAAGTCATTATGTGAACAGGGCAAGTTTTCCTCTCTGCCCAGGGGGAATGGCTTCTAGGGGACAGCTGACAGCACAAATGACACCTGACACATCGAGGAGTGCTCTGGTGTTGAGTCCAGAGGAGGGACGTGAAGATGATCAGAGGGATGGAACACCTCTCACAGGAGAAAAGGCTGAGAGAATTGGGATTGTTCAGCCTGGAGAAGAGAAGGCTCCACGGCAAACTTTCAGTGCCTGAAAAGAGGTTTAAAATGGAAAGGAACTTTCAAAGGGGCATACAGGGATAGGATAAGGGGTGATGGCTTGAAACTAAAAGAGGGCTGGCTTAGATCATGTATTAGGAAGAAATTCTTTGCTGTGAGGATGGTGAGGCTTTAGAATATATTGCCCAAAGAAGTTGTGGATGGTTTATCCCCTCCACAACTGTACCTTCCTTTGGCTGCACTGAGACCCTGGGCAGATAAAGCTTCTGTAAGACTTGGCTGAGGTCACAATCTTCTACCAGCCTGGAACATCTCTGGAATGACTGCAGTGATGCTTTGGAACGGGATGGGTGCATCCAGTTAAGCAATCATCATCCTTCCATTTCCATCCTTCCATTTCAATCCTTCCATTTCCATCACCCATCCATCCCTTCCATTTCAAAAGGCCATTCTGGTAAGCATCCAGGTTGGATCCCTTTCTTGCAAAACAGGAGGCCTAACCTGAATTCCATCAGTGAATCTCCTAAACTCACACCAGCACTAAATTTCCCCTTCCAGCCATACAATTATAGTACCTATTTTTGTATTTTCAGTATTTATTGGTCTAATAAATCCAATTATCTGGATGATGCAATTGCATTTTTTCAATGCTTAAAACATAGTACAGTAGGATGCTGATTTCTCATGGTAGTTTGGGGAAGGAATCATGGCTGTGCTCTGAGCTTCCTAAAACCCTCTGGAGACTGGGAATATGGTACCTGCATGTACCTCCAGTTTATTGTACTGTTGCTGACCACAGAAAAAGGATGATCAGTCTGTAAGAATTGTTGTTATTTTCTTCTTTCATTGCTGATGTTCTCACTTAAAATTTAACGAGAGGTCTTCAAAATTAGTTGTCAAAAGGGAGATACACTCATAACCAACAAGAGCAATCATTTTAATGCCACAGAGCAGACTGTGGTACAATGAAGGCTCTGGGAATTGTGCATAAAGTAGGTCCTTGGTCCCTGCTATCACAGCTGCAGTCCCTGTGTGCCTGAGCTGCCTGTCCTCAGATCTGGCACCTGCAAATAGCCATGCAAACTCACCTTTCTGGTGTTTCTGAAGTGAGAGTTAAGGCTGTAGGGCCACACTGGAAGTAGATCAAACCCACTGGAGCACAAGGAGCTGTAGTGTAGACAAGACACCAGCATCTCTGGAACTGTGTCTTCTAAAGCTGCTTACAGGCAGGAGAAATCCCTGTCCTTTCTTCATCCAAATCTCTCTCCATTTGTTACTGGGGGTGAATTGCAGCTTCCAGATCCAGACTGCAGCTTCCACAGCAGTGAAAAGTCACAGTGCCAAGCCTCAGAAAATGCAGAGGGCAGGAGGAGTTTGCCATCACCAGCCCTGGTGCTGCATCTTGCTCCAAAGCACGAGGCTGCTCGCAGGAGCAGCCTCCCCCCGAGCCTGGCTGCTCCTCAGCAGCAGCATCCAGTGTGGAGCAGGATTCTGGCTGGGAGGGCAGCAGCCTGGTGCAGCACAGAGCACTTTGGGCTCTGTGATTGGTGCAGTAAGACATGTTGTATCATGGCACAATAGTTTACTGAATTAAGAGAATCAAACAGTCCAAATGAAATGGTTTTGCTTCTTCAGAGAAGAAATTCTCATAATAATGAAAATCAAACCTTCTGATACAGAAATACAATATCATGGTTTGATGACTTTGTTTTTCTAGGGATTTGGGTTGTGGTTTTTGCTGAGATTATTACATTTTCACAGAACATTTCATTTGCATTTATGCTGTACTTTCCTGTAGTAAATGATGTCGTTAGAAAACACAATTTATCTCTTCTGGAGTTTAGCAATAGTAAAATTGCAATTCAGATTGTCTGTAGTTGTAAATCAAGCACACTTATTTTAATGGCCAGCTCTATCCATCCAGTTTGTAATGGATTGATGAACATCCCTGCTTCTCACAGCAGTCTCAGACTGCTCATAACACTCAAGCATTGATGTCTCTATATGAGCAGTTTCTTTAATTACCATTGCCAATTCTGATTTTCCAGGTAAAGGCAGCCACTTTGCTCAAATGTTGAAATCATTTATCACCTGTCATGAAGGAGAGTCTCTTGGCATCCTCCTGTGCAGTGAGATATGCTTTGATCTCAAAGCATTCTATCTGCAGTGTGGTAAGACAAAGCACCACCTGCTATGAAGCTTGACAGACTATATAAAATATAATTTATGTACATTACCATCTTGTCTGACATAAAAGAATCACATTAGAGAACAAGAAGCAAAAAAAATTTTGTAACTGTAGTCGCAGGTAGAAATATCTTTAATTTATGACAGGCTAAATAAAATAGGTTTTCTCCCAAATATATGACTTTTTCCAGGAGCTGTGCAGTGACTTCATTTATATGATCTTAAATGAAAAGAATGCCTGTAGTCAATACAGTGCTACCAAAAGAAAAATAAAAAGATCCAGATGATCTGATGAACTTGTCTGGTCAGTCTCATGTGTGCTCATGTAATGATAGGAGCAAAACCCACCAGTCAACATGTAATTAGTTTTCACATCTTCAGGTGGTAGAACTCCATTAGCAGCAATACCCCAGCACCCTCCCAGATGCACAGGAATGAGCAGGAACATTGCAAAGATGAGTTCCAGCTCCCACTAACAGACATCACCACGTCCAGGTCCCTCAGAAGATCCAGAGGTGCCATCCAACACCCAAAGGGAAACCAAAACCCTTCTGCTCATTAGTAGGATCTAAGTGGCCAGAGGCCATATTAAAAACTGGGCAGAGGAAAAACAAGTGTTTGCTGCCAGAGGAATCTGGTGGGATGGTTTTGGGGGCTGCAATGTCAGGGATGGGGCAACAGTCCCAGCATCAGTCACTGCACTGGGAGGGTCCAGGCACATCCCCTCATGGCATGCAGGGCATCAGGGTCCTGCACTTCCATGGTGTGCCCTGGTGGCCAAAAGGGCCAGTGGCCCCTGGCCTGCATCAGGAATAGTGGCCAGCAGGAGCTGGGAGGTCATTCTTGCCCTGTACTCAGCACTGGTGAGGCCACACCTCGAGTGCTGTGTCCAGCTCTGTCCCTCTCAGTTTAGGAAGGACTTTGAGACATTGAGCATGTCCAGAGGAGGCAATGAGGCTGGTGAGGGGCTTGGAACACAAACCCTGTGATGAACAAATGAGGGAGCTGGGGCTGTTCAGCCTGGAGAAAAGGAGACTCAGGGGTGGCCTTGTCACTCTGTACATCTCCCTGAAAGGTGGCTGTGCTCAGGTGGGGCTGGTCTCTCTCCAGGCAGCACTGACACAATGAGAGGACACAGCCTTAAGGTGCATCAAGGGAAATATAGGCTGGATACTAGGAAAAAGTTTTTTACAGAAAGGGTGATAAAGTGCTGGGATGGTTTGCCTGGGGAAATGGTGAAGTCACCATCCCTGCATGTGTTTAAAAAAAGTCTGGGCGTGGCACTCTGTGCCATGGTTTAGTGAGGTGTTAGGGCATGGGTTAGACTCAGTGATCTGGGAGGTCTCTTCCAACCCAGTGATTCTGTGATTCTGTGTGATTTCTTCATAGACATGGCATGTTTGTGGGGTACTGTGTTTCAGGCAGACCAAAGAGAGATTCCTGCAACAACTCAGGGCATTTCATTGTCATCCCTGCTGTGTCCCTCAAAGCATTTAGCTTTATATCCAGGGTGAAGGTCCTTGATAGACAGCAAATCCCTACTTGCCATGCTGCATGCTGCAACACTCAGATCTAAGACACAACAGGGTGCTTGTGAATCTCATCTGAAAGGTTTCATTCTGGTCTTCAGCTCACACTAAGGCTGGGGAGGATGAACAGCCCCTTCAGCCCTCACACAGAACAGTCTGGATGAAGCATGGTCTGGCATCCTGCTTTACCTGGAATTTTTCAGGAATCATTGCATGGTGTTTTTTAACTTTGTCCATCTGTAGTACTTTATCATTCCTGTTCCCAAAACAAGCCAGAGCTTTTAGATAGAATACAGAGATGGCACAATTTTGTTTTCCTGCTTTCCTGAGCAGTTTCAGAGGGTGAAGACACAGACCAATGCAACGTTCACTTCTCATTTAGATTCAAGTGCAGTGCCAGAAACTGGCAGCAAGAGTTACTCAACGCTGCAAAGTCAAATTTTTTTCTTGTTTGCTTTCCCAAATGAAAAATATTTTTCAGTCATGTTTTTGATGGGCAAAACCAACATATCTATCATCCCTTCCAAATTTTTTTATTCCCTTCTATTTATTTCCTCAGTAGTAAACCTCTGTTGTAATGCAAAAACAAAGAAAGTCAAAGTGATTTTTTCATATTATGAATTTTCCCAGACACTAAACATGTTTAAATGTCATCTTCCATTTTCTGTTATGTCATTATAAATTAGATTATCTTGCTATTGTTCTGCAAATTTGTTCTCAGGAAAAAAATTTCAAGCCCCATTTCTTGCTTTCTACTAAAGTTTGAAATTTGCTCTTAAATTTCCTGGAACTAGAACAAAAATGGATTAAATAGTCACTTGGTGGGAAAGAGAAGTGCTTGGTGGGAAAAGAGCAGGGAGATACTGAGAGCAAACAAGGCAAAAAAAATAGTCTTGTGTTTTACTGAATCTCTAATTTCCAAGTATCCAACCTACAGCTGCTATTGCCAGCCAAGCCTGACGTTTATACATTTTCTTTTGACATTTGAAGATTAGGTAAATCATGTCTATGTGTGATAGTACCAGCACACACTTGCCTCCAGTCTCTCCCCACCTCTGCAGGACCTGTCACCAAAGAGATGCAATGGAAACAGCTCAGGTGGAGATGGCCAGGAATACACACCCATGCAGGAGACCACCACAACTGATGGATCTCCTGATTAAAGGGAGCATTGGCAAAATCTCCAGCTCTGCTTCCCTCCTGGGCTGAGCACTTGCTATAGGTCTGTGTTCATGTGCAAAGCAAGCTGATAGGCATGTGCTTGTTATCTCTAGACTTGTGTTTATTTACCTCTTCAATTTTTAGTAAGGGTACAATTAAGGATACCAGCTCTTGGCTGCTGTTTGTTTTAAAAAGTAAACATGAAGCAATTGACTGTAAGTATTGAGTTTGCAGTGCTTTACTGAGCTCTGATAAGAAAACCACTAAAATCTCCTTAAAGGCACTCCACTTCCTAAGGGTTTCTGAAAGGTAGCTGAGATTGCTTGCAGAAGCAAAGTGTTGAGTTGCTTTTATTGTCATTTACTTCTGATCCTGCCTCATGTGGCTACAAGTTCATTTCAGCAACTTTTGCTGATGGTGAGAACAGACTTGAGTTCTTTTTCTTGAGGATTCCCATTTTGTATGGGGAATGAAAACATTGAGTCAGATATGGATGAAGAGAAGAATGGGAGGGAGAGAAGGAAGGAAGGGAGGGAGAAAAAGGGAAAGAGAGAGAGAAAGAGAGAGAGAGAGAGAGAGAGAAAAGAGAGAGAAAAGAGAGAAAAGAAAGAGAGAAAAGAGAGAAAAGAAAGAAAAAGAAAAGAAAGAAAGAAAGAAAGAAAGAAAGAAAGAAAGAAAGAAAGAAAGAAAGAAAGAAAGAAAGAAAGAAAGAAAGAAAGAAAGAAAGAAAGAAAGAAAGAAAGAAAGAAAGAAAGAAAGAAAGAAAGAAAGAAAGAAAGAAAGAAAGAAAGAAAGAAAGAAAGAAAGAAAGAAAGAAAGAAAGAAAGAAAGAAAGAAAGAAAGAAAGAAAGAAAGAAAGAAAGAAAGAAAGAAAGAAAGAAAGAAAGAAAGAAAGAAAGAAAGAGGAGGAATGCAAAGAAGAGAAATGCAGAAAAGAAAGTGCAACTCTTTTATAACTTTGATTTAACACCCAGTCTAAGCCAGACCTGTTATATAGAATATGGATCCTTGGGGGTTTATAATGCAACTACTACAGAGAAACCAGCATGATCTGACACAGCATGAGCTATTCAGCAGCCTAGTAAAAATATGAATAGCTCATAATGACAGGAGAATCAAACTATTACTGTCTGGAATGTGAGATTATAAAATGTGAGACGATAAAATATCATGATCCAGATTGAAAATCAATATATTTGTTAAAGTTGCCAGCAAAGGAACGTGGACTATTGGAAAACAGTCAGTGCATACCTTAGAGCTGCTACCAGAATTCTTTGGATAAGGCAAGAAATTGCAAGTTCAAAGTAAAGATAAATTAAAAACAATCAAATCTTACTGCATTCAAAAATAGAATATTTAATGGAAAACAAGTAGTGAAAATCCAGAGTGGAGGGGTGAACAAGGGCAACTGCAGCCCTGATATCTCAAAAACAATAGGTATATTACCCTTACCTGGAGAGGTTTTCAGAAGCTGCTTTGCTGTAAGGCAATGCCCTTAAAAGTATTTAAAGGGATTTGCTGCTAGAAGCTCTTGGATTAGGAAATTTTACATGCACCAAGTGAAATATCAAAGAGAGAACTAGCCAGCGTGCCAGGTTAGTCACTGGGGTTGGTGCAGGTAAGTAATAGCAGTGAAGGATTCCTGCTCAGGTAAGAACTTAAACAAATGTTTAGAGTGTGCATATTGCTTGAGTGTTTATTTAAGCAATTTAATACACTCTGGCCAGACTAATGAAATTCAACTGCTATTCATCCCACCACACAAGAGTGTCCTCCATAGCATAGATATGGAAGCAAATAAGATAAAAGGGAAGGTAAAATAAGAAAAGAGGTGCTACTTACCTGTGCTATGCATTTTGTCTTTTTTTTTTTTTTTTTAATGGAGCCATTTGTAACCAATCCCTAGCATAGTTTGTATTCAGTCTGGATCACAAATGACACCTACCATGCAGCTGTTTACATCTGGCTCACAGTGTGTGACTGGTGTTTGCCAGGGGCAGATGGATGCCTTAGAGGCACCTTTCAGTGCAGAGATGGAGAGGAGGAGAGGGTGAGGGTCTTCAGTGCTCCCTACCTGTGCTCCCTCCCTGTTAAGCCTCATGTTATGAAATACAAGTCAGCTTGCATAGAAATACTGATTGGAAAAGGCTCCAGATTTTCCTCTAAGGTAGTGAAAAGTGTAATAGTGAGTATATGAAGGAACACAGGGCAAGAATTGTAGAAGAAATAATATTGCTTGGCAATCCAGGGAAAGCTTCCAGCAACAGGAACTCAGGGTACAGCCTTTGGCTGTGCTGGGATTGCAGAGTTCATTGTCCTTACTGTGTCCTGCCCCAGGGGACAGAAATGGGTGCATTAGACTAAACAATCTGTCGAGTGCTTGTACACACACACACCAAGGATCTCTCCACATCAAAAACCCCTGTATGATGCAGAGCTCAGTGCTCCTGCTCCCCAGGGGCTGAGGGGCCAGCTCTGCTGCTGAAAACCCATCCACACATCTGCTCAGAAAAGTGCTGGGTCTGACAGAGGGCAAACCTAGAGGCTGAGGGGAGACCTTAAAGTGCTCTACAGCTACCTGAGAGGAGACATCAGGTTGCACTGGGGGAGGTTTTTGTTAGATATTACGAAAAATTTCTCCACAGAAAATGTTGTCAGGTATTGGAACAGGCTGCCCAAGGAAAGTGGTAGAATCACTGGAAATATTCCAAGCATGTGTGGATGTAGCACTTGAGGACATGGCTTAGTGGTGAGCATGATGCTGGTTCTAGGCTGACAGGTGGATTTGATGATCCTAGAAGTCTTTTCCAACCCTAATGATTCTATGGTTCTGTGCAAACCTGACTGGAGATCAGGATTTGATAATGTGGGGTCTAAACCATCACAGCTTGCCTGTATTCCCACCCATCACAGCCTGGGAAAGCAGAAAGCAGCAGGGCAGGAGGATGCAGGAGGGAGGATGGGGTGAAGGAGCAGGAATTACCAGCCTGGCACTTTCAGAGCCAAGCACATCAGGGCTTTGGCAGGGGAGGTTTTTGGAGAGGAGCAATGCCACAGACACGGGAGTAACAAAGAGATCTTTGTGAGCACGATTGGCCTGCAGCACAGGATCAGGACTTCCTTTCAGGCTGGCTGCCTGGAATACAAGGAGGACAAACAGCTCCCCAAGTCAGAATAACATGACCAAAAATCCCAGTGCATCCCTGAGCTCCCTGCTGTGCAACTGCTCAGCTGTGCAGCATCCTCTTCCTGGGTGATTTGAATGGAAAAGAGGGGGAGATGTGGGGGCTCAGGCAGTGGCAGAGCAGGAGCTCTTTGCATGCTGAGTTTGGGAAGCCCTGTGGCACTTAAAGCCCTCTTGCACTGAGACAACAATCCTAAATTCAGTGCTTCTGCTCTCCTGAGCCAATGAAAGAAATCCCCCCCAACTTTGGCAGATCAGCTGCTTCCAGATTTCCTGATGAATTATCACAAGGAAGAGGAATCATCCTCAGCCCTTCCTCACTCAGAAAGCCGAGGATTTTTCCTGTGGGCTGTGTAAAATGAAGCACCCAAATTGCACCATTCACACTGCCACAGCCAAGAATTGCCTGTGCAACTACATCCCCGGTAAGAGTGTTGCAGTCTGTCTTAAGAATCTACAAAATAAAATGTACCCACAGATTCCCAACTCAAACACACCACCAAACTCACCCACTGCATCTCTGACTCTGCCATTTTTTTTTTTCAATAAATTTAGGCCACAGGAACCCTATTTACCCAAAAAGATTCCAACTCCTTTATAAGCCAACTTCACAGAAGATTTTTCTTTTTAACTGTCATCAAGCCTATGCTTAACCAACATTCAGAAATCATATGCCCACCAGCTGGATTGGAAGCCTGTATTTTATTTTCAGCTCCCATCACAAATTCAGTCATCAACAATTCATCAACAATGCCATCAAGCTGTCTCTGAAATATTCTTACACCTCTATCAACTTCAGGGGCACTATCATTAGTGAAGTGAGACCCTAAATCTTCCATGCACGAGCATGCCTGCAGATCAACACACATATTGCCACTGAACTTGCAGCCAGATATATTCAAAAAATATCAGTCACACTGCTGTGCCTCGAAAGGGGACTCCCAGGGATCACCAGTGCCTTGGAGGAGGGCAATGATGGCACTTGCTTTGCTGGTGTAAGGCTGGGCTCTGCCTGACTAAAGAGCTGCTCTTACCTCACAGTGACTTCACTGTGTCTCAGCATCCTCACGAGGGGAGGCAGAGGGGCAGGCACTGATCTCTCCTCTCTGGTGACAGGGCTCAAGGAAATGGCATGGATCTGAGACAGGGAAGGTCAAGGTTGGATATCAGGAAAAAGTTTTTCACCCTGAGAGGGGTTGAGCACAGGCTCCCCAGGGCAGTGGTGACAGCACCAAGCCTGAGAGAGCTCAAAAAGAGTTTGGACAATGCTGGCAGGCACATGGTGAGTCCTGTGCTGGGCCAGGAGTTGGACTCAATGATCCTGATGGGTCTCTTCCAACTCAGCTTATTTCTATATGGAACCAGAAGCTTCCTTCAGTGCAGAAATCTGAGCCAACCAAGTGCCTCTGTCCCTCAGGTTTCACATACTAAACCCTAATGGGATCCAAATGGAAAATCACCAGGTAACTAAAACCAGCAACAGAATTCCATGTGTTCTGAAAGAAACTTCCCCCAGCATCTAATACAAACTGAACCCTCCTTTGAAAAAGTGAACAGCAATAAGCAGAAAGCAAAGAGTCTGTAACCCCATTTCTGCAGCCACTGCCCTCCAAGCAGCCCCACTGCACCCCAGGGAGCCTTCACTGCTCCCCATGGAACCTGACACACACCTGTGCACTACAGGGCTGATGGAAACTCTGCACTAGGACAATGTGAGTGTGCTGGAGTGAACTCTGCTGGACAATCAATAAAGGACCAGAGCACCCAGTACCATTTAGGGGATGTTTTTCACTAACTGTTCCCACTGACTTCTCAAAGGACCATCCTGAAAAGTGGCTTCTGATACAACTCCAAAAGGCAACACTGGAAAAAAAAACCCTCAAATCTACTAGAGTTAAAAAAAAATAAAGAAATCATGGACTCAACAAAGTCCAAGCACTTAAGGCCTGCTTTGATCTTCCTTCTGTCTGGCTGAATAAAGCTTGTTCCACATGGGCTGTCTGCCAACATATTTCCCCCTGCTTTTCTCTGAAGAAATGAACATGTTATCAACTTCCCCTTGCTAAAACCTCATCTGGTCACAGACTGTAACCACCCTTTTTCTCTCAAGCTGACTGGTCATCTGGCACAACTGTGTTGAACAAAGAGTTATTGTCTCTCACCTGTGTTTTGGCTTCCTGTCTGGAAGATGCTGCTACTGGTTTGTGAGAGCTGTGTGTCCACCAATGTAAACTGTTAGTTTTTTCTGTGGGGTTTTTTGTTTGTTTTTTTTTAATTTCAGCTAATGATAGATTTCATAATGCTCTTGAGCCCTTCATCCGCACAATGAGGTGTTCAGGGAATACTGCTGTGAAAAAACATGTCACATTGAGTGCCACACACCTTCTTCCTTAGGCCACAAGGAACAGAGTTCAGGTGCCCTTTCATGCCCACTGGCCTGTGCTGAGTGAGAAATGAAAAATGCACTCAAATCAGGTAGAATTCAATAGAACCTTAACAGAAAAATCCGGGATGGAAAACAAATTGTGACTCTGAGAGCTGGGACAAAGTCCCTGCTGCCACCCCTTGCACCATAGGGAGCCTCATCCCTCCTCCAGGAGTTTGGCTGCACTGGCTGTGCCTTGTGGCACCCATGGCAGTGGCTGCTCCTCCCACCATGCCCATGCCCATGCCCATTCCCATTCCCATGTTTCCCATGCAGGGACAGGCCAGACTCTTTGGCACAGTCTCTGCTGCAGAAACAACTTTTCTGAAATGCAGGTGAGCCCTGGTGCTCCAGTTACTTTCAGGAATGTGCCCCTACCAAGGATTAAGCAAAATAAATATTATCTGGTTCCATATCTGTTTTCATGTTTGCTTATGCATACCTGCCTCCAGCCCTGTCCAATGCTTAAACCTTCCAACAGCTCCTAGTTGTTAGAGAGCATCTCAGTTTTACAGGGTCACTTCTCACTTTTCAGGAGCCTCTTCTCTAGAGGACAGTTACCTGCTTCTGTTCCCTCCCTAAATCCACAGATATCATAAATAGAGAGTCAGAGTTCCCTACGAAGGCACTGCAGAGACTTTCCCTGCATTACAAAGAATTTGTGCTAAAAGCAAAAACAATAGGTCATAGCTGAAGAATACTAACACCTGCAAGACTTCTTTGGGTGTGCTGGTGAGCTAAGGGTGTCCAGATATGACTTTTTCCTGTGGGCCTTAGGTGAACTGTTCTCTAATTACTTAATTCATACTTTTTATTTTGGATCTCTTTTTTTGGATTACTTTTTTTTGGAGCATATTTTCCCCTCATTCATAAAAGAATAACTTCATTAAAAATTACTTTTCTTGCTCCATATTCAAGTTACTGTTTCACAAAGGGCTCCAGATTTTCTGCTGATTCTCACTGATGCTGTCAGTGGCATCTGCAAAGTGCTGCCCCAGAGCTCTACCTGCCCAACAGTCTGATTTTTAGTGCACAATGTTCTTCCTCCTCCTTCATGCAAAATTTGCAGCTATGACAACTTCTGATTTTCTGGAGATGAGAAAAGTCCTGTTGGACTTAAGGGCAAAGAGCAATTCTCACTCTTGGGGAGATGAGGCCCTGCAATGTCTGTCTTTGCCCATTTAGCAAGCTGCTAGGGAAGCACAGGGATTGTGGCTCCAAAATGAGGGGTCTTATGCTTTAGTTTTGTCATAAAAAACACTGAACAGATGGTTTCACCCAAAACAGGCTCCTCCTTACAGCCAAGAGCTTTAAGCTTCAAGGGGACAACAGCATCCAGTAGAGAAAAGAAGAACTGAACTCAACTTATGCTGAGTGAGACAAAAAACACAACTGTCCTTATTGGTCTAAGTCTTCTGATGTGCACAACTAATTTTGGTTCACCAGGTCCTCAACACTCTCCTCTTTCATGCCAACAGAGGGCTTGGCCCATAAAGTTCACATTGCCACAAAAATCACAGGAAGACTCTTAAAAATGGCTATGGGTAGGTTATGTCCCTTGGGCACTTCTGTGGAGGGTTCAGAGACAGCTCCTCTGCAGCCATGGAGAGCTCCAGGGTGGCTGTGTGGTGTAGGCAGGTGGATAAATTTGCAATCACCATGTGTAGCTACAGGAAAATTCCCTGGATGAGTTTTGCAGAGCACGTGGGGCTGGATGTTGTGGGTGATGCTAAATGGAATTGTTGGCCATTGCTTCCTGTAGAAAAAGGAGACAGAGACACAAATTACCTCTGTTCCAGGCTGGAGCAGCACCTACTGCTGCCCAGACAACTTACTTATGCAAAAAAACCCTAGACTGACAACTTTTGGAGCATTTATAAACTTTGTGCCAGAGTCCAGATGAGTGCTGTGTGTGGAGCCCTGCATTTCTGCAAATTAATGAATGTACAAGAACATTTGTTGGCCCCACCACCGAGCCAGTGATTCTGCCAGCAGCCCAAGCAGTGCTTCAGGGCAGATCATTTAAAAACTTGTCCCAGAGCTTTCAGTCACACCTGAAACGTGGCATTTTTCAAATGAGCTGCAGATGCAAATAAGACCATTTGAGTTCCCTTTACCTGCTCTGAATGAAATTCAGCTTTGTGGGGAACTCCTGACGAAGTCCTCAGGGTGAGAACAATGTTTGCTCCCCTTTCCTTGCACTTCCCTCATTTCTGGGTGATCCCTGTAGGACCAGTGCACAGGAGGGGACAAAACCCTTCCTTGTGAAAAAGCTGGCTTAACAAGACCTGAATAGAAGATCTGTACCTGCCAGGAGGACTGCAAGGAAGCAAAAAAAAAAAAAAAAAAAAGGAAGAAAAAGGGGAAAAAGGGAAAATGGCATGCAGAGTGTCACCACAGCAGAGTGAGTCCCTGAGCCTGAGAACCTCGCTGCAGGCAGGGCAGTGCCAGGCCAGACCCACCAGCCCTGGGCCATGCCCTCAGCAAAGAAAGGACCCCCTTTTCTGGCAAAGGAGCCGTGGGCAGGGTGCCAGCTGCCTGCTTCTGATGGGGGAAAGGCTGGACCCAGGCACTGGGAAGATTTAACCCTTCCAGGGTTGGTTGGTTTTGCAGTGTCACGGGGGCAGCTGGTGTGCCCAGTGTACCAAAACTCACCAGTGACAAATCCTGCCGAGCACAGGCTGATGAAGCTCACTTCTGCAAGTGCTGGGCATCCAAAGCCCTTATGCAGCACCTCTATTTCATAATTTGCAGCGTGGTGCCAAATCAAAGGCACGACAGCAATTGTACTATCCCCAGACATTTAGGCACTTACCATATTTCACAGGGTGGTGTTGCAGTCTCCACAAGTCTATGCAGCTGTGTGCTGTGCCCCATACTGCTCAGCATTCCTCATTCCAGAAAACATGCATCTTGCAAAAACAGAAGGCAAGGACAGCTTAGCTTGTGTAGTGCTGCCAGTTTGCTTTTCCTCTGCAGCCAAATGCAGCTGATCTCCAGTGCTAAACTTTTAAGTCTGTTTCCCCTGCACCTCCACCCTCGGTTTATTTGTTTGTTAGATGTGTAAGGGCATGCTTTGATTTTCTTGCTTTTTTATCCATCCTCAGACCACCCATCTGCTGCCTCACAGACCAGCACAACATGTTGTGTACCACAGACTGAAAAGCACTTTCCTTTCCCTTCCAGAGCCTTGGCATTACAAAATGCTGAGCTAAACTACAGCTTTATGTTAAGAAAGAGCAACTATAAAATCCTTAGAAACAACCTAGCAGGACACCTCTAACCTATTATAAAGGTAGCAGTTAAAATACAGAAGGGCTAAAGAATATTGCCAACTTGAGAGAAAATGCAAAAGAAGGCTCTTCTCAAATTACACACACTTTGTAGTAACTTGTATGAGCAGGAGGGGAGTGAAGCAGTCTCAGAAGACTCCACTGTGATTTACTATGGGTTTGGAAGGAAATGCACAAGTTAAAAATATTGCTGGTCAGTTTGTCAGGTCCTGCTAAGGGACATGAGCCTCACACAGTTGCTGTACTATGAAGAAGTAACTTGGATAAGAGTCACTTGATCCCATGTCACATCCTACAATTGATCTGGTCCCTTCAGGCTTGCCCTGGTTCCTGACCTTTGTCTCTGCTGCTCCCTGATGCCCTCCCAGCACCTTTCCACACCAGACAGGCTGCTCAGGGCAGGCCATGCATTATGGATGATGCATGCCTTCCTGCACTGTGCCTGAGTGCCTCGGCACTGTGCTCAGGAAAGGTCACCACACGACCCCTTGGCCTTCTGAGAGTACCCAATAAAGCACTTACCCTTCACATGAAATTATAAACCCATGTGGCTCCAAAAATAGGCAGTGTCATCTGGTTTGGAGTTGTGAACCTTAAATCTTTGGCTTAAAGACCAGGGAAAAACCTGCCCTTCTCCATTAATATGAATAAATAATTTCCAGGATGAAAAACACAGAGCAATTTAGCCTAGAAATGCCCACATCCCACTTTTCTTCTAAATGCAGGTGATTCTGGTTTGAGTGGTACCAGTGCAGCAAATTTGGGAATAATTAAATACTAATGTGTTATTTCATCCCTTTTTTTATGTGGCTCATAGAACAAAATTCCAAATTGCTATAGCAACAGGCTGAAACCATACTCTGGAACTTGTCGATATTTATCCCGTGATCTAATAGGGGTTTGTTGACTGTGCTACTCAGCAAAGCAAGGACATTAAATCAGAGCTTTATTCTTTTACCATATGGTCCCCAGGAAAGAAATTTTCTCTTACACTTTGTGCTCTGCACTACACTGAAGTGCACCAACAATAAGATTCATAAAGAAAGCCATTAGTTACCTGTGATTAAATCCCATGGCCCAGGTATGGATTTAAAATTTATGGAAATAAAATTACAAACGTAAAACTGAGGTTGCATAGATCCAGATGAGTGTTAACGAGTGCAAAGGGCTGAGAGAGTAATGTGTTATTTTACTGTTATTGTAACATATGTTTATCTTTAAAGAAGGTGCCTGTGAAAGGTATTGCACAGGGATTTAAGTCATGTGGGCAGGTGCAAGTAGCACAGGATTAGGTGGCTGGGGGACCAGGCTAAGATTAAGGAAGTTACATCATTCCCAAATTCAGAAAACTGAGGGGTGAATCTCAAAGGAATGGGGAGAACTCAAATAGAAAATTCTTGAAGACAGAGGTGAATGAGAGGATGTTGCACTCCTTTGGTTAGTGGGGGTTTTGTTGTTGTTTTGTGGAGTTTTTATGGGTTTGGGGGGGGTTTTGAGCTGTTTTCCTATGAGACTTTCAAAAAAATACAGCAAGACAGACACTGATTCTGTTGGTCAGCTCAAGGATCACTCCCAGACCTGTACACAGAGTCCTACCTCTTGTGGGACAAATTCAGCTCACAGAATTACACTGAAGTTTTTGACTTGACTAATTTGCAGTAGCGTTTTTTCCTATGGCATCATGCTTGCAGTGTTTTGGAAAGCAGCAAACTGTTTTTTAGGAACACACAGCTCATTCAAAGCTGGTTAGTCAGGGCATGTTGATCTACCTACAGGACTGGCCATGTACCCCTTGAGTATTGCCAGCACTCCTGGCAATCCCAGGAAGAGTGCTTCCAAAAAGTCAGGCATGAATGAGTTCTGAGACGTGGGATTCACTAACCAAGAGGAAAAGCACTGTGGCTGGCTTTAGAAAGAAAATAAAGTCCACATGGACAATGATAAAGCAGTCAGTGGAAGCTCAACACCATGAAAAAATGCTCAGCTGATTATTGACAGTCAGTCAGTGGCTTTGAGAGCATGAAGGGAAGGAAAAGAGCCAGCATGGATTTGTGAAGAGCAGATTGTGTCAAACCAATTGAATTTCCTTCTCTGGCAGGGTCACAGGGCTGGTGGGTAAGGGTGTGCTGTGGGGATGTGGTACATCTTGGCTTCAGAAAGATTTCCAACAGCATGAGGCTGGAGAGGTCTGAGCAGCACTTTCACAGATAAAACTGGAATTCAAAGCAGCCCTGATAGAATAAAATAAAACAGATCTAAAATCAGCAGGGTGACACTCAGGGAGAGGGCAGCACTCAGGAAGGAGAGCTCAGGTGCCCAGAAGAAAGCCAAGCTGGGCAGATGGACTGGGCTGCTGCACAAACCAGTCTGGCACCACAGAAAAGGGGGATCGAGCATGAATTGACAATGTGATATTGTTGGAAAAAAGGCAAATGTCATTCTGGGACAGGCCAGCAAGTGCTGCAGACAATTGCTCCACTCTGCTGTGCTTTGAAGAACCCTGAGGAGCAGCCCTGTGCAACCTTGGCACCAGGCTCTGCAGAGGACTTAGATGGGAATGTATAGGGAAGGGGAGCAAGAGGAGCTGTGAGGGACTGAAACGGATTATTTATGGGGAAAGGATGAAGGAGGAATTTGTTTAGGCTGTAAAAAGGGTTCTGGCATAAATAACACACAGAACAATATTAAATGAGGAAATTCATGGGATTGCTGGCATGTGGCAGCTTCGCTGGTGATCTGTGAGAGACGTCAGGCACAGAGGGGAACTGGCCCAAAGTGCTTGGGAACAAACAGGCTGCCAGGGCCAAGGCAGACCCATGGGGGCTTGCTGAGCTCCCAGGCCACTGCTTCACAGTCCCACCCCCTTCCTCGACCAAGATCCAAACCCACCAGAGCTACCTGGGGCGAAGGCCTGGTCTCAGCTGACAGCTCTGCTGAAAGGAGCCCAGGGCAGCGAGCCCCACGCTGTGCATTTCAATGTATGACTTCCCTGAAATGCTGAGGGTGCCCTGATGGGCTTTGGGCATGCAGGGTGGGAGGGACAGCACCCTGCTGTCAGTCTGTCTTCTGCCACATGGCAACCTGGGGTGGCTGGACAGGAGTGCAACAACAATAGTCTCCTGAAAAAGAAACAAACCCCCACCCCCAAAAAAAAAAAATAAAAAAACCAAACCAACCAAAGAATCAACCAAAAAAGAATTTAAAACCCCCAAAAACTAAAACAAAGACAAACCAAAAAGAACAACAAAAACAAAATAAAAAACCCCCACAAACAACAACAACAAAAAAAATCCCCAAAACACCTCAAACCCCCAAAAAGGTGAACCAAAGCAAACCACCACTGCCACCACCAAGAAGATAACAGCAAATAATTTCTGATTGTGAAGCTGCAGGTGGTTAGCTCCATGAGTGAACCAGTCAGCTGAGAGGTTGAGCTGGAGATTTTTGCTCTTGTCCAGGACTGTCTTCCTATGAACAGACATCAGTCTGGAGGGTGAGGGCAGGGTATCTCCCTCCCAGCCATACAGTCTGGGTTACCTCTGCCAGCTATTTTGGGGTGGGAGGGTGAGAGACACATGTGATCCCTGGCAGTTGCCAAAATTAGGCTTGCTTGCCTTTGGAAAACCAAAATCTCACTCACCTTTCCTGTGCTTCACATGACAGCCCTCTCTGCCTGGGTCCTTTTTGAAAAATCACAAAATGACCATGAACTTTGCTTTGCAGATCATGGCAGTAAGAGCATGCTGTCCCTATTTGGCTGGCACTGCACTGTACAGACCAACATACCCAGGGACTCCCTTACTCACAAGCTGCACCTTGGCTGCTTTTGCACTGCCCTTCAGTCTTCCCTCACCTCTCCTGGTGAAAGAAGGTTAGTGATAAATTATTCAAGGTTGATTCTGGAACTGAAGTGGACTCTTTTTGTTGATTTCTGGATTTTTCATCAACTTGCTGGTTTCAGACTAATTTTCTGAGTAGCTGTCCTCTGTAGTCCAGGATTGGATCACATTAGAAAGTTCCACTGCTCTCTGACAGTGGTCCAGCCCTAGGCAAGTGTAAACCTTTCCCCCTCCCAGCACAGCTCATACCAGAATACCCAGGGCTTTCCATGGGCCCATCCCAGCCGAGCAGTAAATCTGCAGCACTCTGATCTTACCCAGGCTAGAAATGTCTTTCCATCAAAGGATGTGATTTAATGCACATCTGCTAAGTTGTGCAAAGCCTTGTATTTTACTGCTAGCACATCTTGTGGGACTGTGCATCCCTTTGGGTTCTCTTGGAGGGGTCCCATGGCAGCTTGGAGAAGGGAGGGGGAGGTTGTTTCCTCAGGGCACTGAAAGATACCCTCCCTGCCCTCACCCCCATGCCTTCTCACAGGGGGCAAGCAGGGCATACAACCAGGCTTTCTGAGAACAGAAGTGTGTGACAGTGCTTTTAATGTCTGCTGCTTTTCCCAGCCCTCCCCTGAGTTTGCTTCCTGGGGTTGTACACAGCCTCCAGTAAATAAAAGATTTTTGAGCAGCCCTTTGAAAATCCTTCTCCACTGTGTCCAGGGAGATAGTCCTGTGAAACAATACCAAGGAACACAAAAGCATTGGGGGCTTCCCAGTCTGAGGAATACTCTTCAGCTTGAGCACACTCATCCATGGAAGGTAGAGATGAGATGAAAAAACCAGAGAGGCATCCCAGTTATTCCAATTAACACCAATGCTGACTCTCACAAAGTCCTCATTTCCACTGATGGAGGCACAGCCTTTAACCCACCAGGAGCTGGGACTCTGGGCAGCTGCTGTGACATCCTGGTGACATCCCACTGTGTTCATGTTCTGGGTTATGAAACTATGCAGTTGCTCCAGGCTCAGTGGGTTTGCTTTGTTGTATTACATTTTGTTTTACACAGTATGCTGCTCAGAAGAAACTCAAAACAAAAAATTGCTCAATATTGGGGCCCAATATTCACAAACTGAGGCTCTGCACCCACGATGTGCATTAGTATGTCATAAAGAATTATGGGGTTGGTAGATACCTTCACTCTCCATTATATGAGAATTGTGTTCCCATCCTGGCTCTCAAATGCAAGGCAGCTTCTGTGAGCAGGGAAGCTCTGGCTCTCCAACAGCCATGGACATTGGCCTAAGGAAATGTTGCCTAAGTCAATGCAGTGTTACCACAGGTCTTTGCACAGGAAATAATATGGAATATGTGCAGCACATAAAACATTAGTGTGTAAAATAACATGTATAATGCTTTTTCAAAAAAAGCTTTCTGTGTAACCTCAGGACTGGATGGTAAAATCTGTCATATATAGAATTTTAGATAAGAATCCACTGTGAGTTGGAGATTTCCCAGCATTAAAAAATGCTGGTTGATCACAACATTCAAGAACTTTTTCACTTGAGGTCTATAAACTAAATCATGCCAGGCAGCCCTAGCAAATTCCATGATGCACATAACTGCATGGGAAATGGAGTTCAAGGAAAAAAAACTCTCCCAAGGAGGTAGCAGGGACCAGTTGCCATTCATCTTCTCCTCAGTATTACTGGAAGATGAAAAACTAGAGGTCTGCTATAAGGCTGAGAATTTATGATCATTTTTGAACAGTTGCATGTCACTGGTGAATCACACTTGTCATACAAATTAAAAGCAGGTAACATCATGGTCTCAGTCTGGACAGAGGAATGTTGTTTACAGTTATAGTTTTTTTCCTGGAAAATGCTGGCACAGATTGAAAAGAATAAATTCTAATTTATGCCCAATGTTTTCTTGGACTTGGTCAGAAAAATAAGACCCTAAAAAACCCTAATAAAGTGAAAAAATAATTAAATATTCATATTCTAAGGAATAAATGCTGTGCTTTCATGTCTGAAAGCACAGTTCTAGTTTCAGTTAAGTAGTTGTAATGTTTGAATACAGGCACAAAAAGTCATTTTTCCAGTCACATTTATTTTTTTCACTCTTTGGTTCATCTAAAACAATTTGAATATTCTTATTTTGGGGCAACCTGAAAGTAACTGTGGTTTAATTCTTTCAGTGTCACTGAATTGAAATAAACCCAAATTATTCAAGCTTTATTTGCAGGTCCCATGCTCTGTTTTAATCCTTCAAAGCCTCTTAGTTTTCTAGCAATTGAGTGTGTTTAAGAACAAGCATGTGTGTACATTTATCTATAAAATACATTCTGGCACAAAACTTTAGTAAGATGGGAAAAGCATTTGGATTTATGAGCTGCTTTGCTTTGTTTTGCTTCTTGGGTACCTGACTGAAATGTAAGACTAACTTAAAGAGGACTTGAGAAGGATATTTTATTTGAACCTAGCATTATAGTTGCTTTAGCTAGTGATGATCAAAATCTAAAAATGTGCCTTCTGTCTCTGTCTGAATAAAACCCCATCAAATCTCATCTTTGTTCTAGAAGTTTTGATGACATTATGGATTTTTTTATTTGTCATTTAAATATGCCTGTGAAGTGTCAGATGGTTTGAGTCCTTAGTGGGTATTTCCATAAAGAAGTAGTCACTGACTCACATGACTGAGAAACCAAAATCAAAACTGTCTGTCAGCAGAACAGGAAACAGATGGAGCTGACACTGGGCTATCCCTCCAGCAGGAGAGCATTTCTGGCCCAGGGAAGAGCAAACTGTCTGACTGAGCATCTCTTCCCTTCGAGCTGCCCTGTGGTCACTCTGGTTTTTGTAATGCCACCACTTTCCCAGCTGTCCCACCAATGCAGCACCATCCAGGAATGCAAGATGTAGGCGATTTTGTCATTTGTCAGCTCCAGAAACCACATGAGAACTGAGGCAGTGCCAAGGCTTTGGATCCCAAGAAGATAAAAAGCCTCAGGCCAGGGCTTTGCTCTCCCAAGGGTTACACAAAGATCAGCTAAAACTTGTGTCTATGGCTGAGTGAAGCAGCAGCCCCATGTGCCCTGTCCTCCCCTGTCACCCCAGCTTTGCCCTCCTGGCCACCAAGCTGATGCTCCCAGGAGCAGAGAAGGAATGGCCCAACATCATGCAGGTGCTGTAAAACTTGGCCAGGCAGAAAAAATAAACTCTTTATAAACCAGAGTAAGGCTGTTAAAATCTGAGGCTTGGAGGGTGCTCTCTGTGAGAGGGGAAGGGTTCATAGAGTAATTAGACATGGTTGTGTCTCACCCAACCCTTCATCTCTCCAGAACATGCACCTTTTTGCAGGTTGTTTTGCAGGTAAAAAAGAAGGTGAAAGATAAGCAGTTTTAAAGTGCTGGTGTGTGTACAGGATGTCCATCCCACCCAGGCAGCTCTGCTGGGAACTTAGATTCATCCACTCATCTCTTTCACTAACAGATAAAAATGAATGCTCAACAGCATAATGATATCTCCTAGTGGTGATTCTGACATGAAAAATATGTGATGTGTGTGTCAGGTACTCCCAAACAACTTACATTCTTGGAAATAGCCAGTGGAAATATAGAAGAAGATTAAAATGTGATGGCTGTACAAAAACAAAAAAAACCAAACCAACAACAAAACAAAATAAGAAACAAACAAACAAAAATCCAAAACAACAAAAAAACCAAAAAAACTCCAACAACCAAACACAAACACCCTATTTTCCCTATCTTTTTACAAAGCTGTTTTCATAGAAGTTATTTCCCCTAACACCCTCCAATCTCATTGCTTGCACTAACACATATTGTGGGCAAGCATTTTCCTTCCTCTCCATCATGGTTTCAATGGCAGTATGGGACACGAGAGTGTATTTTCCTTTAATCCAGCTCTTCCTCCAATTTGAATCCAAGGTTTACAGAGCTAAGACTGCTTTTTGTCTTCCACATACTTCTGTCTTGGCAACGTCAGCTGTGGTATGGGAGCAGTGGCTCCCCAGTGGAATATGGTTGTGGCTCTGAATTTACTATCTCTCAGAACAAATATTCCACTTGGGCTACCAGTAAATTCAATGAGAAACATGTCAGATGTGTTGGATGGAAAATTTGCTATATTAGTGTTAAATGTAGGCGAGTTTAATCCTGGTTTTATGACAGTCTGCAGCAAAGCTGTTGCTGGCTTCTGAAGGGCCACGTTTTCACTCATTGTGTTTTTTCTAATTAATAGTCAGACAGTGTCACTCACACAGCAATCTTTTCATCCTTACTCCTCTCCTAGGAAAAATCCTACATCCCCAAAATGCCACACAGTTGGCCAGAGACAGGACATTTATGTTCTATTTCTTTGGACAAGGCAAAAAAAAAAAAAAAATAAAAAAAAAAATTATTTTATTGCCTCAGAATTGTGCCAGCTGCCCCAGGGTGGCAGAAGAAAAAGTCATATTGTTACCCAACTCAGCAAGCCCTGCTTTGAAATGATGCAGCAAGACATAGTGGCTTCTTGGAGCAGAACTGCACATTATCATTTAGCTGGATGAATGCATGACACAGAAAAGTTGTTCCTGATTAAAAACAAATATCCAACATGGCAAGAAAATGAGTAAGGATAAACAGTGATTAAGTGTGATATGTCTGAAGGCTTCCCACAGTATAAAAGCCATATGTGGGAGGCAAGAACCTAAAATTAAACTCCTAACAGTGTGAGTTAAGGTTTTTGAAAGAGGCACCTGACACAATCCAAGGGGGAAACTTTGAGTAATTGGCTCATCGAGGGTGGTTCTCACCATTTTCCCATGATCTGCACCTTCCTTCTTCCCCTGTGCTCATCCAAGCAGGGAAACACCATCCAGGGGTCAGCCCAGACAAGCTGATTACTCATCCCTCCAGCCCTGCTCATCCAAAGGAGTTCCTGTGCACAGCTGAGTGGAGAAGCAGCTGTGGGCAGCCCTGGCTCAGCCCTTCAGGGCTAAATGGGAGCCTGGGAGGCTGAAAGTGGCACAAATGCTAAAATCAAATCATCCCATTTGCTGCCCAGCCAGCTAAAGCCCTGCATCACCAGCTCCAGTGAGGGAGAAGGAGCCACAGACTAATTGCAGCAAGCAATTCCTTAGACAGCAATTAACACAGGCCCTTCCTTGCAAACAATGAGCTGGGGGCTGTCTTTTTGGTGAGGGTGTTGTCTCAGTGCCCTTGCAAACCAGAAAGCCAGAGAAGCCTCTTTTCACTTGAGGCTGCCACTTTTTATTCCCTTGGTGGTGCTGCAGTTTTGGGCTCCACAGAGCCTGTGATGCCAACAGGAATCTCGTCTGGCTTTCCTGGCTCCTGGGGGTCTCAAGGACAGGCAGAATTCTCTGGTCTTTGGTAATGTGTCTCCCAAGGCTTCAAGACAAACTGCACTGGCACTCACACCATGTTTTGAGGTAGCTGCACAGTCAGGGCTCAGGCACCTGGACCAAACCCAATAACTGCAAGTTGCTTTAGCTTGTTAGGCACTCAGTATTCTGGTGTCCTCCCCATTAGTCTTCCTTGTAGACCAAATCAACCACATCTCCTTTCTCCACTAAAGAAGAAAGACACCAGGTCCAGTGATGCTGGATCCCAGAAATCTGGGGTTTTTGAGCTTTCTGTGCTTTCTGGCACTGACCCACAGGAGAACACTGCTTTTGACCTGAGGCCTTGGAGAAAGCTTCCAAATTTGAGTGATGGAGGTAAAGTCACAGGTGTAGTTAAATAAAAGTACATGCTTTCACATGGTGAAGGGTTTTAAATTCAAGGTTTTTATAATATAGTAATAGGTATGGGACAAGATGGAGGATTTTGGGTGCTGTCTCTTTCAGTGCTCATCTTCCTTCTTCATGGTTTCAGGTAGTAGTTTTTGGTTAGTGCTGCACTGCAGGTCACAGGAGTTTGGCTATTGGGTCAAAAGTACAAACAATATAGGTGTTAATTCTCTAATGGACTGTTCAACTTAAGAGACCTTGTAGCAGCTGGATTCACCTCCACTTTGCTCACTTTTAGCTGGCTAGCAGTGTTGCAGAATTCTCTATACTTTAGATAAAATTTAATAAACAACCAAGCCTGAACACGAGAAAATTCATCTCCTTCGTGTTTTTAATCCTGGCTCTGAGTGAAGACAGAAGAAACTTCAGACAAGCCACTAATTAAGTGGTGCAAATACCACCTTTACCCAGTCAGGCTACATTTGTTAGTGACTGGGAAATCCTGAAGTTTCAGGCTGTCCCTGTAGTGCTGGAAGCCTGATTGCTGCTGCCCAGCACTTTGCCCAAGGCCTTTGCAGAGGGAGGCCACAAAGCAGCCTGGAGGCTTTTCCTGGAGCCTTTTCCTGGAGCCTTTTCCTGGAGCCTTTTCCCCTCCCTCTGGACTTGTTCAAGGAGGGAGACTGAAACCACTTCCATGAGCCCCCTTGCCCACACAAAGACCTGCTGTGACCATGTAGGAATTCCAGCTCAGGCAGAGCACAGGGAGCCTGCACATAGCATGTGTTGCAAAATAAAGGTCTAAATTTATTCTACTGAGAGAAAGTGAGACACAAACCCTGAGGGGGCCACTATGGCTCCCAGAGTATGAGCAAAACTTGCCAAGCTGTTGTTACTGACCCCTTTACCAGTTAAAAAGCTTTTCTCTCTGTGGGGGGAGAGGCTGTACCTAGCACACTCAGAACACCCCTGGCTCTGTTTTGGCAGCCCCAGGGCCCAGCTGTGGTGCCTGGAAGGATCCTGCACAGCCCTGGGAATGGCAGGTCCACACCCTGCCCCAGGATCAGCTGCTGCAGCCTGCTCCCACAAGGAAATGCAGTGACGGGATTTTTATTGAAGCTATCACCCATCCCGAGGCAGGCGTGAAATTAATGAATTATTGGGAGGGAGAGCCTTCCCTCTTCTCTGCCTCTGGAGGAGCTGTCTGCATCCAGCTCTACACTGCTCCAAGATGAAGTAATTTTGGCTTCCTGAGTTTTAGCTATTTGAGATAACAAACTCAAATTCCTTAGTCATCCTCAGGCCAAACTGTCTTTATGTTATGGCTTCATTTTCACTCTGACCTGTGCTCTTGGATTAGCAGGACACAGAAGCTGCTCCCACACGAGGCAAGTTTCCTGAATGGGATGCTGAGGAAGGGCAAGAGGTGAAATTCAAGCATTATCAGTAAAATTTCCATGCAGTGCACACACAATTGTTAACAGGAGAACTTAATTACTGTAAAGTACAACCAAATAAACAGATAGAAAAGCATGCTGGGGTTTGCATTGCTGCTCACAGGCTGCCCTCTCTTAGTCATATCTGCTTATTGAGGCTGGGCACAGCAAAGGGATTAAAGGAAAGATCTTCCAAAGATTTAACTGTTACTAGAAACCCAGAGCCCTAGCATGCTCCAAAATCCAAAATGATCATGTCTTTTTTACCATCTATGTTGCACATAAAATTTGTTTAGACAGGTGAGTGCACCTTTCTCTGAGTTACATCACAGATATAGCTGGGTAAGAGATATGGTCAGTAGAAACCTGGTTTTTTGAGCTGCACTTCCTTAGGCAGAGAGCAAAAAATGAAACACACAACCAAGGCATTGTAAGTATCTACTACTCAATGTGGCCTGCTCTAGGCCAGGCATAAGAAATATTTTTTGAAAAGTTTTCCAGAAAATATTGTTGGTAATTGAATGTTTGCAAAATAATGAGCTCTTGTGGAAATGCCTTCAAAAGGAAAAAAAAATTAAATTTATCAGATTAATTTTTGGTACAAATTATTAACACAGCTTTTTCAATTAGCAGCAGAGGACTGTATGAGCTACTTTCCTGTAATTGTCCTGTAATTGCTTCTTGGATTCCAAGTTGTATAAAGAATCTTTCTCTTTGAGCTTAAAATAATCTTCCATCAAAAAGACAAAAATTCGATTTGATTTGGCTCGCCTTAGGATGATTAATTTCCATCAACTTCACCCAGCTTAGTCACAGTGGTCAGCCAAAATTTGGGAGCCAGAAGACTGTAAAATTAAATAGATGATAAATCCAGTTGACTTATTGAAGGCATCTGTTTATCTAACTAATTAGGCATGAATTAAAAACCCACCAAAACTATAAAAACCTGTTCTCCTGAAAGGATAATCAGCATCAGGAATGGAGCTCCTTGTGGGTACCTCTCACAACATTTCTGGACAGCAGCTGTTCACAAAGTGCTTGGTCAGAGCTGTGTTACCTTTCCACCATCATCATCATCATCATCATCATGTCTCCTTCCATAGTGGTCTCTCTTTCCAATGTCAATTCTCCCCAAAAAGCCCATCTATCCATGAGGTTTACATTCTTGAGCTACTCTGATACATCATACATCCTAAAGGAATTTTATCACCTGAAATGTGCTTCTTGTTCCTCAAAAAAAAATTTCCAGGATTATCTTTATGGAGATACAGTAAAGGTTTAACTCAGACAAATTGAATTTGTTCAGCTTTGTGTTTGCCATACAAATATGTACCAAACTCTTCAGGAGTGTGTGCACAAGTGTATTTTTATATATATATGTATATATATGTATGTATACTCACAAAACCAATGCACATACATATTTTTATAATCACACAGGACGTATTTTCCTACAGTTACACCCTTATACCCCAAACAGTTGAGTCTGACACTATTTTATCTAATATTCTGCCACCAGACAGAAGCTTGCAGATGTTAAAAATCTTCCATCGCTATAAAAGAAGAAACTGATGAGTCCTGGGCAGATTAGGGCACCCACACCTGATGAGGAAGATGAGGGTTTGTGGGGCTGCTGCTGCCAGCTCAGTGTGTTTGGCAAGACAAGGGGGAGAGATCATACACACAGGTGCTCCAAAACAAGAACATTAACAAAACCCTGAAAGAGAAAATTCTGCTTCTTCTTCAGGGTGAGACCATCTCTTATCTCTATGTTTTTAATCAAAACCATCTTCTGAGGATGATCCTCCTGATCCTTCTATTTCCCAGTCTCCTGCTATGAGCTAGCCCTAAGATTGTATGAGCAGCTAATGTAGTTTAGGATGGAAAATGCCCATATTCCTCACTTTCCCACCATTTCTTTTCTCTGTCCTAAGGAATCAGAGCAAATCCTCTGGTATAGGAAGAATGTTTGCCACCAGGCCATGCTTTGGAATGACAAATATGCAAGAATTAGCATCTATAACTCTCTATAAACATTGGGGTTAATCTCCAGGGTTTACAAGACTCTTTAAATGTGTTTTAATAGGACAATATGTTTTAGGAAGGACCCATCCAACACTTCACATATCAGCAAAGTTTACAAGAAGGTAAACTGAGCTGGGGTAACAGTTCAGATGTACAGCCAGGGCCCTAAAGGAGAATGCCAAAGTCAAAGTAATAAATTGATTTGCAAGTCTAATGCCTTCCCCAATTGCTGAAGAGCATTCCAAATCTGGCAGGACGCTTGGAAAGGAGGAGCTGTGGGAATTCCATTGTTGTCTCTCAAACTCCAAAATGTAAAAGGATCAAATCACACTTTCAGCACACTTTTCAGTGATGAGCTGGCTCAGACCTGCTCTCTGCCCACCTCTCCCAGCTTGGGCAGGACTCTGCTCCTGGCACAGTCCTGTTGAGGGGACCAGCACTGCCCACAGAGTTTGGGGCTGTTGAGAATAAACCATTATGTTAGTTAATTAATTAATTAATTAACATTAATTAATGTTAATGTTTTAATTTGGTTGATTAATTAACATTAATTAATGTTTTAATTCAGTTAATTAAAACTGAAGGCTCTGCTCTGTGTGGGCACCTGTTACAGGGAAGGAGAACTGACACCCCTGACAAACCTGCCATTCTCCACTGATGACATAAAAGTTTCCTTGAAGCTTCTTAAAACCAGGTGAGATGAACCCTGCCCTGGGTTAATTTGAACCCTGGGTACCTACTTGCTTTGGGGAGATTCCACCTGAATCTACCTGATCTAGCCATGAACCCCAAGTGGATTTATTCTAGAAAATGATTCTTGAGATGACTGGGCTCAGCTTCAGCACTACTATTCCACTTTTGTATGTACAAAATGCAGAATAAGCATTTGCTAATTGATGACAAATTTGTTTCAAGTTGTATTATTCTTTCTGTGTTTTTCATCCAACACTATCAACAAGGAAATAAAGTTGAGACTTTTAAGAAGTGATACATTCCCATTAAATCAACATGAAAACCAGCCAGATAATCCTAATAAATAGGATGAATGAGACACTCAAAGAAGAATGACTTCATGTTTCCCTTCTTTATCCTAATTATTGCAGAATATTAGCCTAGCCTAGACTATTTTTCTACATCTCTGTAAAGACCTGAGGGCACTTTTTGGAGGGAGCCAGCCAATATTTTAGCTGTGTATTGTTTCTGTTTATCACTTGGGCAAACTTGCAATAAAAGGATGATTGCTTCATTACAATAATTCAATCTGCACCGAGACAGGCTGTCTCCTGTGTTACGTGAGAAACAGCTAGAAACTTTATCTCATGAGCAAAATCACCACTGGCCATTTTAAAATACCAAGAGCAGCTGTCATGACATTGTGGTTTGGCTGGTTCTGTTCTCTGGTGCAGGGGCTGTGGTGGGATGGGAAGCCTGTCTCAGGAAGGGACTGACTCCACTGCAGCAGAGGGGTGGCAAGCAAGAGAAGATCCAAGCACTCATTTAGCATCAAATCAGAAAGTCCAGCAAAAAAAAAATCTGTAATTGCTCATAGAGTGAATTTGGGAATGATTTTTACTCCTTTAGAAACACACGTTTGACCATGGTACCATGGCTGAAATCTGGCAGGAAGATTCCCGTGGCTGGAATGTTTGAATCAATCTTTATTGGGTATTTCAGGAGGATCAGCTGAGCACCATCTGAAGAGGACTTGCACAGTTGGTGAGAAAGGTTTTGGCCTGCTTCCAGATTTCTAGCAACTTGGGAACAAACATTCTGGAGTGGGTTCTCTGATGTCTAGTCAGCTGAGAACCTGTACTAAAGACCTAAGTCCAGAGAAATCAATAATGAAAAAAAATTTGAATAAATTGGTGGTAATGACTGTGAATTACAGGCTGTAAACTACAGCATCATGGTAAGAGAAGGACAAATGTACACATCTATGGTCAGCAGGAGTTTTAAAAGTATGTTAGCTACAAATGGGATCACTAGAAATGTACCAGACTGCTTCTAAATGGACAAAGTCTATTGGCTAAAACTGCCAATAATAAACCCAAAGCAGTAAAAATGATGAGTAAATATTTCCCACTTCTGTTTGGGAAAAAGCCAAATAATGCACTGCATCTTATGTAAGAAAAACAAGCCTTTCTTTTATAACAATGCTTTCTAAACTTGGAAATTTTTAATTGGCAGTTCCTGAATAATTTGCAACCAAAAGGGAAAGATATTCACTGAACCCCTGCTGCTGATTTTGAATAGGTCTTGGAACACTAGAGAAGTTACAGATGTGAAGCAAAGATAAAGTTGTGCCAGCACTTAAACACAGTAACTAGGATGATGTGAATAAATATAGACTTGTCAGTCTGACACCAATCTGAACAAAATAATAGAATGGTTATTTGGGAACTCCTTTTAAGAATTACAGGGGGAAAATAAAATTACATTGAAATTATCCTGAGCTTATCAAAAACAGACCCTATAAAAATATTTTATAATGTTGGAACATGAACATGTTTAATCAGTAAAGGTGATAGAGCTGATATAAATGATACTGTTGGACTATTTTACCAACTGGACTATTTTACCTCAGATAAAACTGTCTTTGGGGAATTGTCCAATTTCATGAGCAGGGTTTTTGGCTCATCACTGTTTAACTGTTCCCTGCTGATGGCAAAGAAGAGAGAGACTGAGGGGCTGGTGAATTGCAGAGTCCATTTGCTCCTTAACTGTGGCAGAGCACAATCAGGGAGAGCAAAGCAGGCCAGACTCTCCAAGTGAGGAGATTGGTGATTCTGCAGAGAAGAAAGTCAGACAAACTTCAGCTCAGGGTGTGAAGGAGCCAAGACAGCTTTTGGCTGTGCAAAGCAGGGTCCACAATGGAGCAGGTATCTGCTGTGTTTCACAGTGGTGTGATGGCAGGAGCTGTTTTGGTGCTCAGAAAAAAAAATGGAGGAGATTCAGAGGAAAAACACACTAACTTGATTACAGATAGGAAAACATGCCTTATTCTGAGGGATTCAAGAGCTCAATTTATGTGACATGTCCAAAGGAGGGCTCAGGGATGACATGGTGCTAATGAGTTACGGCTGTACAGGCAGCAGAACTTGCCCAAAGACAAAGTCCTTCACTTCTTGGACAAAGGTTTAACAAATCTCATGGTCTGATGATGGATAGATTTATTCTGATGGAAATAAGGCATTGTTCTTCAGAGGGGAAAATAATTGACTGCCAGAAGTACGTGCCAGTGCTTGTTATTAATCAGTTCCTAATAAAGCCTGGAGTATTCTCTAAATTAAAACAAACAAACAACAACAACAACAAATTTTAAAAGTACTCTAAAACATTGATATTGGGAATTTAAAGCTGACTTTGGTGTAGGTCCCGTGGGCTGCATTACAATGAAGATCATTCAAGAAGTCCCTAAGCTCCATTCTAACCCCCCAAAAATCTGAGAAAATAGAGTGGCAATGGTGACACATACATTCTCTCAGTGACACATACATTCTCTCACCATCAAACTGTCTCTCACTGAGACAACTGCAAAGACCCTGTTCTACAACTTAGAGTGCTCAAACATTCCCAAAGTTACTCTTTGCTTTTACCAGGTGGATGCTCTTACAGACAAACAAAATAAGATGTCTTAGCTAGTGCAACCATGTTTAGGCAGTCAAGCTTTTCAGCAGTGCTTTTAATTTTTTCTTGACCATACAGAAATTGTCTCAAGGCAGAGGACTTAACAGGTCTTGCAAATCAGTGAACATTTAGCAGCAAGGAAGGCAGAGGTTCAAAACCATTCATCCCATTTCTTCAAACACCTCAGCTCCTTTTGTGGCCTTGTAGGACTTCTTGCCCACTGATTTTAGGAAGAAGCTGGACATGTATTTGTGCTTAAAAATCAATCTGAGTTTGAGAGGAAGCATCTCTGTGAGCAGATCTGCTGCACTTGGGGCCTTGCAGCCCGTCAATTTGACCAAGTCTAAAGTTCTAAATCACAACTCAAGCAAAATCTTTGTGGTTTTCCCCTTATTCCCATTAAAAATCTGTGTAACTACCAAGTTTTCCATGGCTTTTGCCCAAAACCACAACCTGCTGCAAATTCATTGAAAAATAATTCCAAACTTAACCCAGATTAATAACGCTTCCAATTAGGATAGCCAAGTTTTGCAGTTTAACAGATTAAAATTTGTCAGGTTTCGTGTCTCTTTGGGAACATTGTGTTCCACTCAAACCACAAGCTGACAAGAAATTATTACTGTCAAACCTACAGCTATTTTTAAAAAATTCCACCTTTGCATTTTGTAAGCTCCACACTTTGGAGTTCAGTTCTGCAGTTTAATTTTGCCCTGTTGCATAAATATGGGAGGAACCTACTTCTAGATCCAGAAGGGTTTCCAAGTCATAGCCCTACCCAGATTGGGGTATTTGGACCCATATGCTCTTATTTGGATCCTTTGCTAATCTTTTCCTTAAAATGGAGGGTGTGATCATATCATCTGCAAGTGCTTCAAGCTGACATGTTTTCAGCCATTAGCCTCCCTTCAGCTGAAAATCATTGTTCCTTGACTAAAGGGTAACTCCTAGCCACAGATTCCCACCAGTGCAATGTGAAACAGGTTTGCTGGGCCACCCCAAGGATGAGAAGGAGATGAGAAGGGTGGACACACACAGATATGCTAATTCAAGTATTTGTGATCATGCTGGTACCCCCTACATTTTTCCAAGGTTGTTTCTTTGCCCCTGGCCTCTGCATTCTTCTCCCTAGGTATGATATTTGGAGACAGAAGCACAGGCTGATGATGACTGAAACCACACTCCCCTGAACAGGATGGCCCTTGCATTTTCTAGGCCAAAGCTCTCTCTGGCACTCTGCTGAAAAAAAGATTTATGGTTTTTAATCTCCTCATAAGGTATGACTGAAATATGCTATCATATATAGGGCAGGAATTAATCTTGATTTTTTCTTTTTTTTTCTTATTTCATATGTCAGAAGAATGCCATTTCAATTATTTATTAAGAAAATTATGTTTTTCAAGGTAAATGCATTATTTCATTATCTGCTTTCAATTAGCTGGGAATTCACTATGTTCAGCCAAATGTCCATTCATCAACAAATTCCAGATTCCTGGCAGTCTGAGCAAATTCCCAATTTTCTTCTTTTATGGGTACAATAAGTGAAGATATTCATGCCTCACGCTAAATTATGGCTGGGGTTAGACTACCCTGGAGGGAGGAGAAAACAACTGTGGAAGGTCTTGAAATATATTAATAGATGTTTTTACTGAAGTAGAACTACAATATTTCATAATATTTTTTTCTTCAGGTGCTTAGTTATTGTTAACTAGACACCCTCTTGCCCTTCTTTGTAGGCAACAATGGTCTGAGCTGGTCACCCTCCAACATGTGTACAGTGGGCTCATGTGGACACCTCTGGCAGCTGGGACAGGCACCAAACCAATGGAAAATACATCTTGCACCACTGCAACCCATGTCCAGTTAGAGAATTCCCATTTTCAGTGCAAGGCTGTGCTAAGTATCTCCAGCAGTGTCCCAGGCTGCGTGGACACCCTGGAGCATCAAGGCAGGAGTGAGCAGGAGGAAGGACAGTGTCCAACCATGTGCCTGGACAGAATGGGGTCTGCCTTGGGAATGTTGCAGTGCTGCTCCTCCTTGGTCCTCCTGCAGAGCAGGGCCACTGAGCTGGGTGCCAGCTCCCTGCTGGCACAGCCCCATGGCCCATGGACCCCCTGCCAGCTCCTCACCCAGCACATGCTGTGCTGTGGAGCTGCTTCCATCCCAGCCAGATCCTCCCCAGGCAGCTGCTCACAGGGAGAAGAGAGCCCCACTCTCCAGAGTGGAGCTGGGCTGCTGGCAGAGGGGCTCTTTCACTCCCCAAGGGAGCATGAGCACTTTTTAAATGCTTCATGCCCAAAGGCACTTTTACTACCTGCTTGCAATTGGCACTTCAGCCTGCACTGAGTCAAAGCCCTTTAGGAGGAGTCTCTTGGGCAAAGCAGGAGAAAGGCTCTCTCCCTGCCAGCTGTTGGGATGGAAGGCAGCCAGAAATGTTACCCCAGCCTCTGTGTATGCCCACAACACCCTGAGCTCAGTTACTCCAGGCACTGCTTGGGGCAGCTCTTCTCTGTACAGTGTGAGTGCACAGTTCATGGGGAGAGCAGAGGAGTTGGGTGATCTCACTGTCCCATCTCCCTCTTTTTGTTGTGGAGCTGCTGTCTCCTCTGGCTTCTTCAGTTGTTGGCAAAAATCCTGTGTCCTGTCACCTCCTACAGGTCACACAAAGGCACCTGGGTTTTCTGCTGCCTTTCTGTTTCCCAGCTCAGCCACCACTGACCCTCAAATTATATTTGCTTGGTCACCTCCTCTTCTCTCCTTTTCACTCACAGTGGATATTTTCTGCTCCTTTTGTTCTCTTTCCAATGATTTGAGGTCAGCAGTGCTTTGCTTACACTGTGGAGCAGGAGTTTTCAGCCTTTCTCATCATATTCAGGTGTTTGTAGGTGTCTCCATCTCTGAGACAGGGTTCTCTTGTGCACTGTATTTTTCATCATGTGAATGAAGAAACAGAACCCTGCTCTGCCTCTCATTCCCCAGGTTGTGCAGAGCCATCCTCACATGGGCTGATGCCTTTCCCACCAGATGTAGGAGAGGCAGGAAAACAGGAGTTTTTTTCTTGTGTGATTTGTGTGCATCTCAGGCATTGCTCTCCAGCAGGATTAGGCTGAGTTTTGGGGCTAAAGCTGTGCCATCCTCACTTCTCAGGGATGCAGTGCTGAGAGCCACCTCACCACACAGCAGCTCTGCCAGTGGTGAGAGCTCTCCTCAGGCAAAACCATCACCATCCCCTCAACATCTGCCTAATGTCCTATAGCCCAGGCAACTGAACCCATGTGTTTATTTTACTGGTGGAATACACCTGCAACTTAAATATTGTATGATAAGCAGATGTTCACTTCTATAAATTGAGCAGCACACAAAGATTTATGGACCCCTGAGGTTCAGATTTAGTGAGTGGGAGCCAAGGTCACAACTGGACTTTCAAATTCAATAAATCTTGACATTACTGAAGCACTGGGGGAGGGGAGGAAAGCATCATTATAGACTTATAACAATTTTTAAAGTATGCCAGTGATGATCTGCAAAGCAGATGGAAGTCAGGCTGATTTTGATACGTTAAACTGACCCTGCCAGGTAAGAGATGAAATACCTCAGGGTCTGATTTGGAGTCACATATGGAATACAGGGCTGGGAATGATAATAATAAACTCCTGCTCACTTGGGAAGCAGAGGGGGAAAATGCTTCATTAAAAAGAACAAATGTTTTGTTTTCATGCTCTATGAAGAGTACTATTGGTAACATTGGTGGTGAATTTATTCTAATTAATAATTCAATGACAAATCTGTGCTGTGTTTTCCTTTCATGCAGTGCACTAATGAAAACCACTGGTTAAATCCTGATAAAAATGAAGTCCTGGATGAGCAGAGTAGGTACCTCCTGGTGGACACCCCAAGGATGTCTCCCAGCCCAGGAGGCAGAGTCAGTGATTCAGAGGGCTGGCAAAGGGAATAGACTGCCAGAAGTTATTCAGATTTTAATGTCACTTCAGACTAGGAATTGTGGAATTTAGGGAGAGTGAGAGGCAACAAGGAAGGTTTTGAATGGGCACCAAAACGTCCTGACATGGGTGTGTTATGAACACCTTTCTAGGGGCAGCTCAGAAGCCACTCTCTTGTGGATAGCTGCAGTAAAATGGTGCTAAGGGTGTAAATAGAAATGGATAAAACCTGAAACACTGGAGGCAACCTGAACTGACCCCTGCCAGCCCAGAGCCCAGCCTGGGCTGTGAAGCTGTCCAGAGGAATTGCACAAGTTTGTCTACTCCAGACTCCACAGCAGACCCAGTTAGGTTAGGACAGTCAAAGCTGTCACGTGTGACCAGCTGCAGATGCAAGCAACAGAAAACAAACACCAAAATGTCATACTCATTTTTCCTCTCACTGTGGTAGCTGTGCATGTGAAAAACTCCCCCAAATTCAAGTATGTGAAAGCAGAGCTGTCTGAAGCAGAAGCAGCCAGGAAGATGTAGCATTTGATGGCTTCTGTGGCAACTAAAATGAAGAATTTCAAGCCAAAGTGAAGTTGTCACTAATGGCCAGGTGGGCTATAACCTGCCTGCCAATTATAATACAGATAACTCAGAAAGTATGACAGGCTGAAGCAGCTTAAGATTTTTAAATGCTTCACCAAGGATGCTCCAGAAGTCCATGAACAAGTTCCTTCATGCCCTCCTGAAGGGAAATCCAGTGTGGAAGGTTGGATTCAGGCAGGGGAGGTCAGTGCACTGCCCTTTTTAGCTCTCATTCTGGATCAATCCTCTCACTTCTGGGCACAAGGCTCATTTTGACTCTCACACCCCTGCATGCCAGATATGGGTGTATTTTGCTTTGGAGGGCGTAGTGAAGCTCATGATATGTCCAGGCTTGGAAAAGGCTGCTCTCACAACCTGGTGTACAACAAACCTTCTGCCAACTGGTCTTGCATGATCAGTGATGTTTTCTCTGCACCCAGCTCCCAAGTGATGGGATGGAGGCACAGGGACTGATTTCCTGCCCCAGTGCCACCCAGCACTCCCCTGCAGTGATCCCAGTCACCACCTCCCCATGCCTGGGGAATTTTTCCCAGTGACCACAATATCCAGGGTCATTAAGGAAAGGTATTTCTCAGTGGTTTTTCCACTGCCTTGTGAAAGTGCCAGACAAGCAAGGCAATCAGGTAGTGCTTACATTATCTGGTGTTTGTTCTTGTGTCTTTAAACACTGACTCCAAAATGATTCTGTTTTTCATACCAAACAAGCACATTGTGGCCTCTTTGCTGGTGAGACACAGGTGGTGGATTTCTCCTCCTTGGAAGTTGCAACAGACAGCTGTGGTAGCTGCAACATCTTTTAAATGAGCCCTTGATGTTCATAACGAAAAATTCACTTAGGTGGATCAATACTCAGCTTTATTGCTGTCCTGTATCAGACCAGGCTGCAGGTAACATGTTTATTCCCAGAGGATTCCTTAACCCCATTTCCCACTGCTGAAAAAGGCGTTAAAAATAAAAGTAATGTCTCACTGTAAGGAAGGCTTTCCCAACAGCTGTATCCTTGAAAGGCTTTGGCCTTTTCTTTCCCCCTTACCCTCTCCCTAGGTAGCCCTCTGGGACCCACGGTTATGTGGGATGCCAACTGCTCACTATTCATCACAGCCCCGTTCTCCAAGGGCCCATTGACTCTCAATAATTTATCACTCGATGCTTTGTGTGCTCCTGCAGAAATAAATCAGTTCTGGGAGCACCAGAGGCTCCCGCATCCCATCCCGCTGTGTTAATTTATTAAGAAGGGGTTTTCTCAGCCCAGCCGAGGGGTGCAGGGATCTCCTCCACCAGGAGCAGTGGGGATGGGGGTTAAGGTCTGCTGAGCCAAGTGCAGGGAGTGTTGAGAGAGAGAGACTTCAGCGTGGAAGCTGAACTTGGAAAGCCTGCAGGGTGAGCAGGCGGTCGGCTTTCCAAGCAGAGCTCGCTGGGACTGCGCTCCAAGAAAAATACATTTAGTCCTTAAGCGTGTATTTTTCCTTCTGGGCTCACGGTCCCTTTTTGTTTCTTGGACTAGGTCTCGCACCCGGATACAGCAAGTAAATATCAAGCCATAAATCACAAACTCGATGCTTGCTTTTCTTTCTTCAAGGTTGTATAATATAATGGAAAAGATCAAGCAAATGCAGAGCTATTTTACGCTGCACATGCAGAGTGCAAAAGGCCCTGGGTCTCTTCCAATGACCCTGGAGAATCACAGGCCTCCTGCTAACACAAGGATCTGTTTTTCTGAGGCATCACACAAATCCTCTCATGGATTGAAGAGTTTCTCCTGTTCTTGTTTTCTTTAATGTTCTTGCAATACAGTTAATTTAACATATAATGACCCTTCATTCAAACCTTCTGCACATATATATCATGGTTGTTTCATCAAATGTGTCTCTGGCAGAACAGGAAACACAGATTTCCTACATTCTCTCCCAGAGTCCTGAATGCATGTCAACAGCTTTTTGGTACTTATCACCTTTGGTCATTTCTCATCTCCCCTTCAGAGGGGGAGGACCGTGCCTGCTAGCACAGCCTTGCCTCTGACACTGGAGAACCAGGCTGACCCCACCTGGAAGATGGAAGAGTGCTGGGACTTCTTGAAGTTCTGGGCGCTTGTCCTTGAAATCCAGCCTTGCCAAGGTTGCACATTGTGTTCCAGCACTCCCTCATGCAGCAGAGCCTGAAATCACACCGCTGTTGCTCTTCCAAAATCATCTTCCAGTAACCTGCAAGGGGAAGAGCCAAACCAATAAGGCATGGTTCATCCTACTCCCCAAAACACTGTTCAGGATAATTCCTCCTCTCCAGCACAGGAATGGTGTAATGGGATGGGAGCATTGTCAGTTCTGCTGATGCATTGGCAGCCTCTCTTCTCATCTCTGAGCATGTAAAAATGGGATTTTAGAGGACTGTGTATCTAAATGACATCTAGTTTTTATGGTGACAGTAAGAAAACTTCCAAGTTTCAAGTCACTTCCACATTTCCACTGGGACTTCATAACTTTTACAGGAACAAGCTGGCAGGTGGGTTGTAAACCCCCATTTCTGCTTCCTTTCTCTCCTCCTCCTCAAAAGTTTCCATTTGCACTGACATTTTCCCAAACTTCTAAGCTAGGGAAAGATATCCAGTGCACATAATGCTAGCCTGAAGAGGTAAAGCTTGCCAATGTTATGAGAAAGCATAAGCAAGAGATTATAATGGGAAATGTTGGGCAATCCTGTCTTTACTGAAGGCAAAATCCCCCACAGGGCCTGCCACCAAGATTAGTTCCAGATTTCCTTAGGTTCCTGTGACATGCACAGGGCCTATCCCAGCACTGCTTAAGTGCTATCAGGTCTAATGCTCTCCTTCAAACCTCTCCACCCTAGCACCAAGAGCATTATTCTGAGGAGATTCTTTCCTGAAATCTTCACGAGACAGCATTGGGAAATGCTGGTTAGCCAGTAAGACTATTGTTTATCCTCCTGGTAAAACACAGTTTCCGCTAAGCCAGAGCCCTTTTCTCCTTGAAGATAAGCAAATGTTAGTGAAATGACTGTAAATCATGAGATTTCTGGTTAAGGTTGCAGCAAAACTCCATTTGCATCTTAACTCTGTTTTCTCTCATTTACGGTCTTCTTCAAATATCTTCTTTGGCACTGAAAACATTTGTCTCAACCTAAAAGTGAACTTTGGAGAGGGGGAGTCTGAATAAAACCCCTACAGCTGTTTTTGAGTTATCCAGGAAGGAAAAAAATGCACATTTCCCAGTATAAACATTGTCTTGGTTTTATTTTGGGGCTTTTTGTTGTTTTGTTTTTTAAGTTCAAGGAGAACATTCCGTTTATTTAGAGTTAGACTATTTTATTTTATTCAGAAACCAGCACAGCACATCTGTACTTCTTGGTGAGACAGAGGAACACAAGAGCTGCTCTGTGAAGTCAGAACAAGGGTTGGTCCAGCCCTGGGTCCTGTTTCTGCCCGTGGCTGGTAGCAGATGCTCAGAGCACAGCAAAGAGGAAACAGGGCTGGTGCCACAGGACCTTTCCTGGTGTCCCTGCTGTGCTCCATGATTCCTGAGTTGGAGCTGGAATGCTGAGTTTGACAGTCACCAACAGCCTGGTCCTCTCTGTCTAATTTGGAGCCCCTCTGCCCCCTTGGCCTTTGCAGAATCTTGTGAGGGCACCAGCCTGAGGCAGCTATGCTGTGAAATCAGCAAATCCTCACCCTGTTTTTAAACCTGGTCATGGCCTTGGGAGACTCTTTGTTCTTACACTACAAGAAACACTGAATAGGCTTTTTTTCCCTGCACAGGCCTTTTCCATAAGCTGTTCCATCACCCCTCTGTGCAAGCTTGGTCACAGCCTCCTTGTTCTTATTTTAATTCTCTCTCTACCTCTGGCTCCCCCATATCCATTTTAGGGTGGCTGAAGCATGGTGTGGCTTGGGCTTAGGATTCATATGACAACTTCCTCTCCTGCTAGCATCCAGTAGTTCATTTGACCATTTTTTCCTTCCATTGCTGCATATCAGAGCTCTCAGAGAATTTTCCCATCAATATTCCAAATCCTTTGCTAAAAGGCAGCAGCGTGCAGTGGTAATTTTGCCACTTCCCCTCTGTTTCATTGCTTTGCTTTTCCCAGCTCTGGCTTTCTGCTGGCATTTGATCTCCCAGTCACTCAGCTGGGAGGGAGTGAGTGAGAACCTCCTGCAATTCTTTGCTGTTGGCTGTTCTGAAGAGTTCTGCACCATCCACAAATGTGATTAACTTACTGCTTATCCCGTCTTACAGACATTTGATTAACCCATTGGAGGACACTGCACAGATCTACACTGTTTTCCAGACTGGAGCAGCTCCATGAGAGAACTTCATCCCTTCTTCACCCACAGTTTGGCTCCCCAATGTGCCTGGGGCAAAGTTCTATTTTTGGAAAGCTGGATGTGCTTTATCAGTGATGCCTTGCTGAGGCACATCCTCACTGACCTCTGCAAAGCTTACCAACAGATTGGAAAAGCCTGGATCTCCCAAATAAAAGCAACATTTCTTTCTTCCCACCATCTCTCTCATGCACACAGGATCCATCCATGTCTGCCAGTTCTAATATGTGACAGAATTTTCAATTCCCTGACTGGTAGAGAAGGTCAGCACATTAGTTGGAAGTTTTTAGGTTCATTCTTGAATTATTTCTAGTTATAGTTAATACATATGGAATAAAATATTCAAATGTGAGGTTTTTTTAATAATTAAATTAACAACAAATATTCACTGTAGACAAGTTCAGTTATCTGTGCTAAATTTCCTGTTAAAATTGCAGCTTCTTCCATGAACTGGGCCAAAGTATATCCACAATTAAAATAGTTTAAAAGTTTTCATTTTCTTTAAATAAAGCATTGATTTGCATAGAAATGCATGGAAAATTTTCCCCTGTAAACTCCAATTTTGTATTGACAATTTTCACTCCTATGACCTCTGAGGAGTCAAACACAACACAAGACACCAACTGAACATCCAGACATTCTCAAATTGTTTGGCATCTGCAATTAATGCTGTGATCTGAGTCCCTCCTACACTGGGAAATGCACTAGTGTTGTCTTGCCTCTAAAATTTCAGATATATTGGTGCAGTGGTTGATGCCCCAAGGCTGTCATTATCCAAGTGACATTTGGACAATGCCCTTAACAACATGATTTAACTTTTGGTCAGCCCTGGGGTGGTCAGAGCATCTTAGTAGGTCCCTTCCAACTGAAAATATTCCAGTCTAGTCTAGTCTAAATCAGACCGTTCCCTGTGCACACTCAATTCCTGGAATTATTGTGCATATTTATTTATATTTTAGCATATTTTCCTTCAGCCTGATTATTCCCAGTTTTACAAACTAGAAATTTTCATACTTTAAAATGTGATCAGATATATAAGATTGGGTAAAAATATGAAAGTTTATATTTGATGTGTCTGTGTGTCCTGTATACCCGAGCACATGTGTGAGTATGCAAAACATTCCATCAGCTTTCATGCAGACAATGGGGAGGATAAATGTACAAATAAATGTATATGCACAAGAGTTGTGGTTTGAGTTGTTTGGCTTTTTTTCCTGAAAACTGCTAGATAAAACCCAAATATTGTAAAAGTTACCTATAGCAGCAAAGGCATCAAGTGTTTAATCATGAACTCAACTAGGAATATGTGAGACTACCAGTGAAATTATTACAATCTATCAGCTGCCTTAAAAATAAACTACCCCTTAAATATTTTGCCCACCCAGGGCTTCAGTGAGTATCACCATGGTACCACCCAGGTAAATAAAAGCAGATTAATGGAGGAATTGTAGGTGCTTTCCCCTCGCTCCCTCAAAATTGGCAGCAGCACTGCACTGTGCAATCCCACCAGATAACACATCAGGGCTGTGCAGCTTTGCCTCTAGCCTTGAGTCAGTTCAGGGCTCTGCTTGTCTCTGGGTAATGTTAAATTTAGGGCCTGAGTTTGAGGACTACTCGTCTTCACCTCTCAGCTCTCCCAGCTGCAATATATCACTGGCAGGCCAGCACCCCAACCCATGGGGGGGAGTCCCATGTGACACACACTAATTTATAAATGAGGATGATATCTGAATGCATCACATTTCAGTGAAGAAAAACAAACCTTATGGACTCTTTTAAGGCTGTGATAAATTAGAATGTGCATGATACAAATATTTATCTTGCACCCTTATTACAAGTATTTCCTTTTTGCTGGTTAATTTAATTAAGAGGTGCCCCTTTGGATTAAAACTTTGTAAGATGGATATATTTTTCTCCAAGCCATAATTCATTTTGAATGAAGAGAGGAAAACTCATAGCTCCTGAACTTATTAATAATGATGTGAATTAAAATGCATTCCTGGCCTCCTTGAACACTTACGTATGTTACGGGATAGCTGGGAGGAGAAACAAGAGGGATTATTTTTGTTTTCATGGGGAGGACCTGATCCCAGAAACACTGTTGAACACGTATGATGAGGAGTTAGTCACAATGATTTCTTTGGCAAGGGAGAAAGAAGCAGAAACAAAAACAACACTGACCCAACTTTCCATCAGAGTGGGGGTGGGGGATGAGAGAGCTGGTAGGGGATCGTTCTTCTTCTCTCCCAAAGCCCAGGATCCCACCTCACCCCAAAACAGCCTCCCTGGCCTTGGCAGCCTGTGGCTGTGCAGGATACCAAGGACAGGAGCAGAAGTGGGCAAGCCTGCAGGAGCAGCTGGCCCAGAGTTTGTCACCCTCCTGCATGGCCCTGGGCACCTTCCTTGTGTCCCCTCTCTGCACATCATCACCCAGTGCAGGACACTGGGCTCCCAGGGAAGACAAAACCCACAGAACAGCTCAGCTGGTCCTGGGGAAGAGCATCCTGCCTCTGAAGAGGTTACCTGAGCTGTAGATCCAAAAGGAAAAAGGTGAAGATGAAGACACTGGAGAAGGAGCTGTTCAGGGCTTCAGAGGGTCAGGGTTTTGCCTTGGTGTGCTGATCTCAGATGTGCCACCTCATCTCACAGCCCTTGCTGGCTTTTGTTGGATGTACTTGCAGGGCAGTACCTGGATCACAACCAAACTCCTGCAGTGTCTGTGCAGAGACAACAAGGCTCAGGGAGCAACTTTGCAGACAAACAGGCATTACAGATGGGTGATGACAAAAATTGTGGCTGTTTTTCCAAAATCTCTGCTTTGCCTCTGCTCACAAAGCAATTCCTAGAACTGTCCATTAGAAAAGTAGTCCCCAGCTCAGTCCCCACAGAGGGATGAGTGATTTTGTGCCTGATTATCTCTTCCAGGTAGAGTTTAGAACATGTTTGGGAAATGCACTTATTTTGAGAGGACTCTTCCTCCATAAAGGTTTTTGTTTACAACATCCATCACCATCTCTGTGGCATCTGATGAGGGGTGATTTTAATAACTTAAAGTAGACTAATTGAAAAAGGCTTGTCATTTCCTCTCCTCTTTAGAGGAGAATTTTCTGATCAGTTTTGGGTATTGTGTCAATAAATCCTGTCACATTTCCTTTCATTACAGAGCCCACCAATACACTGTTAGCAGACTCATTAACAAGACAAGGGCCATCACTGTCAGAAGAAAGGGCTACTGAAATGTAAATACAAAGTTTAGCCAAACATCTCACTCATATAAGCTTGAACTTGACTCATTGCTGCAGGCATAGTTAAAGGGGTTTCTCAACACATTATTCAAATTCATGTTGAAGCTGTTTTGCTTCCCACACCCCTGCAGCACCTGCAGAAACCTCTCTGCTGACCTTGAGACCCTTGGTGAGATTCAAGCCAGAGTGTTTGGTCAATGCCAGCTCTTACATCAGTGACTGGCACCCCTTCATGGCTCCCACGTCCCACTTTTAAAAGAATAATTACAGCAATGCTGTGAGTTGAATGACAAAACCCAAAGAAAAATGAACTTGAAGATGTTTCCTTAGCAACTGTGTGCAGCAGTGTTTCCACCAGGCCAACATTACAGCATCACACTCACAAACTGAAAAAAAGCCAGACTGAAATCTTTACCACTTGAATAGCAAGTGCAGCCTGGCAGAGACAGAGCCTTCCTTGGCCACACAAGCCAGTGCCCAACTCATAATGTGGATTTCACCTTATATTGGAAACTACTCTGGATAAAGAACACAAACAGCTGTGAACAGAAGTTCAAGGAGCACAGCAACCTCATAAAAAATTAAAAAAAAAAACAAACTTCATTTCAGTATTGTTAAAATAATTGTTTATTGTCTCTTTCACTCTCCATTCCTGATCCTTCTCCCCACTACATCAGTGCAATTCCAGCTCATGCTGTCTAATGAGTCACCTTTGGCCATTTGATTTTCTTGAAGCGGTGGCTGTGAGTTCCCAGAGGGTGATCCAAGGCTTACTCACCCAACTGTAATCATCCCTGTGCAGCCAGTCCTTCCCAGTCCTTCTTTCTCATCATTCCTAAAACCAACTCTTGGAAACAACACATCCTGCTGCATCCCACCCTTGCTTTCCTGGCAGACACACAGGTCCCCATTTTCCCTGCATCACCATAGAGATACAGTGAGTGATGCAAGCAGGAGGAGGGAAGAGGCAAAAATCCCGTTACTATCCTAATAAACCCACCTCTCTTCTGTTTATGACCATCATATTAACTGATGTAGCCCAGAACAAGGCAAACTTTTAATGCTGAATCTTGCAGTATTACCTTTCAGAAAGACAGTGACCATTTCTCTCAAGGATGGTTTGAATATTTAGGCACACAGATGAAAGGTTGCTATGATATCATACTTAAAAGTCTATTTGCAATGGTACATTATTTATTAGTTATATTCCTGAGATAAATGTAACATTATATTGTATCATCCTGAAAATTATTTTTGTTCACCTGTGCTAAAAACCTGCTGCTCCATCAAATTGGGGTCCAGCTTTTGGACCTTAAACATTCTGAAAATGCTCCCCAGACATGGCCAACTGATTGCTTTCTTTAGCTGATGCATGCTAAACATGACTAATATATATTAAATTGGCAATATTAAATCCAAAAAAATGATTTATAGCTTACCTCCTGCAAGAGGAGAGGCCTTTGGCACACTGAGCCAGAGATGCCTCAAATGCTACCAGTGGTACAATTTTATAAAAAGATTATGTGGGGAGGGAAGTGTTCATCAGCATCCACACTTCAGTGGATGCTCTTCCCCCTGCTTGCTGGGTGTTAATGCTCATGCCATTTGTGCTTTCAATAGTTCTCCATGTGCCACCAGTGCCATGTGCCAGGAAAAGCTCAGCCTGGGGCTTTGCAGGGCAAGGCTCAACAGGCCCAGAGCATCTGAAAACCTCAGCTGATGAAGCAGCAGGAAGACTGTGCACTTACCCCTACCCCCAAGAAAGGCAGTGCTGCCTCTTACCCAGGGAAAGGGGGAGGTTTGTGCCACTGAGAGAAGCAGCCCAGGAGGGAAAGGAATGATCAAAAAGATGAAACATCTCCTTGGTGAGGAGGCAATCCTATAATTATTGGACTTGCTTTGGGAAAACTGTCCCACATTGGCTCCTGAGCTGCACACAGGGACCTGAGCAGCTCACAAGACCCACAGTCACCTGCAGACTTCAAAGGACAAGCTTCCAGCCCTGCTCCTTCATGTCTTTTCAGAGGACAGGCTGGAACTGGAGGAGCTCTTGGCCCAGTTATGGCTTAGGCATTTATGTCCTTTGGAGCCAACCACTAGTTTGGTTAAGGGGACGAGTACACCTGTAACAAACCCACACCTAAGTATCTGTAATACTGAATTTTGAGTGGGATCTGCCAGGATCTGACCCAGTCCTGGGACCTGGCTATTGCAGCTGAACTATGTGGCTATCCTGAGACAAGTCAGGGATTTTGTGTGCAAGGGTAGGAATGCAGCAAAGCAGTTGCCCTTTCCCGGAGAGTAAAGGCAAACTCTGTTCCCACAGGAAACACTGTTTCCCCATTTCACAGAAATCAATGGTGAAACTGTGGGGGCCTCAGGAGTGACAGCTCAGGTCCTTCATGATTGTTTGCCTTCAAAAAGGAATTTTGCTTCATTAGGATGCCGAGTCTTTCTAATTCACATATTTGATTTGCTTCGGGTCTTGTGTTGTCTTCATTCCCTGAGAACAGGGAATCAAAAGGGGCCAAGAGGGAGCCAAAAGGGGCCAAGGGAATCAAAAGGGGCCAACAGGGAGAGTCAAAAGGGGCATCTCTGAACCTGCTGTGAGGCTGTGAAATTTTAGTGGAGAATGTTACTCGTGGGGTGAGAGGAAGTGGTAGGCACATTCCCAATGGAGTGCCCTCCCTGTTTGATGCCATTGTTATGGAAACTTGAAACTGCAGGAAGGCCAGTGCAATGGAAATGCCAGGAAGCCTAAGAGAGACCATTTTCTCACTCCTTACCAGGCCTCTGCTGAACAAAATGTCTGAGTTTCTGCCTTGTGTGAGCTTTCCCGGGCTCCTGAAAGCCGAACTCCCTCGTAGGCGTAAAGGTCAGGAACCCAGCAGCAGCGAGGTGACAGACACGAATCCCAGCAGCCACTTGAGACGCTTACTCTGGAAACAAACTCACAACAAAAGTGGCAAGAACAGGAGACCTGATGCAATGGCAAAACAGATGAAAACCGTGTGTTCCATCCCAGGGTGAGTTACCTGCTGGGAGAGGGAGTGTGGGAGCAGTGGCTCCGTGTGCTCCTCCAGCTTTTCACAACCACTTGAACCCAGATGGTGAGTGAGGAAAAAGAACTTCCTGCATTTAGATGAACTTGAGCAATATGATTTTAACAACACAGGAAGAAATATCCTTCAGCAGCAAAGCAAGACACCAGATAGAGGTGGTTCCTTGCACAAGAATTTGCTAAGCAGAACAGTACCTTACCACACTGCAAAATGAAGTTCTTTTGGACAAGGAAATGGGCTCTTTTTTTTTGAAAATAGTTAAATTACTCACCACCCCCAGCCCCAAATGGAAAGAGGCTTAAGCGACAAAAGCTCTGCTTGTATTAGTGTCCAGGAGAGTAGATGCACTTCCCCAAAATTCATTTAGCTGACAAAAAAAATGCCAGCAGCAGAGAGCTCAAAAGCTGTGAACTCTAGGCACTTCAGTGAGGATTTTACTTTAAAACAATAATAAATGTAATAACAATAATAATAGAAAAGTACACTGAAACCCAACTCTAGAGAAGATTTTGTTCCTACTCCTCTCGAGGGAGAGGCAGGGTGAGGATACCACCAGGCTTTCACATGCAATCCCTTCATATAAGTGATTTCCAACGGGAGCTCCTGCCCTTGCCTGCAGACAAAAGTAGAATGCATCACTGTTGCCAGACCACCTGGGACTTGGGGAGGAGAGAAAATTTCCAGATGGGTTTTAAGACAATTCATTTATATTTATATAGCCAAAATAAATGTTGGTTGTTTTTTTTTCTTCTGCGATAGCAATTTCCCTTTACTCTATCCAGACCACCAAGAGAAGAGGGAGGCACAGAATTTCTATTGCATTAATAGTTCTAGTGTTTACAGTTTGGGCTTTTATGAACTTGAGGGAGCTGTTTATTGAGTCATAAACTCTACTAATGGGAATATTATCTCTAAATTATAAAAGTACTATAGTATTTGGGTTAGTTAAAAGAAAGGTTCAAAACAGTTACACACTTACAGTTTATCTCAATTACCAACATGATCCCATAATGGGAATTTAATTGCTAATTGCTGGCTTATATTGTAGAAGAACTGCAATAACAACACACAATATATAGCCTATAAATATGTCCTTTCACTGCTACCTTTTAATATGGAGGGGGGTTATTACAATGATTTAATTCCTAAATGCCTCAAATAAGGGATTTCTCTTTGTTAGGAAAGCATTTCCAGCAGCGCTTCGTGTGACAGATTTTAGCAAGCTGCCTGCAGACACTTGGGTGGCTTAGAACAAACAGGACAGCCTTATGTACACACTTAAATACTTTGCTAGATCAGATTCTCAGAGAGCTCTAACAAAAGAAATCGTAGTTCCATTTAAGTCAACCCAGATATTCCTGTTTACCCAGCTGGAGTGAAGTTTGAGCACGACTCACCAGGCAGAGTCATGCTCAAGCACAGTCAGGTCCAGCTGATAAACATGGTGCTGAATCTGCTCATCCTGAGCTCCAGAATATCCCAGGAGAGGGTTCCTGTGCACGTTCAGCACGGACTCCTGGTCTCATGGACTTGTGGTCTCATGGACTCTGCCCATTCCACCCAGCTCAGCCCAGACTATCCACAGCTGGCCCATCCTACACATCAGCCTGTCCTGGTTTGAAGGACAGGTGTCTGCTAAGAAAGGCAGAAGCTTCTCTTTGAAATTGAGAAGTAAACCCCCTCCCTCCAAATTATTATAATTTTGAAATTAAGGGGCTCTCAGGCAAAGATATGGGAATTAGGAATAACAGTTCTTTACTAGGAAAAATTAAAATAGAAATACAAAGAACAAACCCAAAATGCTGACAGAGTCAGAATCCAAGCTGACACCCCGTCAGTCAGTCAGGATGTTGGCAGCAGTCCCATTAAATGGTGGCTGCATCCTCCTGCAGTGGCAGATGTGGTTCAGTTGAAGCAGTGCTCCTGTAGAAGGTGCAGTTTTCCTCCAAAGGTCCAGGGATGATGTGGGAAGGTCCAATTTTCCTCTGTAATCCAGTGGAAAAAGTCTGCCCTGATGTTCCAAATCTCAGGTTTTATCTAGGTATGAAATGTTTGGTTCCTCCCCCTGGCTGGAGCATTTCCCAGTGGGATGATGTAATTTTATCAGTCATACAGTGGGAGTCAATGGCCCATTAACAGATGATACCTTCCTGGAAGGAGGATGGGCTGTGGAAAAGATAATGATTGCCCCACCTGGTTTTAACAGATGGCCCATTAGTAGAGGATATCTTTCACAGAGATAAGAATCACTGCCCCACCTGGTTTCAACAGACAGTGACAGAATACACATTTCTGGTCACATCCTGTGTTGCAACCCAAGACACAGCCACAGCCTCCCCAAGCAAGGTTACTCTGCTTGGCCTCAGAGCTCCTCTCACAATGCCAGTGGTCCCCAAGGATGGGACTCCTCTCCCCCAGCAGAAATGCAAACATCTATGTTAACTGGTTGTTTCCAATCACTTCAGTTGGTGCAGAAGGATGGGCAGGGATATCAGACATCCTCTAAATAATCCTGTGGACTGGTCACTCCCTAGAGATGCTGATAACACTTCCATCAGCAGTAAGGCATCCAGAGAGCAAGTGCAGCTGCAGACACCTGCACTGCTGACATCTAAGAGCAGGGGACATATGTACGACCCAGAGACATTCTAATTTGGAGGTGGCCTTGTCCCACATGCAGCACAGCACCTCTGCAAAGGGTCTTCCTCTCATCGTCCAAGGCAATGCCATCCTGGGATTTGCTTTGGGAGTGGGAGCTCTCTCAAGTGCTGTCAGGTGGTACAGTGAATTTTGTGCTGTTACAGATCATCCCACCATGCTGCTTGCCAGGGATCTGCATCAGATTTCAGGTAGGTTTGTGAATCAGCTCCTTTACTTCTCTTTGTTCATAGTTCTAAATATGAAACTATCCTGATGAAAGGGGAGAGCAGAGAGGACAGATGGCTGGGGTGAAGGGCAGATGAGGATAGCTCGTTCATTTGTGTGCAGTACATACCAGAAGAAACTTCCAAATGATTCAGAAATGACCACAGAAATGTGCAGAGGAAGAGTTCATTTAATCAATCTATAAGCTTAATATATTATAGCTATGTTAACTTCCTAATCTTGGGTTATGCTTCCTAGTTTTAAACTTTACATTGGAGACTGGCAGGGACATGGACCTTCCCCCACTCCTCTCTCTGGCTTCTTTGACCATTGCCTAAATCAGGAGTGCTGCTTTTCACTGGGTCTGAGTCACTCCCCAAACAAACTACAAGACGAAATTTATTTAGAGCAAACAGTAACTTTAAAAAAGTTTTCTTTCCGGATAGTTTTCTCTTAAGTGTTATCTATACTGTCCTCTGAAACCTAAAAATCACTTTATAAATCTGACTGAGCTCAGATTGTAGTACTTTTTCCCTCCTGATACTGTAAATTCTTCACAAACAAGCCACTATTCCGTTTTTCTCATTGTACTGCAGCTTGATGGTTAAACAGCCTTGAAGAAATTCTGTAAACATGCAATAGCTCATTTACATATTGCTTAAAGAACTAATGTTTCCCTCCATGACACTGAACTACAAAATGATAAAAACTGGAAAATTCTTCTGTTAGATCCATGTCTCAAACCACAGGAATGTTTAAAAGGGCCCAGAAAGCACACACCTGGTGAATTGCGGCTAATGATACACGGACTGCTGTTCTCTGAATGCAGTCAAGTAACTGAAAACATCCAGTATTTTGGTTATTGTGGAATTAGGATCCCTGCAGCTTTCCCACAGCAAGTTTTCCTTTGGGAGGCAGCGATGTCCCCTGGGCTAAATGGACAAAACAAAGAGAGCAAACACAGGAGCCAACTGAGCCCAAACTTTTTCCATGAAGTAGGATGAACTCACACCAGCACATGAGGAACAAATGCAGGATGACTTTCATCCTTTCATTTATGCAGATGAACATCTATCTGCCTAATGTTGGTGCAAATGGCTCTGCCTGGAAAAATGCAGTAGCTGAAGAAGTCTTCATCACATGTATGATGAAGAAAATGTTGCCTGGTGAGGAACACTCATGTTTTGCCCACAGCAGATGTCCATGGCTGCCCATGTCCGAGGGGGCAGGTGACAGCCCAGGCACTCTGACCCAACTTGTTTGCAGCCATTTCCTTGCCAGCAGCAGCAGCAGCAGCTATTCCACAGAACCTGGAGCCTCTTCTTCCCAAATGCCAGGCTGAGGAAGCAAACATTAGCACTGAGCACGCAGCAGAGCCCAGCCGTGGGACGGGGAGCCGGCGCTGTAACGTGAATCCCTCTGTCCTGCCGGGCAGGCACAGACACTTGTGGAAAGGAGATACCCTTGGCTGCCCTGCAGAGATCCAGAGCTGAGATTAATGGCAACTGTGGGGGCTGCCTTCCCCTCTGTGCCAGGCGTGCTTTAAAGCCGTGGCCTCCTGCCATCTTGAAACATAACCCTGTGGTATTGTCTTCATTCAGGCCCCTCATCAGCAATGTGAAAAGAGAGAAGAAGCTGGTGGCAGGATTAGAGGAGAGGTTGAAATATTCTGGGCAGCATATGCTGTAAGTCACATTATACAAAGAGGATTATTGGGCTGCTCATTGGCCAGGGCTTTCCATTCTGGAAGCACTGCTGCTTGTACGAGAGAAAACCTGGTGAAAAGTGTTTATAGCACGTCTGAGCACAGTGTATGACACACTGAGCACAGTGACAAGCAATGAAAATATTTTTCAGGCCCCGTCTGCCCTCTCCTAGGAGATTGTTATGTGTTTGTCAGGGTTATGCAAGATGCATGGGAAAAAGGGAGAACCAGAAATGAAACTAATCATTCAGAATGGTATTATAAACCTCCTAAAATTACCATCATCAGATGAACCCATCTCAACCTTAAAACTGAGTACCTCTGTCTTGGAAGGCAGTTCGAGACCCTTGTTGTTTTAGAAGTGAGAAATCATCTTTTGTTGTCCAGGTTTAATTTATTCATGGCAAATTATACCCATTTTTTCCTTAAGACTACCAACGTTCTTACCCGAACCAGATAATTTTCCTCACCTGGCAACAATGAATTTACAGAGAAAAAGGATATTAATTCAATTTAAGCCTTCATTTTATAACACTAAATAAGTCATGCTCCTTCAGTCACCTTCCTTATCTCCATTCTTTTGGTCACTTTTCCAGCTCTTTTCTGCACTGATACAGTTTATAGTCCCTTTCTTGACCCGGACCAGACAAGACCAGAACATGACTAAATAGACATATGCAAATGACTCCATATGAAATTATAAAATATTCTATTTCTTGAACTGTTTTTTTCTTTAAAAAAATGCTTCTTTTGTCCCATACACATAAAGAGAAACAAACTAAAGTGAATTTATCATTTCTAGAAGCTACTTGAGAGGTTCTCAATGTTCAGAGTCCCCTTTTCTTGTAAACCCTTATCTGCACAAGATTTCCACAACTGAAACAAATCCTTCTGAAGTCTTGGTAACACTAAAAATGTATGAGGAAAACTGCATTCATTTAGCATCAATCTCAGTCTTGGTGGCATGTTATAAAAACATCCAGCTGTCACCAAATTGGCTTTAAACACAAATTGTTGGTTTGGATCCTGACACTGTCCCTGTGGTCAGGTATTCCTCGTCACATAAGGAACCATTTTCCTCTTTTGGATCAAACAGCAATTCATGGTCTTGTCTACAACTTGCAGCACTTCAGGCTTTTGCCTTTTCCATTTTGAGCCTCTGGACACAGACACTCCTCACCCGTTTTATTGCTACTCCTCAGCAGTAACATAATTATGCCTTGTCTGAAGACCTTTTTCACTGCAAGAAAGGCAAAGCTTCATATTTTGCCATATGGTATACAAAGAATAAGGATGTCATTTAATAAGGATGACATTGTCATGCAAAAGTGTAGGAAGATATTTCTATATAGAACCATAATTATAAGGGGGATCTCCAAGTTTTCAAAAAATTACCATTGTTTTTCCTTCAATTTGGGGATTTAGATACCTTGAATTCTCATCTTTCTAAATCAAACAATTCCTCCCCAAAACTGCAATTTCAGATTAAAGAAAAAACAGGGTTCTAAGTCCTTCCAGGCACCAGAAGAGGTGTACTGGCTCACACCTCTTCCCCAATGGAATCTCATGGATGAATCAGCTCCACCTTCACCTCAGCTCTTTCATTCTTCAGAGTGGATAGTTACTCCTCTCACAAAAGCACGAAGTAAATCCATGTCTAATCATGGCTTTGAGCTTAAAAGAATACAAAAACGCTGACAGGAACTGCATTAAGCCATGGAGAAAGAGAAGGGCTTCAATGAATTTTCAAAGGGCAAGAAAGCTGCACACTGAAATTGCACTGAAACCCCTTCTCTTCAGACATGTCTCACCCAAGTAAAGGGGGGTAGGACTAACCTGAGTCACATCTAAAACAAAAAGCAAGAACTGGCAGCTTCTGTGCTGTGCCTGCAAAACATTTGCTTGCACTTTGGAAGGCTATAATTATCTCTGATACCAGAGCAGCTTTATAGTGTGCAAAAACCTTGCTGGCATTTCCTCTACAAAATAACCAGCTTTGACACGAACAGCACTTGAGCATCACCACGGGGATAGAGCAAAACCACAGACAAGAGCTGAAGAGCAAGGGAGGAAATGTGAATGGAATGGCATTATTGTGCTAATGCAGTCCAACCCAATTTTAAGAGGTCATCCAACAACGTTTGTTTGCAGAACAAAGCAGGGTCAGTCAGATTTTGTACTGTTTGACTCAAAGATTTCTCAATACTCGCAAATTCTCCATGCAACTAGACAAAGATTAGAGGATATACTTTTAATTATGCTTGTATAAGTATGACAGAGTGCTGTTGATTTAGAAAGAGTTCCAAAAACACACAAGTATACATCTCTGTTGGAACAAGAAATGAAATGCAATAAAACCTACATCTGATGTTTTCTGTATCTCTCTAAGTAATCTTCAGAGCTGAAGCACTAATCTTAAATCAGTGCATTGCACAGATGAGATTATTCTTCCTTGCCAAACAGATCATCCAAAAGAGGAGGGTATCTGATCCCAGTCACAGGAGGGGATCGTGGTAGTTGGTTCCAAATATCTTCTCTCTGAAATTAGTAACCCAGAGAATATCTTAATATATATTAATGAAAACATGAATTATTACAAGAATTATTAAGCTGGTCAACATAAGATTGAATGAGGTGCTTCAGTTCCACAGACAAATCTGTGAAAGATTGGGTCTTTATGTAGCACATCTTTTTAAAAGACTACAATATGCACATACTTCTAAATGTTGCAAAATATTTTATTTAAAATATTTTCTATCATTAGCCCTTTTTTAGACATTTTAAAATTAAATAATGCTATATTTTCTTCATTAAAATGCTTGACTTCAAATCCTTGAAAGTCATCTGTGTCTCAACACCAAAAAATCATAAAAAATAACGAGATAAAGAGAAGGAATAAAAAAGAAAGCCAGCTAAACGAGCACAGCTCTGCTGTTGAAATCTATCTGTCAAACACAGGTACTGTAGCCTCAAAATACTGCTATTAATTTGTGGTAAGTCATGCACAGAATGATAATTGAATTCTAAAGCTGAACAAGACTTAAAACTTTTCTCTGATTTTTTTTTCATTTTGTAGTTACCTCTCTTAAAATATTAAATATTAAATTATTGCTTAAGTACAGAATTAATCTGTAATAACAAAGAATTCTCCCTCAATGAAGCCTAATAAACCCTATGATCCTCAGGACTGCTGTATAAAACACGTGGAAAGGTTTTGATTTTATCTGTAGAAGACAGAAAAATTCTTTCACTAAAGAAAAAATAATCAACCATGTAAAGCAGAGCAAACCAACAGCCCTAGGCCCTCATTAGACACCACTAACAGTCTGAGATGCTACAGAAGAAAGTCTTGGTAAGTCAGGCAGGAGTGAGGAGTCAGGAGCACAGTGCCAGAGGAATACTGGTTTAAACTATGCCATGAGTGAATTGCAGTTTAAAGGAATGCTGTGTTTCTAAATAGTCTGAACACAATTAAACACATTCTGTACAATACATTGGCCAAGCCAGAACAGCAAAATGATGTGTTGGCAGAAGGCCTTTGGATTTATCTGTAACCAAGTATTTAAAATTCAGCATAATTGCCTTATGGTCCTTCTATTTTAAAATGTTTCACTCAGCACAAGATGGGAAGATGAGATTAGTCTCTGCAGTTTGTTGATACTGCATTTTTATTTACCCTAAGTAGCAGGCTGAAGATATACAAAGTTGATCCATCAGCTCTTTGCTCTGTGCACGTTTTCCAGAGATGGAGTGTATTATGTACAGGTTTCTGAGGAGTTACACAAAATGTAGAGCTATTTTCTGCATATGTGTCAGTGGAGTTTAAAGTATTTTCTGGTTACCTCAGCAAGTGAACAGATCATTTGACATGTGACAATGTTATTTCTGGGGAAGCAGTACTCATGCCCATTGTGGATGGATAAATAAACCTGTCCTCTCTTCTCTTTTTCTTTTTTCTTCTATAAAATGTCCCAGAGAGGTGATACCTATTAGGCACCTCCTTGTGCCTGTCTGACTTGTCTGCTTCATCCTAAACCTCTCCTATTATACCTATTAAAAAATAAAATTTTCTTCATCCTTGAAGAAAACAGGTAAAAATACACAAATATGAAAAAATGTTGTAGTGTGCGTTGGCTAAAGCAGTCATGTTAAAGTTGGAGAAATTATACTGAGACACTGGTTTTACCTTGGGTGGCTTCTTTATCTTCTCAAAAGCATGGACTTGATTCTCTCTCCAGTTCAGTGCATGAAGAAACTTTCTATAGTCTACTTGCTTTTGGTTATTTTCAAACCTGAGCAGAATATCCATAAGACGACTCAAGGTTAAAGGGATTTTTTAACAAAGTTTTGTCATGTTATCTACAGCATACTAATCATTGCCTTTGGGATAATCATTTTTGTACTACTTTATTCCCAAACACTGGCAGGAGTGAAAAAACAGTACAAAATGTGAGAAACTCCTATATTATACATTATTTTCCATATTCTTACACCTTATTATTGTGTCTTATACTAGAATTCAACTTCTTCAAGTTTTACCTATTTCAACTATTTTCATTTTAGTTTTGAAGCACTGCTCAACTTTTTCCAACACTGATCTCACAGCTTTTGACAAACATAGAGTTGGGATGACCAGTGTATGATTCCTTTGTGTAGAAAAGAAACAGAATCATACAGGAGACCTATGCTGTAACACAATTGACCTGCTTTATTATGACTTCTACAATCATCTCCTGAAAATAAGTAATCTTTCAAAAATGCTGTTTGCTCACACCTTGGGGTCAATTTGCAATTGACAAACACACAGCTAGCTAATATATCAAATAATAGGCAGATTTTAAAATCATTTGGTAACAGGTTTATTGTGATGAGTTAATTGCACCACTTAATTAGTGGCTTGTCTTTTTTTTTTGCCTTTACTTAGAGTCAGGATTAAAACAAAAAGGAGATGTGTTTTTCCTTCAGACTTGGTTGTTTATTAAATCTTACTTATAGTGCAGAGAGTTCTGCAACACTTTTAGCTACCAGCTAAATTGGAGGAAAATGGAGGCAAATTTAGCTAGTTATAAGGTCTTTTAAAGCTAAACAGTTCAATTAAAAGCTAACACCTGCATTATTTATACTTTTGACTTAATATCCAAACACTTCTGACCCACACTGCAAGATTTTCTTTCTAACCAAAAAACTATTACCTGAAACCATAGAGAAGGAGGAAGAAGAATGAGGAAAGAGACAACACCTAATCACTTCCATCTTGTCTCATACCTATTACTACATTCTAAAACTCCAAATTCAAAACTCTTCACAATGTGAAATTACACAGTATTCTAACCACACACCTGTGATTTTGCCTCTATCACTCAAATTTGGAAGCCTTCTCCGAGGTCTCAAGTCAAAAGCAGTGTTCTCTTGGGGGTCAGTATCAGAAAGCACAGAAAGCTCAAAACTCCCAGGTTTCTGAGTTTCAACAGTTTATGGCATTGTTCTTTATTTCTAAGGATAAATGAGTCAGTTGTGCCTGTCCCCTAAATGCATGAAGATATATATGCTGCCAGCTAAGGTGTATAGGTACATGTGGAAAATGCTATTTCCCTCCCTCAGATTTCTAAAATTCTTACCCTGCATTAATAAGCCCATGGAAACATAATTAGTATAAGTCACTTCATCCTTCTGCCCTTGATTTGCAGAATGATTTGCACTGATTTGCAGAATTTGCAGGATGAAGCAGCTTCAGAAATAAAAGTCTTCAATTCAGCAGAACACTGAGGTGATCCAGGCCCTTGGGAACCACTGTTCTTTCAGTGTCACCAGCCAAATGTTGAAAGATACCTTTGGGCTGAAGCTTGAAAAGAACAGCTGGAATTCTCTGTGATAAATCCAGCACTGGCAGCTCCTGAAGGACACCTGTCTCACCCAACACCACCCACCTGCAAAAGGGACCCAGTTTGGGCACAAAAACATAGCCTGGAAGTGTCTGTGCTTCACTGGGGTCCATGGTGAGACACAGACACTCAGCAGGACTCAGTATCTCTCATCTGGTGGGAGACACCAGGTTAAACAATTCTGCCCTGCCATCTGGTGAGACAAAAACTACTACACAGGAAACAAGCATTTCAGAAAATCATTTTGCCTTGTCCTTAATGAAATAGCAGTGCATAAAACACAGGCCTCAAAACCCTTCAATTACTGCAGAGGGTTCTAACTAAAATTGAGCATGAAGGCCCTTTAAGGAAGAATTTACAGCACAAACATGGAAAGCAATACTAGAGGAGAAGTAGATCTGGTGACAAAAATAAACTGCAATAAACTGCAACTCATCTTTTCCTTCTCCTCCCCCCATACCTTTCATTTAATAGTCAGCAGGAAAGATAATAATAAAATATATTGAGAGCCATAAACAGAGATGGAAGCGATAAACTGGAATGTTAAGTACAGTGAGTTATGCTGAAGATGAAAGCAAAGTCAGAAAAGAATGCTACTGCTACCAGAATTAAATGGAGCCTGAAACACTGCCATGAGAAACCCTCCTATGACAGCCTGCTTCTTTATCATAGTTCACACACAAGTTAACAAATCCAGAAAGCCTTACTTTTGGGGAATATATCCCATATAGCAGAAAATTACCATTCCCACTTCCAGTGGGTTCTTATTTTCAAGGTTGTTGGTTTTTTGGGTTATTTTTGCAGATAGCAATAGGGAAAAGAAACAAGTTTTGCATGAGATGTAGTAAGACAATGAAAAAGCTTATACCTCTTGGAAAAATATTGGCACACAGATTGGAATTTTAGAACTATCAGGACAAATTACTTTTCCTTCTACTATTATGTAGTTATCTTTTGCTCATTGTGAAAAGTCAAAAGATTAATTCTACCACCAAGATGATGAGCTGTATAAGCAGGACTTTTAAACAAAGAACGAGTGAAGGTGTGTAACTACTTAAACTTTCTGTTGAGGCACCAAAGTTGAGGAAAGCAGTGCTTCTGATTTTGACAAATATTTATAAAGAGAAAAGTCCTTTGATGTGACAGCACTAGTGAGCTGAGATGACAATATGGGTTTGAAATTCTCTATAACCAAGAATTTTAACATGAGCAGAGGAAATGAGATTCCTAAATCCCACAATTAAATAGCTACAGAAAGCATTTTAAAATACTACTCTAAAATAACCCAGAAAGAAAAAAAAATCTACTCATTAGATCTTTTTATTGCTGTGACTTACTGTATCAACCTACTAAAAGCACACAGTAGAGATTTGGCACAGAGCACCCAGATGGACTGAGGAGATGTTATCAGTTTGTGCATTATTAGGACAGAGGTGTCATGCATTTCAGTGGCTGGAGTTAATAATGCTGAGACAGACAGTGCTCTTCTGAAAAGGAAATTAGATTTGTCTTATCAAGAAGATGCACCAAAGATAGCTTTAAACCACCCTTCTCTTCAGTTTTGCCCTGTTACTTCACCAATGCATGGGATTTCAGACTATGAAAGTCACTCCTCCATCCCTATCACAGTTTGCAGAGCTTTTTATTTTCTTTATCGTTACTGAAAGAATCACACATTTCTGCTTCTAAAAATACATTCATAATCAAATACTCCAGATAGATGAAAAACGTGGTCAAGTTTATGATCATTCCTGAGGATGCTTTGGTGAGTAAAGGTTACTCATTAATACGTTTTTCTTTCCCATCAAGAAATCTATACCCCAAAGATTTATGTGAAAGTTTAATATACGTGCAGAGTTTTTCTAAATTCCTTTGTTTCAGACAATATTTATTAACAAGTTAATCTGATAATAACAGAGCAGAAGCATCTGCTGCTTTTACCTTCAAGAAAATGTTGAGATTCTTCAGACTGATACTCTCTGTGCAACACAGTTCTACAGGGACTAAATTATCAGGTGTGCACCTAAATTGTCAGAAACTGCTCATATTAAAGAATTTAAACCACCAAGCACAACAAGTCATGATTAAATAATAATGACTACCATCTCCTTTTTAAAATTTATATTTATATTACATTTACTTATATCTTGAACAACCATGAATTGAACCATCAGCTCCTCAGCAAACTGGTTAACAGAAATAATTTGTATTAAGAGATTCACATATGAATTCTGGAGAGCCTTTTAATCACAAATGGCATAGGGAGTCTCAGGCACCAAAGGTAACAAGAAGGCAGCAGGAGAAAAATCTTGTGATCATTTCCACTGCTGCTCCTGCTACTGGACACTTGCTGTAGCAGGAAGAGAGGGTTTGCTTCAGAAAAAAAAGGGTCAGCCCTAAAAAACCATGACAGATAGGAAAACAGGTAAAAAATTATTACCCAGCCACAATCCTGGGAAAAACTGAGCAGGCAGGCATGGCCTGGCCTGACTGGAAAGTGATTTGAGATAACCATGCAGGAGGCCCTCTGGCATCAGGCACTGCTAGCTGAGGGACTGGAGATTCACCTCTTCAAAACAAGCACCCTTCAAACAGACTCACCCCAGAAGTGTAGAGAGGTAGAAAACTACATAGCTGATTGTAATAGAAATTTAAAACATAATTTAAAAAACTAGGGACCTACAATTAAAGACTAAAGACAGAATAATCAAGATGTAATTCTTCTAAACATGCCATCCATTCTTTCTTATCTCAATTTTTCCTTTTTTATGTACCAGCTGTTTATAAATCCTCCAGGGAAGGATGCCTTCTTAGCATCAATTTAGCATTGCAGCAAATAAAAATAACAGAAAAATCCTAAACTCATTACTTAAGCACTTCACAAAATTTATTTATTGAACAAACTGTAATTGTTAATTATGCCTGCATAAATATAAAGACATGTTTATAATGACTACTGTAGTTTTCTGGAAGAAACAATTGTATACTGTCTGCATTGCTTAATACAATGTGATTAAATTCTATATTTTTCTGTGATAATAAAAAAAAGAGAGTGAGAAAATGCTGATGGAGAAAGCAAATACTTTTCAACCTGTCAGCTCAGGTAAATTGGAAAAATGTCCACATTGTTGGGTAACTAAATCCTACTAATTTCAACATCCCACTTATATAAAAAATATAAATTTACACTAGATGAACAATATGAAAAGGTCTTCTGAAACCCCAATTTTTGTGCTAACTCTCTCTTCACTCCATGGCAACTGAGTGGTCTTTGGGTACAGTAAACAAAGTCTTGGGTCATTTGGAGGTGACCACCAAAATTTCTAGTAATTTCTAGTCCCATCCCATGCTTTTAATAAGTGACAGATCATTGCAGCATAATTTACAAATGTAAATAATAAATACTTTAAGAGTACTACCTTCAAAATTAAAAAAATAGAGTCATTAAGTCCTGGAGAAAGTCTTTGCCACCTAATCTCAGATAGCTGAGAAAGCTGAATAAACACAGAGCTTCAGCCTTCAGCTATTATCTGATCACATTGTCCAGCATCATTTTATAGCTGAATAGGGTCCAGCTAGTGCATTAGCCATATATACTGATTTTGTGGGAATCAGCCCAGCAACTTTTATTGTACCACTTTCTTCCTTCATAAATACAGATACACAGAGTAGGACAAACCACCACCACTTGTTTTAGAAATATCAGTGGACACAAAATTTCATGGTTCCTCAGTAAAAGGAGGGAAGGCAAGAAGAAAGACAGAAGAAGGAAAGATAGAAGGAAGGCAAGAAGAAGGCAAGAAAGAAGGCAGGAAGGCAGGCAGGCAGGCAGAAAGAGAGAAAGAGAGAAAGGAAAAGAGAGAGAAAAAGAAGGGAAGGGAAGGGAAGGAAGGGAAGGGAAGGGAAGGGAAGGGAAGGGAAGGGAAGGGAAGGGAAGGGAAGGGAAGGGAAGGGAAGGGAAGGGAAGGGAAGGGAAGGGAAGGGAAGGGAAGGGAAGGGAAGGGAAGGGAAGGAAGGGAAGGGAAGGGAAGGGAAGGGAAGGGAAGGGAAGGGAAGGGAAGGGAAGGGAAGGGAAGGGAAGGGAAGGGAAGGGAAGGGAAGGGAAGGGAAGGGAAGGGAAGGGAAGGGAAGGGAAGGGAAGGGAAGGGAAGGGAAGGGAAGGGAAGGAAGGGGAAGGGAAGGGAAGGAAGGGAAGGGAAGGAAGGAGGAGGGAAGGGAAGGGAAGGGAAGGGAAGGGAAGGAAGGGAAGGGAAGGAAGGGAAGGGAAGGGAAGGGAAGGGAAGGGAAGGGAAGGGAAGGGAAGGGAGGGAGGAGGGAAGGGAAGGAAGAGAGAGAGAAAGGAGGAAGGAAAGGGAAAGAGAGAGAAAGGAGAGAAAGAGAAGGGAAAGAAGGGAGAGAGGAAAGGAAAGGAAAGAGAAGGAAGGAAGGAAAGGAAAGGAAAGGAAAGGAAAGGAAAGAAAGAAAGAAGGAAAGAAAGAAAGAAAGAAAGAAAGAAAGGAAGGAAAGAAAGAAGAAAGAAAAGGAAAGGAAGAAAAGAAAGAAAGAAAGAAAGAAAGGAAGAAAGAAAGAAAGAAAGAAAGAAAGAAAGAAAGAAAGAAAGAAAGAAAGAAAGAAAGAAAGAAAGAAAGAAAGAAAGAAAGAAAGAAAGAAAGAAAGAAAGAAAGAAAGAAAAGAAAGAAAGAAAGAAAGACTACTGCTAACAAACTTTGCCTGTGCTGAATTGCAAACTCTCCAGGACTGAAACTGTTCTTCATTAACAATAAACCTGCCTGTTTCATGATTCTTCAGTGTTGAAGAAAACTACAGGAAACGGAAAGGAAGGAAAAGTTTAAATCTCATTAAGATGCCTCAACTCTTCAATTTACAGACTACTGGAAATTAAGTCCTATTAAATAGAGTTTAAAAAAATATTTCCCTGACTCTGCACCCTCATAAAACAACAAACTTCCCAAGCAGTGCCAAGTGCATACATGATGAAGAATGTGACAGTTTTCCTCATTACCTGCAGTGCTGTGACACCCCTAAACTGGCACCTTTGAAGCACTGATGCTGTGACTTAGAAGTGCCTTACACAAGGCTCTCTGTCAAATGTAGCACTTCTCTCACTGATTTCTGAGGCCCAGATTAACACCATTCTCATTTACCTTTCTCATACAGAAATCTGTAACACAGGCTGGCCTCAGCCCCTTTAGAAACTAAGGAAAATGGATGGGAATTTAGAAATGCAGGCCTGATGCAGGGTGAGGAGGTAACTCTCTCCTCCAACACCTACAGAAAGAACCTACAACAGCTGAAACCTCATCCAGCTGTCATGGATACCTTGCTAAAGTTGGGTGAAATCCAACCCTTGATCTCCTCACTGTGTTGTAAGCTTATCTCTAATTTTTATTATTGTGTACTGGGCTTTTTCTTTTTAACTGCCTACACTCACTCCTTAGGAAAGCAGAGGTCCAGGGCTCAAAAGCTTTCCCTGGTATAAATTCACAAACAATAAACCTGTCCCTAGAGCTCAGGATGTGTCAGGCTTGTCTGCTTCTTATCAGAACAAGTTAGTACATAAAGGAAAGCTTCCAGTGCCTTGTTGTGCATCTATTCAAGCTCAGCCCTTAAGAAGTGGAATCTGTAAGAACCCCTTGTCTAATGTGAGATGCCAATTGTCCTTCAACAATTGTGTTGGGCAGCTTAGTGGGAGTTCTAAAATATCAGTTGTAGATTACTGTTAATATTCAGACATTTCTGAAGAATAATGCTTATAACTCAGTCTCAGAAGTGATGAACAGCAGGATGAAGCTTTATTAAAATGGATTCCACATTTCTGCCTGCCAAGAGTCTTTTCATTATTTACTAAACCCAGATACATAATTTGGCAACTCCTCCCGAAATCAAGAAGTATATTTACCTGAAAGCATTTAACATGACAGAAGACAAGACCTGTTCCTGTTTTTAGTGCAGTATGAAAGCACGAGATAAAATATGTGATTTAAAGATTTACCTCAAAGACAGGAAGAAACCAGTAAGCATGCATTTAAACCTATTACCAGAAAATTTGCCAGAAAAACCAAACTCAACAAGACATGACTGTTCAGAGCAGCACAGCTTGCTCTGAACTCTGATCTTTAATACAAGTGCACTAAATAGTAGTTCTTTTCAGTTCTATTCCCATTAATACAGTTAGCAAAGCAATTTGTCTCAAAAAAGCTAAATATGCTATGGAAAAGTACCAAAGCCATGCCAACACTCCTTTTCCTTTTTAAAAATGACAATAAAATATGTTTCAGGTGAGATTAATAGAAATAGCAAACCAATTTTGTCTACTACTGATGCTGTGTACTTGATAAAGACACTTCATTGTGTTCAAGTTAGTGTGTTCCTTGGAACTCACACAATGTGCTCTCATAAGATTATTGTTTTTACTTCACATCTATACACAGAAACAACTAAAGCAAAAAAAGTGAATCTCATTGAAATGATAAGTATCAGTAACTGACTCTGGAAAGATTGATTCCATAGAATTCTGCCAAACACCAGATGATTTACCCTGCCAGGTAAAATGAAGAGAAGTTGCTAAGATTGATGTGTCTCAGTTGATTATAAATATTCTATAAATAGGAAAGTCTGTGTATGTAGGGACAAAATCTGCATGATAAAATGATTTATATTAGATAAATGACAAATTCTGAAGATTTGTGTCTGCAATAGATATTTAGCATTAATTTGCACCCATGCATGCAGGTCACACTATCTGCCCATAAGTTACCTGGTCAGTAAAGTTTCTAGAAGATCATCAGGAAGTGGCAACTTAAAGGATTTGAAAATAGTCCTGCAGGTCTCATAGGGCAACAATCCACATCTGCACATCAGAAAGAGAGGGATAGAAATATACATTAGGTATTTTCCAGGTTTACTTCAAGTGAATGTTTCTGTGCATAGGAAAACACGTGAGGAATATCAGGATAGAGAAAAAGACAGCAAAGTTTTATGAAATTTTGTTATTAAAAAGCTGAGAAACTTGAAGGTCACATTGTAGCCTTTCTCATACTGAGATCCTAAGTGATTCTCTGTGATTCTTTATCTGTGACATCAGAAAACCTAAAGGGCAAATGAGTCACATAAAGAATCCAAATTCCTTCCCTCACACTCCCCCACTTAAATCACTATTTATCCCCTTTGATTTAAAATCCTGTGCTTTGCCCATGAAACTGGTATCTGATGTCACAGAATGTTCAGTACAATATCTACAATAAAAAATCCACACACAAAATGCAAAATAGGCTAAAAGGCTGTCCTCTTCTTGTTTAGTGCCAAGTGCTGAGAGAGGTTTAACATTACACATAATATTCTTTGGCCACAATATGCCATTTGCTCAGCAACAAACACAAAGTAGGTGGGTTTACAAGAAGAGCTTCTCAGATAAGAGCTTGGGATAAAGAGAGCAAACTTACTTTTCTCGGTCATTGTACAAAAACACTGCAATCAGTTGCTCAAAATTTTCAAAGGCATTTTTCTTTAGCTTTTCTTGAGCCACTGAAAGGAGGAGGTACAGGTCTGTTTGACTCTCATCTCTCATGCCATAGTGACGCCCAAGAGTCATAATTTCGTGTTCTGAAAATCCTCCAGCAGCGACACTGACTACCCAATTTCTGGTCACAAAAACAACAGCCCATGTTAGTTTAAGTAAATAAACTAAAACCAATTAATAATCACTATTAGGGGAGGATGCCCAAATTTCCTCAGTAGCTGTCTATACATACAAAAACACATCCTAACCACAACTTGTGTTTTACCAGAGATGTCATACAGAGAATTACACCAAATCACAAGATCCCCTGCAAGAATGTAAGACAGGAGGCAGCAGCAAGAGCAGCTCACACTTGGATGCTGTAAGTGCAAAATCAGATCCCATGCAGGGATGAGCCTGGGATGTGCTTTTCCAAGCCAGTGTGTGCTACTCAGACAAATCAGCCCAGCATAAGGAAAAGGAAATGTTCCTGAGATCCATTTGATGGGACGGTGTCAGCTCTCTCAGCTGTTACAAGGCCTCTTGTCAAATCTGGATTAGTGTAACTACACTGGCTCTATGATCCCAAACATCTGCCTCTGGTACACTCACATTCAGCCAGGCTTTTTAACAAGCAAGCATCAGCATAGGCCTCTGTGTCTCAGTCAAAATTAGATTAATTATATGTAATACTTCTGGATAAACTGCACTAAGAATAAACTTCACCGTAATTGCTGGTGCAATTAGTGCTGTACCTTGGGATACCCATGAGGACACTGAATCACTGTGATTAAACACCAGTCCTTGAAAACAAATGGAAGAAATTAGTAGTGATGCACAAAGTTCTGATACAAGACCTAAATGGCTGCCTGGAGAATACTTGAATTGTTGAATTAATCTGATGAGGGAGCTCTTTGACATCTACATGTGAACTGAGAGCACAGAAATTTAGGACCCTTCCAAACTTGCAAACTTTTAGCAAGAAATATAGTTCTCCACTTGCATCCTCTCAGAGGCTTGTGTGCTCCTGTTCAGATGAAGAGATCACTTCATGTAATATGATTACACTTACACAACTATTAAAGAAAGGTTAAATACTGCAAAGTGTCTACTTTGATTCAATGGCTTCTTTTTTCATATTAAATAAATCAGAATGATCTTTCATTTGCAGTAGAGGAAATAAATACAAGGAAGTGACAAGTTGTTGACAGTAGCAAACCTTATTTGAGATCACACAAAATTAATGACCAAGACCTGGTCCATCTACTAATATTATCATTAATTATCTTGTCAGTATTATTTTTCCACTTGCTGGATATTATTATTTATATTGCAGCAGCATTCAGAGATCCAGTGAAAGCTGGAGCCTCCTTCCTGCAGGCTGCAATAAACACCACTGCACACACAAAGAGGACAGTGCTGCCTGCAAAACTGGCACTCCAGTGCGTGGGCTGGCAGAGCTGGGGGATGTAGATAACATCAGCCATTTCCACAGATTGGATTTCCATACATGGCACAGATTTTTCCAGTGTCAGGATTTTAAAAGTCTTTTATTTCCTCAATCCGGTCAGTGACAATCAAATCACCAAAACCCGCAGATAAAGATTATTTCACATGGGAATTAGGGAATATTTTAGTGATTGTGAGGGACTAATGAGTAAGACCCAAGACTCACAAACAGAATGACATCTAAACTCTCCCTGACAAAAAAAAAACAAGCTTCAATAATTGTTCCCACAGCTTAGCTATCTCTTGTTTTACTTCTTTTTGTTTTATTTTAGAAGAATAAGACAGATTGCAATCTGAATTTATTACAGAAAGAAGTCATAATTAATTGCTCAAGAGAGCTGCTGCTCAAGCTGAATTGAAGATAGGCATCTTTGTTAGTCCCACATGATTCTTTGTCTCTAACAGCAAACAGTCTTGCCAGTTGCCTATGAGAAAAAACAGACTGGATAGGGCTGTGTGATGCACAGGCATCTAAGTTCTAGTTATTTTTTAATTCTCTTTTAAACAAAGCTTTCAGTAGTTCTAATGATAGCTTAGGGGATAGTTTCAGTGTACATCACACATTTGTTTCCTGGATGAAGTACTGAAGATTTGGGTTCTGAAAGCAGTTAAATAGTATAATTGCAATTGTCTTCACTACATCATACTTATGGATGTAGTTTTACATGCAGATTATATAAAATTACATAGGTTGAAAGGAAGAAATCTGAACAGCCAAATTCAGAGCTCAGCTGTAAAGCCTCAGCTGTATTTAAGATAAGGAAAGAGGATTATCATTGAAGCTGTCATACAGATAATTGCCTGTACTAAAAATTATAATTTGTTGTTAGTTATAGTCATCAAATGTCATGGCAGATTAAAAATAAACAAAGATGTACACAATAAGAAACTGAAGGAAAAAACATTCTATTCACAGGGAAGTATCTTGGAATTTTCATAGATGTAAAGAAGTGCTCTTGTTTTTGTCATTAAAAATTCTTCTTTCATTCTAAAAGAAGATACATGGATAATAATAATGACAGCCCCTAGATTACTGGATGTAATACAAAGCAACAGAAACAAAACCTACTATCACTATAGAGCACAAATGTTCAAGGTTCCCTAGAGGCAAATTCTTCCTCTGAAACTGTGAATATCCTCTGTTAGACCCCAGGCCTTCCCCCATAGGAGGGATGGGGACCACTAAAGGGTGTTGAGAGTGGCCCAGGTGAGCTCTGAGGCTCAGAAAACCCTAATTATTTGGGTTCCCCGGATTTTCTGCTCATGGAGAGGGCTCCTGCATTTTGTTGTAGCTGAAACCAAGTCCCTCAATACCACATGATCAGACATATCTCTCTCCATGTCACAGAATAGCACCAACCTAAATTAAACTGTTGAGCTGTTCACAGCTGCACAGATTATGTCCATGATTAAATTTACACCCAACTGAGCCTCTTCTGGATAAAATAAAACCTTTCCCTGCCATTTAAAAGCACAATCATCCCTTCTAAAAGTTTGCTTCCCTAACTCTATCATACAAATATTCCAAACCTTTGAGTTGTTCTTAGTGCATGCACAAAGTTTTGCAGATAATTATTTCACAATTTGAACTAAAACCATTTTTTAAAAAATAGTTACCTTGTACATAAATTAAAAACCTTTTCCAGTGCCAGAAACTTTCTCCCACTAAACATGAACTTTTAATTTTCTCTCCTCTTATTCAAGTAATAACATCTTCCCTCTTAATGAAATTAGCAATTCAAAATCTTGCTTCTGCTGAGTAAAATATTTGAGTTCAAATATTTTAACCAAAACCTGCCAAAATCTGTGACCTCTTTTAGTTTAAATCCTACCTTTAAATCACTTATTTTTCAGTTCTGAATATCAGCTTGTTTTAATTCCTCACTACTTTTACTTTGAATTGCTGAAAGAACTTTCTGCTGATCTATTTCTCGTCTGAGATATTTCAGAAGCAATTCCTGCCTTGGTTAGCATTCCTATGGAGATGACATTCCATGCAATATCCATCTACTTACATGCCTTAGTTATTATGACAGTTCCTAAATAGACAGTGTATTACTTCTGTGAAAACTAAATGCTTCTAAGTAAAGTTTTCTCTTCTGTTTCACATCATTAACTTTACCAGTACTGTGCCTAACACAGTTCATGCACTCAAGTATTCTGGCTGTGGGATAAATTGAAATCAGTTTGTATTAGAATATGATTTCCTCTTTCAAGTACCTCTTCAACTGCCCATTGCCATATCTGGATCATTGCCAGAATCCAGATTCCTGCTCCCTTTATCTATGCTTAAATGCTTACTATCCAAGTATTAATTATTGTTCTCACTACAGCTTTCCATTCTTCTTTAAACATGCTTAGCACTGCCTTCTGTAATTTCAACACACATTAGCTTGTAAAGACTGTCTTCTTTACCAATGGTTCAAAATCCACACACCATTTTCAGGAGGCAACTTGAACATTCCTACTTGAATTTCAAAACTACTGTTTGACACTCAGGATGGAATTTTCTTTATCTTTCAGCATATATATTACTGCTGACCTGTGCCCTTGTCTGTGTCAGCTCCATAAAAAATAGACAGATTTCTGTTGTTTTTTTCAGCTTACTTGAAACTATCACTTCTTTTTTTTTCTGGAGCATGGAGTTTCTTTTTCACACCCAATCTCCAAGTAAATGCAAAAATCTACACCACTTGTCAGCTACTGGGCAGAAAGCATCAAAACCCAGTCATGCTTTATACATTTTGGGGGAAATGTGCCTTTATTAAATATTAAAACCCCAAACTGTCTTACCTGAAAGTGTCATATCCAATCACATCGGTATGCTCAGGGTCAGTAGTAGCAAATGTCTTTCTGATTTCTTTGGCTCGAGATTCAGTCATGCTCTTCAGTTTGTTGAGGATGACACAAAAATCAGCCATGGGGAACTTATAAGAGGAAAGTAAACCATAGATTATAAAGACCTGAAGGACAGGATGCCATCCAAAGGGACCTGTCCAGGCTAGAGAAATGGGCCCACTGAAATATCAGTAAGACTATCAAGAATATAAACAATTAAACAAAAATCATCAGACCATGCATTCTCAGAAAGTTTAGTGCAGCTACATAAAAGAACATCCACTTTTGCTTGAAACACTGCATTTTTAAAGCAGAAGTAGAAATATTTCAAGTACAGTTCTAATAACTTGGTCCTCATTTTATGTTAGTGCACCTCACTGAATTCTTAGGTCCTAAGTTTCACCATGTCAAAGCTAATTTTTCACCATTGGCTCCAGTGAAATGTTCCAGCAAATACTCTCATTCATTTTGGACTACATTGTCTTACATACTCAGAAATAGCACATTGGAAATTTTTTAGGAACCAGTTTTACCCGCTGTGTATAAAAATGTTTAAATGTTTATTTCTTCCTAAACAGACCATTAAAATAAGTTTGAACTCAGATTAAAGAGAACTGAAGCACTAAGGCTTTCAATCTATATTCAGATTGTTGTGTTATTGCTCTACCAAAGATTTATTCCCTATACTTATTTTTAATTTAAAACATAGAAGTATTTAGTGACTAAATTGGGGGTGACTTCAAGTGTGATTATCTGCTATGTCTTTATATCTGTCATGCTCTATCTAGCTTAAAAAGCACAATGAACTGCCTGAAAATACTTTTCTCCCATTTCTTCCAATAGCAATTATTTGAAATTTGGTATGACTGGTATTAAGGACCAGGACATAAAAATCAGGCCTCAGTCCCAACTGTGCTGAAGTGTGTCTACAGCTTTGTATCACTTCAAAGTGATCTAGAAAAGGGTATTTAAAGTCTCTATGGCACTGCCAGAGCAGTACAAATCCATCCAAGTTCAATCAATGCATCAGCTCCTGCAGGTTTTTGTCAGAATTGGAAAAGACAATTTCTGCCAATGCCAAAACCCCAGGTGCAGCCCTGGCAGGCAGTGCCCTGCAAGGCAGTGGCTTGGAGCAGCTGGACCAGCAATCAAAGGGTTTTGGAGGCAGCAGCTTTTCCAGGCCCCTCTCCAAGATGTTACTGTTTGGGGCATAAGCACACAGCCTTCTGCTGATCAAGCAAGGAATAGGGAGAAAGACTGAGCAGAAGGATTCAGAGAGCAGAGTGTTTCAGGATGGAAAAATGTTCTGAATGTTTAAAGAGCCTGTCTTCTCTCCATTATCAAAACAGCGATTTTTACATCTTTTTTTCCTAAACTACATATTTCAAACACCTACAGAGACATTGAGTATCTGAGCAGCATGGCAATAATTTCACCAGCTTTCCCCCTTTTCATGTAACTTCTGACATGTTTCTAGTCACAGTCTAGTTAGGTTTGATTGTCTTGCATAACTCAGAGATTATTGTGCTGAATTCAGTGGAAGTGAAATTCTTTTCCATATTTGTGCTGCAGCACACAGTAAAGTTAGAACAATAGATACAGTTCAGAGATGCTGAATTCCCTTCCAGTGATGCCTTGTTAGAAACAGTCCTCTCCAAACCTGGATAATACCATAGGACTGTGCACAACACACCTGTTCTGTTTTGCAAGCAAATCTACACTTTCTAAATAAACTTCTTCCCCTCTAATTGAAAAAGAAACCGGAAGTGCTGAAAAGTTTTGAACTAAATACTTGATGCAAAGGTGGCAATCAAAATGACAAGACTGTGATTTTTCACTCTCTTTAACACAAAAACAGTATACTAAGTATAATTTAGAAACAGAAAATTGCAACTTTTCAACCATCTTAGACGGTGTCAAAAAATTTTCAATAGTCACCTGCACTATGATTACCAATCAAAACTTCATCTAAATCACCACATGCCTATAGAACTGTGGTCAAAATGGCAATTTCCATGAAAAAACATTCCATATGGATTTCTTTCACCACTTTTCAGAAAACATATTGATGTGGTTTTTGTTGGAAGGGAAATCTATTCAGAAAGAAAATTATTTGTTTTCTAATTTTAGAAACAACAAACAAATAGCCATTTTTATATTGTTTCCCCTTTTTCCAAACAATCTTCCAGCTCTGATCTTCTCCAGTAATGGCTGAAGTTGTGATTTGAGTATGTGATCCCCTGATGAACTGAAGCAAACTTCTGGAGCTCTAGTCAAAGGATGTGAGTGAAGCACCAACCTCTGGGAGAAACAACCCTTTTTCTACCACCTGTATTAAAACCGTAATTGTGTGAAGAACCTTTCAAAATTCACTTTAAGGATGTATTTTCAATGTTGCCTCTTCCCATTTTGCAGATTTTATTTTGATACAATGCAATCAATTCAGTCTGGAGAACTAAAATCTCATCCATTTGATCCAGGACAATCAATGCAAACAACATTCCTAAAAACATTTACAATCTAAAGATGAGCTCTGCATTTTGGAGAAAAAGTTTGGTTTTGATACTCCCAGAAGGAGAAACCATCCAGCAGGGAGGAAACACACTGGATTGTATTTTTGAGGTTTCAGCTTTGTATTTTACTGCTTCAAGCATCTAACAGCCTTAGCATTTTACATCCACAAGCATCTTGCAGATCTTCCTCATTGTTCCAGGAAAGGCAGATGGTGCTAATCCACACTAATTTACAAAAAATTGCACCATTCTACTAAAGTATAAAGCAGCAGAGGCACCCCAGCTCGCAATTTATTGTTGCTCTTGCCTCTGAAGGCAACAAGAAAAGACAGTAAAACTCAGTAAACACTGTAAGCTTGAATTCCTGACTGTGATATGAATTTCTAATATTACAAGGAAAAATGTGTATGAACCCAAAAAATCAAATCAGGACATAAAATAGCCTCATCAGTAAGACTAAATTGCATGTGTCCACATCTGGAGTACTGAACACTGTTCCAGTCTCCACATCTCACAGTTACTTTGCAAGGACAGATTAAAAAGGGTGAGACTCTTATCTGCACAGGATTAGGCTGAGGGGAAAGAATGTCAGATTTACAAAATTATGAAGGTTGTGCATAAGGTGAATGGGATCTTCCCCAAACTTCAGAACAGTAGAACTGATCTTGAAACTAGTGGGAGACTGGTTTAAAACAGATAAAAGATACTTCTTTCATCAGATATTTGTTTTCTCATAGCAGGCAGTGAATTTTCAACCTACTGCCACAGAAAGTTGTGGAGGCTGACAATATCTGTAGGTTCAGTAAGAGTTAAATCAACTCAGGGATGAGAGGTTCATGAACAACCCCTAATGCAGACTGAGTGGATTCTGAGAAAGGAAAGGGAATGGACAGTAAAGAGTGGCCAGACTTGCATGCACTCCCAGCTGGCATCTCCCAAATCCATTGCACAGAGAGCACTGGGCTGTGAGCTTTTGGGTGAGTATAAATAATTCTGAAAAATATAAGGATAAACTAGTCCTGAGAGATAACATAAATTAACAAGAGCCTTCTTCACCTCATTTGCATTCTTCTCCATGTAGTTGTACGTGTATTCATCAGCATCCACCAAAAGAAAGTTGTGACCATGGAAACAAACTCTGGCTCCAACAAAGAGATCCTGAGCCTTGTAGTATTCAGATGGCTCACTCTTAAAGAGTTCCTGCCCAGGCTTTTTAATGCGCCTTCTTTCCAGGAACTTCCCACCAGCTATCCCTATGGGAATAATGAAAATACCAATTAATTACAGCTTTACTTGGAAAAAAACACACACACACACACAAAATCTCCAAGCCATCAAAAAGACACCCCAAACCAGATTATTTTTGTTTAAATACCACATTTTGTGCTCCAGTTTGCTGTCTCAGAACACTCTCTTCCCCTCCCTCTCACTGCTAAAAGGACTGTCCCTGCCAGTGTCCACAGCAACAGTGACACTGTTGTGCACATTCTGTGACAAGTCTCATTTGAATGCTTGCCAAACACCTTCCCTGCTTTTCTTTTCTTTAAAACTGGACAGAAATGTGCCTCTTCAAATCGTTCCCATAACCCTGCTGCCAGCCTTGAACTGGCCCCTGAGAAACCTACAATCCAAACACTAAGATGCAGGCAATTCTCCTTAAACTGTTAAAAGCAGAAAAAGGAAAATAAAAATCACAACTTAAGAGAGTGCTGTCCTATGAAGACTGTGAATTCTGATGCACTGCAATTGTAACTTCTTTTAAAGGGCTTTTGAAATTTTTAAAAAACGTAGGAGTGACATGACACTGTCCTCCACACATTGTTCTGCCAATGCAGTTTAACTGTGATCTGCTCTTAGCTTTGTCAGGTGGGTTAGTCACATGGTCCCTTTTCACAGTATAATGATTTTATTTGTGTCACTAGAAACTGCACGGGTAGGTAAGATGCTAAAGGGAACATTTCACTTTCCTGTATTAACTTCTGGTGTACCACAGGACTGCATTACATGTGCCAAGCTTTCTGGAAAACCTTCTGTCACTTGTTTAGTTGGGATTTAGTTGTTTCATTGGGATATTGCCCTTCAACAGCTCTCAGGTTTGCTTCCTGTTGATGTTTCAGCTTCCAAACCAAAAGCCAAAAGCCTACTTTAGTAACATTTAATGATGCCTTAATATCAGGTACTGATGCAAGTCCAATAAAAGGCTGATGAACAGTGTAATCAAATGCCTTTTATAGTCAAAATTATAAACGAATGTGAAACCCATACTGCTTATTAAACCAGAATTTGGAGCAGATGTCTGTCTTAATTGCTTTATTAGCACCATAAAAGACCAAAAAAACCCTCCACTGTGGTAATCATCAGACCTTGCTTGAATCAAAAAACAATTCAAATCATTAATGTGACTCTAATGTTAACACCTTCCTTTTCACCCAGCTATAAAAACAAATAAGAAATTTTTAGGTTATATAATCCTGGCAACTGTTTTTAATATTTAATATGTCTCTGTAAGATTGGAAATTCACTCTTGACTCTCTATTTCCTGCAATTGTGCACTTGCATTGGAAACCTACTTCTGTCCCATAATGGTTTTTTAAATGTTACAGATTAATACATTACAAGTGGTATAAAGAAAAATGACTGAAAATACCTCATTAAGTTAGAGATTTTACACTGAAACCTGATAAGGAGTTTTGATGAAAATCTACAAAATCCAGGCTCAAAGCACAAAATAAACACCACCACGAAAGAGCCTCTTCCATTAAGATCAGATCAGAGTTTGCAGGTGTTTGTACAGCTGTTGGCTGGGTCTTACACTGAGAAAAAAAGGGGTTGTGATCTTCTTCATGGGGAGCCAAAGTCCTCATGCTTTGATCCCCATCTCAAGAAGGGCCTCAAGATGTCCAGCCCTGTGAATTTCATGGAGTTTCAGTGTTACTAATATTAGAGTGAAGTACTTCTCAGAAACCTTCAGGTTGCTGAACTGAGACAACTAAGAGCAACTTATTACTTCCATTTTTGGATTGGGATTGTCAATTTGTACCAGTTCATGTAAATAAAAAGTTAAAATTAGCCCTCTGAACCTGTGCACAAAAGGGATGGCCAGGTTGCTATTTTGGATGCCTTACTCCTTTTCCTTAGTCACAATTACCTGACCTCTACAAAGCCTTCTCATTCTTAATATTTAAGATATTCATTCACTTTTCCTTCAGACATGAGTAAAATGAGGGAGGGATAGTGAAAGAAAAGAGGTAGAAATAAAAGGTGGGAACAAACAAACTTGTGCAGACCCGGGCCTCTCTACCTCCTCCACCACATTCCTTGCCTCTTCAATGCTGTTCTCACTAAACACTCCAATAGGCAGTTCTCAGCCACATCCTTCCATTTCACCTTTCTACCACCTCTAAAAGTCAGCTACTCCATCCATTTTAACAACCCAGGGAAGTTAAAAGTCCACTTACAAACACATGCCTTTCATATGTGCCTTGAAGCATTTGTTACTATTAATGGGCAAATTTTCCCATTGATTGTTTCACATTTTATTTGACCAGCAGTGTTCAGTGGGCTCCCAGATAAAATCCCAGCACATATTCTCATTCCAAAAAAAGAGGAAGGCAGGCAGCAACCTCTGGCCTGTCACTCATGCTGCTGATGGCCTGGCCACTGACCACATCTGCTCTGCACTGTGGCATTGACTCTTCTCTGGGTGCTGTGGGATATATCTGGAGTCTCAGGTCACAGCTATTATTACTGTGTGTTCAAGGCTCTCTGGGGCCTTGTCTAGTTGAAATGATGCAAAGGAGAACTAGAAGTGACTGAACAAGCAGTACACATGCTTGGGGTCCAAGATTCAAACTGTTACCTGGACTTCTTCAATTTAACAGTGTAGCTGTACCTTTAGCACCCTTTATGTCTTTGGACATAAAAAATACCAATCAAATATGTCAAACAGTGGTGGAGAACAGAGCTGCTCTTGAGCCTCACAGCAGCATTACATATTAAATATATACAGAAGTGTGTGTGTGTATTTAGCTGCAACAAAAGAAGTTGCATAAATTTCAGGCCACTGGATGCCAGGAAGAGAGTAAAATATTGATGACAAGAGGCTGCTGCCATAAAAGTGCTAAATCTTGATGGTATACTGGAGCAGGATTAACTGGGAATGCTCACTGAAGTCCTAAGTAGGTGGTCTACACTTATTACAACACTTCTCAGACAGTTGCTGGTATTTTAGCTGAGGTCCCTATTTATGCACTCATAATATAGTTGGATACAAGCAGAGATGCCATCATAGATTCTCTATGATGATTGAAAAGGCACTTCTGGATGTTAACAGCTCTGAAACTATTGCTGAAGATGTTCAGTGAGCTTCACAGAAAGACACTAATCTCTCCATCAGTGTCATGCTTAGCCAAAGCTCCCCCATCTCTCTGAACTACAGAATAACTTTCTGACATCCTTTCCACTGCTATGTCCTTCCATCCACGACCAAGACACTTCAGGAAAATAAAAAGGTGCTTGAAAATCACAAAACCTTTTATATCCTCAGCTGGAGGCAGCCTAAAACAGAGAACAGAGGCCAGCAGAATTTAAACATGACAACATTTGGTGATCATGCTCCAGCAAGAGGATAAATGTGGTCAAGCAACTGAGAAGTAACAAAGCATTTACTCATCTCTTGGAATACAGCTCAGTATTGTACACAAACACACATCCAGACTCTAGCACAAGGCAATCTTCCCTCTTTAAATGCTCAGCACTCCATGATTAATGGTGAAGTATGTTAGAAAATGTCACAGCTCTTTGGCTTTCATGAGCTGCTTCTATACAATGGATGCTGTATAAGTTTCATAACATAATTTTGCAAAACAAAGAATTTAGTCTTTCATTCTTGATGTGTTATATTTCCTGTCCCTATTTATCATCAGTTACAATACTATACTTGTATGCTATCCACAATAAAAGCAAATGTTTAAAGGTCAGATTTTCAAATTAAAATGTAATAAAAGTTCTAAGGCATTACACTTGCAGTATCCTACAAAGGATATTGTGAAGTACCATCATGCAATGAACAATGTAATTCTGAGTGAGGGGGATCATTAATTACTATGACATCCAGCTATGCAAGACAATGCAGCAGGCCTGCTGATGTAATTCCCATTGCATTTAAAAATCCACATCCCTGCTTCTGCTACTGCTGAGTCTGGCCACAACGTTTACTATAAAGCCTAACCAAATGAGCAGGGGAACTGGGGCTGACCAGAGATGTTGCTAGATCTTACCTGAGTTTCTCTCTGCATATTCAAAAACAGAAATGGTGTCATCCTTGAGGAAGAAGGAAATGATGAATTTCCGCCCCTTGTCGATTGGACTGTCCGTGACGAATTTCGCCGCATAGCGCAGGATGTTACTGTCCATGCCATACCTGAAAAGGAACAGGGAAGAAATCAGAGTGTGAGAAAAGTTTTCCCCCATAAGAGATGCCTTTTCCTGAGTTTTGTAACATACATTAATTATGTTATTACTGCACCAAGCAGGAAAATGGCATAAGGTTCACTAGTTTGTGAAAATCAAAAACCATTTTCAGCTTAAATTAACAGAACCAGATAGAGTCAGCCAGATAGGAAGGAATAATTTTCAAGGGAAAATTACTTCTCTGCCACAGGTCTGGAATTAATTTTTATTCAGGTTGAGTAGTAAATCAATCCCCAAGTTTCTTTCCAGAAAATTTGTAAAGAGAGAACACATTTAGGTATGTATATTTTCAAACCAATTTCTGAATAGCAATTCATTTGAGGATTATCTCCCACAAATTCAGGTCCACCAAGTGATCTTACTAGCTAGATATTTATTAAGTGATTGTGTTTTAAATGATTTGCAGCATCTGTGCAAACAGTATCAATACATTCTCAAGCCTTTTTTAACAGCTTTCTTCTTTTACAAAGGTTCTCCAGGGGAATTCTTAACTGGAGACTTTGCTTTTCTGCTTTGGCTTCAACAACTGCTGCCTAATAAACCATTTCATAACAGAAAGTAAAGTGTTAAAGCTTTAGTAGTGCTACAGTAAGCTGCATGAAATTCAACAGACAAAAGGAAAAAAAGTAATTATTAGAAAGTTAAACAAAAACAAATCTGTGTTGGTCTGCTGGATCATCAAAAATTCCTGACTAATGCCTGGACTAAGATTTCTGTCAAATTTCCACTGAAAACAGCAGAGGGAATGAGGTAGAAGATAGAAGGGTCATAGCATTTGCTTTACCAAAGAGAAATTTTGCAGAGTTTGCAGAAAATTGGAATACCATGTCACAGACCCAAGCCTCATGCACCTGTCCCTTATAAGTCTGATGAGCTGTATATTTTGCTAAAAAAAATAAGAACATTCCCTCATAATATTTATCTCCTTCACAAAAAAAAAAAAATTAAATATTGAAATTATTTTTCACACAAAATACCTGTCTTTCATCAGGAATTGCCTGTAATCCTTATGGGGAGTCTTGACAACCACACTCCTACAGGAGTTCAAAGAATCTTCTTCAGTACCAAATCCATTATAAGGAGGAACAATTTTTTCTGGTTTTGGAGGTGGTGGAGTCTTATACTGAATTGGGGTGAAATCCACTGCAGCAAAGAGAGCAAGACTTATTTGTTACTGCTGTGATGAAGGCATTTTACCAAGGATTTAAACTTCCAATATGAATAGTTATTAGCCTACTTCTGTAACAGACCACTGATCAAAGTCAAACCAAGATCCCTCCTACTGTTACAGGGTAGGAAAAGACTCCATAGAGCCAACAGCAAAATTATTTCTTCAAGGGTTTCAGGATTTCCTCTATAATCTTAAAATGTTTGAAAAATATCATTAAAATACATAGGCAAAAGGAAAGACAAATACAGTTACAAAATGGGATAAAATAGTAAATTAAAAATTCTAAATTAATTTTTTAGTTTTATCCTTGAGACAACATGATTAAGTAAATAACTGTCTTATGAGTTTCCTGCCCTGTGCTTTTGGCCAGAGGAAAAAAAATACATAATTAAATAAAATTTTATTCATTATTTAAAACACATATATAAAAAGTCTTTGGTATACTAAAGAAAATAACTTCAGCCTCACTATATCCAGAGTTTTGGGAAGTTTCATTTTTTCTTATTTTCCCCAGACTCAAGTCTTGTCTTGCAGTGATCAGTGCTCCTCACTAACCCGGCAGGATCTGTCCTGACTCAGCAGAGGCACATCTGGTCAGGGACCTGCACCCAATTCCCACAGAGGTACCTCCCAAAAGTGCTGCTTCCCTGATTCTCATTGCTCCTCTCTTAGTAAAAAATCTTTTCCCATCTGGCCCCTGCACTGTCCTGCTGCAGGACAGTTCCAGTGCATTCAAACAAAACTTAACAGAGGAGCTCAGCCTGCTGCTTAAGCGAGGTTAATGGAAAATGGAAAGGGTGAGAGGAAAACAAGGAACTTGCATGTAGGAGAAAGCAAATGGGCAGATCTGAAGCAAATGAAGACATGAGCACAGGAAAACTCAGGCTGGACAGACCTTGGTAGGTCTCCTGCTTAGCACAGAGTCAGCCTCAGGCCAGAGGAATATAAGAGATATGAGTATGGTGTATAAAAGTGGGTCCCATGAAATAAAGGGTTCTTTTTCCTTTAAAACTTCACTTTTTTACCCAAAACTGAAGAGAGATGGAAAACTAAAACTTATAGCGTGGGTTTCAGTGCAAACAGAGGAGGATGACAAAACTGCTGTCACTTGGAACATGGAACTGGTTTGTGATTAAAATGTTTTAAACCTGGCTATATCAGAAGATCAAAGCACAACACTCCTAAAATCTGACTTGCCTAACAGCAGTGTGAGTGGAAAAATAAAGCAAGCATTCAGATGTCCAAGATTTTCTTTAGCCTGAAAACACTCTGGGTTTCCCTTTAGCCCTTACCTCTCAGAAGAATATGGTCTGACTCAAAAAGCTGATACTTTCTCCTGAATCAGTCAAAGAGGGGTTTTGTGAAACCACACCAACCTTCTTCTCTATAAAAACTACATGTGCCCTTTCTGGGAGTTAGAAGCAAAAAGGCCAAGCCCAAAGAAATACCATTCAGAAATCTTCAAAGTAATTTTCACCATGAAAGAGTATGTGTGTATAAACATGCACCAAAATCACAGACTCATAGAATCATAAAATGGTTTGGGCTAGAAGGGACCTTAAAGATCACCTTGTTCCAACCCCCCTGTCATGGGCAGGGACACCTTCCACTAGACCAGGTTGCTCAGAGCTCCATCCAGCCTGGCCTTGAACACCTCCAGGAATCACAGAACCAACTAGGTCATCTGAGATCATCGAGCCCAACCTATGACCAAACACCACCTTGTTAATCAGATCATGACACTGAATGCCATGTCCTGTCTTTCCTTAGAAACCCGGTGGTGACTCTACTGGCCCCTTGGACAGTCTCTTCCCATGTGCAATCACCCTCTCTGTGAAGAATGTCTTCCAAATGTCCAACCTAAACCTCCCCTGGAGCAGCTTTAGGCTACGTCCTCTCAACCTGCCTCTGGTTGCCTGGGAGAAGAGCCCAAGCCCCACCTGGCTCCAGCCACCTGTCAGGGAGTTGTAGGGAGTGATAAGGTCACCCCAGAGCCTCCTTTTTTCCATCCCCAGCTCCCTCAGTCACTCCTCACAGCACCTGTGCTTCAGACCCTTTCCTAGCCCCATTGCCCTTCTCCAGACCTGCTCTGGATGGGGCACCTGAGATTTCTCAGGAGAATCTGTTCCAGTGCCTCACCACCTCACAGCACAGAACTTCCTCTTAATATCTAATCTCAGCATGCTCTCTTTCAGTGTGAAGCCATTCCCCTTTGTCCTGTCACTCCAGGCCCTTGTATAGCCTCTCCATTTTTCTTGTCTGTTCTCTTTGGGTACTGGAAGGCGACATTTAGGCCACCCAAAGCCTTCTCTTCTCCAGGCTGAACTGCCCAATTCTCCAAGCCATTGCCCATAGGAGAGGTGTTCCTTCCCTCTGATCAGCTTGGTGCCTCCTCTAGTCTCTCTCCAACGGGTCCATGCTCTGGGACCCCAGGGCTGGATACAGCACTGCAGGTGGGTCTCAGAGGAATGGAGCAGAGAGGCAGAATCCTCCTTTCCCTCACCTGCTGCCCACAGTGCTTTGGATACAGCCCAGCACACCCTTGACCTCTGGGCTGAGAGGGCACATGGGCATGTCCTGCCCCTCATCCACCAGCACCTCATGTCCTTCTCTGCCTGGATACTCTGGATCTGCTCATCCCCCAGCCTGGATTGATACCGGGGGCTGCCCCAGCCCGGGTGCAGCACCTTGACCTTGTTCTTATTAAACCTCATGAGATTCCTGTTAAACTTTATGAGCTCCCTTATTTCCTAAACACTGTTTGTGACCAAAACACTGCATTTTCACAGCTCCACAGCGTGTGCTTGACACAGGCAATTCCTGATACCATAAACATGGAGCCTGTCACTCAGCACAGACAGAGCAGGGAAGTAAACTCTGATGCCTACAGGTGCTGAGCACAGCAGGTAACACACAGGATCCCCCGGCAAGATTCCCGCTGGATTCCTGGCTGGATTTCTGGCTAGATTCACGCTGGATTCCCAGGATTCCCACTGAATTCTCGGCTAGATTCTTGCTGGATTCCCAGATGAATTCCCCACTGGATTCCCAGATGGATTCTCGGCTAGATTCTCGCTGGATTCCCACTGAATTCCCTGCTGGATTCCCACTGAATTCTCGGCTGGATTCCCGGCTGGATTCTCTGGTGGATTCCCGCTGGATTCCCCGCTGGATTCCCACTGGATTGCCGGTTGGATTCCCCGTTTAATTCCCGGCTGTATTCCCCACTGTATTCCCGGCTGGATTCTCTGCTGGATTCCCACTGAACTCCCCGCTGGATTCCCAGTTGGATTCTCCGCTGGATTCCCCACTGAATTCCCGCTGGATTCCTGGTTGGATTCCCAATGTATTCCCGGCTGGATTCCCACTGAATTCCCGGCAGATTCCCGGCTGGATTCCCGAGCCCCGCGCCGGGAGCAGCACCGGGAGCGGCGGCTCCGCGCTCCCACAGCGCCACCCGGTGGCGGCGCGGCGGAGGCGGCGCGGGGCTGATGTTGCTCATTCACCCGAGCGCTAATTTTTGATTAAGCAATTAATTAGGAACAGCGTATTCTGGCAGACACAAGCTCCGTGTCTTTGCTCAGAAGCGCTCGGGGTACCAGGGCACTCTGGCCGCAGAGGACAAGCAGCTCCTGTGTTTTCCCGCTGGTCACAGTCGGCACATTCACACCCACGCATAAGGCATTCATTAAGAGACACTAAAGCATTTCCCATCTGTAAACTTTAGCACATGTGGATGAAAATTAGATTTATAAAGTAAAAGGAAATTATAAATTAAGAAGAATAATGTTTTATCCCTGGGGGATGTGTTGAATCCCTCACAAGTGAAGCTCGGAGTAAGTGAAATCCAAAGGAAAGTTCAATGCTTTGGTTCATCCCTGAAGTAAAATGATCTCGTGTCATTGACAGAATCATAGAATCACTAATTTTAGAAAATATTTCTGAGATCAGCAAGTCCAGCCATTAACCCAGCACTGTCAGGTCTACCACTAAACCATGTCCCTATGTGCCACATCTACACATTTTTTGAATGCTTCCAGAGATCATGACTCCACTCCACTCCCTCCCTGAACAGTCTGTTCTAGCCTGACAACCCTTTAAGTAAAGAAATTGTTCCTAATATCCAGTGTAAACCTCCTGTGGGGCCATTCAATCTTGTCCTGAGACAAGAGACCAACCTTCACTTGACTAGGTTCACTAAAGAGAAAAAAATGCAAACATCCAACCTTGTGTCACCCATATTTTCCAGAATTTAAAGGATTACAAACTCATATTCTCTCCTGTGAATGAGGAAATTCAAAAAGAAATTGCCATGGAGAAATACAGGTTACAAAACTGGTCAAAATCTCATTTCTGGAACTTGTGAAGAGCCAGTTACGGAGCTCAAAACTCATTTCATCTTTGCTCTGCCACACAGCATTAGGGCAGAATCAGACAGAAGCTGGCACTTACATACAAAATGCACTCTTCTCAAGGTGATCACTGGTGTTTAAGAAAATTATCTCTGTCCAATCTGGAAAAGGAATCAATTTTTGCTTCTCACAGGCTGTAACATTTACAGTGGGTAGAGAGTAAAGTGAAAGACTGGGATTACAAATTTCTACTTCCAGAAAGAATAGCACAGGTATTTTTGCCATGTATAGTTTCAGCCCTTGTTACTGCAGGAACTTGGGGGGTTATTTCACCTCGTTTATCAAACATGGACCACATACTCATAGATTTCTCACATCAAAACCTGAGTGAGATTGGAGCAAGCACTGGGAACAGCAAGAAACAAAATAGCTCCAGCCACATCTTTAGCATATCAACAATTTGAAGATAGCAAAGCCTTCTTAGTAAGAAAAACTATATTCCTCAAGAAGAACTTGTTGCCAGAGAAGCAGCATTAAGCCAGGTAGAAGAGCTTGTCAGCTTGCAGTTTCAATATACATTCTGAGATTTTGGTATAGACTGTGAGATTACTTTCTGCCCTCATTGAAGAACTGCAGGAAAACCCTCAGGTGTTAGATAAGACCATATTTCCAAGAAGAGCCAAGTGCTACATACTTTGGATTAGAATGATCATTATACTGAATATCAGGGAATAGAAGCAGGGAAGAAATTCTGTCTTCAGAGGAAGAGGACAGACACCTCTGAGCATTAAAGCCAGGAGGAGGAAAGAGAAATCCCACTAGACTTAGACAACATAAAGAAGTGGTGATAAGCTGGAGAGATGGCAATTAGCATGGTGTTCCCCATACATCAGAGGAGATGTATGACAAACAGCTGAGACCTTCTAGTGAAAGTCTGCTTCACAACTGAGGTAAGAAGTAAAATAAGAAGGAAAAAAAAATTCATGTCCACAACTTTTGCAGGCAGGAATAAAGAAAACCTAATGTTCACAGAATTCCATGCAGCTGAAATATGAGAGTGTTTATCCTGATTCAGAGAAAATCTCCATTTACAGTCTTACTTCTTAATGATTATTACAGCTACCTGGGCAAATAAAGCATCTGTATATGCACAAGTATATTTAGAAGCTGCTGCTCAGTCTCCACCACGTGTAGTGGAGAGGTTAAAACCAGAGACACTGACCTCTGACGAGCCTATTGAAATTTGGCAGCAGGTTTTAGTGCCCCGCTGAGGGGAAAGCAAGGAGTCAGCTGTTCTCCCTGTTCTCCAGGAGCAGCTGCCTGGCCAGCAGCACTCAGCCCTGCCCCGGCAGAGGGTCAGGGCTGGAGCCTGAGAAATGAGGGGGTGGGAGGGGTGGAGAGCCGGCACAGGACAGGGATTGCAGGGTGCTGTGAAAAGCCTCAACAGCCAGGCTTGGGAGGTGCTGGGACAGGGAAGAAAAAGCAGTAGGAAACCAGATTTTCCTGGTTTTGTTCCATCTTGAGTAATTTATTATTTAAGAAAGAATACTTTATACTCCTGCTGAGATACTGTATTAAGTGAGAAGGACAAGTACCAGCTTCCCCCCACTGCAGATCAGCCTACTTCCCATTTCATCAGAGTGACTACAACACCTACATGGCTATGGAGTCTTCTCCTTCTCTGAGGTTGCACTAGCAAGTCTGGACAGGTAACTTCACACATTAATGCATTTTCTCTTGCATTCATAGTACTTCTAGGTGACAGTAATGCCATCAACTTCCTACTGAAGAGTATTAGCTATGTTCATCCATGGAAAAACTCTGCTTTTCACAAACATATTAAAATAGGCAAACCCCACATTAGAAATATATCACTTTCTTCAAGAGAAATCTAAACTACTCTACCTTCTCCTAAAAGTCAAATTCTGTGGGCAAGCAACTTGTGCTGAATCTGCAGACTCAAAAATAAATGTCAGCTTCTTTACTGGCTTTGGCAGAAGAGTATAAATTGAAGGGGAGTAATGTAAAAACACAATAACGAAAGAGCTGGATTGATGCCATGAGGTGCTGAGGACTGTGCCTTGATGTAAGAACTAATTTATCCACTTGCTTACTCTTGCTCAAGTAAATGGTCTCCCTGGACTGGAACTGCAATTAAGTCAGTTCCAGTGTTTAATTGGATCGGAGTGGAATTCTGAGCACTTTGGGACACAGTGGGACTGTGCCCACTGAGAGCACCTTGTGCATCCACAGACACACAAAAAACGTGTAAATCACTAAGAGTAAAGGTGAACACTCACTAGTTTGCTCTAAAAACCTGCTTTTAAGCAAAAACCTACCCTGATTCTACTTCTGGTCCCTTCCAGTTAAAAAGTCATACCTATATTTTTTTAATCCTTGTGGGGAAGGCAGGAAAGAATTTTACAGCAAAGTGTGTGAATCCCTTAGCTCTAAGAAAGTATTGTCTGTGAACAAGACAGATTGCATCAAGATAGATTTTTTCCATGTCAGCCAGAGTCTGCCATCATATATCCTTAAAGGTACATGTAAAACACTTCTCAGTTTCCCAAAGGTCTCAGCTAGAGCACATCTTTGTGTGTTTGGTGTCAACAAGGCAGAGAAACTGCAGAGGGCACTGAGAAAAATTATCCCAGATAGAAAAGAATGGACTATGGAGAAAGACTGAAAGGTTTTTCCCTTAGCAGCAAATGGCCTGGGATGGGGGCAGGGGAGTTAGGTTTTGTATTGGAATAGTGTTCAGATATGTATGAGGTTGTTATTAAAGGAGGATACTGAGCAGTTGTTCCCCAAGTCTAACAGATAAAAGAATAAATTTACTCTCTCAGTTTACACAAACCAGCTTCAGAGTAGCTTTTAAGCAGCATTTTTAACTCTGAGGTTAGGACAAGATACCTCAGGAGGCAAAGAAATCTCCTTTACTGCAGAACAAGAACAGACTAGACCACCTACAATCCCAGTTTTCCAGAATTCTGCACATCAGCAACTTCTGAATTCCCCTAACTTGCAAACCACCTAACTTTCAACATCCAGAGACATAAACAGTAATTACTGAGCCAGCGTTAGAGGAGGGGAAGGGCCTTTGCATTTGTGTATCACTTGGTTGCACTGCTTGTTTGATTCAGGATGGTCAGCTGTATTTCATTTATTGCTTGCCCTGAGTAAGAAATCCCCATTCTCTGTTCAGGATAATTTGCTCAGAGGATATTGCTGCCAAAAGCCAGCAGTGGTCTTGGCTGAAGAAATTCCCAGAGCAGAGCCCCCTGTTTTCCATCTCTAGAGTTAAACTTGCTATTATTACAGGTAATACCATGGTTATTGAACATGGCTTCCTCACACACTGGCAAGATCAAGTTTACTTTGGTACAGACATGCCAAGGTATTATTGAAAAAGTCCTAATGAGAAACATTTTGCCAAATAAGAAATTTAGTTTTTGCATGGTAATGCTGCACCATTTAATTCCCCCAATGCAGCAGACAGGCTCTGATACACACACACTCTACCAGATCACAAAGTAACAGAAATAATCTGCTCAGGTGTTTTATTTCACAGTGGCAGGGAAAGGCCATAGTAGGATTCTTCCAACCATCTCTGAATAGTCAGATGCTCAGCTATATTTATTTAATGAACAAACTGCCAGAAAATAGCTAAGTCATTTTTGCAGGAAGATGCCCATGATAGAACCATTAGTAAGTCTGACTGGGGACATTCAAAGGCAGATAAATGAAAGCCCCTATTGTTATTCATTTCCAAAATGCTTTTCCATAATGGATAGAGCTGTTAAATGTTTCCAGAATTTAGTACTGAAACTCCACAAGATACACACTCTAATGGTCCAGAATACACAAAACTGCATTGTAAAAACCAATAATGTGATAAACTAAAACTGTCATGTAGGAAAATCTTATTATGATTCTGACATCCATATAAAATGAAATATAGTATAAGGGGGAATAATTGAGCTCATTCTACTTATCCACTTACTACATGCTCTTTATTATTTTCTGACTGCAAACACAGCTATTGGAAGGAGAGGGGGAAGGAGAGAAGAAGAAATGGAAGTCTATCCATATGACTATTTTGTCACTGTAGTTTTCAAATAGAGGCATTAGGAGCAGAACACATACATTATATGCAAGTTTTCAATGGAGCAATGTATAAGAAAGCCCTTCTGGATTACCTGCTAAATTACTGCTTTGCTGCTAACAGCCTGCAACAGATTTTTATTGCTAAAGGTTTTAATGAACATGTTTTGTCAGTAATAAAATTTGAAGACAGCTCTGTTAAATTCAGAAGTATAAAAATGCTCATAAGAAAAGGATAATTATCACTACTTACCAATTCCATACTTTTTCCTGTAATGTTCTTTAGTGAATTCATCACAATCACAGAGTAATATTTGCCTTCCCCAAACATTAATTACTGCCCCTATTTTCAAGTCACTGTCTTTGTAAAATTCCCGATGCACTGCTCCTGTCTAATAAAAGAAGGAACATTTATACAGCAATTCCATAAATCTCAGAATCACACAACCTTTCTTAAAACTCAGGTCATTTAGTGTGTGTGATTTAACACATAACCTTCAAAGTCCACTGGCAAGTATATTTCACCTCATGTTAAGCTCCTTCACTTTTACAAATGTGGGATTTACATACAGTAAATCTCAGTAGTTCTCATTTGAGCTGTTTTCCAGTGGCAGCACAATTCTATAAATAACTCTCTTTGTTGCAGAGGGTAACGACCATAGAAATTACAAAAACTAAGATAAAAATATTCAACAGCTGGAGGCACTCAATAATTTCTGACCTGCAAAACGTCCCGAAGGTAATAGCCTTTGTTTCTTTCTGGCTTTCCCAACACATTGAGCAGAGTGTAATTGGTGATGGTGCCTGGATGATATGGAGGAACAGGAGCATTCTGCAAGGAAAGACACCAACTCTTCAGGAATATGAGTGACAGTGAAGAAAGAGAACTCTGCTACCTTAGAACTAGCAGAGTTTTTGTACACTGGTTGTTATTGTGGTATTTTCTGTGAGAATTTTTATTAAATTCTAAGATTCTACCACCAAACCTAAAAGCCAAAAGTGTATATTCCAAAAGCCTGTACATATGCCAGAAGCAGTATTCAGGATCTTACTCTCTCTCCAAGGGTAAAGTCTCCTTTCTCTTGGAAGCAAACAGAAAGCAAAGGTCAGCATACCCAAAGTACCACATTGTTGTCAACATCTGCTCTAAAGGCTATTATTTCAATTGGTAATAATTATAAAAACATGCAATGAACCTTCCAGGGTTGGTCCTATCCACTGCACAAACACGAGAGATTCAAGTCATCATGATTCTGTTGAAAAAGATGTGGTTTTGTTTCTACTGTGAGTTTTAAAATTACAGTAGTAATTTATCCCAGTAATATCAAACTTAGTATATATTTATGTTACATTTTTAAAAATTATTAATAAACTGCTGATGCAGGATAATAAAAATTAATTATTTTGTCTCCCCTGAGCCTTCAGCTTTGGATTCCTTGGCTGCCATTCTCAGAATTTCCAGAGGAAAAAGCCAGTGCTTAGAATTGCAACATGCACCTCAGTGGTCAAAAGGGTCTGGTATTATAGAGACACTGCTAAATCAGCATGTCAGAACACAGGACTCACAAGGTGAGAAAAGTGTAGTATTTTGCTGGTAGGTTTTTATTCTAAAATCTCATGTACATCTATGGCATCACAAATAGATTATCAATGTTAGAAGGAAAGGAGGAAAAGACTCCCAGTATTTTATTCTGTCCATTGACTGATGCTATTCCATCATCAGGATCTGTCTGGAGTGATACAGAAGTGTATCCAGATCTGTAATTTTACAATCATAACAGGTTACAGAGATACAAAGCCTTTGAATATTTGTCTGAGTGGAGCCTTTCTCATGATTAATGCCCAACAAAGCTTATTGATGAATTCCTATTGATTTTAATTGGCTTTGCTTAAGGTCCCAAATCCAGAGACTCAATTTTAAGAAATCACACAAGATTTGCTACAAAGAGGTAATGTTATAGAATACTAAAACTGGCTTTTCCAAAGGCTGCAAATGTAAGTCATAGATCAAATCTGAATTCACCTCAGTTTTACATAAGCTTATCAATATTAATTAATTTTCTTGTCTTCCATTATTGCAGAGTTCTATTAATACAGTTACCTTAATACATTAATATAGGAGAAAGAAAATCATAGAACATCTCTGTGACTAAATTCTCCTTTTAGTTTAAGCATGACAAACCTAAAGATAATTTTCCATCACTTATTAATTTACTACATGAGTATGTGTGCAAAGTGCAATCATGCAATTATGATTAATACTCTGAAAACACTTTCTAAATATCATTACAATCCTAACACAGGATTTTCAAAACAAAGCATTCAATATTTCTTAATTAGTGGAAGAATTTGAAATTTTCATTCCTCACCTTTGGAAGCTTATCTCTTTTGAGGAAAAATGGAACTACATCTCGTCCTGAGTTTCGTGGTAAAACTTCTCTTATATCAATAGTATCATCAGACAAATAATATCGAAGAATAAGTTCCCGTGGGCCAGTGAGCTGTGATTCTGGGTCATTCCACACACAAGAAAACCCTAAAACTTGTCCATCAAACTCCAGAAATTGTTTCAAAGTGTCAAAGCGCTCATAAGGGTGAAAAGGATTCGTGCTCGCCAGATGTCTCTGGTAAAGGAGAAATTAAGAGAAATGTATTTTTAATTATTTACTCCTAAAAACAGGATCACAACTGCATGGTGCTGTCTAATCTCAGAACATGGGTTTAGGATCTTCTAATGAAAACCACACATTATAATACATGAAACATGATTTCTGCCATTATCAGAGAAGTATTTACAGGGTTGCTGTGTCCTCAGAAAAAATACCAAAAGAATTTTGGACTGGTTTTAGTCCTTGTTTTTCTTGAAACAAGGTCCTCTAGATCAGAGAATTGTTAAATAATTTGCAGTACAGCTCATATTTTCAAGAAACTGCCTGTGGTAATCAGATGACTAAAATGCCAAATAGCATCACTCTTCCTGATTTACTTCCTTAAAAAATACTTCTTATAGATGTGTGTAAAGAATCAACTCATTCTTTTCCCTTTAGTATTTTGTGCCATTCAATTTTAAAATGCAGATTTTTAACTTTTGATGTTACATGTTATTCATGTTGATAGGTACTGGGTATGTTTGTTCATCTCTCAAAATACACCCACAGGTCTGATAAGGAACAGCAAATGTTTAACTAGAGGTACTTTCCAGCTGATGTGACTATGACAAGGTGCTTCCTGCAGTCATGGGTGCTGCAAAAGCAGTAGCACTGGGTTAAACTGGGTCCCAGGATGATGACCCAGTTCAAGGATTGCATTTCTATACTGTTAGCTCACATATATAAACAGTGATCTGAACAGTGTTTTTCCTAAATCAAAATCCACAGGTCCAAAGTGCATTAAAAGGGAAAGGATAATCCTTCTCATCTACAAAATTGATTCCAAAGAAGAATGGTGACAGACACTGACAAAGCTGAACTGTCTGAACAGAAGACAATGTTGACTGTGGATAGTTTATATCATTGTCTAAGTTTCCCTTGATCCACTAACACACCTTCTGGCCTTAAAAGTCTGAGAGGGAAAAGGCCCATTCTTTCAGAGCATCACATCTTAAAATAAGGAGAGCAGAACCAGGTTATTTCATTCCCAGTGCTCTCTTTCCTCCTTCCTGACCCTTGAAGATGCAACAGACAACCACACACAGCCACAGAACCAGGAAACAGCATTGTTATCCATGGAATACTATCTCCAGTGATACAGGAGGAATTTCTTCATGGAAAGGGGTCTTGAGCATTGGAAGGGGATGCCCAGGGAAGTGGTGGAGGCCCCATCCCTGAAGGAACACCTGGATGTGACACTCAGTGCTCTGGTCTGGGTGACAAGATAAGGATTGGCCATGGGTTGAACTTGATGGTCTCAGAGGTCTTTTCTAACTTAAATGATTCTGTAATTCTGTGAAATATGAGTCTAAATGGTTTATTGCACTTTCCATTGGCCTCATTTTCTATCCCATCCCATTCCTTACCTTCCTTCATACCTTCATTTTCTGGCCATGTACTTGGGAGTCCAGTGAAAACCAATTTAATTTTGCTCAAAGTAGTCCAGAGCAATAAAAAAAATTACTTTCCACAAATTAGGTACAGAAAAGAGAAAGTGCAAGGCAGCCAGAATCTGCTAAATAACTTTTCTGGAATTCCTCAATAACTGAAAACATGAAGACATTGATTTCAGTAATTTTTGTCCTCTGAAGCTCTTATTTCTCAAACCTTTTTCCCCTCTCCATTCTCTTTAGGGACTGATATGCCCAATTCTTGAATGTTTTGCTTGTTGTTAAAAAATATTAAAACAAAAGTGGGTTATGCAGTACCATACATAATGTTGACACAGTCTGACAGTATCAAGACAACTCAGCATGTGTTTATATACACAGCTGTTACCTACAGGGGCTGAGTAAGGGAAAAGAAACCCATGGCCAGGCTGAGTCACCACAACACAGAACCAGATGTATTACAAATGCTGCTTTTCACTGGGGGACTGCACAAGCCTGGCAGCATGAATGGAGAAACCAACTTGTTGGCCTGAGAGTGCCTCAGAGACATGGAAATTGTCCTACACATCTCAGTCATAGTCACTTCCATTACTGCTGCTGAGACCTGCAGCAGTTTTCTCCCTGGGAGCACTAAGGATGCCACAAACACAGGGAATATTTGCTGCTTTCAGAGCACCAGGCTGGATCTGTCACAACAGCCTGCAGATTGTGGGCCAACAGTCCTAAGAGTCATGTCAAGTGTCATTTGCATTCATATTAATCCAGAAAAACAGAACTGAAAGAAACTTGTCATTATTCCTAACAAAAACATCACTCCCATTACTACTTTCAGAGGAAAAAAAAAAAACCACAACAAAAAAACCAAACAACAAATCCTGCAAAGAGGAATCTAGGAGTTGTGTGTGTGACTCCTGGAGGTGTATGTGTGTGTATGCGTTCCCACACACAAAAGAGGGAGGCAAATAAAACCTTGAAAGTCTTAAAATTGCAGAACACTGGGTTCTGTATGGCAGAAGAATTTGCTTTACACGTGCAAGGAGCTGTTAAAAACATGTAAGGGTAGAGATGAAAGATAACATATCAACAGAACAAAGAAGTCTGCAGGAAGCCATGGATGGCCTGGAACCACAATTTCAATTAGATCTTCCTTTAAACACTTTAAAGGTGTTTATTATCACTAGATTATCTCAAGCAAAATCATAAGCAGAACATGTAAATTTCAGTAGAACATTGACAGGTACACCTTTTTTTTCAGTTTAATGCTGAAAGGTTATTTATTATTTTTCCTAATTAATTTTATTCAGTTTTAAAAAGTGTGTGAACATATTTAACAGAAAATTATTTACATAGTACAACGAGCCACATATCAAAATTTTTAAATTCAAGTTTTCTCTTGGAATTTACTATGTTGAAATAGCTACTTTCTATTTGATATTAAATAAATAATATATGTAAGGCATGTAACTAATATGCATTCAAATCAAGTTTTATTCAAATCAAGTTTCCACTAGTGCTGCCTCTCCTGACCTGTTGCCGCTCTGTGGTGTACGGGTCATCTGGTCGGCTTGCAGGAGGATTTAGTCTGATTCCTATCTTCTTCAGGAAATTTTTGGTATACTCATCACAATCTATAATCTTATATTTTCGTCCATAAAGGATTATTTCTGTGTTGATATTGAAATCATACATAGTATAGAACCGATCCTCGTGAGGAGGTGGAAGCGGAATCTGGTGCCGTCGAACAAGAGTTCCTGTAAAACAGAAAAAATTTGTGGAGTAAATAATATTTGCTCTAAGGATCCCAATAGAACTAAGTTTAGAGAAGATAAACTGCCTTAGCAGGGAAAAAAGTATGACTTATCAAGCATGGAGGCAGAGACATTGAACTAGGCTTCCTTAAGGAGCACATGGTAAGTAGAGACAAGAGAGGAGAGTTGGGCTGAGTGCTGGTCTGAAGCAAAGAATCCAACAATACAGAGCCAGGACCTCACAACCCATAGACTAACAGGAACATTATCCAAAAGAGAAAGAAATGGGAGAAGGAGAGAGGAGAAAATAGAGAGATATTCTAATTTTGGCACAGTAATCACATACTTAAATTTTCTTATTCATAGTCTTTAAATGAATGGACTGTTATCTTGACAGCATTGAATTTTATTACCTTTTGAAGATTAAAAGACATTAAAAGATATAGAAACTGCTATAGGCCTATCAGATGAAAACTCAAATACACTGATGAATTGGGTGATGTTTCAAAAGTACTCACTGCATGTGGGCAAGAGACTGGAACATCTTTCATATGAGGAAAGGTTGAGAGAGCTGGGTCTGTTCAGTTTGGAACAGAGATGACTCGAGGTGGGGAAAACCTATCAAAGTTTATAGATGCCTGTTGGGAGGGAATGAAGAAGATGGAGCCAGGCTCTTCTCCATGGTGCCCATTGAGAGGATGAGAGAAAATTAAAAGATATAAAATTCCAGCTGAGCACACAAAGCTACTTTTTTACTGTAAGGGTGATCAAATACTGGAACATGCTCTGCAAAAGGGTTGCAGAGTCACCATTCTCGGAGATACTTGAAACTCAAAAGGACATGGCCCTGGGCATCTGGCTCCAGCTGATTTTGCTTGGAGCAGGGAAATAGAAAATGTAAAGGTATCCCTTCCAACTTCAGTGATTTAGGGATACCACAAATATTTTAGAAATAACTTACAGGAATTTTAGAACCAGCTTAAGGGGGCCTGGGGAGAGAGGGGATGAAGAGAGGCAGAGCAGAAGGGAGAAAGATACCACTGTGTGCTTTGGTGTTTGAAGGGCCTTATTCCTAGGTTAGTCCATGGAAATTCTTTACTGTTCACTTTCTTTCCCTATGGACTAATTTGTATGAAATACCTTTCTTTGCTACATTATCAAAGTTGTTAAGTTCTAATTCCTACAATGAAAACATATCCTTAATTTTTCAGGGGAATAAAGCAACAAAGCAGATTTATGTTCCCATTAAAATAATTATTTAAGACCCATTTATCAACCTGATATTGCACATGCATCAAATCAAACATTCTGGTTACTGACCTTTGACTGTAAAATGAATTTTATCCTCTCTCTATCTGTTTAAGCATATTATACACCTATTTAGCATGCATCCTCATGAAAGATGTTGCATTGAATTAGCTCTAACAAAACAATATACTTTAAAATATTTTACCTGATTTTGGCTAATTCTTAGGTCAATCAACAGATAATAGGGTAAGTCAGACCACAAAAATCCTGTTGAATCATCACTTTCATTAAAATATAATGGTTGATGATTTTCTAATATGAGGAGTTTTTGAAGATTATATTCACCTCTGATTTGGTGAATAAGCCTCAGCTTGTTTTTCATATCACTTTTAAGGGTGAAACACACATAGCCATTTTGTTCTGAGAGAGAATAATTTCTTTCCTAATGGAAAATGTCTTGTAAAGATAATATCTCTGGCAATCCTTCGTTTTTATTAGGTATCACTGTGCCTGATGTACACATGTGGAGGGTACATTTCATAACATTGAATTTGAAATTTAATAAAACCTGATCAGCTGGGGTTAGGTCTCATCATTTTAAAATTGTTCTTCCTTCTGGAGAATAATAAATTCCATCTAGAAATTTGTTGCAAGCTGTTAAAGGAGCATCTGAATGTGCAGTTTTCAGATTGCTCACGATGGATTGCTATTCCTGATGGCTCTTTAGTCATCAGTTTATTGAGCAGGACATTCTACTGCACCATCAAGCATTGATTTAAATATTTAAATATTGATTTAAAATATTTTCATCTGGTCAGATTAAAGCTCTGCTCTACTGTGCTCTTGGAAAGGGAGTTGAGGTACTTTTCTCTAACAGTGGTGGTGGTACTGAGCCCCCACACCATAATTTGCAGCATATCTTCTTTTCTCTTGGGGCTTTGGATTATTTGGCAACCCCAGCAGCTGCTTAAGGAGATCTCACTAGTAGTGAAGGACTTTTGACAACAAAGCTGGGCAGCAAATGATTAGGTGTCTGCTGCTTCTCTTCTCTGCAGAAGAAATTAAATGGTATCCAGAGTTTCCTCAGCACAGCTCTCTGATTCTGCACAGCTCAAGAGTGCTTTAGAGAGAGAGGAGGAATGAGTAACACCTGGAGTTTGTACACACTTTACTTGCACTGAAAGGAGAAGCTACCACTGTTATTCCTGCAACACAAAGAGTTCATCCCAATAAACAAGGAGGCTTCTTACATTCACTTACTCACCCTTCCAGAACATAGCAAGGTCATGATTTGGCCACCATCAAATATGGCAAAATCACAATTATTTCAAGGCCTTGGGGAAGGCTTAAACTCTTAGATAATCTGTTTTATTGGAGGAGCTGATGCAACTTCACTTTCCCACTTGTACTGTCCTCTTCAGCCAGCCAGCCTTGGGAAGCCAGCCAGGAGGCAGCTCCACTCTCTTTTTCAGCTGGCTGACCTTGGGGAAAGCAGCCAGCTGCTCCACTCTGCTCTGGCTTGCAGGGTCTGGATTGCACTGGAAGCTACAGTCAACCCCATGGGAACAGAAATGACCTTTTGATAAGACAGTGTCAGCCAGCCACAGTCCTGTTAACTGGGAATTATATGTACAAAACACTTGCAACTGCCATATCTAGCCTGGCTCTCTATGGGAGAATTTTTTTTTTATACTGAAAGAGTAATTATCATTCTGGCTGTGGAAGAAGCATTTGGAGTTTGTTATGTGGTCAAGTTTACCATCCTTTTCTCCTTATCTTGTCTTGGGCCTTGAGCACTGTGATTGTCCTGCTGTTTCTTGCTTTGATTCTGGTTTCTCAAGTTCAAGGTTTCTGCATTCCTTCCTCAGTACAGATTTCTTCTTTTGTTCCTAATATTTGCCAAACACCAAGGCAGTACCCAAAATTAAATTCTGTTTAAATTTCAGTTATTTAGTAGCAACTTTGTAAGTCCAAATTCACATCCAAGTACAGCACCCAGTTTCATAAAGCAGTTTTTAAAGTTACTGAAACATTTCCCAAAGATCATTTACTTCATTGCTTTGAGATTTTGATCAATGGTAAAAACACATTTTCTGGCTTTTTTTCTCTAAAGCAAATTTGTTTTAGTTTTGTAAAATCATAATTGAATTTAGAAATCCTTCTAACTTCTTTGACCACTGTTCCTTCACCAGATCTTCCTGTAAGCCTCTCCAAATTTCTTTCCACAAAGCCTACAGGAGTACAGTGGGAAACTACTGAATTTCTCCAATCCCACCATTCCTGGACACTCTTTCACACCATCAAAGTTTCATTTGTGGGTTATGGCAGAAACATTGGTAATCCTATGTTATCAAGGCACTAATCAGCCAAGATAAAATCTACCTTTGATCAACCCTGTCACAGCTCTACCTTCTCTCCAAGAAGCATCCTGTAAACAGCCATCCCAGCTGTCTGGTTTACATCTTTTTTGACAGGGCAAGAATCCAAGTTAAGATGACCAGCACCCTCTGCCTTCAATAGTTCAATTATACTTCATCCATCATAATTTTTTGCTGTTCCTCCTTTACACAACCCCTTTCCTGCCACTGCAACTCTCCAATTCTTCACACAGACTGAGCCCATCCTCCTCCTGATGTCCTCACACCTTTTTCTTCATGCACCTGTGCTCTTTTGTTCAGTGCAGTTTGCCTTTTAGCAAACCAAGTTCTCTTACAGCTGAACTCTCCTCTACAAATCTCTGGAATTTTAATTAACTGAAAAGTTGTATTTCAGCAGATGTGCAGAGAGCAGCATAATGGTCAAGAACCTGAACTTCAGTTCAGTTCAGCTCTTCACCCTGTTATGACCTTTGCTGTCTGATCATGGATAAGATTTTCATTCCTTTGTGCTTCAGTTTACCAGCTTCACAATCTAGATAGTTAAACTCCTCTTGCTCTTGGGCTTAAAAATTCCCAGTCAGGATAAAAAATTTGAACAATGTAAGATAGATAGATAGATAGATAGACAGATAGATAGATAGAATTAAAATAAAAGAGGAAATGGGACAATTCTTTATTGAAAATTGTAAGATTAGCAGTTAATGATTTAGTATATATTTTTAAGAAACATTGTTTTTGCATGTATTCAACAACAAATATCTAGAGCCTTTAACATAATAACTTTGTCATTGGTCTCCAGTAAGGGAGCATGAAGTCAAACTCCAAGGGCACGTGAGTAGAGAATCCTGATGGGTATTTCCATCACCTCTTTCACTCTACATCATATTAATTTCCAGGACAACAAGAATATTCATGTAGATGTTTATGATAAAGTATCAGCCCTGTATCTATGCATCAACTGTGAAGCCCAAACACATTCTAAATAGTCCTTGGGCCTTTCAACCTACAATTCTAAATACAACCAAAACACAAAGCTTCCTTACCAGCCCAGGTAACTTTGGACATCCTGGAACATTTCTTTTCTAATCCATCATGTAAATACATTGCATATATATTTTTATCCCACATAAAGTTCTCAGACAATCTCATAGAGACTTTCAAAACATCCTTGTATGGAAGACTAGGAAAATTCTTGTTTCTCTCTAATATCATTCAGTTAATTTTAGATCCATTATCAAAGGGGACTCCAACAATCATTAACACAAGATACAACCAAGGAAACAAGAGGAAATCGTAGCCTTCCTGTCACCAAAGGAACAGGACTAGACTGCCAGGAACATTAGGGCTGAAGAGGCAGCCTGCACATCCCATAGTACAAAGACAATGAAAACAACTCCTTCAAAGGAATCAGCTTTAAATTTGCTTTATCCTGCTCTAAAGAATCTGGCTTCCACCTTCCCTCTCAAATGCATCACCTCTGACTCTCTGTACTTCCTTTGTCAGTGGACATTTCCTCTAAGCCAAAAATCCCAGAAGCAGCTGTTCCCACTCTTGGAGCACACAAGTCAAGGAAAACTTAACTGATGATGTCTCCCACGTCTTACATATGGGTGCAGGGTGGGGGTAAGAGAAAGAGCCCCAAACATGCTTTTCTTCACATGAAAAACCACTTGCCAGGTAGGATTAGGATGAGGTTACACTGCATTCAAAATCAGTCCCTGTTGATGAGCCTACAAAACTTCTGGCAAGACCTACTAAACACAGGGACAGCAGCACCTGAAGTACCAGTTTAAGAGATTCACAGGCAATTTTATGCCACTCCTAACAGTAATGATGCACATAAAACCTTTAAATATTATCTCTCTCTGCAGACAGAGGAATTGATAGCATCTGCTCATCTGGGAAAAGAATAGGGTTGTTAAATGGTTAACTTATTTTTGAAAATTGCTGTGCTAAGAATGTATAAAATGTACAAAACATCTTTAGGGACTGGGAGGTGCAGTCATCCCAAGACATCCTGCTTCTCTGGATTATATCCCTTGAAAACTTTTAATTCTGGCAGTGACCCATAAACACCAAGAAGCAGCAGCTGTGTTCCCCCTCTGCAACAGGATGTTGACTGCTAGATCACATTTTCTTTATATAAACCAAGTCAAATAATACCTCAGTAAACCAGCACAGTAAACCATCCTCCTGAAGTCCTCAGGCTGGTCCCAGTGCAGGGATGTGACACTGAGGCAAGGCAGCTTCTCAACTTAAGAGGCACCAAGGAAGAATTACTGTGCCAAGGGCTCTTTAATCATAACAGAACCAAAAGCCAGATGCACAAAAGACTCCTGTCTCCAATAATGGCAGAGACACTGCAATAGCTCATGAACAATTACTGAGCTGCTGCCACAGAACACCCTCTCAGTGCCAAGAAGGGAGGAGCCAGGCTCAGGAATGGAGATCTAGAACACAGAATTGTTTTTGCAGGAGTGACAAAGACCTTACCACCATATGACTTCAAACTACCATATTAGAGAAAAAACTGTATGTTTGAGTAGGGGAGAGGATTCAGCCTTACAAAATCCACATCTTGAGAAACTAAGACAACAAAAAAGTTCACATCGTGATCTGTAACAAGAAAAGACAATTAAACTGTGCATTTACACTCAATTTTAGCTACAAGAACTCACATTATTCATCCTTTAGAATGGACCAAGACTGTACTGAAAAGAGATACAAAGGGGAGAAAAAAGGGTGCCAATAAAAACAGATACCTTGATTTAAGCCACTATTTTCCACTACAGGCTCAGTCACTTGCATTGTATCATCTTCAAGGTAGAAATATATTTTACAATGTCTGATTCTATACAGCTCTTGATTTTTTTCAGGCACTTCTTCTTCAAAATAGGCATCAAAACACAACACCTATTAAAAGCAATAAATAAATATAAAGCAGCAAAATCCCCAATACTTCTGAAAAAGATGTCAAATAAACTTGTGCAGGTTATAAGTAACTAAATGTATGGATTTCAGGAGGTAGATTTATTTCTGAGAAATATAAGAACAGAAATCCACATTAAAGCACATAAATTTAAAATTCTTTGCTTGACGTTTTTATTATCACAACATCTAAGCAGAGATGGACCTCTAAAGCAAAGAAATAAATCAAATACAAAACTATCAGCAGGTTGCTTGGAAAATCTTCCAAACAAAGCATTTCTGATAACACAATGAGCTGCCTAGGTATTGAAGCAAATTTTAGACTGCTATTCTATGAATTACTAGAAAATACAGTGCATGATGACAGCAATGGCTTTACCATCAAGGTAAGTGGAAAGATTTCTTTTTAAGCAGATCTTGCAAGTGTTCAAATGAATGGTACTGAAGACTACCAGAGAGAAATGACATTTTTCAGGAGGCATTTACAGCTCTGTGATATTGGCATTTCAAAACTTCCCTGGTTCTGCAGTTCAGTGAGAAATCTCACAGCGTAGCAACTGCTCTCCATGGTCTCTTGTAACAGCAATAATGCAAAAAAAAAAAAAAAACACCTTCACAGGGTGGGTGTTCACTGGCCTTCATACCTGGAGATCCCAGACTCAAACTCAGACACCATCACACAAATTTTGCACTTCTTGGTATCAGTTTTTAACCACCAACACCAATGTTAAGGGGACATGAGAGATGTATCTACTTCCTAGTGCATTATCTAACATGATGCTTGCTTTGGTAAGTGTGTGCAGGAAGATATTAATTAATACAGGTTTCTATCCTGTCCCCCCAACACATTTGGGTCAAATCACTGTTAATTTATACTTTATTTTCCATACTGGTTATATCTAGCAAATGCAATTACCTTTATTCTTGATTCATCAGACAACCTGAAGCATTGAAAAAAAAGACAATTTAGCTGCTCCCTATGTTTCAACAAGCATCATGAGTTGCAAATGTTTGCAATCTAATAAGCTGGCTGAGTTCCCTGCACGACAGAACACACTGGTTAATAGTCTGCACTCCTTCTGCACGTGCCTTTGGGAATCTCAAAGTATCTCCACGAGTGTTGATGACAGAGATTTTATAACACCTCATAGACAAGAACAACCTCCTTTTCTGCATCTGGGAAGAGAGAAGTAGCAGCTTGCCCTGGAACACACAACAACAGCCACCCTGTGTCCTGCTCAGACTTCTCAGTCACATTCCCTTCTCTCAGGCAGGTTAAGTGCAAGATGGGAATAATTTTGTTTCCAGAAATTATTTCAAAGCCTCAGATCCCATTGGTTTTCAGCAACCATTGAACAGTATGACAGACTCATTTTTGGCATCAACTCTCCTGCACTGTGATCCTCCATCACTTGAGAAATAAAATTTAAATTATAACCAAATGACATAACCATTACCTGTTAAACCTGCTGGCATTAGATCTTCACACAAAGGAATCTAAAAAACTCAGTTATAGTTTGTTTAACTAGTACAACATGCACGTTTCTGAACAATGTACAGACTTGAAAATAAATTTTAAAATGAATACTTGTCCACATTTTTTAAACTGTGGATTTAAATGTTTTATGTATCAGACACAAAAACACGGGACAAAACACCTGACATCAACAGAGGCAACAGAAATTACCAACCTTGAACATCTCTTCCTCCTTCCTATTGTCTAAACACTAGTATAGGAGTGCCACTTTTGGTGACCAAATGATCCTTCCTGGCCTCCAGCTCCTGTTCTGGAACGACCAGGAGCCCTGTACAAATCTCTTGAACACTCCAGAGGACTTCAAAGGTACTGTGGTGGAACCACTGTATCCCAGTCTGAACATCCTGGGCTTCAGCTGACAAGGATCAGAATTTCATTCCTCACTCAGCTGCTGCTAAGCCATGAAATCACTGGAAACATGGGAATTTCTGCACCCTCTTGGCCCTGTTCTACCAGCCCCACTAGAATAGGGACAGTTGATGAACATACTGTTCAAGACCTCTGTTTCATTACTAATTGTTCTTAATTTTGTCAATGATCTCCTCTGAGAACAGTTGTCTCATGAGACACCAGCAGGCAAAGCAGTCTGTTTGCACAGAACTCCAAGCTCTATCACATCCTTAATGCTCTGGATTTATTTCTTTCTCTGATTTATCCCATTTGAAGAATTTGTGCAGGTTTTTTTGTACTCACACTTTATTCTCTTTATACCCTTATCAACATGCTAGTGTATGACTGAAATATATGCAGCAATCAACTGTAATTTTGAAGATCAAAACAGATAATTTGGGAAGCATGAGGAGGGAAAGAAATGAAGATTACTTACTTTTCATTTTGGAGAAAAGTTAGTCTTAAAAATACTCAAAACATAACACTACCTAACTTGAGTCTCATCTGTAGTACAGAACTACAAAGTTCCCATCCCACTCCTTAAAAAATTAAATGTTACCTATGAAAATCAAAAATAACAAATATTGAATAAACTCTATAGCACTTGGCAAAGTGCCATAAAGTTTCCCTGGCACCTGTAGCAGTCAAATTATAAACATCATTTCAAGCCCAGGACATTTAATCCTAGAACAATTTAAATTTACACCTGCTTCCTATTAGGCAAGTGAAATTACAAAGACTACTTCTCAGCCTACTTAATGAAGTTTTATGCCTGCCCTTCTCCCAATTACTACAGCACTATGGAAAGTTAGCAGCCAAAGTGGTAAGAAAGCAGCTTACATTTCAAAAGATAAACACCTACTCAAACCATTTTTCACTAAGTGCATTCTGCTGAGTCCCAAACTGCAGCACTGGAGGACAGAGCTGCATTCCAGGCTTTTAACTGGGGAAGCTAAATTAGTTGGATAGCAAGTTCCCTGTAACCATCTGCCATTAATACAAACACATGAGCCCTCCAGAGGCCAATTCTGAACCTGCAAACTCCTGTCCTGGACTGCCCTGTGGATGCACTCATGGATTAGATCAGGAATGGCCAAAGGCCAGCAAGCTCCTCTCACCAGCCAAGGCCAGGACCTGCTCACTGGAAGGTCCCTCTGCCTCCTACTGACCCCCTTGATTCCACAGACTTGGATCTCAGGCCTGAGCAGGCAATACATCCCTCCTTGTTCCAGGAAGGGAGTAGGAAAAGCAAGTCCAGGCTGAAGCCTTAACATCTGGTCACACTGGACCAGGTCATACCCAAACATGTTGCTCTGTGAGCAATACCAGGGATCTCAGAGGCAAAGCCAACCAAAGGCACATGAGCTGTTCAACCCTTATATTTTCTTGTTGTAGTTCTGCTCTGCCAAAGATGAATATGTAATTATACTCCAATTACCTGCATGGCTTATCTTTTAAAGCAAAAATTATGAGATTTGCCTTTCTTCCCAATATTTAAATACCATAATCATTTAGTCATGCAATATTTCTGTGATCTGCTGAACGATTCCCTTTTCTGGATCATTTTCTTTCCCTGATTGTAGGCTTTTTGTTTTAGAAATAAAACATCTCTAAGTAGAATTTAATGTGAATTTACACATGGCAAGTAACAACAATGTGCTACAAAATTCCTGTCATCACAGGTTACAGTTATTTGGTAACTCTCTAATTTTAAAGGTGTCACTACATTCTTGGTAAAAAACAAAAAAAAACAAAAACCAACCAAACAAAAACAACACACAAAATCCAAACAAACATACAAAACCAAACAAACACATCCTAATTTAAAATTCCTGTGTCTGTATCAGATGTGCTCAATTGCTCAATAATAAATCATACAGAAGTCCAAAAATCAAGAGGACTTGGAGCATACAAGTATGATGGCATGAGTGAATCCCAAAGCTCTCCACTGAGCTTAATGATTCCCAAGTGTCCATGGACACTTCCTCCCAGACTGGGGTTTACCTCACATTCATTCTTACCAGGCTGCCAAAAAATTCCCTTACTGTCATAATTCTCACTAAACAGGAATATGCTGCCCACTCCCCTATTTTTGCTAAATCCTGTAGGAGATGTATCCCAATACAGAAACATTGCTGTATGGCATGATATATGTTTATATTTATTGTCCAATACATTAATATAATGAAAAAATACTCACTACCACTCTTTTTGTCTGTATAGGAGCTTTTTTTTGCATAAAAATCTTCTGAAACATCTGACTAATGGAATTTCATTGTTACACTCTGTCATATCATAGCTATTAATTAAAAAATATTAAAAAATAAAAAAAATATTTCTACATACCTGCTTGTCAAAAGCAATCCAAGAAGGAGCACTACTTCCTATTGCTTCAGGAAATACACTGTTTGTAACTTTTAGGGTCTGGCCAGGCAAGAGTTCACCTCCTATTCCAGGTTTATCATCAAACACCATAGGAATATTATTTGAGTAATTGCAGATCTGTGATCTATGGAACTTCTCTTCCCCAGTCTGTCAAAAGTGCAGGAGAAAAAGAGAAAAAAATTTCTGTGTTTATTTTTAAATCTATTCTAGCTGACCATCCAGGCAAGGAGGGTTAATCATGCAAAAATTTCTTTATATTTACTTTTAATACAGACTCCAAAAACCTGTAACAACTGGAATGCTGCAAGTGAAGTGACATTTTTCAGTGGTCAATCTGCCAGTCTTACAGACATAAATGGAATAATATTCCAGTAATTTACCTAGGCTGAGAGACTGGATGGTACCAGATGTTTATCCCCCACACTCCTTCCCTGCCATAAAGATTGAGGTATGTGGTAGAGAAAGAATCAAGTCACCCCCAAGAACTGCTGTAAAAGGTAAAGGGGAAAGGCCTTTCCTACAGCTCTCCAGAGGACAAATGGAAACAGTCCAGCAGCACTCAGAGAACAGCCTGCTCTTTTTATTCATGTCAAAGATCTTATTTACACTTGCATCCCTGAGTGCAAAATAAATTCCTCTGTACTAGTGAATACACTTGAATTTTGGGAGGCTGGACCTGAATCAAAAGGCAGACATCCATTCCATCTGGGAGTATTTCAGAAGAAGGTCTCTGTAGTGATTCCTCTATATTATTACTAATTTTTCAGGCAATTAAAGATGGAGTGCTTAAAAAATACAGGAACAACCAACAGCAAAGGAAACCACTTGCCCACTCAAATTTATTGGCTGAGGCTGGAGCCAGTCTTCAAGTGACACAGAAAAGCTTCTGGCTCACAGAAATATCACTCCTGTCTCTGGGAATGTCCCTCCTAACAAGCTGCCTGCTTTGCTGGCCAGTTCCCTCCAATGGAGGCAGCTGGTGTGAGCTGGGCTTGGGCAGCAATCCCCTAATGATCCCACACCAGCCCCATAGGAGAGGACATAGGAAATGCCAACAGAAAACTCAACTTCCTTCCATGAGCAGCACTCCTGACTTGTTAGCTCCTCTCACTCTAATATTCTTCCCTCTCTTGCCCTCTCAAATCCTCAAAATATTTTATCTGGGAAAGCAGAGAGAGGCCACTGCACCCTGGCACACCTATTAAGAGGAGAGAGAGGCAATCAGAGCTGTGTCCCCCCTTGGCCTGGGACGGGGGGAACATGAGGGAAGATGAGGCTGAAGTGGAAGGAACTGATATTATGGGTGAGAAAAGTAAAGGTAGAGAAAAAGGCTGGACAACAAAATTTTTCACAGCAGCACCAGAGCAGGATGTCAGTAAAGCAGCAGGGGCACAAAACTGCCTCCCCACTCCATTTGGAAGACTGGGCATCACTGATTATCACATGCATATGTGTAAACCACTACTCTCCCAAATGCTGTAGATAGCTCTAAGTTAATATCATAAATTAAAAAATGGTTCAAATAATCCTTTTTCATGATGGCAACATACAAGTGCTCCAAGAGAACATAACACATGCCCAGCAGAGCAGCTCTGGGAACAAGTGCAAGCAGTGAAGCTGCAAAACCTGGAAGTACTCAAGCAGTTATTTCATTCTGCCAGTATGAAAGAGTCAGGAATCTGAAAGGCAGTGAACCAGCCTCACAGCACAGAACTATCAGCACCAGCCTGTAGGAACTGCTGCACTTTGGGAGTCACAGTCTGAACTGCTCACCTGCCCCCAGGTGCTCCAAATCCAATGGCACAAGACAGAGAGCTGCTGACATGAAGAGCCCAATCACTGCTTTAACTTAACCTTGCTTTAAATCCTTTTGCACACCATTTTGCAAGGACAGCAGTATGAAAAAGAATACTTACAATTTTTTTCAAATCATTATTTTTAATACCATGATAATCAATGGCTATACCCTTGCTTAGGTTAAAAAAAGCTGAGCTAGCCAGTACCCTTTAAAACAGTTATTGCAAAGGAATAAGGTTCACATACTGGGGTCAGAAACAATCAGAGCTATGGAAGAACATCCCCAGAAAAGACACTTTAAAGGTAAGCAGTGTTTTGAACAAAGGTGGATAAAACAGCATGCAGAAAGTATCATAATTTAAAGAATAATACAAATGAAAGAGAAAATTACTCCTCAAGATATAACTAAGGAACAAGAGTTACTGAATAAAAGAGAAAATAAATAAAAGGAAATGTTTGTATGCAGATTAGGAGCTCATGGGTCCCCTACCACAGAGCATTGCTCAAGCCAGAAATTTAAGCAGACACATATGCAGGAATGATGCCCAAAATTAAATATTTAATATCAGCACAGCTTTGTGAGCTGTGATATAAAATGTCATGCTTCAGTATAAGCACTGACATTTAGGCATCAGGAGCAGAGCTTGATGTGGTCATCCCACCTTTCTCTCAAGAAGTGAGGAGAGGTGCTCTCCAGGAATCTGGAACAGCCAGGCTCTGACAGGGGCTGGCACCTGCTGTGTAACACATCTGCACTTGGGGATGGTTTGTTCTCTCTCTTTTGGGTGCTACTGAACTTCCCTTTCTTCTTCTGTCTCTTTTTAAAATAATTTTGTTGCTCTGTTAGCTGAGAAAGAGCTGGGGAGAAATCAGAAAGGAAGGGAGCTTTCTGCCTTTATCAGTTCAAATATACAGTAACTACAGTCAAGCTGAATTTTAAAAGGGGATTTTCTAGGCAGAAATATCTGATTTATACTGAAGGTGCTACAGAACAGATCCACTTTCTGGCACAGCAAGTATTTAATTATTTTCCCTCTATTACCAAAGCATGTGTTAGGGAGAAAGGCACAGTTAGCAAAGCACAGTGAGAGTGGCAGTTTTCCTGAGCAAAGGAAAGTTTTTCATGTCCCCAAAACTTCTTCTGGAAGCATTTGCTATTCATATGTTTTTGAGGTTTAGCAGCAGAAGTATGGCAAAGTGTTCATCAAAGTAATCCAGGTCTGAGCCTGCCGGAATTTCCAGAATTTAGGGCTAAAATCACAACATCCTTAAAATTTGATATGAAAAATACATGACAGAACAGCTTCAATTCTGTTAAGAATCTTTTGTGTCATTCCTGTAACTTTTTAGGGTTTGACAAAATTACTATTTTAGATTCCTAATCACACAATTACTTATCCCCTACTTCCAAAAAGCTTCTAGACCCATAGACAAAGCAATCTCTCTCAAAATCTGTTATTTCTTTTATAAACAACAGAACAACAACAAAAATAGAAAGTTTAAGAAAAAGGATAGTTATAATTGAGGATAACAAAAGAGAAAAAAATCACATTTAGGAAACTTCAGCTAATCGACTCAGACCACATAAAATAAAATAGTGACAGAACATCATGCTATCTCTACATGGAATGACTTCTAACAGAAATCTTTTAGAGAGCAGGGAAAGAGCTTGAAAGTGTCTGCTGTGCTAATGCAGCTCAACTGGACAGGCTGGGGATCTGCTGAACAAAGCTGGACATTTTCTGTGCTGTGAGCCTGAAAAATATTGAGTATCCACTAAATAGTGACTAATACAGAGGTCAGGGTTCTCTGACTGCAGCTCTTGGCTTTGCAAACTCAGCCCCCGCAGTCCCTGGAGAGCCCTGCCTCGTGCTCGCTCTACCTTGCTCTGTAATAGAGTTAAAACAAATTCCCCAGGGAGCTGCACATTCCAGCTGATCCAAACACAGCTGGAAATCTCCCAGCACAGCAGCTGGAGTGATGGGAGAGCCCTCAGTGGGCTCTCAGGAGCCATGTTTTTAACTCAGTCCCACAGGGAGCTATGGCAGGAGTGGCAGCACAGTTCTGTACCCAGCATCCATCTGTAATTCCCACCCTGCACCACTGACGTCCTGTTCAAACCCTGCATCTGGATGAACTGTGGCATTTCTGAACTATTCTAGGCTGCTGATAAAGTCTCCTGGCTGCTTCAGCTAAGTGATAGAAATAAATGCAAATGCTACACACCATGCCAGTCAAACTCATGTGACCAATTTCAAACTCTTTTATCGCCCCCTTCTTGCTGCAGAGATGTCAGGATGTTCAGGGGTTAGGTGACACTGGCAAAGGAGGAACACCCTAAGACATTGTTGCCAGCAACTCTAAAAACATCACAAAAGAAGGTGCACCAACAGCAATAGTGTGGATCAGTACAGGAAAGGCATGGATCTATTGCAGCAGGCCAGAGGAGGGCCAGAAACATTAGCAGGGGCTGAGCACCTCTCTTTAAGGACAGGCTGACAGAGTTGGGGTTATTCAGCCCAGAGAAGAGAAGAATCCAGGGTGGACCTTATTGTGGCCTTTCTTTAAGGGTGAGTATAAGAACAACAGAGACAGACCTTTTAGCAGAGCCTGTTGCAACAGGATAAGGAGTTATAGTTTTAAGTGAAAAAAGAGCTGATGCAAGCTAGGTATAAGGAGGAGATTTTTACAATGAGGGTGGTGAAACACTGAGACAGGTTGCCCAGAGAGGTGGTGGATGCCCATTCGTGGAAACATTCATGGTCAGGTTGCCCTGAGTAACCTGGTCTAGCAGAAGGAGTTTTGCTCATGGGAGAGAGACTGGCCTGGGTGACCTCCAAAGGTCTCTTCCAGCCCAAACCATTCTGTGATTCTGGCCTGCTCTCACTGCCTGGGAGAAGACAACTGATGGATAAAGGGTCCAAAATGCAGCCACAAGGGGCAGCTACAGGAAGATTTGGGTTTGGGGGTTGTGAGCAGAGATCTGAGGGAGCAGGGCTGAGGGGCAGGAGGTAGTGGAAGGGGTTCAGGGAAAGATGGCCAGGGAAAGAAGAAAGGACAGCAGGCACAACTACTTAGAAAGAGGTTGGCAAATGTTCTTGGTCAAGAAAAACCAATGTCCTGTTTTGGGGGTTACAGAGCAGCAGAAATATTTCAGGCAGAAAACACAGAGACAGCCACAGTAGCACCGTTGAGGACAATTTGAAGCTTCTGCAATGAACAAGGAAGGTGTGGAATTTCTGCTGTGCCACTAAAGTTTGCAACAGAATTTTTTGCAGTTTTTCAAGGATGTAGTTTCCCCATGAGATCTATAAACTCATTGTCCTATTCTCTAAGAAATGCCAAGGAGAATTTTTGCACAGAATTTTCTGTCTGAGAGGAATTTCAAAAAATTCAAAAAGAAAATACACTGGTCAGCCAGCACTTGGCAAATCTGACCCATATGAATATGTGTTTCTCACCCTCCTCCTTGGCTGCTGACATAGGCAAGAACATCAATCCAGTATCAGAAGGAGCAGCTGCTTTTGAGAACAGGAGGGAGATGAGGGACACTAATAAAGGGAGTACTTGTATTGTAACCAGTGCCATCTCTGACACAGTCCAGGCTCCAAATGTACAAACTTTTTCTTGCAGTAATAAAGGAAACCTTTCTATATGCTGTGTTTCCACCACATGCTCAAAATACCTGTATTTTAGATCTCCTCATCACCCACAAACAAAAAACACAGGAACTGCTAATGAGCAGCTGATCTTTGGACTTCTGTTTTAAAAAAGGTGGAGGGTTTTTTTTGAGCAATGGACTTCTGTGTACACAAACTACTGTAATTTTGATTTTGAGCACTACCTTAAAGCACTGATTTTCTGGAGGCAGACCAGCCACCTTATTAAAAACCTCCAAGGTAGACAGAACACACATGTACTCCCCTTCCATGCCTTTTGTGGGTCAAGAGGTGGAAGCATTAAGAGCAGAGACAGGAATTTCACTAGGAGCTTGAACAATAATGAGTGGAATTAATATCCATAATTATAAACCAAGAGCTGATAGGAACAACAATTCTGTGTCCCCTGTGCATCCTTCTTTAGGGAATGCTTTGCCACTGTTGTTTCTGTGCAATAAGAGGCATTGATGGTGACGCTCACAGTCCTGACAGGTGGAAACACTTCTTTTTCAATTTATCTATAGCAGTGACACCTTTTTTTCCCCTTTAAATATGTTATTCTCAGCCTCTCATTTGTGGAGGTGAGTTGTCATTATTAACTCCACTGTCTCAAGGACTGACAAAAAGAGCAATCTGGAGCCCTAACCAGGGTCTAACCATGATTTTATAATGTTGTCTCGTGGCACCTTGTGACAGCTTTCACAGCTTTAATTCTCATGACATACTCCCTGTATGCACTTCAGCATGGGGTGTTCAACACTTTCTGTTAGTAACTCTTCCCAAGCATGTGAAGTTAAATTAAATCAATTAAAGTTTGGAGAACAATAAAGCCACAGATACCCCTGAGCTGAGCTATTCTGCTTCCACCCAGCAGGTACCAACAGCACACATCTATTCCAGTGCTTCTGAGACACACACCCAGCAGCCACCTCAAGTGTTACACACACAACCAATCCTTAACAAAACAAATCTCAATTCAGCAAGAGACTGAGTCTTCACCACCAGACTGTTTTTTATACTCCTTCCAGAACAGCACCTAGCTGTTCCAGGGAAGAAGATGCCTGAAAGATCCTCACTCTGGGCTGGGCTTGGAAGAGGTCCTGTGTTTGCACACACCTATGCAGTGCACACACAGAGTGAGGCTGGGAGCCCACGTATTTCTACACAATTTCATTTTCATTCAATTTCACAATTTTCTTTCCCTGTACTTGGGCAGCTTTGTGTCTACCTGTCTTGTGTCTACCATGGAATCATAGAATGGCCTGAGTTTTAAGAGACCTTAAAGATCATTCGGTTCCAACCCCTTTTTCATGGGTAGGGACACCTTCCACTAGACTAGGCTGCTCAGAGCTGCACCTAACCCAGCCTTGAACGCTTCAGCAGTGGGGTGCTGACATGTTCTGTGGGCAACCTTTTTTAAAGTGTGAAAACGACAGATTCTCTTCAAGGTATTTTAACATTATTAAGAATGTTAAAATACACTGTTTCATTTGCCTCCTGAAGGCACCAGCTAGAGAGCTGTGCAGGAAATCTGCCTTACCCTCCACACTGCCTCACAATACAGAGTGCATTCAGAGAATTTCTAGCTATCCTTGATGAAAAATTTGGAAGTAGGGATGGCAGCCTTCCCTTTATGTACTAAAATTACTATTTTGTCTATTCAGCCTGCATTAATAGTATTGGCAACCCTGGAACAGCACATCAGCATCTCTGTCACTGCCATTTCTAGCAAAGCCTTTTTGGTTTACGTAGAGGGCATCAGTCTCTCCCTGTTTTCTGTTAGAGCTGCAACAGCAGCTCAAGCTGTCCCAAAGCAGCTGCCACATCACAGAATCGGTGATGCTGGAAAAGACCTTTGAGTCCATCGAGTCCAATGTGTGACCGATCACCAGCGTGTCACCAGACCAGGGCACGGAGTGCCACATCCAGCTTTTCCTTAAGCACCTCCAGGGACGGTGACTGCACCTCCCTGCGCAGCCCATTCCGCTGTCTCATCACCCTTTCTGTGAAGAAACTCCTCCTGGGGTCCAGGCTAAACCTCCCCTGGCTCAGCTGCAGCCTCACTCCTCCCGTCCCGCGGCACAGCCCCTCAGCGCCGTAGGCCGGGGGAGCTCAGCGGCCCCGGCCGCGCCCAGCGGGGCCGGCAGGAGCGGCCCGCCCCGCCCGGGACCCCCGGCACGGCCCCGCGGCCCCGGGGCTCGGGCAGGGCAGGGCAGGAGGCGGCCCGGGCGGGCACTCACGTTGCGGCGGCGGGAGAAGCCGGGCAGCAGCGGCAGCGCCATGGCCGCCCCTCAACCGCTGCCGCTGCTGCCCGGAGACCGCGCGGCGTGACGTCATGCCGCCGTGACGTCACGGGGCGGGCAGAGGCGCGGGGGGACCGCGGGGGCTCGTCCCGAACCGCGCATCCCGGACCGATCCATTCCGGACCGATCCATTCCGGACCGATCCATTCCGAAACGATCCATTCCGGACCGATCCATTCCGGACCGATCCATTCCGGACCGATCCATTCCGGACCGATCATCCCGAACCGATCCATCTCGAACCGATCCATTCCAGACCGATCCATCCCGAACCGATCCATTCCGGACCGATCCATTCCGGACCGATCCATTCCGAACCAATCCATTCCAGACCGATCATCCCGAACCGATCCATCCCGAACCGATCCATCTCGGACCGATCCATTCCGGACCGATCCATTCCAAACCGATCCATTCCGGACCGATCATCCCGAACCGATCCATCTCGGACGGATCCATTCCGAACCGATCCATTCCGAACCGATCCATTCCGGACCGATCATCCCGAACCGATCCATTCCGAACCGATCCATTCCAAACCGATCCATTCCAAACCGATCATCCCGAACCGATCCATCCCGGACCGATCCATTCTGAACCAATCCATTCCGAACTGATCCATCCCGGACCGACCCATTCCAGACCGATCTGTTCCGAACCGATCCATTCCAGATCGATCCATTCCGGACCGATCCATTCTGAACCGATCCATTCCGAACCAATCCATTCCAAACCGATCCATTCCAAACCGATCCATTCCGAACCAATCCATTCCAAACCGATCCATTCCAAACCGATCCATTCCGAACCAATCCATTCCGAACCAATCCATTCCGGACAGATCATTCCGGACCGATCCATTCCGGACCGATCCATCCTGAATGGATCCATTCCAAACTGATCCATTCCGAACCGATCCATCCCGAAATGCTCCATTCCCAAACCGCTCATCCCGAACTGCTCGTCCCGAAGCGATCCATTCCAGACCGATCCATCCCGGACTGATCCATTCCAAACCGATCCATTCCAGACCGATCATCCTGAACCAGTCATCCCAAACCGATCCATTCCGAACTGATCCATTCCAAACCGCTCCATCCTGAACCAATCCATCCCGACCCGCTCTATCCTGACCCGCTCTATCCCGAACTGCTCTATCCCAAACCACTCATCCTGAACCAATCCATCCTGGACCGATCCATCCCAGACGGATCATCCCAAACTGCTTGACCCGAACCGCTCATCCCAAACTGCTCCATCCCAAACTGCCCCATCCTGCTCATCCTGAACAGCCCCATCCCGAACAGTTCATCCCAAACTGCTCATCCTGGACAGCTCCATCCCAAACGGCTCCATCCCAGAGTCAGCAGTAGTGATGTAATAATAAATCCCTTCTCATTTTTATATATAATTAATTAATATGTATAACTATGTAAATATATCTAACTACTATATGTGTATATAATTTATATAGCTTTATTATTATATAAAAACACATATAAATATATCATATTAAAATATACAACATATATTTATATAATATTTATAACAGATCATTATTTACTGAATGCTAAACATATATTAAATCCAACAGTAGCACACACTAAATTGATTTCTTCAATTTTTCATGATTAATGGCCATTTTCATCAGTAATCTTTCAAAATTTGGAGAAAAGGAGTCTCAAGGGTGACCTTATGGCTGCCTATAATTCCTTGACAGGAGGATGTGGCCAGGTCGGGGTCAGGCTCCTCTCCCAGGGAACAAGTGGCAGGAGGAGGGACATGGTCTAAAGCAGTGACATGGGAGGTTTAGGCTGGAGATCAGAAGGAATTTTTTCACAGAAAGGGTGATTAGACATTGGAATGGGCTGCCCAGGGAGGTGCAGTCAGTGTCCTGGAGGTGTTTCAGGCCAGGCTGGAGGTGGCACTCAGTGCCCAGGTCTGGGTGGCACGGCAGTGCTGGGTCAGAATTCAGACTCGATGATCTCAGAGGTCTTTTCCAACCTAAAGGATTCCATGACAATTTACCTCAGACCCAAAGCTTTGCCTTGTTCCCTTACTCTCTCCCCGCTGGTGAGGAGCAGTGACCTCACTGGACATGGTGTCCCCCAAATACCTCTGGAATTGGGGTCACAGATGGGGCAAATCCCACTGCATTTGCCATTTTCTGCACCAATTAATTTTTAATGTTTTTCATTTTGTGACTTTTACAGAGCACATTTTACTCTGGGGCCCCATCAGGCTTGGGGGAGGGGGATGTGGGATGCTTTTACAGCTTTTTTGTTTGGTTTTTTTTGCATTTTAGTCCACTGGGATGGGGAAACTGGGTCAGTGGGTTCCCACCTTCTGGTTTCCCAGCGCTGTACTACGCATCTGCTTTTGCATTTAGTGTGGAAAGGTAAACATTTAAAATATATTTTAATTGAAAATTAGAGAAACTATCATTTTAATCACATTCATTTTGTACAGTGGGCGGTATTATGCAAAAATTTAAATTTCAAACAGAAAATACAGTGAGAGTTTCTCACGGATGGCTGGTGGGGGGAAGGGCTGTTTCTTTCTTTAATGGAAGTAACATTTTCCTTGTTAATAAGGGAGGATGCAGATCACTTCCAAAGCCAGTTCCAGAGAACAGCAACCATGCAATGTAATGTTCCTCCATTTTATGTAAAGCTGTTCATCAATATGTTTGGGAGTTTTGTGTAAATTAGACTGCTTTTTACAGAAAAATTAGTTTATGGATAAAACAGGTTAAACTGAAATACTCCAGTTCTGAGCTGCCATCACCCTGTCTCAGAGGAATTGTACTTCAGCTGCTGAATGTCCTTCTTCTCATGGATGGAGTGGATCTCCCCTGCCATATTTTATACTCTATGATGCATCAGACCATGAAATTCCCATAATGTGTGATCCCTCCTCCCCCAAACAGAGGCTCGTGGAACAGCATGGGAGATGTGTTCAGTCTGAGCAAGCCTGGGAGAGACTCCCTGTCCAGTCCTCAGGGAGCATTTGCGCAGAATTCAGTCTCTGAATTGGAATTTTGCCAAAATGTTCTGATTTCCAAAACTGTCATTTATGGGGAAATTATTTTGGGGTTGCTTTGTTGTTTTGGGATTTTTTTGGCAGATGTTTGAAAGGAAGGAAGGAAGGAAGGAAGGAAGGAAGGAAGGAAGGAAGGAAGGAAGGAAGGAAGGAAGGAAGGAAGGAAGGAAGGAAGGAAGGAAGGAAGGAAGGAAGGAAGGAAGGAAGGAAGGAAGGAAGGAAGGAAGGAAGGAAGGAAGGAAGGAAGGAAGGAAGGAAGGAAGGAAGGAAGGAAGGAAGGAAGGAAGGAAGGAAGGAAGGAAGGAAGGAAGGAAGGAAAGAAAGAAGGAAGGAAAGAAGGAAGGAAGGAAGGAAAGAAAGAAGGAAAGAAAGAAGGAAAGAAGGAAAGAAGGAAAGAAGGAAAGAAGGAAGGAATTGGTATCTCCTGTTTAGTTTTTGTGGCTCATTGCATAACAGGGTGGTTGAAATGTCCTAATATCCCCTCTGATATCTATAATAATCTGTTGCTCCAAGGTTTCAGGCAGTATGGGCAGAGGCTGCTTGTGAAAAACATGCAGAGGAAACAGCAGCCCTGCTGGAGGAAGGTCAGTGAAATGCAGAATATCAGTAGAGACCAGTGCATTTCCAGCAGAAAATCCTGTGAATTGTCTCTAAACTCTCAGGTCAAATGTTTCTGCACCTCTTCCTCCCCAGTAAAGAAGCTACAGGGGGCTGTGGAGAAGAGGAGCATCTTCCTTGTGCACCAAACCACCACTACAATTTGGTGTTTTCTACCAGTCCTCAATCACTTTGTTGTCTTTCAAATGAAAGAAAAAAAATAAGAGTACAATCTACTTTAGAACACAATTGCTTCTTTCTACATTACCTTCTCTTTGGGGTTTCTCTCACATGTTTATCTTTTTTGTTCCTTGCTGTATTCACCCAGTAGTACAGACTGAGTGAAAACAAATTAATTTTAATGCCTTTTCTGGGAAAAATGAAAGTACTCCAGGAAAACCAATTTTGATAAAAGCTTTTTATTAAATGAAGATTGTTAATGACAACAACAGTAAGCAGTTGGCTGTAGTAAATTAACTGTGTGTTCTGACTACTCTGCAGATGATAGTGGTGGATGTACATAGGACTGCATTAGTTGTACAGTTCAAAGGAAGGAGAAAGCAGGAGGGAAGCTAAAGCTGGGAGAAACATGGAAAATGCTGTTTTTGTGATAAAAACACAGCTATTCTAATCTCTTTGTGTTGGGATTGAGTTATACTGGCAAACTTGAAATGAGTAGGGGAGTACAAATTGTAAAGTGAGCCACTCAAAACTTTCAAAAGAGGCTTAATTTAAAAAAAAACAAAATCAAAAACAAACCTGGCTTTCACTCTGACCAAATGCTGCAGGCTCCAGGCTTAGTCCATTTGTCTGAGTGGAAGGCCAGGTCTAACTGAGTTCTACAAGTTTAGAGTAGGAAAATTTGGAAAGGAGAGGAGACCCGGAAGGTTTGACTAAAATCAGCATAATTTAGTGGTGCTTGTCTGTGAAGACATGTCTCAGCTTCTGTCACATGTGTGACTTATCCTCTTCCTGGGACTGGTTTTACAGGCCATGTTAAGCCTGGGCTGCCCAAAATCAGATTGTTCCCAGGCTTTTCAGTTTAAAGTGAATTATGACCCTATGTGGATCATCATATAGCACACTGAAACCAAAATTGAACTGTGGCATACACTTAATTAGGTACCAGAAATTAACAATGGAAAATTACTACCTATTAATACTCTCTTCCTTAGGCCTGTCTTAGAAAAATATTGAATGCTGTAAGAGTCATTGGAGAAGTCACAGAGGGGATTGGATTAGGGGAATCAAACACAGCCCTGCCTGTGGCCAGTTTGTGCTGGGAAGGAGGGCAAATCCCAGTGTGGCTGTTCATTGTGGTGCACTGGGGCTCAGCTGCTACCTTCAGTGAACAGTCCTAAAAATGCTGATTTTTATGTGTCTTTTATTACCTCATTCATTTTGTTTTTACCAGTTAATGAACATGTAGCCCACGAAGATAATTCTTCTGTGGCCAGAAAACAATGCTGAGATATTGGGCTGCAGCTGTGGAGTGCTCCAGACAACCCACACAGGGAAAATCTGGCACCTTTGTGGCCAGGGGTCTGTGCTGGCCATGTACCACTTGGATTCTTGGTGCATCATTCCTGCAGCTGCCTCCTGCTCCATCCAGGAAGACAAAGTGGAAAGAGTGAATTTCCACATCTCATGGCCTGTAACCTTTTCCTCCTGGCGATGCCATGGGGGAGAGGAGAACAGAAAAACAGCTACAGCCATTTGGGACTCACTGGAATGTTTCCTTAGCTGGATTGACCTTTCCATGGCCAATTGCAAGTCAGCCTGCTCCACCAAGGCACATTTGCACATGAGCCACTCGATGAGGTGTGCCATGCCCTCTGGGGACAGAGCTAGCAGGCAGGGGTGAGGGATGGAGGCACAGCATCCCCACAGGTGCTGCCTGCCTGGCACAGGCTGTGGGTGAGGTTTTCCTGTCCTTGTGTCCCCACCCCACAAACCCCTCAGCCTCTGGAAACTCGACAGAAGAAGTGCTGTGTCTCACAGAACAAGCTCGGGGGGCAAGTTTCACTTTGCTGCGCCTGTTTGAAGTGTTTTGAAGTTCCTACTCATCTGATACCCAGCTCTTTTACATAAGGTGTGAGCTTCTCAGGGGATAATTGCAATCAGCCCCACTTCCGTGTCATGGAAGTCAGGGGAGACTACGAGGGGCTGCTTCCCTGAGTCCCCCACACTTCTGAAAGTACATGAAAAGAGAAATATTCTGGGCTGCTAGATAACTCTGAGTTATCTACCCCCGCTGCATATATTCAGTGAGATCTGCATCAGGGAGTAGCTGTTCAGTTCCTCTTCACCCTCCTTATGTGGGCTGATTTGAGATGCAGGCACATGGGTAAAATGAACCTGACAGAAAAGCCTCTAATTTAATTCAGAGAGGAATGCAGATTTTTTTTTTTCTCAATTAAGCTATAGGCATGCATTTAATACAGCATGCATTAGTTGCTGGGAAGAGTTGGGAAAACTTTAAGTAAGACACCTAACAGTGATGGGAATGAAGAATGAACATGGAGCTTGGCAGAAATGCAAGCACAGTCAAAGTGCAGCTGAGGCCTCCCAGTTGTGTGTCACCTCTGCCAGAGCCAAGCACGCCTTCCTCCCCTGCAGATAACATCACTTTTGGGGTGAGGACAAATCACTTGGGAACACAGAGCCCCCGAGGCAGGGAGGCACAGTGGCTCTCCCAGCCCAGACAGCCCCAGGGACACGCTGCTGTCACTCAGGTGCAGCGCCCAGACCCTGTCAGACCCTGCAGGACAAATGGGGGGCTGCTCTCATGGGGACAGCACAGGAGGGAGGCAGCTGTTACCCTCCTGACTGTACTTATCTTCCTTCCTTCACTCCTGACCTGTTTGGGATGCCAATGGGACTGAACTTATGCAGGTCAAACATTTCCTGACTTTCCTCTCACGCTGCCTTTCTGGCAAAAATGAGAGGTTTGGCTCAGCAGAAGTGTTAATACACCTTCCCTCCTTTCCACCAGGGGTGTAACTTGCCAGTAGCCTGACTCTCCATGCCCATTATCAAAGCTCTCTCTGCCAGCCAAGGAGGCACTACGAGCCCCTAAAAAACCCCAGCCCTGGCTCTGTTCAGCCAGACTTACCAGTCTGCTCCCTTCTGCCTAGGAAAATTCTGTCTGCAGTTCCCCAAGTCTTGCAAGTTGCCTTGAGGGTATGCCATCAGCTGAGGCTGCATGATTGATCAATTCCTCCCTCTTCTCCCATCCTCCATTTTCAAGCTTCGTCTTTGTAGCTGATGGATAGAACAACAAAAGACCCCCACCAACCATATTTTAAATTCCCATGGCAATAAATAGATAGATAGATTACAGTCAATTACCAGAAACTGCTATTGATCAAGGCTGGTTTAGAATTATACTTGCTCTCACGATCAAGCTTACAGTACAATTTGCCCTGCATTCATCATCTATTTCAATCAAAATGAGAGGAAAGGAAATGACACTTATTTTAAATAAAAAGCTTTCAAGCTATTCTTGCAGGCTGCTTTGAGGATCTAGGACAGATCAAAGCTGCTTTGAGAATTCATCCATTCTGCTTCAAATATGATAGCTCATCGTCCATAGGGAAAAAATTAAGGCAGTGTAAGTTATCAAAGCAACAAGTGGATTTTGGGTTTCCAAGAAGTGGTCTCAAAATTAGTGAAGCTTGCCAGGATAATAGCAGAACAGGAGTGACATAATCCCCTCTGTCACAGAGACCAAGACATTGGCACTACACCAGAAATCGTTTCTTAATCAAGCTCTGTCTTAATGATAACTGGGTCATCTGTATGGATCAAAAGTCTTGGTCAATACCAGCTTCTCAAAAGTGGCTGACATTGGTCAATTATGAATAGGTTAGGAATTGAAGTTCACCCAAACCTAATTCCTTTGCTGATTAGGACTTTATTCTAACTTCCAGCCTAAGGGCACTCTTGGGAAACAGATCCTTTTGATCCTTGTTTTGGCATTGTCCTTTGAATAATGAATCTTTTTTTTTGCCATCCAATGCCTTCTCCTTACATAATGGTAGATAGCAATCACATCTCCCTTCAGCTTTGGCCAAGTTTAGTGAACCAGACTTTTTGGCACACTGCCTGTGTGATAGTTCGTGTTTCTCCTGAACTCCCAGCTCTGCTTTTTTCTCTGCCTGTTCCAGTCTGAGTGCATCTTCTTTGAATAAAAAGCAGCAATGCACAGTAACCTAAAAGAATTCTCTCTCACCAATGTGCTGCACTGTTCCAGTTACTCTCATCTCTGCTTTCCTCTGCTATGTTTTCTCAATATTTCTTTTCAATATTTCTTTCCCCAGCCTTTCTGCTTTCTAAGGTTTTTGCTTCCTCCTGGCCCTTCTCATTCCCACTTTTTCTGCTTCTTTTCTTCACTGCTGCTTTTCTTATAGAAGGCCAAAATAAGTGAGGAAAGTGTCAGGTCCTCCTTTCCAAACCTGTTGATTGAAGGTGCTGAAGAATAAGAGATCTGCAGGGAATAGGATTTATTGGGCTGTTAGCTTGAATGGAGACGTCTGGCTCAGCCTGAGTCTCTGAGCACAATTTCTCTCTGCACGGCTCCACTGCTGCCCTTCCTCTCTCTAAATGCACTTTGAAGGGCTTTGCTTTTGTATCAGTGTGAGGAGTATGGGTAAGACCTAATTTCAGGGATGGGAGAAGCAGACTTCACTATATATCAGAGGTGGTTTCATGCCCTTATAATACATTTTTCAAGGCAACTGATCCTGATGCTTCATGGCTAACTTAGTTTCCATCCACTGAAATCAGAGCTGCTGTCCTAGTGAGGTTTTGTCTCTTTGTTTGGAGGCAACCTGTGATAGCATAGAAAGAAATGTCTTCACCTGGAGTTCATTCTGAGATTTTTTTGTATTAATATCAGTTGTTTTTATGAACGAGGTACCTATTTTGCCATGTTTCTACTTTAAGATGGGGCAAACTCCAGATCTTGTCAATGAAAGGATAAAGAAGGTTTAAATGAGAGAAGAAACCCTTCTGCCATGCCAGACATTTGGTGACATCCTGGTCACTAGCACATTGCACATTCCACACCACAGCAAGACCATATTTATTTTTGTGTGCTAAATGCTGTAGCAAAATTAGCACACAAATAAATAAATGAGTTGAGGTTCAATATTTAAGGGAATTTCAACTGGAACAAAAACTACCATGAAAATGGAGACTGTAACAACCTCGACAACGTCCCTTTAAATTTCACTTAATAAATACCAGGGAGCTGAAGTGTTCTGTGGTTGTGCATATATTTGTAACAAATGGTTGCACAAATATTTGGCTCCTAATGATGAACTAACTGGTATGACATTTGCCAGGGAAAATTAATTACTTTAACGTGTGTTGTATAAAATATGAGATAATCATGTAATGTATGTGTGTGCTATAGAGTGTTGCTGAGTGACTAAGTTATTACCAAAGGAAATTTATGAGAAACAAACAAGAAACACTCAGAGATGCTGTAAATGTCATGCTATGCTCAAGGGCCTTTTGCGGCTGAATAATTTTTATGTGGATGAGGAGGACAGGATCATGCTGTGAAAAATCAAGTTAGAATGAGTTAATCTTTGTATTTGCACATAATTTTATTGGTATTTAATGTAGCTGTGATGTTTCTGTTTCAAATTGTAGGGACAGTTCATAGTGAAGATGACAAGATCGAATCAGACTGAACTGAGTGATCTCAGCATCAAATTTTAAGCTGTCTGTGTTCAGGAAGAAAAGCTGCCTATTAAAGAAATGGGAAATAAAGTGGTCCTGATAGTCAAGTCATGGCTGCTGGTTTGGGAAAAATTTTACAGCCTAATTTATGTGACTTTTTGGAAGGGTGAAGCAATCTCCCTTTGAGGTTTTGCCTGTGAAGAGGCACGCACTGCTCTGTGCAACTCTCGAGGGGGAAGGGTCAGGGATCTGCCCTCCCCTCCCACCAGGATGCTCTGCTGGGTCTGCATGAGGCTGTGGGCAGAGGGAGGAAAGGAAAGCAGTGAGCTGAACTGGAGGAATAGGAACTGGCGAGGGAAAAGCAGAGACACACATCCCTTCTCAGAGAGCGTGGAGCGAGACAAACCTGATCTCTAAATGGAAATAATGCAGTAAAAAAATCACATCCATTACATTCTGCCTCCTGCCCCTAACTAAGAAATTCAGAGAGGGGAGACTCACTCTTGAGGATATAACAGAGTCATTTAGAAAAAGAAACCTCGACAAAGGAACAGAGCTAATTGGTTTGAGGGGTCTTTAACCACCCTCATAGTTCTGAGAGACAGGATAAAGTAGGGCACAGCCCTTGGTGAGTGTCCCCAGCATTTTTCAGGCAGCAGTACAGAAAGCAGCTTCCCAGGTGGGAGTCCTGGAGTCCTGGAGTTCCTACCACGGGAGAGGAATAACTCAGGAATGTGAAAGTGGAGGACAGTGCTGGTGAGAGAGTTACAGGATTTGAAAGCCTCAGGGAGTGTAGGGAGGATAACACTGACCTCAAGGCAAAGGACTTGAAGGCAGCAGACTTAATACAGAGGATAAATCCCTTTGGGAATCAAATTCACAAAGGAAGCAGTTCCAGAATAAGTTGATGGTTCCTTAAAAATAAATAAATAAATAAACAAACAAAAGACTGTAGCAGCAGAATCACAAAATATCCCAGTGTGTAGAAAGAATAGGAAATGCAGTAGGAGATATCTGTGAAATCACAAGCTGCTCTATGATCTCAAGTGCAAGAAGGGAGAGTACAGAAGATAGAAACTAGGTCAAATATCTAAAAATGAGTGTAAAAAAAAAAAAAAGCTCAGCATGAGCACGCAGAGACAAAATCAGAAACTCTGAAGCACAAAATAACATACTTTTCCTATTCTTTGCTTATACTAATAAGGCATTTTAAGGGGTTTTTTTGAGAAACAAAAATACAAAGAAAACAAGGGAAGAATTACTCCATGGGTAGGAAAATCGGCAGATGATGCTGAGAAGCTCAGAAAGCTTAGTGCCTTTTTTTAAAGAAGACTAGAAGGGGACAAATATAGTGCTTCTGTTAAAAGCCAAGGCAGGGAATTGTGAAGCCAGGGAATTAGAAACAATAGGGTCAGTGGGATGTTGTAAATGAGTGTGTGCCCTGTTTCTCACCCAGGATGTCTTGGTGTGTCTCTGCAGTTATGGCCTGGCAGAAACCTGGAAAGGTGAGGGGATGAATGCCTTTCAATCCTGGCAATCTGGCTCATCATTTGCTCCAAGGTGCACATTCAGGCTTGTCCCCATGGCCCCTTTTCCTTCTGTACAGCTGGCAGCTGTGTTCTCTCTCAGAAATGGCTGGGGAGATCACTGGGACCCATCCAGAGTGTGGGATTTTGTCTCTGGAGGTAGCTGGGCCAGGCATGCTGGAAAAAAAACCACAGAAGCTGTGTGAGGGGAGTAACCAGTGATTAAACTGCTTGTTGGTGTAAGAATAGTAAATAAGAGAATCCAGCTTCAATATAAAGTGAAGCTGTAATCTGACATGCAGCAATCCAAGCCCTGGGGCTGCTTGTTTCAGCCCTCCCAGCACAGCTGTCCCATCAGCTGAGGAGAGGGTGATATTTTCTTTAATCTGCAAGGCTGTCAAGGCAGTGAAGCTTCATCCCCTCATTTTGTGGAAAACCCTTTCTCTCTTCTCATCCTCTGCCTCTCTGTGTCACTGGGGGGTTTTGCTGTCTTACTATTAAAAAGTCAGAAGTGACTACCAGGTCTACCTGCTCTTGGTTTTCTTAGCTTGTACAGTTGTGATTGCTCCCTGTATAAATCAGCTTCCTCAGTTTTCATTTGGGATTTTTTTCCCGACTTCTCTCACAATTTTCATGAACCGTGCCTTACATTTCTGTGTCTTGATAGAGAAAGGGCTGCCTCTGTTTTAAGGGAGAAAACCTGGCTGTTCTGAAGGGTGCTGGAGAACAGTCACCTACCATGAGATCCTCGAAATATCTCCTAGGGGAGAGCCACAGCTCATTCCTGTTTGCAGAGAGATCTGAGTAAGCTCCTTAAGCTAAATCATCTCTTCTGAGCAGGTCTCTGCAGAGCATTAGGCTGACCAGAACCAGATCCAGTCTTCCAGGGGAATCACTAAACCTTACAGGCACTGAAATGTCAGAATACTGAACCTATTTTCTATTCCACCCCAAATATCCCCCAACATCCTGTTTGTGATTTGACCAATGGTTTCACATTGAGCTTCCAGGTGAATTTCCCAGTCTTTCCCTGACTTTGCTGTCTGTGGTTCAGGACCAAGCACTGTGCAGAGGGCTTCAGGTCACTCCATCTGCTGGACATGATTTTGCATAGATGAGAACCAGCACAGTTTTATTGTCCCTCTGCCTTCATGCTCAGACTGGACAAAACTTCTGGGAATTCTCTCCATTGGCTTAGCCTAGCCTAGATAACTTTGTGTCACCTTCAAATTTTGCTTCCCCACCTCTTTTCTAGATCACAGAGAGATACTGCAAATGCCACTCATTGTTTTATGCAATTCATTGGTGTATTAATACAGGATCTAAAAAAAAAGAAAAAACATTCCAGTTACAAATATAGCAGATGCCAGGATTAAAGGTTCTTATGTCATTGTGATTTAGTGATTTAAATCCCTCTGTGCAACAATACAGATTTTAGTCATGGCTATATAAGGACATTCCTGGGTTATGTCTTCCAGTGCTGTGTGATTCCCATCATCAGGAAGTTTTCTGTATTCCCTACCCTAAATCTTCTTTACTTCAAAGCTGATTTGTTCTTGTTTTGATGGACATGATGAGTGGGTGATGATAATCCTCTTTATAACAACCCTGTACCTACTGGAAAACTGGGAGACAGATTTTCTGAGAACCTGATTTCAGCTTTAAAATAACTGTTCTAAATTATTTTTGTTTTGTGCCACTTGGCCACAAAATAGGCAGTTTTCATAAAAGAAAGAGACAGAAACGACCATTTGAAAACTGTCTCTATGCCTCTGCACCACAGGTTTAGTCTTTTGGGAGGTGACCTGTCAGACATTAAATTGATACTCTTATTTACCAGTGTCCTGTGCAATCTGTAAATTCTTTTAGTGAGGTTTGCAATTTTGTTCCAACAAAAATGTTTGGAGACTTTAACTGACTGGTGCCTCTGATTGAACTTGCTATGGCCTAAGTCACTGATTGCTGAGCCAAGGAAAGCTACATCAGGTATCCTAGGTAATGACACAATAGACTTCTTACTTCTTGGAATGCTGGAAATTAGGAAAAGAGGTGCAGATACAACAACAAAACCAAAATACACTGATTTTGGAAGTCACTCAGGAACATTTTCTCGTTGGGGTAGGACTGATGCTGACACTTCAGCTGTGTCTGGCTCTGGATGTGTCTTCTCTCTTCAGAAAGAAACTTCTTGCTCAAAACACCTTTTGCCTTCTCCAAAATATGGAGCCTGTTTTTCAAGGAACAAGAGCTCTCTCTGAAATACAGAATCCGTCAGCAACACCTGTGGATGCCTCATGCCACCATTCCAGTTTGGATAATTGCTCTGGGAAGATCAAATCCATCACTGATCATTGCCTTGAAGGAGATCAAGGAAGAAGCAAGGAGAAAACAAGATTGTGTGTGTCTCCTGATGCTGAGCAGGCTGGAAAAAGCCCAAATCCAAAACTGAGAATACACTACAGGAATGGTAGCACTTTTAGCAATTTGAAGAAATACTTGTGCTCAAATTTCACTCAGCAAACACTAGTGTTGAATGTCATATAGCTCCTCAGGAGCAGCAAAAATGATGGGTAACAGCTGTGGGCACTCACAAGTCAATAAGAATTGGGGCAGTGCCCACCTGTGAGACCTGAGGAGCAAAGATGGTTTTATAGGCTTGGTTGTCTCCCAAAATCCCCACACCACAGCGCAGGCAGTGCAGTGCTGCTCTCCCAGTCTCTGAGCCTCCCCAGCTCAGCTGCCTGTGCACCTCAGGAGTGCCAAGGCCAGGCTCTGGCACAGCTGTGTGACCTCAGTCAGGCTCTGGGGGAGCCCCCAGAAAGGCTCTGCACAACTACAGCCAGAGGTGAGAAAGCTGAGAACAGTTTGGGGTAGAGCTCAAGAATTCAAGAGGGAAAACACCTGCAGGGAAACACATTGAATCCTTTAAAATAACAACAACAACAACAAAAGGTAAGGCAGTTTGAGGACTGGTCAGAAATTAGGGATGATCAGGTCGTGTTTTTGGTGTTACCTACCACTGCACAGGCATACCAGCTTTGTTGGGATGCCTGCTGTCCCTCGAGGTAAAGCTGCTTTGAGCTCCTGATGTCCCTGCCAGCCTCAGGGGTTGTGTCCCACACATGGAGAGGAGCTGCTGCAAAGCACCAGGGCCATGGCTGTGTCCTGCCTGTGTTCCATGGCATGGAAACACAGGAATTGGCTTTGACACCTGGAGGTGAAGCAAGGACCCAGGTGGGTCCCAGTGCACAAACCCCAGGGGATGGTGCCTGCTTGGACACACACGTGGGCACACACAGCCTCTGCTGGCTCCCTACCAGACCTCCCATCCCTCAGCAGGTTAATTCCAGCTGGATTCAGCTGTGCCTTATTTTTCCTGAGTGCTGAAATTCAACCAAAAGTGAGTTTGGCCATCCAAACTGGCACAGCAGGTGCTGAGCAGAGCAGAGGTGTTGGAGGGTGAGCTGGAACCAGAGGAAAATTGCAGGACCTGTGGGGGTCTGTCAGCCACCCTGCAGGGATGCTCATGTCCCTCTGACCCCTGTCTGGGATCTGCACCTGCACAAGCCCTGGAGAAGCCCCTCAGGCAGGTGCTGCCAGTGCAATGGGCAGGGTGGCTACTGTGGGTGGCTGTTGGAGCCCTGAAGCCTGGGAGTTTGGAATTTTCTGTGCTTTCTGACACAGACCCTCAAAAGAACACTGCTTTTGACTTAAGGCCTTGGAGAAGGCTTCCAAATTTGAGTGATGGAGTTGGAATCACTGGTGTGTAGTTTGAAAAGAAGTGTGTAATATCACATGGTGAAGGGTTTGGAATTTGGGGTTTTGGAATATAGTAATAGACACAGGATGTAGGTACAAGGTATGGTAATAGGGACAAGATGGATGTTCTGGGGCAGTGGCTTTTTCATCCTTCTTGTTTCTTCTTCTTGATTTTAAGTAGTAGTTTTTGGTTAAATAATAAGTACCACACTGCAGGTCACAGGTGTTTGGTCATTGAGTTAAAAGCATAAATAATATAAATGTTAGTTTTTAATTGGATAGTTAGACCTTAAAAGACCTTGTAACAAGCAAGATACAGCTCCATTTTGTCTTTTTTAGCTTGTTAGCTAAAAGTGCTGTAGCACTCACTGTGCTATAGATAAGAATTAATAAACAACTGAGTCCAAACATGAAAATCTATCTCTCATGCTTCAATCCCGGCTCTGACTGAATACAGAAGGAGACAATAACCACTAATAGGTGGAGAAGACCTTTGTGTCCCTGAATGCTCCCCTCATTTTCCCAGTGGTGACTATTCCACACAGGCTGTTGCTCTCACAGCTCATGCCCCACTGGCTTCCTCCAGGCAGCCCAGTCAGGGCCGTGCAGCTGGTGCTGGGCACTCTGGAAGCTCTCTGGGAAGCATCTTTTCCACCCTTTTGTTGGCATCTTCTGGCAGCTGATTCCTCCAGCCAGCTGGAGAGGGACTGGTTTATCCAAACACTTTCTGCAGAGGCTGCTCCCCTCAAGAGGTTCAGATTTTTCCATTTCCTAATTTCCTTATTTTTCCTTTTGAACAGAGGTCCCTGTGGTGCTCTCCAAGGAAGAGATGAGTGCAGCTGTAGGAGAAGGTAAATGAAACACCCTTTGTAGCTTGTGACCTTCCCCTGCCTGGTCTCATTCCTTCAGCTCGTTTTCATCTCAGGCTGCTCCAGGCTGGGAGTAGGATGAGCCTGGGCTGTCAGTCCATACCCTGTCACCCCCACCACAGGCAGCCCCCACAGCTCCAATCCATGGCATGGATGGGGATAACAAGATCCTGCTCCTCTGGGCAACACAGGATTCAACCAGCCCACAATATCAAGCAGAGGAATTTGCCTACTATATTTTTTTTAATTTTTATTTTTTATTTTTATTGGCAGAAGTTAAACCGTATTATAAAGGAATCGTGTTTCTTTCTAAAATGCATCAAGCCATACAAAGGTGTGGAGACTAAAAGAAGGTGTGTCTAGGTATAGCATATGAAGAATTTGTATTCCTCTCCCTTCTTATTCAACCTGTGGATGAGAAACTGCATAGTTCACATATTTACAGAGCTTTGCAAAAAGTTACCAGTTACTTCCTCTCTAATATCCCTAATGTAGGGAGAAACACCATTTGAAATTGTAGAAACATCAGAAACCCTTTGCAAAAGTAAATCATAATGATACCATTGCTCTTCTATGGGAAAGAAAGGATTTGCACTGAGAAATCCTATTAATAGATATTATTTGCATAAATCCTTTGTGCAGCAGACTCCAAATAATTTGTATCATATACTTCTCCCGTGGCATGTATGTTAAAATGATGTATTTTTAATAATAATTCATGTTGCCACTTACAAATCTACACAGCCATGACTCACCAGTGTCTAGTTTCTCCTGAGGTCAAGTGCAGTCAAGCTTAGAGATCTGTAAATGCCCAAACTTCATTAAACACTCACCAGTCCTCAGTAATTCCCATTCCTGTAAGTTATCACAAATGTCCCACAAAAGCTTTCCAGCATCTCCCACTCCCTTTACAATCCTAGAATGTGATTTATTACTCCAGTCTGGGTGCTCTGAGAACTTTTTAATAGTACTAATTGCCTTATTATCCACTCCAGTGCTAGAGTAAAACCTTTTGACATTTTCCTTCCTTCCCTGAGGAAAACAAATCCCAGTTCCTGGGATATTGCCTTCTGCTCCCTTTGTGATTACTGGGGCGAGGAATTCCTTTAGGCCCTTTGCCTTATCAGCCTCATCTGTCACCAACTTTCCATTCCCATCTCTCTTGGTGCTCCCTAATCACTTTGCATCTTCCGTTTTTCTGTGTTATTTTTCCCCCTTCCTTTTTTACTTACAGTGTCAATCTTCATCATATATTCTATTCCTTATTTTCTATTGATGTATTTTTTTTCACATCAGGCTCTCTGATACTTACCTTGCCCCAGTTTACTATTTTTAAATTAGTGTAGGAGTGCCTATTAAAAAAAAAAAGGAAAGAAATGCATTTTTCCTGGCTGTTCCATATTTAAGAAGTTGCTGCAACAGCTCCAAGCAAACCACACACATACACAAATTCCTGTGTGTCAGCTACCAAAGGATCTTAATTTTCTAAAAACAAACCTAATATCACCAAAAGAAACCTGGCAGGTCTCTAACCTTTCCAATGCTGATAAAATACATAAATTTGCTTTTTTCTCTTTTTTTAGGTGAAAATCTGGAATTAATTGCAGTGCCACAACCCCCTCAGGATCGATTTTTCCTGCTCTGTGTGAACAGTAAGAAGGGAGCAGCCACAGAAAGCATTTCTGTATTTCTGTTGCATGTTCAGATGTGAAGCACAAGGCTAATCCCAGAAGGATGGAGGGGCTGAGTGGGATAATAACACCTGATATTCACAGGAGGGGAGCACTGGAGTTTTCTGCTCACAGCAGGATGGTTGGGCAGCAGCCAGTGCTGTGTCAGGTCAGCTTTGTTCAGCCAAATCCTGTAAATTCCTGAGGAGGGAGCACCCACAAGCACCCCAGTGACCTGTCCTGCTGCACTACTGTCTTGCTGGAAGATCTTTTCCTGATGTCCAGTGTGGCCTTCCCAAGCCACAGCTCTTATGGCTGCTGTCCCTTGCTGGGAAGGATTTGGCTCCATCACCTTCAGGTGGCTGTAGCTGCCTTAGGTTCACCTCAACCTTCTCTTCTCTAGGCTGAACAACCTCAGCTCCCCTGGTACCCTGATGCTTTAGACCCCTCTTCTAAGGGTCTAAAGCATCTAGGGTGTTTTTCTCTCGATGCTTTCTTCTTTCTCAACACCTCTCTTGAACTGGAGGGCTCAAAAGCAGTCATGGTATTCCAAGGGAGGTCCCTCAGGGCCGATTACAGACAGGCAGATAACAAATTTCCATAATTGCTGACCATGCTCCTCCTGAGGCACCTCAGCCTGTGTTTTCTGCCATGTGCAGTGACTGCAGGGTTCCTTCAATTTCCACCACAACACCCAGGCCTTCCCCAGCAGAGCTGCTACTCCTGCAGCCTCTGCCCATGGGGTGCAAAACACCAAGGAAAAATTGGGATTGTTCAGCTTGGAAAAGAGAAGGCTTTGGGGTGACCTAATTGTGGCCTCCCAGTGCCTGAAGAAGACAAATGGAAAAGTTTGAGAGACTGCTTGCAAGGGCATGGAGTGGCAGGACAAGGGGGAATGGTTTCAAAGTGACAAAGAGAAGGTTTAGATCAGATCTTAGGAGGATTCTTCCCTGTGAGGCTGGTGAGACCCTGGAACAGGTTGCCCATAGAAATTGTGGATGCCCCATCCCTGGAAGTATCCAAGGCCAGGTTGGGTGAGGCTCTGAGCAACCTGGACTGGTGGAAGGTGTCTCTGCCCATGGCAGGAGGCTGGAACGAGATATCTTTCAGATCCCCTCCACCCCAAACCATTCAGTGAGTCTGTGATTTCCAGTAAGGCAGGTTTGCCACAGAACATTGACATAAGCAGGATACAGGGTGCCCAGCTTGACATCCATGTTCACACAAATACCTCTTTTGTGCCTTACCCTAACTCCCCCACAGCGAGCACTCCCTGGTTTCCTGATTCTCTGCAGACTACCCAAGGGTCTCAAAGGCTAACCAGAGATTCCTGTAATAACATAAAAAGAGGAAAAACCTGTGCATCCCTTCCCTGGTTTGTTCTACCTTTGTTTTCACATACAAACTGTGAGTCACTGAAGCACGTGCTTGGCTGTACTTGCACACACAGCTTCAAAACTAATCTCCTAAAGAAGTCAGCATGCAATTCAGTTTTTAACTAGAGATGATATGTCATATATATGATATATTTATACTCTATATGAATAGAAAAATTATTAATGTTGTAGAAAGGCATTTTCTCAATGTTTTTTAACAATCATACACTAAGAGCATTAAGAATATAGACTCCCTGATTGCTGTTAATTTTCCTTCCTCCTCTTTATTGGCCCAAGTGGATTTTGAGATAATATTTGGCAACTCTTGATTTTCAAACATTCCTTTCACACATCTGTAGAGTTTTCTTACATTTACAGATTAAGTCAGATGTATTTTGGCTTAGATTTCTGTCTCAGCAACATGTAGGCTATCAAGGCATTTTGACTGCCTCACTGGAGAGGATTTGAAATCTGTAAATAAAAATCTGTAATTTGGCTGCATTATGAGTTTGGCGTCTGCTAAGCACACAAAAAACCAGAATAACCTCTCCTTTGCCATTAATGCTTCAAGAAAATAAGATGTTCAATTACAAATCATGCTAGATATATTTGCCCTAATTCTCCAGGTCCCATGAGTGTGTATGGCAAGTGTTTGAGAGCCTCTTGTTGTGACAATAGTTCAAATTATCTATATTAAATGGGAATCATATAGCTCAAGACTCAATTCTCTTTGTGCATTAACATTTTCTATTAAGTTGCTGTGGTTTTTGTTAAATATACAGTCCACATGTGCAGAAATGAGTTTTTTTTACAGATTAGAGCTATGAGGATTTGATTTTGTGTGGTTTTGTGTGGTTTGATAGTGAAACCACACACCACCCCTTATCCAGGACTGAATGTATAACAATATACAATACAATACAATAAAATACAACATATTCCAGTTCCCAGGTAAGTATCCTACCAAATGGACAGCAAAATATCCTGGGTGTAACCTGCTTTCATTTCTTCCTGTTGGAGCATTCCCACTTCAAGCAGCTAATTCAACTGCTAACAAATGGCTCCAGGTAAACCTTGAGGTGATCAGACCCAAGTTCCTGTCCATGGTCCATGAACACTGAGATACATCCACACCCTGGAATGGGGCAGCAGCAGAGACCAAGGCTACCTCATGCCAAAATACCTTCTGGTTTGGAAGGTAGGGCACTGGTCTAGGAAGCAGGAGAGGTTTCCCAGGAAAAGTAACAGAATGTGGCCTCCAGCCTCCCTGAGGTAAGCCAGAGGCATTAGCTGTTGGGAAGTCCCACAGCTGAGCTGACTTGTGGGATTTATTCCCAACTGCACCTCATTTTGAAGCACTGCATTTCCCCTTTTTCACAGCTCAGTGTATGATGTGGTGCTGTGTTCCAGGGAGTCATGAAAAAAGCCAGAAGGCAGGCAAAACTATAGCAGGGAGGCAGGAGCACAGACTGCTCTGAGGAACTGGGAACAGGGAAGAGGGTGAGGGAGGCAGAAAACCTGAGTGGGGAATCCATGAACTATGCAAATTTGTACCACTGCACTGGTTTAACCAAGCTATGGAATGGAGTCAGCCTAGGTCCAGCAAGACTTCCTAGTCCAAGCCTGGCACCAGTTGTGCTGGAGTTGGCTGTGCTGTGTCCAGCCCAGGCTGTGACCACAAAATCCCTTATTACTGTGCCATGTCCCACAGCACTCCCAAGATTTAGATGCCTCCAAGCTTGAATGTGGGACCAAAGGTTCAGGCTGTGTTGTATCAGCACCAGATGTTTTGTGCACACTCACCCCACAATTATCTTAATTAAAATTGGCTTCCAGTCTTACAGGTCCTGGTGAATGTCAGCTGACTCACCTCCCAAACTACCCCAAAATAAAAACACCAGCTCTTCCACATGTCCCAGAACTGGGATATCACCTCACAGCTTCAGACCTGCTTCCCAATCCAACAAGGGAGGATGGCACCTCCTTCTCCTGGTGGATTTGATTTTTGTTCTCCACTACCACTCATTCAGCCCATGCACAGTCCTAGGGTGAACACAACTTTTTCTTTTTTTTGGTGCCGAATCTCCCTTCCAAAATGTCATGTTGTGCTAGTTTGGGTGAACATTATCTTTTTCCACTATCACCTACAGACCCCAGGGAGATGCATACCATAAAAGTTCAATTTTTAAAGTAATTCCTTGAGATTTCCAATGATTTCCAAAAGGTTAGGGAAAGGTATTACTGATGCTTTTTCACATTACTGAATTCACTGTAATTTATGGAGTCTGCACAGGCAGAATTACTGAATTATGGTCCTGACTCCTACATTTTACTCTGTTTGCCTCTCCCCCTCTTAAGCCCTCATGAAAAATGCACTTGAATCTGGGAGGCAGCTCTATCTTTTAACTACAATATTTTAATTCTGTCTGGCTGCTGAAGCAGAAACAGCCTTCAAAGTTTTAGCCAAATTCTGGCCTCTTAAAATTTAGTAATAAGATCACACTAGCATCTCACTTTAAATTAAAATGTACTTCCCAATGCTTCTTTAACTAAAAAGAAATAATTTCAGGAAATAGATTATCCCATTAAGATAATAGAAAACAAATAGATGATTTATTAGCAACCTCTCCCCAAATAAGCACTAGTTAATAAGCTTTCAAAAGCTGCTCACAAGAGGGATATATGCCATGCCTTCCTCAATCATCTTAGCACTCAACTTTGAAAAGTAGCTGCTAACAACTAGAGGGGAAAAATTTACACAAGCCTGTAGAGGGAAAAGGTAGGATCAGCTGGAATTTTATGATGAACTGCACCAAACAATATTAACTATGGCCAGAGACACCTGAAGTGTTTTTTGTCCCACCTTTAGACATAACTGAGACTCTTGCCATGTTGCCCCATCTTTCCCTGAATGAAGGGCTCTTCCTTGGTCTCAGCAGCACATAGCAGAAATTAATTCCACAGATGCACTGGCCATTATGGAAAGCTGTTTCCCACTTCCAAGTCTGTTTTTCCACCTTTAAGTTCTACAGCTATACAATAAAACCATAGAAATGCTGGGTCAGCCTTTCACTAATTTGAGTATTTCTAACACCTTCCTTCTTAACCAGCTTTCTAAAACTGATTTCCCCCCCCATCTCAAAAATGTTCTTCAAAAATTTTTATTCCATGATTTTTCTTTAGAATTATTGAATCATGGAATGGTTTAGGTTGGATGAGACCTTAAAGATAATTCAGTTTCAACTCCCTTGCCATGAGCAGGGAAACTTTCCACAATCCCAGGCTGCTCCAAGCCCTGTCCAACCTGGCCTTGGACACTTGCAGGGATGGAGCAGCCACAGCTGCTCTGGGCAAACTGTGCCAGGGCCTCCTCAACAGCCTTTCTGCTCTGAATCTTCTCAGCCTGGATTATTTTGTGTCAGGGAGGGCAACAGTAACTCTAGAATCACCCCAGCCAAGACTTTACCCCCCAAAACCCAATATTCCTGTTACACTCCATTCTGTTTCCAACCCCATTTTTTGACTGTACCTTTACAGAGCAGTCCCTCACATAGGTGAGAGTGGTTTGAGCTGGCACATACAAAAATCTCAGGTATTTGCATGAAAAGCTGCACTTATCTTGGTCCTTTAGCACAGCTGCCACTCCATCACCACCTCACCCTGCCAGCTGTACCTGGAGCTGCTGGCAGCATTCCCTCTGCCTCACCAGCCCAAGGAACTGCATCAGCAAGTCCGGCTGTGCCAGCAGCCATTCTCCTTTTCCAGTCAGGAGTCCAGAACATGACACCAATCCCACCACCAGTGTTCACCTTTTCAATAACACCACTTCTCCTTGCCTTTTTAGTTCCTCAGACAGTTTAACATAATGTCTCTTATTCCAAGGGCTTAAAAAAATAAAATCCAACTTAAAAAAAAAAAACAAAAACCTCTAGAAGCCTCAAATGTATTTCAACTGATTCTTGAGTCATGGACTGAAAATCTTGATAGCAACAGAATAGCAGAACAACTTTCCTCTGCAGAAATCAGTCTTACATCCTACCAATACTTTTAGTTTTAATTCTACTTCTAACAGTGAAGTAAATTCCTTGGCCACATTATCAGCCTTTTTAAAAAGCATACTAAAGGATACTCCTTTGAAATCCTTTCACCAAGTACACCAAAAATGCACATTTACAGGTTTCTGGTACTGAGGCGGTCATTTAATCCCCAAAGCCCCTCAGGATACCCAGTTCATTCCAGTCATCCAGGGTGGATGACTCATGTCAGTTGGCTTCAGTGCCCTTTGGACGTGCCAAAAACCCATGAGCTTCATCAGCAGAAAAAAGCTGACTGGTTGGTTACCTTCCCAGTATTCTTTGGGCTGAACATCACGGCACAGGCTTTCACATTTTAACATTTTCATCTTTCTTTGTTTTACTCTAAATCCCAGATAACCCAGTAGACACATTCCTCCTTCGGCTTCCCATTTCCAATAAACTGCAACTGTGCTTATGTAACTTCAGATACTCACTTTAAAATATTTAGGATCCATGGCCATTCACGTGCTTCAGCTTTGGGTGTTTGGTTTGGGGGTGTGTGTGTTAAGATTTATTTTCCCAAGTCTTAACCAGGCTTGATGAAACCCTTAAAGCTCAGAGGTATGCAGGACATGCTTCCTACCTTACTCACCTTGGCCACAAGCACACCACAGACATAAGGTCAACTTGTAATACAAACCTCCAGAGCCCAGGGATGCACAAATATAATATTTAGAAGGTTAATATGCCAAACATCCCATGTCCTGTGCATCCCAAGCTCATACTCATCCATCCATCCAATACTACTGAACCACTACTGCTGTTCAGAGAAAGGAACAGGAACCCAAGGAAAACTTGGTGGGAGAAGAGATTCCAGTTCACATTCATCTGCTGCTACAGCAAAAACCAGAGAAATCGGGGCAGAGCAGACTCCTCCTTGTGCAGAAATTTTTGAAAGGTTTAGAAGTTTGAAATACAGAAAAATGCATTGACTGTTTGGATTCTCAGCTTCTTTAGAATAACTTGGTAACCAAACACTAAAACCATCTTAAAAACCTGTCTGGGCAAACACTGGAATCAGGTCCCTGCAGGCTATAATTGAGAGACTTATTTTTTATGTACACAAAGGCCAGTCTAAGTTAATTTTCACCTTTAATAAGCCCATGATTCTCTGTTATCTAATACTCTGTAAAAAGGTATTACAGATTATTGCAGTGACTTCTAAAGAGGATGGCCAGCCAGGAGGCTGAAACTACAACATCATATACAGTATGTAGTCATTGATACTACCTACTACAGCATGAAGAAAAATACTTTTTAAATAAACAGTATTTAACTGAAAACATAAAAATGGAGCTTTCATTCTTATAGTATGGCTACATAGCTATATTCCAAGAATAACATTTTAAAAAATGCTAGCTCTTGAAAGGCCAGAGATACAAAGGGTCATGATGATGATGAACCAGTTTTGCCCAGAAATGCTATAAAATGAGCACACTGCACAGTTTTTCAGCAAATCCTAGTTTTGCCAAGCTTCAAGAGGCAAAAGCCTGAAATGTAAAAGCTCCCAAGTTGTCTAGCTAGTCCACTGTGTTCTCTGGCAGGCCCAGTGACCCACACTGCTTGCAGACAGCGTGTCACCACTACTGATCTTGGCTGACGCGGATCCCATCAGGAAGAGATGTTCGGGTCCTTACGATGCCAGACCCAACAAAAAGCCTCCAACAAACCCACTGGACACCACGATGTTCTGCTTGATAAATTCTGTGGACTGAGAAGAAAAATTATATGCATGAAGTTAATTGTGTCTGACTTTGTTATTTAACAGTTATCACAACTTCCTGGAAACAAGGACATTAAACTTGTCGAGAAGGGTGCAGGGGGAAGCGACTGTCTACAACCATATAAAAATAGGTGGCACCAATGTAGTGCAAACTCACAGCTGTCTTTAACAATATATTTAAAATACAGTGAACCTTTTAAAAGTCAAAACACAGAGGAATTGTTATAGCAATTTCATGCCAATACCACTCTTGTCTTGATTAAAACAAGAAAGATGTTTTACAAACCATCTTGTCAAAAAAAGCATAAGTACCACCATGACTTCAATTGCAATCACATGGCAATTATTTACAAAAGAATACTGCTTTTTGGAAGATCACTGGAAAAGGAATACACTCCATTATGAGCCAGTTTCCTAACAACTTAATCCTAGAAAAAACCACTTATGTATGACAACATGGGTGTAGAGTATGTAATGAAGTAGCAGCACAGAGTATTAACGCCTTTAATCAAATGTGCCATTTCATAAATCCTCTGCTTCAAATACTTCAAATTGTGTGTAACTAACACACAGTTACAAGAGAGTCATATAATCTGAGAGGGAAAATACCAAAGGAAAACCAAAAACCCCATCCTATCCCACCCACTTCTACAAGGCAATGGAGAAGGAGAGGTTAAGTATTTGAAGTACAGAAGAAGCAAGAAAAGCCTCAGTCTTGAACTTTCAGTTCATATTCACATTAAAACTTTAAGGTAATTTTTATCAATCTATATGCAACTCTATACAAGTTAAACCTGAGATGTCAAAACTCATTAATTACAGAACACCAGTGTGGCTGCTATTTCACTGTCTGCAGCACCTTCCCAGTCAGGATTCTCAGTTATTCAGAATGAAACTTATATTGCATGTATGGAATGTGAAAATATGTGAAAACAGGCTTTAAAAAACCCCAAAACAACCACAAAATTGATTAAATGGAAGTCTTCAAATGACAGGGTGAAACAGCCCCAGTGACACTGATCATTATCACAGCTACCTCTACTCAACATAGTAGGCAACTGGCAGATTCTGCAGACAAATATTCTCCAAAATGTATAAAAATGAGATAAAATCACAACTCCTGTTACAAAGTCGCTTCAGCTTTTCTGCAGAAAAGTCATTCTTGTCTAGACAAGTAGTTTTATTATCAGCAGTCTAAGAAGATTTGGGTTTTGTCTTGTAGTTACCATGTTTTACCCACACCATCCTGAACTTTTTACCATGTCATGACCTTAATGGCTTTGTCACCTGCCAAGAACAAGTTTGTGTGTCATTTAAACAGTGACCAAACTAGAAAGCTGAATGAATAAAAGAGCACAGTCTGATAACCTTTAGTAAATTACTATTACTATTTAAATATACTAAGCCAAACTATTTTTGAAGTGTTCCAGTTTTGCATCTGCATTTTCAACTCATTATCACCTGCAGTGGAAGGTAAGAAAACCTGACTGATAAAAAGGAGTTTAGCACCTCAGACTCACCTCTTCAATTAGAGTGTTGATTTCGGGAGCTGCCTTATTTGCACGCTTTTTTAACTGTTTTTTTGCTTTGTTTACATCTTTTTCAACTCTCTTCCAGTCAACTTGTACATATCCACTATGACTAGCAATCTAGGGAAATAAAGACAGTTAGTACCACTGCAATTCATATTTCATGAGTCAAAACACATTGTCTTGGTGCCTATAATACAGTTTTTTCTTATTTTTACTTATTACAGATACAGGAAAAGACATTGTTCCAATTTCAGCAGGTTCTCTGTTTCAAATCTTTCCTTAGTGACAGCAGTTCAAATCAGAACAAGCAATGGCAAAGTTCAGAAGACTCTTGATAATTTTACCAGTTCTCTGTTTTTTTAGTTATAAAAGGTTTGCAATGTTTTTCCTTCAGCATTTACTGTAACTTTACTTGTAAGAAAAACACATTGATAGGACAACAATGAAAAAACTCTTTTGTTTCAGCTTCTTTCAGAATTGTAGAATTCTGATTTGCAACAGAGTATCCAGGGCTAATCAAAAGCATCATTAGAAATACTGAAAACTCTTTATTTTATCCTACACAATTTAAACTGTCCAGTAACAACAAAAAAAAAGTGCTCATTACAAGAGAATTTTCACGCTTCTTACAAAACAAAACCATTAAGCAGAAAAATAACAGCCTGAAAACAGCAGAAAAAAAAACCTTTGCCTTATTTCTGTTACTAATATTTGATTGCTGCATGTTCTAGAGAACCATTAAACAACTGTTTGTTTGGAGGGAAAAAAAGAGAAAAAAGTAAAAATTAAGGATTACTGCTTATTTTAACTGCGAGGACAAATAGATATAAACCACTAAACTTACACGTAAATGATTGTTATACAAAAACTCTTGGTAATGAGTGAGATTTCTCAGGTACTTCTTAAGGTCGCATGTGGGTGGGAAATTTAACCAATTTATCTAACAGCCTTCTAAGCAAGCTGTCCAACTGGTAAACACAAGTCACAGATACTGAACTTTTGTGGAAGAGGTATTTAAATATACAATTTATTAGGTGTAGCCTAAATACACAATTTATTAGGTTTAGTTTCACATTACTTGCAGGCTCTGAAGTTTGACTTTCACACGGATCTTTCTACCAAAAAACTGAAATTAGACCATCTAGCTTCTACTACAATTGCCATAGTAACTAAGCAACCTACTTCACCACAAACTGAGGATTTCATAATCTGGAAAAAAAATTAAGTAAGTGTCAGATTTTGTCTGAATTCTAAGCTTCTAGATCACTTCTGCAACTTCAGTTTCCATCTTTGCATAATTTAAAAAAGTAATTCACTGGACAAATGCAAAATGAATTTACTGTATTTTAAAGTCTCTTTTACTTCATGCCTTAGAATGTAATTAATAACAAATTAATTGACTTTGCCTGTCTATTCATTTATTCACATGGGCACTACTGCCAGGCAGGGACAGCTCATTAAGGGCTGTCTGTACAGTATCAGAGCAGGAAACCAGTTTGAAAGCTGTACTGGTTGCACATCCAATCACTGGATGACATACCAGGAAAAGAAAAATAGCTGCACATTGTGGCAATTGTTATTTTATGAATTTAACATAACCACAAGAATTTCAAAAAGGCCCCAGCATTGAATTGGTGCCTTCTCACTCATACAACTGAAAATTAAATCTGACTGATCTACTCAGTCCAACACAATGTAAGAAATGCTAATGTATCAGCTTGCTTGTAAAATGTAAATGGATCTTGGAAGAAACATTTCATTAAGACAACTTTAATTAGCTCAGTTATCCAGACAGCACAAAGATGAGGCAGAAGTTTTTAATTAAGATCTGTTTGTAACTACTGCAGAGCTTACACTTGTATCAAAACCAGATATCTTGTCTCCCTGAACTCTGCAGCGTTGAAATAAGAGATTCCAAATTCTACTTTTTGAGTGTTTATAAAATAAGTAACAGAGGGTAATGTTTTGAACATAAAATTTTTAACTGAGAAGAAAAAAAACCCTGTACTTTGGCAGTGAGAGAGCCTGTGTCGTATCTACTTTGGCTGCAACCCCACTAATTACATAATTTCATATATAAGTGCAGAAATAATAACCCTGAACTCAAATGCTGGAAAAACATTAGACTCCAATGCATCACAAAAAAACTATTTGCTTATAACAGTAAATTTACATAAAAGTAAAATCTCAAAATTTACTAGTCTTTTTCAAGTCAGGCCTTATGATAACCAAGGGGATGGATTTTGGGTTATACAGGAATCTTTCGTATATAATAATGGAATATTATCTATATATCTCATAGCTCATTATTTGTTCAAGACCTTCCAAAAGTGTTGAAAAAACAAGACAATTTTTAAAAAAGGCAATTGAAGAAATGCATCAGTGCAGAACACTAAAAATGTGTTATCTTTCCTGATATTAATCAAGGAAAACTGAGAATCTTCAAGGGCAGACCTCATTTTGGGGGTGATACTGGAAAGGCACACAGGTACTTTGTTATTGTGAAACATTATCACAAATAACAAGCAGAAAAATGTTTGCGAGCAAAAAAATCTGTACAGCAAGGTGGGACAAAAGAGTTTAATTTCCTCAAGGCAGAATCTCACACTAAAAGAGCCCAAGCAAGGCCAGAGGGCACAGGAGAGCTGAGCTGCAGTGCACAGAACCCACAGGCACCTTGAGGTATTTTCTGCTGGTCAGGAAGGGAACAACCCCCAGTTTCTGACAGATCTGACAAGTCTCTAAGCTCAGCACTGACAAGGAGGGACTGACTGAGAAGTGACACCACACTCTGTGTTAAGAGCTGAACTGCAGAGGTTGTACCCTCAGCCCCCAGCTGCAGGCACAGCTCTGCTGTCCCCACTGCAGGTTACAAGGCTCAGAAGCTCTGTCCCTGCATGTCAGAACCTGCCACGGACTTGGCATTTCTTTATCAGGCCAACTTCCTACTCCAACTTGCTTTGGCTGTTCCACTGAATAACACCTCTAAGTGTGCACACATCAACTGTCAAGTGGGATATTTAACATAAAATTGAATCCAAGTCTTCCTCCAAAGCCCCCAGCCCCAGAAGCAGGTTGGGAACATCACTGGGATGCCATTACATGGTCCTTAGATCCCTTCCAACCCAAGCCTTGCTATGATTCCATGATCATCATGGTGCACCATCAACAAACCCCTATACAAGACAAAGCCAAGGACATCTCAGGGTTTGTTTTGTTTCTTGTGGTTTTCACATATTTACCTTTCCTAAATTAGAACAAAATTTAATGAAGAATTCAATTTAATTCATCAGTGGTGTATTAATGGGCAGAGGAAAAATGTATTACTGAAAGCACAAATAACTGAAGAAAAATCCAGTTTCATTATTAAATGATAGACAAACAGAACTGAAAACCCTGTAATTTATATGCTCACTGCAGAGCAAAAAACAATTAAACTGCTCTTGAGGATATAGGATTTTAGAAACAAAGAGATATTAGGTGCTCATTAAGAACAATTGTTTTCAACCAATTAATTACAGCAGAACCAAGAGTACATGAATTCATACTTCTCTACTCCTCAGGATTTTACCAAACAGTGCTGTGTAAATGAGAAGTTACACAAGGAAAATCTCATTTTTTGTGGAATTCTTAAAATTACTTGTTTAGAGAAATGCATTATATATTCCTTAATATAGGCTCTTATATTGCTCTTATAGCAGCATATTTGAAGAACTACATCAATTTCACAAAAAAACCACACACTTAATAATCAAATCATAATTAATCAAATTAAGGTGTGGAAATATTCACCACAAAGGTGTGATAACAGATCACCATTTTGAAAAGCTGTGCAAATTTCATATAATTTTTATCCTTTTTCTCCAACTACTTTTCATATAATCTGTATTAAGACTGAAGTTATAGATCAATTACAAAAACATGAAAAATCTTTTTTGCTTCCTGTACAAATTGACACTGAAAAATGTATTGCTTTCAGTTTCCTACTACATTTCTTGAGATGAAGTCATCACCCACTGAAGAAAAAGAGTATTTTTTTGATTTTAAGACTGAAATGTTTCATTGAATGGGCTTTAGCCAAGAATCTTGCCTTCAGTAGCTATTATTCTTGTTCTAGCATGTAATTATAATGTCAATATTGCAATCAGCAGTTGAAATGAAATCTGCAACTTCAGAGAAATTTACAGATAAAAAGAAACTTTCTAGTAATGTGCTGAAATACTTTTCTGCCCACTCAGGGGAAGCACTGAACACATATTCGTAGAATCAGGATGTGTGATCTTTAAATGAAAAAATTAAAGACTACAGAAATGTAATTACACCACAGAATTTATGACTCAGCCTTAAAATGCAAAATGTTTTGAATTAAAAGAGAGACCAAGGCATTTACTTCATTTCCTTTCAAGAGAATCTGATCCTACTTAAGATACAGACAATCCAATCAAAATACTTAACTCATGTTACCTCTTGGAAAATATTCCTTTTTGGATTCAGTGTAAATGAGATCAACCAAGAAATGAGACACTCAACCACGTGGCAAATCTACTGCACGTATGGGAAAGCCCCCAAACTTCACAGCTCAGCAAGCAAAAATCCTGCACAAATGATGTGTTTTATTCAATTTCCATTCTCTTTTGTCTACAGGTCTCAGCTTTAACTGCTCAGCTTCCTGTAGTCAGGAGCACTGAGGAAGGGACCTGCAGCAATTTGCTGCCTCCGCTCCAGGTGCCTCTGTTCTGGCAGCTCTTCGGTCGTGTTGATAAAAGACTTATCAGTAAAAGAATTAAGATCAATGTCATACAAAACATGGGAAGAGAAAAAAAACAAACTAGCACCCGAACCAGTAGGGACCATGATTATGAAGGAAGTGTGCACTTCACACAACAGAAACATTTCAATGTATTACACTGCAGCAGTTACTGCCCCACCCTTCCTGATCAGTGCTTGACTGCACCACTGCCACTACCATCAAAAGAAATAAAAGCAGCATATGCCTTCCAGAAACCCTCCAGGGTGATGCTGGAAAGAATAAATATATCTTTAAGCCCCCCTCTCAAGAAACTGTGTATCATTAAGCCTAAGTAGGCATCAATCTATATCCCCTAGAACAATCTGAGGAAAAATGAGAAGCTCACAGGTATTAAGACATGAAAAATGCCAGTAAAATCTTGGCATCTGACAGAAGGACAGATGAAATTCTCCTTCACTTAAAGTTTCATCTAATTTAAAGGTTTTTCAGATATATATCCTCGCCTAATCACAGTATCAGATGAAAAATGCAAATGATCATGCCAGATAACATAATTAAAAACTTCTGAACCTGAAAGCCAGCAGAGAGAGGAATGCAATGAAGCTGTCAAAATTCAGCCAGGCTTTAGAGGTTCAAGAGATAAAACATGGCAAGGGGAGAAAACAGAAAAACACAGCTCATGCTGGGACCAGAACAAGCCTTCCAGGCAACTGCCAAAGCAGCCTAAAGCTCTGATAAAACTCTCAAACCAATGTAAAACAAACACGTTTTAAGTTCTCCCTCACCAGAGGTTTACAGGCGGTTCCTCTCATCGGCAACATCGAATCATGCACAGTACCTCAGCTTCTGCACAGAAGTCCTCTTGTCTTCCAACAAACAATTTTACAGGATAGAGTAGATTCTGATTTACCACTGATTTTTAGAAATGTCTCTTTTGTACATTTGTACCCGATATTCCAGCTCAAATGTAAGGTTTTGACTGCTAAGACTAAAAAGATGAAGTAGATAAGAAGCCTTCCTAATTAAATGTTACCCAACAGCTGTGTTTTTCCTATTGTTCAGTAAATAACATTTGCCAACTTATAAAGCATGAAATGCTACATACTTGAAGCAGAAGAAAGCCACCACCTACTGCAGTTGCTGCAAGCTTTCCGACTTTCTGGAACAAAAATCCCGCACACCTTAGGGGAATAAAACAACAAAAAAAAAACCCAGTCCAATGAAGTTTTCTGCTGAACAATGCCACACTACATAATTCCTGACTGCAACTACTACTATTATTTCATTTTAAAAAGCGAATGTATCATTTCATATTTACAAATTTAAAAATCAAGGCTATTTAAATGCAAGCAATATTAAATTAACAATGACTAAAACAAGACCATTTGAGTAATGGCTGCTTGTTCCTGGCTGTCTGATGGCCCCTTTAAAGCAAGCTTGAGATCTCTAGATCTTACTGCTATTAAATGTAGCACGTTAATAAAGCACAACATAATTATATAACAGTGCTGCTATAACTGTTCCCAAGTGGAATGTAAATACATTATACCATAATTTATATTAACTACACAACTCATAACTGAAAGATCTCAGTAAAAAGCAGCATATCCCTATCACAAGAGTTGAACTCAGCAAGGCCACTCTGCTGGGATATGGTGTTGAGTCTATTTTTAATGGATCAAGGCAACCAGAAAATTACTTTGTTCTCTGTCTCCAAACCCTCCCTCACCAAATGGAGAACAGCACAGACACTGATATTACAGAGGAGTGATAAGACAGGAAGGGGCCTCTGGAGGTCACCTGGGCCTGTCACCTTCCCAAAACTGCTGCAGAGCCCAGTCAGGCTGCCAAGTGCCCTGACTCAGCCAAGAGTTTCCAAGGCTGATGGTTCCACAACCTCCCTGGGCAATTCCAGTGTATCTAAACACTGGCCCACATACAGAGAGGAATTTTTCCCCCTGCACATGAATATGAATTCTTATTTATATACATCAGTAGGCACCACGAGAGATGTGCATCTACAGATACCAAAATGTGCATTTTCCAGATCATTCAATAAGCCAGTTTTTATGGGAAGCCAGATGAACCATTCTCTAGAAACTTCTGAGTTTACATGTACACATACAACTTGTAAAAATCATTTTAAGGCTACAGAAGCAAATAAAAAACTCAGACTGAAAGCTAAACTCCACTCCACAAAGCTGTACTGGGTACAACAATTTTATTTTTAGTCAATTTCATCTTCCAATTCTTGCATAATCCCTGTTTAAAAGTCACTGTGTTACCATAATGGTGTTTTTCAATGAATTTACAGCTTTTCTGTGTACTGGAATAGACAAATACCACTCAAATACCTCTGAGAAATAACAAATACCTTGACACAGCTGCTCAGGCTGTGACCACATTTTCCAATTTAAGTTCTCATCTTTACTGTCTAGCTTTCACCATGAATTATTCTAGTGTAACTAGGCTATGCTATCTCCCTTCAGATAACATCACGGCAAACTGTGAATTCACTCAAAATGGCTACAGCTCAATTTAGAGGAAAAACCAGTCTCCATGACATGGGGCTCTTCATTAAAAGTGTATTTTGCCATCCTTTTGTTTTCCCCTTAATTTCTTTTACCTGTAAAATATGTCCCAGTCATAATACAACTAAGTTTCTAAATCTAGACTAGTAAAGAAATAAGCTTTCCCATACAAAAGAAAAGCTATATGCAGTAATTTTCTATTTATTTCTCATAATTTTAGAGCTCTGACGTTTCCCCAAATCCTTCCCACAGTAACTAGTACAAGTTCCCTTGGAAAACTGGTGTTTCACCAATATTACAAAACACTTCATAATGATGAGTCAGAGTAACAAGCTAAAATAGTTCACACATGAATAACCTTGATCAATGCTAAAGGAAATCCCATTAAAGATATATTTATCTGCTTCAAATGGAAATGGATCTTCTAACAGAGTAAAAGGTCTAGGTCAGTTATGGAAAGGGAAGCTCCCTCACCAGCCAGTCAGACCTCCCATCACAATTTGTGTGGCTACAGAGTATTTTTCAACAATTGGTCCTGAATTCCGGCCAAATAAGCGATTCCACCAATGGTGACGTCGAGCATATTCTGTTAAATCCAGCACTTCGTAGGAATCATCGTCACTGTCATGGTCTGAAAAACAAAAAGCAATTTTTAAAAAGTTATTTTCTAGGTTATAGAGTAAACTAAAAATTTATGCGAAAACCCCAACCCAGTTTGGGCATTAACTGGGTAATCCAATGGTTTAAATTGTAGTGTACAAGCTACCTATGCTCCAGCAGTTCGCAGAACAAAGGATTTTGGGATTCTATGCCATCATCAAGGTAAGTGTAGAAGGCTACAGAGGTGATATGATCTATAAAATCCGTGACTGGCACTACAAAGGTGAACAAGAATCCCCCACCTCTTCAAGTACAGGAACCAAGAGGCATCAGATGAAATTACCAGTTAGCTTGTTCAACACAAAAAAAACCAAAAACACAACAACAAAAAAAACTAACACAAACAAAAACCAAAGGGACAGACCAACACTTGGGAAGATTAGGAACTTCTGGCCCTCCTCAGAGCACCAGACAACAGCATTTGCCCCAAGGCCAGGAAGCGACTTCTGCTCCTTTTCCACAGCAAATGAAACAGATGATGCTGAGACTTCAGTTAAGCTCCGTGTTCTCAGGACAATTCTGTCAATGTTTTTAAAACAGGCATCCTGCAACTTTAAATTAAGAGATCCTCAATACCATGTAGAGTCCAACATTAGAGGAAAGAGATGGGTCTAGATTTTTAAAGAGAAATATTTTAAAAGTGTATCACATTCTGTGACATACACACATGAACTGAAGTACACCTTGTTAAAATATACTTGAGGTTAAATCTAAATTCAGCAATACAGGCGGGACATTGCAGAAAAGAGGAGCACTTAAATTATTACCTAGAATTATTATCTAGAATTGAAGTATGACTATAGATATAAACATTTTATTAGAATTTTGACAGCTTTTTAACTTGTACTACCAGGGGTAAAATCTTCAAAGACTCTAAGAAGTACACATGTAGGTGTGCATTATTTCCCTTTATTACCACATAAGTGTTCTTGAGTACTAAAAATAAATAGCAAGATCCATAATGCGAAAAAGTTGTCACTGAATGTTCTTTTTTTGAGATATTGAGGACAATCTGTTTATCTTTTTTAGATGCAGAATATTAAAACACTGTCATGAATAGTTATGCTAATTCTGCCCTTAAATTATTATTATTTAAACCAAAACTCGTGTACACAAGTATAACGCGTTCTGTGGCAAATAACACTGCCGGAGCGTTTTCTACTGATGAAAAATACTCCCTGCATGCGGCAGATGATGCTGTGGACGTTCCCCAAGCACATCGGACTGTGCCAGCGCCGAAAGGCGCCGCACGACGAGGCCCCAGCGATGCCCGAGAGCCCCCAACGGAGCGGCGGCCATGGGGGCTGCGGGCTCCGGCCCCGCCCCGCATCCCCCCGGCTGCGCGCCCCATGAGGGCTCGGCCAGCACTCCTTCTGCCTGCGGGCCTGGCCAGAGCGCCTTTCGGGGCTACATCCCGGGAAGGAGCTTTAGCCCGGGTGATGCCGGCGGTGCCGGGGCCGATGCGCCGGGCCGCGCGATGGAGGGGGTACACGAACGGATGGGGGAGGCGCAGAGCCCGGGCCATCCCTCCCCGCCCCCGGGACGCAGCGCGGGCAGCGGGAGGGGGCTGCCCGCCGGCCTCGAGAGGAGGAAGGGCGCCCGCCGCGCCGCCTCCTCCCCGCTCCCGTCAGGAAGGGGCGAGCACTGACCTGAGGCGGAGCGGGGCCGCCGCGCCGCCATGTTGGCCGGTGGTGAGGCGGCGCGCGGCCTCCCCGCTGCGCCCCCAGCGGCCGCCGCGCCCCGCCCCGCCCGCCGCGGTGCCGCCCCCTCGCGGCCGCTCCGCGCATGCGCCTCCCGCCCCACCAGGGTGTCCCTGAGGGAACGGGCAGCGGACTTTGGGAAACGCGGAGTGTCCCGGGCTGGAGGGGACCCGCCAGGATCATGGAATGCAGCTCCCTGCCCTGCGCAGGGTACCGCAGGAATCCCATCATGAGAGTTATCCAAACGCTTCTTGCGCTCTGTCGGGATGGTGCTGTGACCCCTGTCCTGGGGAGCCTGTTCAGTGCCCAACCACCCTCTGGGGGAAGAACCTTTTCCTAATATCCGACCTAAACCTGCCCTGACACAGCTTCAGGCCATTCCCTCAGTCCTGTCACTGTCACCACAGAGCAGAGAGCAGTGCCTGCCCCTTTTCCCCTCACAAGGAAGTTGTGACTGCGCTGAGGCCTCCCCTCAGTCTCCTCCGGGCTGAACAGACCCCGTGCCCTCAGCCCCTCCTCACGGGGCTCCTTCCCCTCAAGTCCCTTCTCCATCTTCGTTGCCCTCTTTTGGCTCTCTCCAATAGTTCAATGTCGTTCTTGTATTGTGCTGTCCAAAACCACATGCGATACTGAAGCCTGTGCCATGAGGGGCTCGTTGATCCCAGTGATGGAGGTAAGAACCTCAAAACCTTCCCAATATCTCCAGCTGTGCCTGAGGAGCAGAGCAGTGGCTGCAGTCATGGCTGGACAGCAGCTGCGTGCCATGAGCCACATAAAAATTAATAACCAGAAAAAACCAAACACAAGGCCCCTCAAAGTACAAAGGTTAAAGCAAATGTGAGCTGTGAAACATTGGAAAAAATTAAATTTGAGCCCTGGTGTGCTCCCTCCTTCATTGTATTGGTGGGGTTTCAATGGGCTAAAAGCCACATAATTGTATTTTATTACTTTTTTTTAAATTGTATGCAGCCATTACATGGAGGTGGTTGACACAGTAAGTGCAACTTCAGGAGTGTTGCTGCAATATGAATCAAGAAAGAAAAAGAAAAAGAAAGCATCAGTGAACATAATTTATAAGTAATAAAATTGAAAACAAGTTATTTAAAAGTGTTTTCAGCCTCTCACTTGGACTCTTACAGTGCCAATACCCGACAGGCAATTATAATAGGAAAAAAAATCTACTTTTCCCCACGTCATAAAGCCATTTTTATGGAGTAAGCATTTAGGATTTTAATTAAACCCTTTATTACACCAGCCTTTACAGACATACCAAAAAAGGGGAAAACGTATATTCCACAAGAATATCCTTCTTTAGTCCACTCTGAAACTGAAATTAGCATATAAAACTAGAAGTAGCATATAAAATGGTTGTTTGCTTATTAAATTATTTTTATTACAAACGTTTGCCATAGTGATAAGCAGGTGACAGCATGCCAGACAGAATTAGTAATATATTGCTTTCTTTAAGATTTTCAACAGATACGTTGCTGTATGGAACACAGAGTTGTCTCTTTATGATTTGTTTTGACAGACACTGCATCTTGGGAGTTTGCTTGTTTAAACATAAAATTGGTGGGTTTGGTATTCACTTTCCAATCAGTAACAAAGTGCTGACTTTTCCCAGTCAGATGCCAGTAAGGTAAGGGAGGTGACCAGAAAGTTTTGCTCAGGCTTTGTGAGCTTGGCTGGTTTTGTACCTTTTGTTGCTCGAATTCTTAATATTTGTCTTCCCTATTTTTAACTATGATCAGTTAAAAATAGCAGCACTTCTCATATGACTTTCCCCATGTCTGTCCAAACAATTATATTAATTTCCTTTCAGAGCAGGGAGGTTTATATAATTAGCACTTCTAAAAGATTAACATTAGAAGCTGCATTGTGTTCTACATGCAACTTCTATTTGCCTCCTTTTGCACCCCTCCTGCCAAGTCAGGGTGGTGTGACAAGTGGCAAGGAAGGAGTTTAGGAAAGGCCCTTTTGGCAGGTTTTGGGCTTGTGGTCTCTCTGTTCTGGGATCAGGATGCACTCCTTGCCCAAAACAAGACATTTCCCAGTGGGTTCCAGTTGTTAGGATGCAGTGGTGCTCCCAGCTGTGGTGCTCAGCCCTGGGTGCTGTGAATGAGCCCAGTGTCTGCCCAGGATCTGCAGGCACTGCCTGGGGGATTGGCTCCATGCCTGCACAGAAAATGCCATCAGGATTGTTCTTGCTTCCAGCAAAATCCATATCCTGTGCAGAGACAGCAAACCTCATGGCTCTGGAGACTGAGAATAACTGGGAGAGCTTTTACCAGCCCCATTGTGATGTATAAAATTCCCCAAGCCCATTCAAATCTCATGCACACTGGTGCCTCCTTCAAGCTATTCATGGGTGACTGACAGATTTTCCAAGGAAAGGTGACAATTTAAACTCAGGCCATATTTTGGCTTCACCCTTAAAGGTTCTTCAGGAACAAAATGATCCTTTGTAATATCAGGAGGACTGCAGAGAAAAATTGTTCTCTTTGCTACATAAGCCCTGGCTACAAGTTCAGGCTGTGCAGCCACCCTCTGTCCTTGTACCTGTGACAAGCACAGCTGTCACAGCTTGCAAGGGAACATACATTGCACACACATACCTTACAAATACTAAAAAACTCCACAATAAGCAACCAAAAATCTCCAAAACCCCAAAAAGCAGAAGAGAGCCCCCCAATCTTCAAATGCCTGTGTGACTAATCCTAGCAGCTTTGTGCTGCTGACCAGAATTCCAAACTGGGACACATGTCCTTTAATTTTTTACCATCTTGAATGATTAATTCTAAAAACTGAAGACAACACACACTGCCAGCCATCTCCACTAGGCTTTACTTGTGGGTGAGACTTATCTTCTCCTCAGGTTTAACCTAGGAAATGCAGTGGGAATAACCTGCAATAAAGGTATTGGAGCTAATGCATGATCCTTTTTTAAAAACCTGGCTGGACATGCTGTTATTCAAAGCTCAGTTGGCTGGAAAATGGCAGAGAAATGTCTAGGAAGGAATTTGGGTTCTAAGTTTGTCAAGATCCTGGGCAAGGGCTGTTGTGGGACCACAACCTGAACTGTTAATGCAGTAGGAAGTTCCATGAATTGCTGACAAAGAGCAGTGCAGGGGCAGGCACTGCTCTCTGCTCTGTGGTGACAGTGAGAGGACCCGAGGGAATGCCATGAGGCTGTGTCAGGGGAGCTTTAGTTTGGATATCAGGGAAAGGTTCTTCCCCCAGGGGATGGGGGCACTGGAACAGCTCCCCAGGGCTGTGGTCACGGCTCCAAGCCTGACAGAGCTCAAGGAGCATTTGAACAGTGCTCTCAGGACATAGCTGGATTCTTGTGGCTGGGCCAGGAGCTGGGTCCCTTCCAACTCAGGATATTCCATATATCATGTTAAAATGAAGATAATCCTCCCTGTAATTATGATGTTAATAAATACACATCCTTGTGTCTCCTGCCATCTCCATGTGAGATTTTGGATGGCTTGCTTGCATTTCTTGTCTTTAACCTTCCTTTGTCACTTTTCTTTGTAAATTGTTTATTGTGAGTTTTAAAAAATTATTTATGAGAATTTTTTTCTTATTTTTGAACATCATTAAATTCTGCTTTTCAGTTTTGTAGTACTCTAACTTGATAACAGCCTCCTTTATCTTAGAATCACAAAATAATTTTGGTTGGAAGAGAGCTTTAACATGATTGAGCCAAACCATAAATCTTAATTGATTTATCCTAATGAAATTTAACTTATAAATTCTCACCACAATCCATCTATGAGTGGAGGAGAAAGGGGCAGAGAAAGATATATCTGTTGTCTCCATTAACTAACAGGAGTTTAAATTGTCTTCTAATGAAGAATTCAACTGATACAAAAAGAAAAAACAAGTTTAGTGTGCTGTGAAGGGTGTTTGAACAGGTATCAACCAAAGACATCACCCAGGTAAGATGCACTGGATCCACAGCTCCTGCATTTTACTTATTAAACAAAACTGATGGTTAGTGTCAGGTCAGGCTACAGCAGGGCACATTCCCATGACCCTAGCCTGCAAAATAAGGAAATAAAAATAAAAAGTTAAGGGGGGGATTGATCTTTCCTGTTCGTTTTGTTTACTATATTGTTAATAATGCAAGCTGATTATCCATTAATCTTTTGATCTCAGCTCTGATGAGTTACCAGGCTGGGACTGCAGCACAGACCGTAACCTCCTGCTATTGTATGAATCCCATGCATGCGTTGGGATGCCTGTGTGCCGTGCCTCTGGAAAAACGCTGGGATCGCGGCCAGAGGGCAGCCAGGGGAGCCGAGCTTGGGGCAGGGCGCTCCTGGGGCCGAGCCGAGCTCATCATTCCTTTAGGATCGCCCCTGGAGGCAGCCAGGGCTTCAGCGCTGGGGGCAGAATGCAGGAGGTGACTGCAGCGACTCAGGAAGGTTCATTTTGCACAGTCAAAATGCTGAATAAAAACTGGAGTGTTCAGCTAAATGGAGGCTTCGTGTATTGACCAGGCAAATAAAGGGCAGCGAGAGGAACTGAATCTTAGAAAGTCTTGCAAGGCTCTGGAAGGTTATATTTTTGTTTAAAACGTTTCTTATATGCAAAGGGCTTTTTTTTTTTTTTAATGAAGGGATTTGCCAAGTTTTTGTTCTTAATTTTCTGTTTTCTTGTAAGTAAAATATAAAAGATTTTTAATTACTTGGAGGCAACCTTTCGTTTACTGTGTGTCCATATTATAAAATTTCTGAATAGCGTGCTGACTGTAGTACTGCATTATTTTAGAGAAGTTCTTGAAACAGCTTTCAGCTGTGATCATGAATGTAACGATATATTTTGGGTTTAAGTTGTCCTTCAGAGATAAATATCCAATTCCCTTAGTAAATCCTGTAGGTATTCTGGAGTTCCCTGCTACTGTCACTCAAGTACTCGGACAAACCAATGGAGAGAGTGAGAACAGACTGACAGTCTGGCAGTCTGCCTTGCCAAGCAAATGTAAGGAATTACTTTTTAGAGGAGCCGCAATGATGAATCAGTCATACACACAACTTCCACAGCCAGCAGATGTTCCTATTTTCTGTAGCATAAGTGCATGTAAACAATGAAAAATAAAACTTTGCATGGCTTTTGACAAAGTTATGGGTTACAGGGTAATAACTGGGCAGGGAAGATTTAGAAAAAATCCTGAAAAAGTTTTAAGACCCTCCAGAAATACCATCTAAGAGGTGAAGAGCCGAAAGAATTTCAGATTTTTCTGTTTGTAAAGCCCTGCACCAAGAAAAGGTTAAAAATCCTAAACTGAAGGGAAACATGGTAATAATGTTTTTCATTTTCTTGCAAGAAACAAAAACTGATACAGAACTATAATGAGTAAACACTAGATAAAAAATACTACACAAAGAGAAAGGATAATTACTGTGAGTCATCACTGCTGCCAAGGAAAACCTTTGATCAGTTGCTGCTGTGCTGGTCACAGGTAGCCTTCACTGAAACACCTGGCTGCTCTCAGGTCCCCTCAAGCTTATGAAGAGCCCTCCTACAGCTTCTGCTTCCGTGCTGCCTGGTTTTGGCTGGAATAAAACTAAACACATTTCCCCCAGATAACTGAAAACATGCCAAGACAGTCAAACACGAGACTCCCGGAGTACAGGGCTGCCTCCAACTGCCTGTTCCCCACAGCTGTATCCCCTTGCTAGATGGAGATCTTGAAATAACATCTCTCTGGCCAAAGGACTAGTTTGCTTTAGTGACCCTGAGATCAGGGGAACTGGATTTGTTTCCAAGGGTATTTCCCCTGCAAAGATTGAGGCCCCTGGCAACTGGGGAGACAGCCTGACAAGCTAGAGGCATTCATTATTGTATTTGTGTGCAGTAACTGTGCTTCATCACCAAGACTTTCCCTAGCTTTACAAAATGCCAAATGAAATTTAAATAATTTCTTTATAACAAAGTTTGTCTTGAAAGATTGCCCAGAGAATCAGACTCTCATTCAGTTACATTTCAAAGCTCAATAATAATGAAATAACTGTATCATAGCATTGTTTCCAGTAGCACTGTTAGTTTTTCCAGGTTTTAAATACTCAAATCTTGATTTCTTATAAAATCCTGATGCAGTTTGAGAAAAACTGAAAGCAGCCATTTCCACTGATAAAACTGTTCAAAGACAGAGATGTTCACTCCTGGTTTTCTCCAATATTTGTTTCTGTGGAAGTATTGTACCCACTGTGACTCATCACCTCTATCTACCTTCAGCACTTACAATCTCGAAAGGATTTGATAATGATTTTTGCAGAGTGAAGACCAAGCCCTCTCTGCAGAGCTTTCAGCACACAGCAAGACAGAGGCCGTGCCACCTACTGAAGCTCTTTGGGACATAGTTCAGTTAAACATCTGTAGAAGCAGCAATCCTGACTCTGATTGAACCTGAAAATGGTATGGGTAGGGATTAGAGGAGGAACTCTAGTTTGTGTCCCTGTTGCTAACTCAATGAACAAGATATACAGGCTGCATCTACAGAAGTTTTTGTGCCATACATTTCCTGGCACTGACACCATCTGCCCAATCCCACAGGCTGCAGTGACAGAGAGGCAGCAGTGGCTCCAGTCCAGCCATTGGTGTTTGAATGCTGTACTCATTGAGTCTCATCCAGAATTCCTCAGAGGAGGAGGAGAAGTGTATGATATTTGCTTGGTCCATTGTCCAGCTGGAATCTATACAAGCACTAAGAGTTATCTCATCTGCTCTTGTAGTCACAAACCACAGACTCACTCAGAAGAGGGCAAGCAAAACCAACAGACCTAAGTGCAGCCAGGGTGACTTCTTGGAGGAGTCTCCCCATGTGCGTTTTTTAAATTGTTTCATACTGAGGTCTCTTTCTGGGTATTTGTCACATGGAACATCAGAAATTGTAGTGATAGGACAAGGAGTAATGGGTTCTAATTGAAACAGACAAAATTTGGGTTAGATATGCAGAATGAATTCTTTACTGTGAGGCTGGTGAGGCACTGGTACAGGTTGCCCCAGAGAAGTTGTGGATGCCCCGTCCCCGGGAGTGCTCAAGGCCAGCTCTGATGGAGCCAATCAGCAGCTCTGAGCAACCTGGTCTAGTGGAGGTGTTCCTGCCCATGGCAGTGGTTTTGAACTGGGTGATCTTTAAGGTCTCTTCCAACCCAAGCCATTCTGTGAATGGCAAGCCCCATTTTGAGCTATAGAACTTGGGAGCAAACTTTTTATAGCACACCAAGGTTTGCCTGGGGTTTTCCAGGGGGTTGTGTGGAGGCTGCACCAGCAGCTGCTGACAGGCAACTGCTGACAGCTTCCAGTGCTCAGCCTCATGTGAGCTGCACAGGCACAGGTCAGGCAGGGCTGACCTACATGGCAGAGGAGGAGGAGGTTATGAAGTAATTCTTAGACAGTCTCCAGCACCTGCACAAGAACATGCAGGAAGCAGAGAGACAGACATCCTGCTCGAAAGGAGAAGGGGAGTCCTGTTCATGTCCATTTCTATATGTTATGTGGGGTAAGATCAGGAGTGACACAGCTTAAAACCTTTCGGTGTCCATTTACCTCAACTTTGCCATTTCTAACATGGATGCTTTCAGGGCTGCCCCATGATGAGAAAGCATGGATGGTTTTGTTGCCAAGGTCTTTTCTGTGTCAGCGTTAAGCTCCAGAGTCCTAGACTGGTGTGCTTTGGGACTCTGTCTCTCTGAGGTGGTGCTAACTTGTCAGCATGACCACAGAGCTACACCAAGAAAGGAACAGTGGTCCCTGAATCTCAAAATTGTTCACATTCATGTGGTCACCACTCACAGCATCCTCCAGAGGAAACTGCAGCAGAGATGCACATCAGGGGAACAGGAGGAATTTCTGCTCTGAAAGGGTTGGAATGGGCTGCCCAGGGAGGTGGTGGAGTCCTCACCCCTGCAGATGTTCAAGAAACAACTGGATGTGGCCCCAAGGCTGGGCTGGGTGCCAAGGTGGTGATTGGTCAAAGGTTGGACTCGATGATCTCAGAGGTGTTTTCCAATCTCCCTGATTTGTGATCCACAGGGGCCTCACCCTGGAGTTACCAGGAGGGTGGTGAAACCAGGAAGGATGTTCTGATAACGATCACTAGTGTAGATGTACTTTATCTCTTTCTTGCTTACTCATGACATATCACTGAAGTTAAAAAGTAAACTAGTGAGAGGATCATAAAGCTGGGCATCAGCAGCTCAATATTTGTGAAATACAACTTCACAGCACATTGTCTATAAACTTTGTTTTGCAGTGTTTGTTTTATGGTTTTGCTTATTTATATTTTGCATATTTTATGTGTGTTCTATATCCCATAGGCAATTTCTGCATTCAGTTCAGCTTTTTTTCCTTTCTGATTGATCAGGACCAGTAAGTAACCTTTAGAAAATTTGTTTGTTCTATTTGTTCCTGTCTTCTTCCTAAATGTTTGATGAGTGGGTGATTTGTTTGTGCTGTCATTACGAAAACCATATGTTGATGTGGTCTTATGGGGGAGTGTTTTTATTATTTTAAGAGTTCAGCTAAGGATGTTTCCAAAGGAGTCATAATTGCTCTTCTAAGTACAAAGGCTGAACAATGACTGGCTTACAAATAATGCCAAAAATCTGTTCAGCTCAGTCTGATTATTTCAAAGACTAAAATCTGTTTCTCAGAAATGTCTTCTTTCCACAGTCTGAACTTTTTAACATACTAAGAAAGTTATATTTCTGGAAGTTCTTTATTGTTCATAGTCCCTTGGAGCAAGGGAAAGTATCCAATTTTTCATGTACATCTCAATGTATGCAAAAATTTTAAGGCTGCCTGTGTCTTGATGTGAAATTTATTGTGCCCCAGCATAACCAGTGCTGGTGGTTGTCCTTTTCATGGGTGTGATCAAAACTGGAGGGAATTTTCTCCATTGAGACTGGTGCCTGTGCTGATGCCATCTGGCCAGTGCTCCTGGAAACACCCTGTGAGGCTGTTTGGTGTCACTGATGAGCAGGACACAAGGTCCTGGCATGGGTGGTGTCAATCTTCTCCATAAATATGAGATTCCCACTGACACCTGGGGGACTACATGAAGTACAAGGAATGCACCATGAGTGTAATTGCAGTAAAAATGATTCCTAAATTAGCTGGTCTGTAAGGGACTCAGTACTGTCCTGGCAAAAGGAGAATCTCTGGAAGTGCCTCAGTGCCCAGTAAAGGCTGCTAAAGAGGGAACTATATGATAGAGATTCACCTATAAATTTTATGTCTAAAATATTAAATAACAACTATTATTTAGTGCTGCAGGAGTAAAGTAAGTGAAGAGAGGAAAATAGCTGTGCAGCTGGCCAAGACTTTGAAAAGGACAGACTCTTCAAAACAGTTTTCAGAAAAACAATTTCAAACCTCCCTGCTGCAGAGCCTCCTACACAGCCCTTGCAGAGAACCTTTTAGAGGAGAACTTTAAACAAAGCAGCACAGTCGTGTGGCCATGTTTTGAGAGCAGCAATATGGCAAATAAATGCTACTCAGTTATAGGTGCCAAAATCAGGTATTGGTGAAGCTGATTTCTTGTGGGTTGCAAGGAAATATTAACAAAGTATAAAATACAAATTATGCAGTGAGGGACAACATGCCGTGCTAAGTGTCATGCTAATGCACTTTGAAAACTTATGTGTGTATATGAAATTTAAATGTTACATAAACCAGGCATGTATTATTATATAAATGCCATTAGATTATAAATATTACCTGAGATAAATGTGCATGGACTTCAATTTTTTGTCTGTCTGTATGTATTTAGATCTAGATCTATCTATCTAATGTAAAATCTGTATTATTAGATTATTGGCAAAATGAACTGTTTATTTTTCACCATTATCCATCAAAATTACAGAGGAAGTTGGCCCAGTGGTCAGAGCTGTTCAGGTGTTATTTTGTCTAAGACCTCCTACATTGTGTTAGGTGGGGTCTCTATGACTTACATGCTTGCCAATGGTTTCAGAGGATAAATAATATATGACCTATATATGGATATCTTAGATGGAGTAACTGGCAAGGGGTTAGTATTGGATGGCTTTTAAGGTCCCTTTTGACCCAGATAATTCTACAGTTTTATGAAAATTTTTTGTGAAGGATTCCTTTATGGAAATTCCTGTTCCATGATTCCTGGCTTCCAGAAATATCTTGTGCTGATCATTGACTTTTAGGATATCATGATCAGGAGATCCTAGGGGTCTGGAAGGTGATGTCAATGAAAACTCTGTCACAGTTCTTGGCTGAGGGATAGGAAGTTGTACTGCTGGCTTTTCTTTGCTTTTGCTCCAGGTTCATCATGATAAAGTGCAGTAGCCTTTAAGAGATGGATCAGGCCAGGTCAGGGTATTCTCACATCACCTCAGGCCACTGCAGACATCTGATGGGAAACCTCTGTCTCCAGAGGAGCAGAGCCACAAGTCTCTGTGCTGCCAGGGGGTGGGATCCAACGTGCTGAGGTGCACCCTATGCAGTGCCTGAACCTCTGGAGCTTGCTTCCAACACTTGTCTGGAACCTCCTGGCCCTTCCTCATGCCAGAGCTGCCTCTTGCATTGCCACTCTGCTAGCCAAAAGCCATTCTGCCCTCAAACCATCTGTAGTGCAGGGGAACACATCAGGAAAAGACACAGCCCCATTCCTGTGCCTTAGATTTGCAGTTTCTGGAATTTTGCAGACCCCTCAGGCAGTGGAGTGAGCAAGGACAGCCCAACACTGCCTCTCCACCACAGGCTGCAATCAACACACTCACAGCCTGGACTCTTCCAACATATTTTCCCTGGTCACAATTCAGAACCATTCCACATTATTATTTTGCTTTGGAAATTATGGTAAAAATTATTCCTATTTTTAGGGTTCAGTGAAAAATGGATTCACTCAAACTTACCCTGAATTTATGGGAACAAATGCCTATCATTCCCTAGGTTACAAGCACGGGGACAGGCAGAGCAGGGAGATTGACAGGAGGACTGAGAACCAGGTTTTTATCTTTTTTTCCCACCAGGCATATCTTAAAGCCCTTCCTTGCTCAGCTTGGTATGGGGTACACTGACATTTCTAGCTCCAGATGCCAGCTCTAGCAGTGTTACTCATATTTGTTAAACAAACCAAAGAGCAGAAACCTCTCCCTTAACTGGCTGTGCAATAGCACAAAGACAAGCAACTTTGAAGAGAAAAAACCCCATGATGTTGAGCTCATTGCAGGATATTTTCTTGTTGGATATTCCTCGTGTTTCCTTCGGGGTTGAAGTAGCCAGACCGGCCAACTTGGGATACTGCTGAGCATTGTTAAACTAAAGCAGTGGATCACTCCTTATGAAAATACAGTGTTTTCATAAAGGAAAATACTCTTTTTTATTTGCTGTGTTTGTACCACGACCAGTGGGAAAGTAGCATTGTAGCAACTTTGGTATCACACTAGCCCTGAGTTTGCTGTCTGGCTCCACATCCCCATTGTGGGTGGAAGCCAACAAGATGGATGGAATGGTGGCTTCCCCAAAGCTGAACTGCAGCAAAACCCTAGGGCCAACTTCTGTTTTAGCTCCTAGACAGAAACCCACCCACCAGTTTTCTTTGGGAAGGACAGGAATTCAAATGTTGGTTTGGCCTGAAAATTGTTCTGGCTACCCTAAAGGCAAAGGGAAGGTGATTTTGCAAAGCCACAAGAAGCAAGTATTTTAATTCACAAATCATTTCCCTGATTTAAAATGCTAATTTTTATCTAACATTTTCCTTACTCCAAAACCACATTGGGTTTCAGTTACATTTCCTTTGAAACCAGAAAGCGATCATGCTGAAAGGCAATAAAAGGAACTCAAATTACATTTTTCTTCCCTCCTCGTGCCTTTCCCTGCCTCCCCAAATGTTAGAGGAGGAAAACTGGATGCTGCTATTGCACAAATTTGGAGGCAGGACCAAATGGTGCAAGATGCCATCAGGGAATCAGTATATTTAGCACAGGAGGGGTATTTCTGAAGAACCTAGCTAGAGCTCCTTGCAGATGGTTGTGGCTGGGTGGAAGGGCTGACAGGCGCTCCCGAGTTTAGCTGAGCTCACTGAACACGTGGCAGAGAGAGCCCTCTCAGTGCCTGCTCTGTGCAGGTGCAGCCTGTGCCCCAGGTGGATGAAAGCCCTGAAATGCAGGGGTGACAAAGAGAAATGTGGCCAGTGGCAGCGAGAAGGCAGCAGCTGCTCAGGGCTCCTGGGCAAAGCAGGGCTGGGACTGCCAAGAGACCGAGCGATGGTTTCACAACCGATTTGTCAAGAGGGATAATTCGGAGCTAATCCATATCCGAGATGCTGCCTTTGTGCCACTAGCAGGGAGATAACATCCCTCTGCTCCTGTGGTGTCTGCTATGAAGGAAAGGAGAGAAAACCAAGTTCCTCTTTGTCTCGGGAACAGAAGAAATGCCATTTTCCTCCATGGAGGCAGGGGTGTACACAGGAGCTGAAAGGTCTGCTGGCGTTCTGATGCTGAATGTTCCCACAGCTTGCACTGCCACTTTCACATTTGCAACAAATATGAACTATTGCCACATTGTCCTGGTAGTGCTTGCCCGTGCTTTGCGAAACTGTGTGTGGCTACGTATTACACAGAACAGAGGGAATATGGGCCTGCTCCTGGCAGGATTCATTCACTGCCCTTTAATGGGATTTTATTGGTTTGTAATGAAATGTGAGGAATTAATCACAGCTCAATTATACTTACAAATACATTGCTGTATTTTAACGTGTGCATGCATGTTGGTCTGTTTTTAATTACCCAGAAAAATGTGAAGTTGGCATTGTAAGATCAAAGAATTCAAATTTGTCCCTCAGTGAACAACGTCACTGCCTCACCACACAAAGCCAGGCTGGGAAGGAGCATAAAGAGGCAGGGAACAGGGGACTTCCCGTCTTGGCAAGGCTGAGGACTGGCAAATGCAAGAGGCCAGACAATCTGATGAAAAACTGATCCTTATTCTCCCTTCTTGTTTTTCACTCCCACATTTCCCTTTTTCAGCCTGAAATTCACTCTGCTTGTTTCCAGTGAGTCCCTGCCTTGCCACTCTGTCACACTTTTGGGGTGGGTAGGAGATGCTGGGCTTCACATGCTGGGGAGTCCTGCTTTGGGTTCAGGCACCTCTCTGTCCTTACAGCTGGTTCAGATTTATCCCAGGGTTCTCTTTCTTTTTTTAATCCATCTGTATCGGTACTACTGGATAGCCCAGTTTGCTTTTGGTTTTGCCTACTGGGAATGTCAAGTGAGGATAAAGTGAAACTGTGGGTAGATAAAACATAAGGAGGTTTCTACAGTGAAATATGATATGTATTAAAATCAACTCATTCATTAGTGCTTGCATTGTGCATTTATTAAACACTCAGTTAACAAACAGTGTTCCTAGTTCAGTGTCTAGTGATGCAAACAGCTGCTTTCTGTTTACAAAATAAATTGCATCTCCTACTGAATAAAGAAATAATTATATATGGATTTTTTTTATTTCTTTCCAGCTAAGTCTACAAAAAAGTCCTCTGGTGCCTTACCTTACCCATAGAGCAGCCACAGTCTGCTCTGAGTAGCTGTGTTCACTGAAGGGCCTCATACAAACTCTGTTTAACATATAATATCACCATTTTCACTTCTGCATAGTAATTTATGCTGACATTAGAAGAATCAGAATAACATTTCATAGAGCTTCCTTAAATTCTTTACTCACACTGAGATTCCTGGACAGTGTCTGTGTCTAGCACTTGGCTGTGGTTAAAGCTGCTCAAGCAGTAACAGCACTGGGAGAATGAACAGGGAATGCTCCGTTGGGCTTGACCCTACATCCAGCTCCTCTGACCAAGCCAAAACGTCTTCTAGCCTGGGTTCAAATGGACATTTAGAACAACTCAACCATAAAGAGTAAAAGAAGGAATTATTTAAGAAAGTGGTGAAATTAGAAAGCCAAAATATTTCTGCTCTTCAGGTGAAAAAAATTCAAGCAGGCAGCAAAGTCCAGTAGAGGAGCAGGAAAGGGGATGGAATGGGAGTGTGATGTGATCCAGGGAGGCAGGAGCACCCAAGGGCTTCAGCTGGACACCTCAGGATGGTGGGGGCTGGAAGGGGACTTGGCCTCTGAGCACACTGACACCCTGTAAATCAGCAGAGAGAAAAAACCTGCAAGCACCTGCTCTGAGCTGGAAGATTTCTGCAATTTCTTACTCATTATTATATGAGACACAGAGTTGTTTTTCTAAATATAGAAAAACATACAGTAGAAGTTACTACAAAGCACTCTGAATTACTTGGGTATAAATAAAGCAAGTCATGTTCCACTTTTTAGTGCAAATGCTATTTGCAGCATCAGACCCTGTGCTAATTTTCACAGTTATACAACACGCTACTGTTCCATTGAGTCAATAGGACTTTGGAAGTGTAAATGAGGAAAGGTCTCAGCAAAATATTAAATGGCCACAGGCAACTATTGTTGAAATCAGAAAAAGTATATTTATCTACACATAAAACTGATTTTTGTTATGATAAGGGTCAAAGAAAATAGAAAATAGTGCAAATAGATCCTTTGGAAGGCAGGAGTAACAATTAACATTTACACTGTAGTTAGGCTGTTTATGTCTAAAGTATTAAGTACAATTCTTCAGTGTCTTAGGCCAGCATTTGATTGATCTTGCTACTGCAAAATTCTGGTTTCTAAACTACCAAACCCCTTTTGTTGTTGCTGTTATTGTTGTTGTTGTTGTTTTGGTTTTGGGGGTTTTTTGTTAACTTCCATTTATTTTTATTTGGGAAAGAAACATATTTTGCAGCACTCTGGGCATTATATCAATTTCTTTTATAGTGATCCTAGAGCAAGCTCTATTCTAATGACATCTGAATTAAAAACAACAGAGCAAAAGATTTTTCACTCGTAACCTCCCAGCAGATGAATAGATCAATAATCCAGAATTACTTGTCTCTTTCATAATTCCCTATATAAAATAACTACTTTATGCTTGATGTAAGAGTAAGATGACAAATCCTGGCTGTTGTGGAAAGCAGCTGTTTGCTAAATCCATCTTCAACTCACTGCAAATGAAAATGTCATCTGTAAAGGTCTCTCATTTTTTTAGGATAATTCATCACAGTGATTAGGCACCTCCTGAAGCAAGACGTTATCGACTCCTGGTTTGGAAGAGTTAATTCACTGTGCTGCAAACTGATGTGAAATTAAAGAGTTGCTGGGAAAGAAAGTTTGGCTTTGATATGAAAAATGAGCAGAATCAAACCGAGACATCAAAAGGAGCTTTTTATAGAAAAGACTCTGTAAAGCTGAATCAGAATCACAGAATCAATTAGGTTGGAAAAGACCTTTGAGATCATCGAGTCCAGCCTGTGACCGATCAGCAGCGTGTCACCCAGAGCAGGGCACGGAGTGCCACGTCCAGCCTTTCCATAAACACCTGCAGGAATGGTGACTCCACCGCCTCCCTGGGCAGCCCATTCCAATGTCTAGTCACCCTCTCTGTGAAAAAGTTCCTCCTAATGTCCAACCTAGACCTTTCCTGGCACAACTTTAGGCTGTGTCCTCTCATCCTGTTGCCGCGAGAAGAGACCAAGCCCCACCTGGCTACACCCTCCAGTCAGGGAGTCGTAGAGAGGGATAAAGTCCCTGCTGAGCCTCCTTTTCTTGTGCTCCAGGCCCTTTTCCAGCTCTAGTCCCATTCTCTGCACATGCTCCAGCGCCTCAATGTCCTTCCTGCATTGAGGGGCCCAGAACTGGACCCAGGATTGGAGGTGTGGCCTCACCAATGCTCTGTGCAGAGGGCAATCACTGCCCTGCTCCTGCTGGCCACACTGCTGGTGGCACAGGCCAGGTGCCCTTGGCCTCCTTGGCCACCTGGGCACAGCAGGCAGAAATTCTGTCTGTGTCCCTGGTCACTCCCAGCACTCTGGCCAGCAGGAGCACTCACTGATGTCCTGCTTGGGCACTTCTTGCACCTGCTCTGAGCTACCACCTCTGCAGCATCAAAAACCACCACCACATGTTACTACTGAGCTCTGTCATTTGCCTTCCCTCTAGTAAATCCTCAACACACATCTTTATACACAGGCAGGGCTGTATTCCACAGGCCTGGGGGAACAAACAGAATGTGCCTCTGATTGGGAACGATGACTGATTAAAAGTGCTGCCACTTCCTCCCGGAGGTAAAGGGGTAAGCTCGGCCTCCAGACATTTTTTTCCTGGCACATTCGGATTTCCAGAGACTGAAAATCTTGTAGTCAATCTCCCCACATGTACAGCCTTTAAAGTGAACTGAAATAGATGGCAGAACTGAAAAAAGAGACTGACACAATAAATCAAAATGATTTATGAGCATTTAGGTATATGGGGAAATTTACTCATTCCCATTTATTTAAAAATAAATACATTACTTATTTATAGTCTTCATTCTCATGCAGCAGAGAGTGCTTTGGGGTTGTCTTGACAAATTGAAGTCATTGGATTTTACCAGTTACAGGTCAAATTCCTCTATCCCTTGCATGCCTGTATATGCAGTTTCAGAAGGATGAAGTAAGATTTTAGATATTGAAGCCTGATTTTATTAGTCATCCTAATACATCCAACCAATACAAAATTAATCTCAGATTTTTCCATGTCTCTTCCTATCTAGTTTAAATGTTCAAAGGAATGCTTTATGCTGCCATGTAGACATCAGTAACTAAATGTTTGCTAATAATTAGCCTGAAATCTTATATTTTAAAATTTCATATATCCTTTCATTTTATTTAATGATTTGCCTCTAGATCCCTTCCTGATGCAGTAAGGCTTGCTTAGCTTATATATTTCAATTTTACATCAATCTGGAATGTTTAAAGCAGCAGAAGCATGTGGCAAACAGAAGCATGTGGCAAGCTTTGGGAATGGGATAACCAGAAAGTACAATAAACATTATCAATATTCCCTTATTTTGCTGACAGTTTTAGTCCCTGAAACTGTATCCACATAATGTCAAACCTTGGGACCCAAACATTAGGGAGTTTACTAACTCCATGCCACTCCTCCAGAGATTGCTAATTAGGATAATCAGTAACAATTTCATGTTTGGGTGGTTTCTTAAACATCTTTCTGATTAAATCATGACTTTTAACCTCCCTACCAGTTTTCTGATCTTTTGTAAACCCCCTAGTTATTTTTCTGCTAACAAGATGAAACTGAAATTGGTATTTCAAATGTGATCACAGAAGTGAAAACAAGGCAATACAGGCTGCTCTCATGGGTCATCTCTGCTGCTCATTGTTTGGGGTTTTTTTTTGTTTTGGTGTTTGGGTGGGTTTTTTGTATACACTTGTTTGCTGCTGCTTCCAGGTTTCATCCAGCGTTTCTGTCATCCAGGCTTGTCCCTCCCCTGGAGCAGCTCTGTCCTCGACATCACCTTGGCAGGACCAGTCACACCTGGCCAGGAGTGCTGCAATTCCTTGTTTGCAGTCTGCATTTGCATTATTGGATTCCTCTGGCGTTTGCATGTCAGAATTCATGTTAACTCTGGTAATTCATGATAATAATCAGCTTCCTTCCTTATTTCCTAAACGACTTATCACTTTCCTCCTTTTGAAATACTTACAGAAGTAGCTGGAAAAAGGGTGCATGGCTGGGAATACAAATTCTATGCAAAACTATTTATCAATTAAATAAGTCTGAACTACAAAAATCCACAGAAAGTCTGCAGGCAGAGAGTCAAGCTTAATAAAGCAGCAAAAGACCATTTCAACTGCCAAAACTCCTCCACAAACCTTGGATGGAAATATAATTTGGAATTACAGACATGTACTATAAAGAGAAAATGCCACAGAGTGTGTTAATATAATAGGAAGGAAACAATAAAGAATATATTAAAATTCTTGAGATAAAGAAATTTCAGTCAGAACTCCAATTCTGGCCTTCACCCTACAAAGTCTGTTTTGTATTACTTAGGGGAGAATGGAGGATGAATTTACTCTGTTTTAATTAAATAATCTACAGGCATTTAGAACCATTATTAATTTTTTGTTTGGCTGAAAGTAACAGTGAGATTTTGACACATATGAAAACAAATTAAGGATATAAGGTCCATATATTTGCATCATTACTTTGATTTACAAAATGCTGGATAAAACCAGCATTTTCACCCCCTGGTCATAATAGTAGGAAGCTACTTACCTTTGCACAGTTCATTGGGTTTTTTTGTTATTGTTAGGTATTTGATTGTGCAAATTTGGATGTGGCACCAAAAAATAACAAGACACATGAACAGAAAGGCCAGAACCATTTTACTAGACATAGCAGCAAAAGAACAGCAAACAATTTCATAGTGGATCCTATAAATATTTATTTGCAGGCTTGACAACAATTAATAAATGGATAAAATGTTAAAAGAATCTGCATGGTTGACTGAGTAACAATAAAAATGCTTGGGGATTTGGGGCCTGTTGATGATCCCCAGCCTTGCCTGAAACCTTCTGCACTGCCAATGTTCCCAACAGCCAGTCAGGTGACAGCTACTTCAAGTTCATCCTAGTCTTCCTCCTAATCCTGCTCAAGCTTTTGTGCTTTAACCACGATTTGCTTTAGCCTTTTCCAGCTACATTTCTATTAAGAAGATGTAATTATATGCCTATACATCTTCTCCACAAGGCTTGGCCTGTTTTGGTTTTCAAGGAATAAAATACCTTAGCAGTGGTGCCTTTTGTGTCCTCATTGTATTCAATGCAAGTCCCACTGATGCTGATTCACACCTTGAGCCTGCACTCTGTGAACAGCAGCTGACACTGTTTGCCCGACTAACTATCACAACTATTGTTTCTCTCCTATGATACTTTTCAAGTGGATCAGCAAACTGCTCTTGCTTTCTGCACAGCCCATTATAGAACCATGGTTTGGGTTGGAAGGGACCTTAAAGACCATCCAGTTCCAAACAACTGCCATGAGCAGGGACACCTTCCACTATCCCAGGCTGCTCAGAGCTCTGTCCAACCTGGCCTTGAACATTCCCAGGGATGGGGCAGCCACAGCTTCCCTGAGCCAGTGCCTCACTAGCCTCACAGTAAAGAATTTCTTCCTAAATCTACTCTTTTTTCAGTTTGAAAGGGTTCCCCCCTGTGCTGTCACTCCAGGCCCTTGTAAAAGCCCCTCTCCAGCTCTCTCACAGGCTCTCTTCAGGCACTGGAAGGGCTCTGAGGTCTCCCTGGAGCCTTTTCCAGGCTGAACAGCCCCTGCTCTCTCAGCCCCTTTCACAGCAGAGGTGCTCCAGCCCTCTGACCAGCTTCATGACCCCCCTCTGGACTCGTCCCAACAGGTCCATGTCTTTCTTGTGCTGGAGACCCAGACCTGGATCACTAAACCTGCATGAAGGATGCAACCAGAAACATGGCCATGGGTGGAAGCAACACCAGGACTTGCCCTTTTGGCAAGGGCCAGGTTTTAGATCACCCTGAGCAGGCTTTCCCTGCTGCTCTGACAGCAGATTCATGATTTGACATTAAGTGAAAGTGCTTTCAGAACAATTAGAATTTGTCTCTGACCAAAACAAAGGGGAAAAAAATTTCCAAACAACTTAAAGGACAAATGTACAAAACACCATGTCAGTTTTGACATATCACTCTGATGCACAGGTAGGTCACTAATAAAATATTTAACCTCTCAGAACTCCTATTTGAAAAAACACCACTACCACCTGAATTTGGAAAGTTCTACCTGCTGAACTGTGATACAGCAGTGCAAACATGATTTATCATCTTATTAGCAATGTAGAGGAACAGAGTATTTTCCTGTAACTGCTGTTTACACATGACATTACATGGCATGTCATAAATGCGCAGTCCCCAAATATTTCTGTTTACAAGCTGCCACATGGAGAAGCCAACTGGCATCTTGTTTAAATACTGATTTCTGACACGTGCTTTGTATACAGAAAAACCTGATTTATGAAATGTGAGATGGAAACTTGACAGGTTTTTTCAATACACACAAAAATAATTGACAGCACATAAATCACAGCAACATCCAGAATGCACTGCTAAAAGCTTAATCTGTTTCTTTTTAAAATCGGCTATGATTTTGCAAAAATGTTGTATTTTTTTAGCTGAATTGTGCTCAAATTTCTTCTTATTATAATTTATTCAAAAGGATCTAATAGGCTGGATGCTTTATTGACAAAAGAGGACTGATAATCCAAGTCTGAGGAAGTAAGACTGAGCAAAATATGACAGTGAGGAGACGGAGGGGAAGGCTAAATGCTACAGCCCTTCAATCCCTAACTCAGACACAAAATCTTGGATGAAGTATTTTAATACATATTAAGTATGGGCTAATACAATGGCTGAAGTTTGTGTAGCGTTTCCTGGACTGACCTGTGCTAATTTACATTAGAAATGGTAGAGATTTTTTTAAAAAAAGACAAAACTACTGTTATTCTGTATGGGATAACTGTAAACCCTTTAAATAGGGTATTTTCTCAAGTTAAAAGTTTTGATAGAAAAGGATCAAAACCTTTTTCTTCCTCCTCGGTTTTGGTTTTCTTTCCTTTCCTCCTTTTACTGTCGGCCTTCTCTTTCCCCCCTCTTCTGTTTTGCTTCAGAAAAAAGAACACAGAAAAATACATAAGAAAATAAATAAATATGACTATGGCAAAAGTTTGTAATTTTTTAGTGTCACTGAAGATAAATGAAAATTATAAAACAAGGAAGTTCCACAATAATTTGTTATCTTTCTACTAAAAACGACAATGGAATAAAAGGTTGATATAGATCAGCTAAGGTGTAACAATCTAAAATGGTGTCTTAGACATTTTACTTTGTAATCTCTAACAGTGACTCAGAACACATGAAGCTCAGAATTAATTTCATTCCCTGGATCTCATGGTTTAGTCTGTCTCAAAGGGAGAACATCTCCTGGATCAGGGAAAGCACAGGAACAAAGCCTCTGGAAGAAGCAGCTCTCAGGGCACCACAAGTGGCACTGACCATCAAGGAAAGTTCCAAGGATACTTGGTGGGATAATTAGACAGGGCAGAGTTGAGAAGACTTTGAAAGCTGAGATTGCCCACGCTGCAAACACCTTTCTTTAAGGGCTGAATACTCTTTAAAGTTGCCAATTTTCCTCCATGACCTGGTCGTGCTTATTCCTGAAAAATCCTGACTTTTACTGTCATCACTGCCAACAACAGCAGCAAGCAGTGTAATAATTTATTATTTGTTAATTACGCTATAAAATGCATGAAAAATCCCTTGTTTTCTTTCCAAGAAGCCACAATCATAACTTAAATTTTATGTGTAAGTCAACATGAGACACCAATTATGGCAGATGAAAGGCACACACACTCTGTAGCCTCAGACTGACACCATCCAACAGCACCACACAAAACCTGGAATTCAGTCCTCTGGGCCTCTGGGAGTGATCACCACCATCATTGCACATAATGCTCTGACATTTCCCTACAGCAGCAAGACAACTTCTGAAAAGACAAAGGCAACAGAGAAATGTCAGTGAAGCAGAACTGGAGGATGTAAAACCAAGCCCTGTGGAACTCTCCAGAGCCATGATTGCATTGTGCCAGCCAACACCTCTGCCCAGAGACAGAGCCTTGTTCTGGGCACAGCACCACAGTGCTGAGAACTTCTCCAGCTTTTAAAAATCACTCCAAGTAAAGCATTTGGTGTATGAACCTTTGTGCCTCACATGCCTGTCCTGTAAGGAGTTATGACCCCGAGCACTCCTCCTCTGGCCCTCCTCTGTCCCATGCATTAGATCCTTCTGCATGAGGATCCTAAAGCCTCCTGGAGCTCTGTGACCACTCTGCTCTCTGCAGATATAGCCTCTATATTGATATTTGCTGGCAAGGATCTCTTTTTTGAGAGAAAAACACATTTTCCTGTGTTTTTGTCACAAGTGAATATTCTGCATTCTGAAGTCAACTACCTCATTGCAGAAATGTTATGTACCTTTGCTAGCATCCAGTAGTGTATTTCACTGCAGCAAATGCATTGTTTTCCCAATAAATTACACTGGAAATTAACAGTTCTTTCATTGAATGATGTAACTGTTACTGACAGATTATCTGACAGTCTAGATGTCAAGATATTTTATTCAGTGTGTGCTTACAGATGCTAAAAGTGACTGTAGGAGTTTGAGCTTGGATGACGTTCACTTAATTCCAGAAAATAAACTGATTTTTCCCTATTATATTCAGTTATTTTGTTATTGAAGGATAAATTGACATACAGCAAGGGCAAAAACCTGCATGAGAAACACTGACACTCTTTTTCTAAACCAAAACACTTCCCATTAAAAAGCCAGATTACCTATGGGCAGGACTTAACATTGTACTGTAGACAGGTCAAGTAGCAAGGAAGTGTCTGTGGTGAAGGATGACAAAATTTCTCTCCTTGCTTAGACAAACAGCAGGATGTGCTTTAAATTGATTTTACAGGGACAAGGAGAAGGCCTGGAAAAACATACCTGTGGGGCACACACATTTCCTCCTGAAAGAGAGATACATTTGAGTTAGAAATCCAAAGGCTGAGTAGAGGAGAACTGTGCAGTGATTTCCATTCCAAGGCTGTGGAGGATGGCCAAGAAAGGACAAAAACAACAAGAGCCAACTCTCTACAAGAGCCATGTAAATACATTAATCTGAAAAGTTGTTTTAAAAATATTGCTACGTAAAAAAAAAAAAAAAAAAAAAAGGAACCTTTAGGCATCAGTCTGGGATACAGGCTGGCTAATTACCTCTATTCCCCCCAAAATGGAACCTTTAGGCATCAGTCTGGGATACAGGCTGGCTAATTACCTCTATTCCCCCCAAAATGGAACCTTTAGGCATCAGTCTGGGATACAGGCTGGCTAATTACCTCTATTCCCCCCCCCACCATTTCTCATATGTGCAGGAACGAAAGTCTCCCCAGTAACCTGCTGGAAGCTTATTCCATCTAGACTTCTTTCAAATGTAAAGAGTTGCTGTTGGTTTGTTCAAGGATTGTGCCCTGGACTATCAGATACAAAATCCTATGAAAGCAAAAGCTGGTGTTGACAGAAGAGGAGCTTCTCACATGGTGTCTGCTTGTTTCTCCCTGCATTAACTGGTACAGGCAATTCCCATCTTTCCTCGGGAATTTGAGGCTGTGCCAGGCCAGCAGCACCCAAACTCTTTGCTGCTTTGGCAGAACTCCTGGCTCAACTCGTGCCACAGAGATTCCCAGGTGCATCCAGAAGCTTCTCTGCACGTGTGGCACAGATGGGATGGGATCAGAGTACAGAGCCCAGGCGTGCAGCTGATGAGGACACTCAGGAACGGCAGCAGTCAGAGCTGTGCTGTGCAGGTTGGTTGGTGTTCCCTGCCTGGATCACAGCCCACCGGGGAGGGGCCAAACGAGCTGCTCTGGTGGGTCCCGTTCTCCTCCTGAGGAGAGGGAAATAGACTTTCCTGAAAAGGAGTCATGAAGAAATACGACAGGAAGCCCTTAATGATCTGCTTCAGAGATAAGACAAAACATTGCTGGATATCTCTTTATGACTAAATATCTTTTGTAATTGTTGGCCCCTGTCCTAATTGGCTTTGATACATCAGAGGCCTGCTTTGTGAGCTGTTTGGTTAAAACATGTTGTTCTGTGCTGCTTCCTTTCAGATGGAATATGGATAACATTATTAAGCTTACCTTTTTGTTCATTCCCTATAGCATTTCTGTGCTAGTAGAACATCACACACATGCTTTTAATTTCATTCAATCACTGAATAAACTGCCCAACATTTAGATCATTCTACTTTACTGCTCATGCATCCACTGATTGCCTGAAAGATTTATCTGGTTCATTAAAGCATGGGTGTATTTAAATTTACATTTCCCTTTTTTTAACACTCTTATTGAAGTTTCCAGTATTTTACCAACTAATTTTGTAAATAAATAAATAAATGATAATTAATTAACTAATTCCATTCTAATATTTTCAGATTCTCCATCTTCACTAGGACTCCACAATACAAATCCTATTTTCATCTTGAATGTCTTGGCTCTTTGCAATTAATATCAAGATCCAAACTGCTGTCTCTTGTACCTTTCACAGCAAAAAGTTATTTATAGCATCTGCCCTTTTAGATAAAGCAAAATTCTGCTGAAACTGGAGGATGACGTTACACCAAATTCTGAGGATAGAAGTGAGAAGCAGTTGTACTTCTTGGAGGAATTAGAACCTGTGACAGGAATCATAGCTCACACGGCAAGCCAGATGATGGCTGTAAATGACCTGAGTGCTGGAGCCACTGACCCAGCCCAAGGGAAGAGCTGTGCATTCTTTAGAGGAGGTGTTGTTTTCTTTGAACACAAAAAGAGGTTACAAAGGGGAAAACAGCCAGAAAAGTGATGGACTAATTTTCTAGAAGACACCTGGAATTCTGAACTGCTATTCTTCTGGTTTCCTTCGTATTTCAAACCAATTCAGATCTTTCTGCACAGGAATATGCCTTTGTGGACTCCTGGTGAAGAAATATGTTTATTATTGTGAAGAAACAACTTCCAAAAATTTTTAATTTACTAAAGAAACCTATCTGCAAGACCATATAACTGTTTACATCAAAAGGTGTAACATTTTAGAAAAATAACCAGACATTTCCATAAAGCAGAACTTCATTTATCTCTGAAATAAAAAGTTACATTTCCACAACAAATAAGCCTGCACACTTCCCTTTCCTCAGTATATCCTTGGTTTCATTAAATTTTACTGAGCTAAATCTTATGTATTTCTCAACAATATAAATTTGGCCAATCTGCAAAATCTCAAGTACTGTCCCTGATGTAATTTTACTAGTTACTCTGAAGTCATTAGCTGGTATTATTCTTCCATTTTAAATACCCACAGGCATGATTCTAATTTTGAGTACAACAGTTAAGCTTCTAAAACAAACAATTACATGTTCATAGGGAAAAACTTTCTGAATGTTAATGTAGAGGAAGAATCACAGTGCACATATTAAGGCTACAAAAAAAGGAGATAGTAGTTAAAAGTTTATTTTTTAATCTTTAAGCCTCATGGTCTTTATTGTTTATTTATCATTACTTTAAACATGTTTCTGAATGGACATCTGTAATTTCTAAATTTCTCAATAAGCATAACGGAAATACTTCAAAGCTGGTCTTAAGAGGGAGTGGTTAGTTCAGGAAGATAATTTTTATAGTTCTAAACCTAAGATATAATATAAAAGACACAAATTCTTTCCTAAAAGTTTCTGTAAACAGTGATATGAAAAATATGTGTAAGAGCAGTAATCAGATAAAAAAAAATTGGTAAGAGTTTTCTTCAGTATGAAAGAAGAGTGTGAACTATTTTCCTATATAATCTACCAGTTTAATCCGTTGTAGATTATGTTTCTTTTTTAGCCTTGCCAGCTGTATAGAACTTGCTCTTTTTTGTCCATGCTCCATTGGGAAAGAAATGTGTACACAGGTAATGCAGCAAGTGTTATCTGGAAAAATGAGTTATTCCTCCTTCTCTGTGGATCAAGGGTTGGATTCCCAGCAACAGCTGCTGCATCAGAACAGCAGAAAAAGAGAGATTGTGATAAAGACCAATAGCAATTTGTCCAATTCTTCCAACCTAAAATCTAACTGGCAACCTCATAAACAATTACTCAGAGGTAGTAAGGAGTAGTAGGTCATTTCTATGGCTCATAAGCTTTTAGAGGTACCAGGTTTTTGTAATTTTTAACTTGGTTTTTATTACTGTGATAGCAATCTGCAGTCAACCTCACAAGATGCAATCACTTTACTGTGCTGGGCAGACGTCCACAGCTCCTCAGGCACTGCTGGGAACAGGCTGAACGTCCTTACAAAACAATCTCAGATTCTTCACAGCAGCTGTCAGCAGTGATGCAAGATTTATTAACAAGACAAGATTTAATTGAATTCAGTATGCTACTCAATAATGCAACCACTGTATCATTTGTTCTGGCATTTAATTTCACATTAAATTGATGTTATTCTTAAATATTTTTCAGCATGCCACACAATATTGCACGGAAATAATGACCATAGATGTCTGGAAGTGGCTTTCACCTGCCCTCTGGAAGTTTCAGGGGTTTTGCTTGTTTTGAGGATTTTTGTTTGGTTGGTTTGGGTTTTTTTCTGTTAGAGTTTGGGTTTTTTTGGAATGGGTGAAGGCTGGTTTATTTTTTTTTAATCGAGGCTATTTCAATGACTTTGCCTCAGTTTCCAATATAGGTCTGCAAACAGTTAAATCAGAATTGCTGAGGGATGGCACAGGGTTGGTAACAGTGGCAGGGAGGGGACTGTCAGAAGCAGGGGGTGCTTTTCCCAAGCAGATGTTTCAGGACCCCTTCTGAGGCACCATCATTTCAGTGACCCAGCTGTGTCATTTTTGACAAAGTGCTGACACAGTCATTTGTTTGGCTAAGACTGGGGGGAAAAACAAACTAACCCCAAACCACATGATCATTTCTGCTTTTTGTCAGACACTTTTGTCATTTTAACACAACATTCATGTTCTACACATTTAGTGGAAAACATGATAGGGACAGAAAGAAGAGCTGGAATAAGTGGCTGGTCAGAAAAGGCCTCTGTTCAACCACTGGTCAAACCCACCTCACACTTGGCTCTCTCCTCTCCTCTCCGTTCACAGGATCACAGGATGGGCCAGGCTGGATGGACCACCATGGGTCACTGGGTCCTACTCCCCTGCTCAAGCAGGGCCGTCCCAGAGTGTAAAGCTGTTTATTGCAGAAGCACATTGGTCTTAAAGCAAGAGTCTGAAATGTTGAAGTTCATGTGCTAAGTGTTAAGCTATTTGGCACAGAGTCCCAAATAGAAGTAGCAGTAGTTTTTGGTATAAAGTCTTGATAGAAGCAACTCCTTGGTGTGAAGTCCCAAGCAGAGGCAAAAGCTGCAGCAGATCTCTTTTTTTTCCTGGGTGGTGATGATGGTGGTGAAAGAGAGTCTTTACCTTAATACATGGCTTTTTAGTTGCAAATTACTCAAGCTAAAAACATGAATCTAAAACATTTATTTTAAACTGATTAGAATTTTAGTTCTATAATACAAAAGTAATGTTCATTCTTACATATAAGTTGTGTATATAGCTTTATTTATTCATACTAATGGCTCTATTTGTTTTATTTGAAAAACATAATAAAAATATAGTAAAAACATTGCTTATGTTTGGGGCTAAGTTTCTGAACTTTTACTGAGGTTTACACTTTACTGCCTAGGACTTTTTATTTTTTTAAGGCACTTTAAGAATATGCTTTTATAAAACTTACTTCTACTTCAAATCTATGTGATTTAGTATTTTTACTCGCTTAAAATATTTTTAAAATACTTTAATATTTTTACTCACTTCTACTTTATGGTGTGGGGCTTAATATATTTTAATTTTTCAAAAGGTTTTAATTTAATCCTTATATTTTGATCTCTGAGGGACTCAGAGAAGCTTCTGTTTTACACACTCCAACACCAGAGCACATGGCACAGGATTGTGTCCAGAACATTCTGGAGTATCTTCAGTGAGAGAGACTCCACAGCCTCCCTGGACAATCTGTTCAGTGCTTGGTCACTGCACAGGAAGTTCTTTCTGATGTTCAGGTGGAATTTCTGTGCATCAGTTTGTGCCTGTTATTCCTGCTCCACTGCTGGGCACCACCAGCTGCTGTTGGGACCTCCTTTTCTTATACAGCACCAAACACCCACCCATGGCAGGGTTTGGAACCAAACCACTCCACCTGGGAGACAGAAACTGTGATCCTCCTACTTGTATTTGCCATGTGTGTTTTGCAGACTGCCGACAAGAAGCACCTGCATTGCAAAATTAGTAACCCCAAACAGATATGAAAAAATTCAGCTGATTCATAAAAGAGCCTTAACAGTAGGTGTTTTGTTCTTCACTAATCATATATATTGTATTTGGTTGTTTTTCAGAGACAGAAGCATAAATAGTACAGGATGTTTCATTTAGCATGGGTTGATGTAACAGAACCCAGGAATAACACTGAATTTGCAAGAAAACCTGTGTCTTGCTTGATTTCCTGAACACAAGAACTCATAAGCATTTAAATTTTGAAAGCTTATCTAGATTGATCCATTAAAAGTGGGATTTGATCTTCACTGAGCAGAAAGTCTCCTCAGAAGGTATTCCAGAACCTGCAGGCTCTGGTCCTTGGGATGGTAGGACTATTATTCATTAGAAGTATGCCTGCACTGAAGGAATATGTAATAAAAACAAAACAAATCACTTACTAAAACAACACCAAACCAATTACATGATCAACAGCAGAAGTATTTAAAAAATCACACGTTTGTCCTCTTTTTTTGTATAGGAAACAATTATAACTCAAACAGGATCAATATAAATTTCTTTAGACTGTATCCTGGTCCTTTTTATATCTATTCACCCCTGTGAAGAAATGTATCCATGCACTTTCCAACTTTTATGTCTTTTAAATAATGCCAGTTGCATCATTACTTTCATGGTCTCTAGACCAGCCTCCAGTAGCTTGGATGCCTACATGAAAGCATCTGAGTTCATCGGGGGATGTGGATATTTCTGATTGAGAGGAAAGAATTTAGGAGGAACTTTCTTCTCACTGATACTAACAAGCCATTGGACAAGTATCTTGTTATGTGAAGATCTGAATTCACAATTTCCAGTGAAATTTTGTATATCCAAGAGTGGCAGAAAAAGAGCCAAGTTAAGGAGATCAAGCCTTTAGAAAAACACTGCAGATTCTCAGTGAAGCTTCCCTTTGCTGCCCCAATTCCCAAGAAACTTTTGCCACATTAAGACCAATGGCAATTTCTTTCCTCTCACTCAGAGGAAGTGAAACCCCTCTGAGGGTTACCCCTGATGAGAAGGGATTGGGATTACATATCCATGGAGAAAAACAGTTTTAACTTTCCTCGTAAAAGTAAACCACCACAGGACTCATTTACAGACAGAAAAAAACAAACCAGAACACCATTAAAAGAAGAACTCACAAACTGACTTCAGTAGCACTGAGTATATTTATACAAATACACAACTGCAAACTTCCAAACAGAAACCAAACTGTATCTTGAGAAACTGTAAGATGGGAAATTCTCCCAACCATTCCTAGGGACTTCCTGTTTAACAGGTTCCAAACTGAAGTGCAGCTGAAGTGGGAAGCAAGGAAAAATATCTACTTTAAGGCAGGATTAGCTTTGGATTTTATGAATGTCAAGCTGATGGTAGAAACTACTTGTCTTTCTCACATCATCCTGTGATTGCAGCTCTGTGAGGGGCCTGATCCAACTCTTGTTGACATGCAGAAGACACAGTGGAGCACAAACCTCTAGAGAAACTCTAAATATAATCTGCCTCTTGATAATAGCAAACTTAAGAAAACAAGAAACAGCAAACAAAAAAAGCACATTTCAGTTTGGTGTTTTGCTTATCTTCCAGTTACGTACGAGGAACACATGTACATGCTTTGAGTACAACCCTGTCTGTTTTGTACTCTTTGTGTCCTATACATCCAGTTAATGGAATGCCACTTCATTTTGGGAGCATTCAAAAATATAAGAGTTGTCCTACAGAAACTAAGTCCTCAAAATTAAGCATGATATTTTATTTCATTTGAAATGCCCATTGCTGTAAGGGAATCCTGAACTGCTTAGACAAGATGGAGAAGTGTCACTGTTTGTGTTCAGTAAGTGCAGGATGGAGCTTTTTAAGCCAAGGCTTTGACTCTGCCACACCCAATGTCCCAAAGCTGCTTCTGCTGTTAGCACCTTTAGAACTCTCATCTGTGCACCATTACAAGATTTAGTATCTACCGTTACCTGTGCAAAATATCTGATTTTAAAAGTGGCTGATGTTGTAAGAAATGGACGGGGAAAAGAGACTACAACCAAAATGTCCTTTTAGACATCCACATAAATGTTAATAAAAAGCAACATACACAACAGTTGAGGCTTTTAAAATAAGTAATCCCCAAATACATCCTCAAAAAGATTTGTGTATGAAACACTAAATAAAATTCAGTAAGAGCATGCGACATCCTCTGTTGTTGGAGAAAAACAAAAATAGCAGATAATAAAGTATTCTGGATAATATTGGATTCTGTCCCAGCATTAACAAAAGTTAACAAGATATCCATTCACCTGGTTTGCTGAGCATCAGGATTGGCTCTTTTCAAATGTTTACACAAAACCCTGCATAATTGTGCTCAGAGCTGGTTTAGAAATGTGATTTGTTTTTCACTTCCAAGCCAGAAAACTAGTAGGCTGCAAAGGTATCAGCCCAGCAACTAATATTAAGTCAATACATACAAAACCACCATAGAAACGAAAAGATGGGATTTTTTCCCTTCTTTACAGCATTTGCCAAATTCTATTAAGTTACAACTGTCAATCTGAAGACAAGTTATTATATACACACTATTTTATTATCAGCTTCTCAAATTCCTGCATGGAAACACATGCAAGAAATGTCAGTCTCTCTGCACTGTTTTGGAAGAGCAGAGATCCTTGTTCAGGACCATCTCCTGTCAAACAGGTGATTTCTTTGGAAGGTGGCAAGTCATAAGCTGCCACATCTGGTTCCTAGGGGGAGGACAGTCACCTAAAACTATCACAATAAATGAAAGCATTTCCACATTTGGAATGCACACCAAGGACACAACCAAAAGTGCTGGAGGTGGGAGGTACAGGCACAATCAAAAAAAAAAAAAACAAAAACCAAATTTAAAAAACTACCAACAGTAGCACTGTAAAGGAACCAGCTCCTGGACCAGTATAATTTTTCACATTGTTTATTTCTCCAAGTGAGAAGAAAGTGTCAGTTAGTATAACATAGATCTATATACTGCAAAAACAGGATGCAGATCTTCTAACAGTCATTTCTTCTACTGGTGGAGCTTCAGCAAAGATGTCCCTTTGCTCATGCTGGCCTGCAGAGAACTGATCTCTCTTAAATCTACAGAACACCCAGAAATGCCCTGCCTTCTGAATTTCATGAAACAGTTCAGAATACAGTTAAGGCCATGACAAATTCATGGTTTTCCATGTTGGACTGAATTGCTGACATGTTGCTGCACGGGGATGGATATTACTGCTTACCTGGTGACTGTGTGGACTTCTTATGACCAGGAATTACCACTTAACTTCCAGATGAATTCCAGCATTAAGCATTTCCAAAACAATCCAGGTTTTAAACTCATGCTAACCATGGACAGAGAGGGCAATAGACAAAAATGATTACATGATTCAAGCAAGACAGAACAATAATTAAGGTCTATAACCAAAGCATTTAGACTTGATTTTTAAAACTTTCATTAAAAAAAACGGTATTTTTTTTTCTTTATAGTAAGCCATTTCCTAGACTACTTCACTTCCCTTACTACCTAAAGCTAGGAAAGTATTTCTGAGATTAAAGAGCAATTTTTTCTTTAACATACTGATAAACACCATCAGGATGACTTTTTTCCCCATTTCCAAGAATAATTCTCTTACCCATGTATTGGTTTTCCTTATTGCCAGCAAAGAGCATTTGCCTTTGGGGGGGGGGGTGGAACCCCAAAACCTTGGGATTTACATCAGCTTCCCCACTTTCTTGACCACTATATGCAGTCAAAACACAGATCATCACACAATACCCATCAGAACTTTAATGTGGGTAGTACAAGGAATATGTAAATTGCAGGTCATTTTACTACAAACTCTCAGACAACAGAAAAGCCACTGATAAAATACAAAAACGAAGCACCACAGGATTTTTTGTTCCAAATATCAAGAAAGCAGTTTAGTAATTTAACTTCTTTTACCTTGAAGTAAAAGAAAACAACAGTAAGGAAAACAAATGCAGAAAAAGAAAAGTGTTAATGAAACTGCTTTCTCCCTACTGACCTACTACCAGATTTTACTAGTTTATGCTGTTTTCCCTTATATGCCAAATAGCCACGTATTTCAGGGAGGTTGACTAAAATTTGGCAAGATGGCAACAATGTCAGTATTAGATATATGTTTTGTAGGACACAAAATGGCATCCTGTGGGCTCTGTTGGTCAGCCTGCTTTGTTTGTTACTGCCTTTCAATAAGTGCAGGCTTGTCACATGAACCCAAGATTGTCTCATCACATTTTGCTTGCTCTACTGCAGAAGGATTTGCCTCATAGTCAGACACCTCCAGAGCTACTGGGAGCATAATGTTGAGTCCACACCTCAAAATCCTGTCTTAAACAGCAGCACCAGTAACAGTACTGGTAACAGTAGAGCTATCAGAAGCTGTACAGTAACACACACGTGGCTCCTGAGCTTCTTCAGACTCTTGGGTAAGGAGATGAGCACTGGCCTCATTTGCTTAGCTGATCAAGGCTAGCCCAGAACTTCAAAAAGCAGGAATGAAAACCAAACCAGTTAGAAACAACATCCAGCTTCAACCACCAGTTTTCCCAGGGATGGATCTTGCTGCAGGTGACTACAAAGTATGCCTGAGATTTCAATAGTATCCAACAGGGACTGATCTACTGCTCCTTCCAATTTGCTACCTGACTCAGAAGTGTCAGCAAACAAACAAATAAATAAGAGCATCTAGAAATTCCATCCCAGCAATTCAGGCAGATTACAGGGGGTTAAGAGTGGCACTTACAGTACTAGAGAAGGAACTCAGCTGTAGTGACCTCAGATGCACACAAGTTTCAGCTGGACTAGGAACCTGCTTCTACAGTCCCCTGATTTGCTCTGTTGTTAAGCAGTCCCTCCACTGAGAGATGGTTTTGTCTACTCTTCTTTCTGCTGATTTATACTCAGGATATTGTGAAGTGGAAACTTTACACCTCAGAGTCGAGATCCACAGAAACAATCTACATTTAAATTCCCTATTTATGGCACATTTCCAACCAGTCAGGCTCTTGAGGAAACTCTGCTGAGAAAATCCACCACATAGACGCCATGGACAATACAGATGAACACAGATGTTTGATCATAGTGTTGTCACAATTAACAGACTATGGCCCATTCCCAGAACAAAAAAAACCTTGGGTTTTACCTGGATTGCAAACTTGCAAGTCCTTTAAACACAAATGCCTGTCTCTTATACCAATACTCTCAACAAACTGGCTGCTGACTCTTTTATGAAGAAATGCAACATCATCAAACCCAGATGCTTTTTTGTTAGTTCTTCCTGCATTTGCATCAAAAAGCAGAGCTACACTGCGTGAGTCTGCTTTTAAGAGCAGCATGGACACACTACTGACTCTTCATTTGCACTATTTAAGACTTTGTCTTGACCAGGTCTCCATTCCTTGCCAGTGTCTCTGTACCATCAGGACCAGAAAATGTGTGAGGACCCACCTGAAAAACATCACTGACACATTAGTTTAACATTTACAGAGGCAGAAATGTGCTTCAATTGAAGAGTGGCTATTAAAAAACCAGCAAGCAGCAGCATCCACTGCATAGGCTGGTCTTTGACCTTGTTCACCGAAGTCCCAAAGGCAGCTAATAGCTTTACTTTTGCTTTAGAGCACCTGGTAATCGTCAAACAGGAAATCCAAATGGGAAAAGCCAGCCCAGACACCAGAGAAGTGATGCAGTGCTGTTACAAAAGGCTGTTCTGATCCATTTCCAGCAAAACGGGGACGAGCCGTGCCCTCACACACCCACAGCAGGGCTCAGCTCCTCACCACAGTGGAGCCAAGATCGAATGATTTGCAAACTAACTTAAAAAAAGCCCTAAGGCCGGGTGGCTGTGTGTTACTGTAAAGAGAAGCGTGGTCCCTGGGATTCCTGGTTGAGCCGGGAAAGGGTGGAGGAGCCCAAGGACGGTGTGGAGGCACAGGAACAGGCGGCAGAGGGCTGGAACGAGCTGACCTTTCAGGTCCCTAAAAGGCAGTCTGCGATGCTCAGAGAATGCTTCGTCTACAAGTCGGGCTGGAACTGCGTTAAGCCGTATGAAACAGAGAAAGCAAACCCCCTTTGCTTTCCGCGCCTAGAGAAATCAGAGTTTTACTCACACGCGAGGCGTGCCCAGAAGCCCGAATTCCCAGGCGTTGCCATTTCCACCCTTCGCGCTTTTCGCAGCGCTCCGGCCGGGCCGGGCCGGGCGCTCCCCGCCCTCACGCCCTCCAGCCATCGCGAGACTTGCGTGCGTCTCGCGCGAGGCGCGCGGCGCCCCGCCACACGTGACAGCCGCGGGGGCGCGCGCCGGCAGGGGCCGCTCCACCTGTCACGGGCTCCCGGGGGGGAAGCGTGGGCGAAACCAACGAAGGGGGCCGCCCCCGCCCTTCCGTGCGAGCGTTACCCGCCGCCCAAGCATGTCCTTCGCAGCCCGTTAAGCCCCGTCCCTGCTGTGGGAAGGTTTTATATTCCGCTTGTGCTAAGAGCGCCACGCCCGAGACAGGGCGGAGTGGGGGGTGCGAGCGTGCCTGCTGCCCCCCGCCGGTGGGACATGGCGCCTTCCTCGGCGGCGTCCACTCCTCCAGCCCGGAGCCCCCGTTACGCAACTCCACCCGTGAGCGCAGCCCTCCCTCGTTCCTCCTCCTCTTCCCACCCCAGCGCCCGCCACTCCCGACATCTCCCCCCCTCCCCCGCCGTCCGCTTTTAAAGGCGCACCCCAACCTGCTGGTGCTCCCTAATCGAAAAGCTCGTCTGACTGACGGCCCGCTCGACCTATCAGAAATGGTAGCTCCCCGAAACCCCACCCCCTTACCACGCACCGGCCAATGGTGTGAGGCCGGCGAGGGAGGCGGGCGGCGAGGGCCAACCAAACCGGAGCGCAGTGGCGGCGGAGCGCAATGACTGACGTAAGTCAACAAAGGTCACGTGGGGCGCGGCGGCGCCGCCGATTGGCTGCGCGGACGCGGGCGGGCGGGGCGGGACGGGGGGGTCGCGGTGGCGGCGCGCGGGGTCCGCGGTGTGACACAATTACAACAACTTTGGGCAGCGGCTCCGGGGAAGTTTGTACGGGCGGCAAAACACACCCCGAGCCGCGGGGCGGGCGGGGAGGGTCCCCCCGGCTCCCCGACACTCCGGCTCCCCGCGCCGCCGGCGGCGAGCGGCGATGTAAACACCGCTCCGCCGCCATCCGCAGCCGCCGCCTCCTCCTCCTCCCCCGAGTCTCCAGCGCTGGGGCTCCCTCCCCCCTCTTCCCTCCCTCCCTCCTCCTCCTCCGAGCAGCGGGGCTTCCCCCCGCCTCCCTCCCTCCCTCCCCCCTCCCCTCCCCTCCCCTCCCTCCCTCCCCCTCCCTGCCGGCTGTTGTTGTTGTAATAAAAGTTGTGGTGTGTGTGTGTGTCGGGCACCCCGCCCCGCCCGGCGCTGGGGGGTGTTGGGGGCGCGCAGGGAGGGGGGGGTGCGATCCGCGAGTTAATTACGCTGCGTTTCCATGAAATCGTGCGGAGTGTCGCTCGCCGCCGCCGCCTCTGCTGCTCCTTTCGGTGATGAGGAAAAGAAAATGGCGGCGGGGAAAGCGAGCGGCCAGAGCGAGGAGGACTTCGCCAGCTTGACAGCCCAGGAGAGAGAAGCCCTATCCGGCCTCGACAGGTACCCGCTCCCCACTGCGCCCCGGCCGCCTCCGTGTCCCGGCTCGGCCCGCGCTCCCCCGGTGTCCCCCCGCTCCCCTGCCCGCGGCTCCCCGTGCGCCGCCGCTCCCGGGCCGCGCTCTGCCCTCGCCCGCCCGCCCGCCGCGCTGACTCTCGCTAACGCCGGTGCCTCTCTCTCCCCTCCCTCCCGCCCGCTCCCCTCCTCGCAGCCGGCTCTTCGGATTTCTGAGGCTTCATGAAGATGGCGCCAGAACGAAGGCCTTGCTGTTAAAGGTAAGCGCGAGGGTGGATGTGGAGCGGGGATGGGGGGGAGGGGGGGAAACGGGGGATGGGGAGCGAGGCGGCCCCGCCGCCCCTTCCTCGGGACCCCCGGGCCCGCACGGTGAGTGTGTGCAGAGGGTGTGCGGGGGGCACCGCCACCTCCGCGGGGTCTCCGCTCATTGCTGTCGCCTTTGCCCCTTTCCTTTTTTAACACCCCCCCCCCGCCATTCTCCCCGAGCGGGACGAGGGGAGCGTGGCCATGCGGGTGCCCGTCCAGCCCTGGGACGGGAAAGTGGCGGAACCCGGGGCCGGGAGCGGACGGGCCGGGGGAGGGGGCGCGGGGGCGGAGGGGGGGAGGCGGAGGACGAGGAGGAGGAGGCGGCGGCAGCGGGGGAGAGCGAGCGAGGGAGGGAGGGCGCGCTCGGCGCTGCTGACGTTGCCGCTCCCCGGACCCTCCCTCGTGATTTTCGCCCCCAGCCGCCGGCAGCGGAGCCGGGGCCGGAGCCCGCAGGGAGCGCGGGGTCCGGGCCGGGGCGGGCGCGGCGCTGAGCGGTTCCCGGAGCCCGTCAGAGTGACTTGTTTACTCTGCGGGCCCCGCTGCCTCCATCCAGCGTGCCCGCTCCTCACCGAGCCCCGCGTCCCGCCGCCGTCCCGGCTTGACAGGGAGCGGGGCGTCCCGCGGGCTGCTGCTGCTGCCCGGCCCGCTGTCCGGACAGAGGTGTTTGTCTCTGTGGAAAGTTGTTGGCCCTGTCATTTAGTTAAGTAATGGCTGCTCCTGTCGGCCCAAGATGGCCGGACAGGGAGGAGAAAGAGAAGGGGGGGGAGGTAAACACGAAACAAACACCGGGAGCGAATATGGGGAGCGTGGAGCCCCCGGTGAAGGCTGAGGGAAACTCTCCTGCGCATCCCAAGTTCTTTCTGGGCGCTTTCCTGCTGCTTTGCAGCGCCGGTGCCCTCCTTATCAACCTGTAGCACGTTCTGCTGCCCATCCGTGAGCTGCTGACAAAGGCTGTGCGGGCCGAGTGTCTGCCAGCTGTGCCTAAAACACCCAACGCCGGGGAAGCGTTCGGGTAACAGAATAAGTGGAAGTGTTTTTAAAATGCTGCACGGCTGAAGCAAAGGGGACAGTGCTACTCTAGTTCCTGCTTCCTGGCTTGTTCCTGTCAGTAGTCTGGCGTTTGACACTGCTCATCCCATTGTTGTGCCCGAGCTGTATCGTGGAGAGTTTGTTTTTTTTTCTGCTGCTGGTTTTGGTTGATCTGAGGATTTGACTCTAAAGTGTGTTGAATTGGACAGCCTAGGCCTGTGCTTGTGTTTGGGTGTTTATTTCTGGCAGGATTGGAAAAGCTCAATGTCAGGACGTGGGGGGAGGGGGGAGGGATGGAAGGAAAAGCAAGTACACTTTCCTTTGTGCTTATATTTAAAAAAAAAAATCTCGTGGTTTCCTTTCGATTTTCGGAGTTATTTATAAGAGCATTTCTTCCCATTAATCAAAAAGGTAGGGGAGTGACATGTCAAAGCAGTTAAATAATGTACGTTAACTGTTGGCAGACCAGAACTCGTGTCTGCTCTGTGAATGCTGCTGAGGCTATCGGAAATATTAGATTGAATCCCGTATGGGTTGGAGCTTAAGGATGCCAGATAGAAAATAAAAGCTTCACATCTAATTAGATCATCTGTCACATAAAATCCCTGGTTTAAGTTTTATTTTGCGTACTGTAAAATTAAGTGGCGCAAGGAGCAATCCAGCCTATTAGTTGAGTTTTGTGCCTTTCTTACATATAATGTTTTTTAAAAAATGTCGGTCAATTGTAATTTTGATATATACAATCTGAAGTTGTGGGGCATTTTGATAGTTTGGAAATACGTTTTCAGAAATATCTTTGTATGTTCTTCTACTGTATTAAGCTGCAAATCCATGCAGTGAATACTAAAAAATCCTCAAGCAAACCAAATAATTTGCTATTTTACCTCAGTTTTTGCATGGTGTTTTGTACATTTATGAATTGCACAGTAACTCACGAAGCATGCTCTTTGTAAAACTTGTCTCTGAGTAAGGTAGATTATTTAACGAAGTAGAAGGATTAAAACGTTGCTGTTCAGTGCAGAGATGTTCGAGAGGAATTTCTTGGTTTGAACCAGTTTCAGTTTTGTTTGTGCTTTTTACTTTGAAGAAACGTGCTTATGTTTCTGTTAGTGATAAGAAGTTGCTATTTTTAAGGTATTTTCTGCTTCGTTCCTGTTCTTGGTGTGTGAATCTTTATGCAATTTATGCTCCACTGAGGGCTTTAGAACAATTAATCTAGCAGACCACTTTAATTCAACGTAGCAGTTATTTTTACAGTAGAAACTGTGGCCGAATATATGTGCAGTTAATTAATAGGTTTTACAGTGATAGCAACGAAATGTTTCCTTTTGTGCATGGAGCAGCAACAGCTAACAAAGACCCTAGACTCCATAATTATGAAATCCTGACTGACTGATTTAAGAATGTACAAGGCAGCGCGTTACAGCGTGAGATTTATGTGCAAGTGTAGCAGGTAAGGAAAACCATTGAGTCATGTTTCCAGAGGAATCCTTCACAAAGGCAGACATGTCTCAGTGCTCCCCTCGATGTGAGAGGAGCACACCCGCTATTGAACCTTTCCCAGAGGCTGCCGGGCTGTGGCAGTGAGTGCTCTGTGGGCCTGGCGGTGCTCCCTGCTTACCTGTGCTCGAGGTGGCAGCAGCAGGGTCCCTGTCTGGGGAGGCTGACGGGAGGTTTTGGGCTGTAAGTATTTGAGGAACGGCTCCCGTCCCTGCCTGGGTACTTGTGCAGCATGAGGAGTCTGTTCTAGGATTAAATTTGGTGCCTGGGTGCAAGAAGACGCTCCTTATATTCGGTGGGGTTCACAAAAGTGTGTGTTGGCTTGGAGGGGATTGCAGGAGGCCTTTGCAGTGGTACTTTGGTTTAACGAAGCCACACCCCGACAGGATTTAATAATAAGAAAACTGAGTTCTCTGAGGGATGGAGGAAGCTTCTTGTCTAGAGCTTTAATTTAGTTGTGGGTTCTATTCGTGCTCCAGGTCTGCAGTCTCCTGTTTTTGCTGCTTTTGCTTCGTAGGATGGATGGGCTGTAGTATCATGAACTAAGCCAGGCCGTGCTGCTGGGTATAGCAAATCAAAAGGGTAGATAAGACATGAGATCTGTACAGTTTTATGAATTACTGAAGGTATAGACTACGGGTCAGGAATATTGTAATGTTGCCCCACGTATTGGATATGTGATAAGGCAAAAGAAACTTTCTTGTAATGGTGTACACACTGTATGTGTGACAAAGGAATGGAAATTTCTGTTGCCAAAAATTTTGCGTTTATTTTGCAGAGAAAGGAGGTTGAAAATCATAGTTTGCAGTTAGTGTGGTTTTGGGGAAGAGGGAAGGGAAATTAAGAGATCAGTTTTCAAACTGGTTGAAATTCTGGAAATCCAGCATAGTCAGTCTTGTGTTGGAGAAAGTGCTCGCTGTTATGCTTCCGTAGTTGACAAGAACATTAACGTGAAGGAGGAAAAAAAGCCCCAAACAAAAACCCTGCTGGTGTCTTGATGTCTCTTTCTCCCAGGAAGGCGTTCTGGCAGGAGGTGAAGCTTAAAGATTACTTGGGGGGGGGAGGGCGAGGATATCTATTGTATTGGAAGTGAATTACAAAGCATTTCCTTTTTTTTTTTTTTGTTTGATTTTTTGGGAATTTTTTGTTGTTTTTGGATGATGTTTCCAGTGCTTAGCCAAAGTTGACTTGATTGCAGTGACAAACCATTGTTTCATAAGCTGTAATTGGCATCTATACAGATGTAGGTTGATGTAGCTGGTCCAATGTATTGGGTATAAGATGCTTGTTAATTCCTATTCATTGAGTTTAATCAGTTTGTCATATCCTGTGGACAAAATCTGAAGCGTGTTTCCATTTAAAAGTATTGATGTTGAAGTCGATTTAGAGAGATGAAGTGATTCCACACAATATGCCATGTTTTAGTCTGTGTTGCCTCTCATGGTTTTGCAGCCCTTTTGTTTTCCAGCTGATTTTAAAAATGGTATTTCCTTTGTGTAAAGACCACATGTGTTGACAAAATTAACAGCATGCTTATCTGTGCTTTTGTGAAGCTTACAAAATAAGTGCAGAGTGACAATATTCTTTCATTTTTCTTAAAATTGTAGTGTTGCTTGTTTAAAAATAGTTTCAGACAGTGTGAATTAATATATGTTGACTTTATCCTTTCAGTGTTGACATAAATGTTAATTTCCTACTAATCCACAATAAAATATCCTCAGTTTTATTTATAACAAACTGCTTGAAAAAGAATTATGCAAGAAAAAATTTTAGCAGGTTAGTCTCAGGGTAGTAAAGCATTGTTTTTTTTTGTTAATAAATTTGGAAACATTTTGACTTGATTTATTTTCATCAAAACAGAGAAATATTGCTTGAAAAAGAATTAATAATGGTAGTACTGGGAATTGAGAAACTGGAAATTGGTACCAGGAGGCATTTGTAAGGCATTCCAGGAAGTGGGCAGCCTCTCTAATTTCTGTAAATTTATATCTGAGTTGTTCCTTTATGCTTGGGTTGTTTTTGTTGGTTTTTTTTAATATATTGTGCATTTCCTATTATTGGTTTATTATCTAGTGTGCTGTCTGTCCTGTGAAGTTAAAGTTGGATAAAATTTTGTAAAGTATGTTATGAGTGGAACTGGATTTCTAGCATTTTTTGAAGGAGTCACTTTTAAAAGTGTGTTTATTGGGTAATTTAAACTGTGCCATAGATTTCTTTAAGATCGGTATTTTTTTGTGTGCAGTCTGGTCTTTGTATTGACAGGGTGCAGCTTTCTAGGATCCAGTTAAGGTGTCATGGGTGACACATTTTATAGTTCATGGTTGTACCGTGTTTTACTTGGAAATCAGTGTCTATAGTGGTTGTGTATCCTGGTTGTACTTGGTTATAGGTTTGCAGTATTTGTACTTCATCTGGTATTAAAACCAAATTTTTTTAATGGACATTACAGAGTACTCTAAGTATGAAATACTTAGCTTGTGTTGATACTTTCACAACTAGTGTTCGAGACTTTTTTTTTTTTAAATAGTGGGATTTTATTGCTCTAAACATATATCCCTGAATGTTTTGGCTGTTCCTTAAGTGTAAAGTACAGTGTTGGTACTACTTTCTGAAGGCAAGAAAATTGATGAAGTCAAACATTACACTTGTCATTTTCATGTGTTAATGAAGAGAGAAGGATGGATCTCTCATGTCCATAAGCAAAATGCTTTTATAGAGGTATAATTAGGATTACAGGACACTTGGTGTGTTGGCATTTGCATTTCAGCAAGTTTTATCTTTACTGTCAGGAGACTGTCAATAGGGAATATAATACAAGATTTTTTTTTGTTGTTGTTGAATGCATGTTAGCTTTTAAGTACTGATCCACTGAGTCTGGAGGCTGAAGTGGTCCTTTGCTCTAAGTGGTTCGTGTGCATCAAGTTAAGTTAAGATAATTGATGCCCTACTGACTTTAGTAATCAAATAGCCAAGGTGAGCAGTGTTTAGGATGGAGGAGAGAGGGAAATACTGCTGTATTTTAGCAGCTGAGGAATAGAGGTTCTGATAAATTATTTAACTTTCAGAAGTGTGAAGAAAAACTGTGGTGAGGATGGGACACAACCCTTTTTGTCCTACTCCAGTAATTTAACCACTGATCCTTTTGTGCATCATGCTACTTGTGGCCTCTAGCTTTCCAGTTTCTCTCTAGGTGAGTCCAAGGTAGAGTATGTGAAGAAGGAATGGACAATCTAAAGCTTTGTCTGTGCATGGCATTGCTCAGGTGTGCTTTCAGCATGGCTCTGTGCCTCTTGCCAGTCTGCATGGCTGTTTGTTCACTGTAGTGGATTGAGTGGACTTGGTAATTATAGAGGTAAAACTATCTGCAAATGTTGATACCATATGAAGTAAGTGTTGAAAGCATCTTCTAAAAGGCATGCCATATGTTTGTTATACCATTTTAGAAAAGAGTAGATGTTTCATGCTTGGATAGCTTGGTGCGTGTAGAAACATTTGTTTTCATTACATTAGTGAGATGATATGAAATTAAAGAGAGTCATGGAAAATGTTTGTGGCTATAAAGTGACTTTTTCCTGATTAACAGTTGTCTCAAGACTTTCAGTGCCAGAATTATATGCCGTGGCCCACTGTTCTTTATCCCACTGACAATTAGGCAAACTTATGTTCTGCGGGGAAATTAAGTTCTGGTTTCCAGCCTTACAGACTCATCAGTTAAACCTAAGGTTTATTCTCAGTTACTGAACGAGAAATAGTTCTTCTAGGTCCTCACCTGGTAAAATTTTTGGCTAATGGAAGGGATTTTGCTGTAATTTCAACAGTCTCAAAAGGAAGGAAATGTGTAAATTTGTAGTTGGAGAATACTTAAATAGTTTTGTAAAAACTAGTTACTGCTTAGAGGGCTTGGATGAGCTTCTGCAGAAGTGAATTTAGGAGATGGGCTATGAATGTGAGCACAGAACTGAGCTGGGTGACAGGTTTAGTACTGGATCAGGTAATTCCAGGAGCTGAACCACTGTCCTGCTCATTCTGAATGTAGATACGTATATGGATACAACTTCAGTCATTTAGTCCCATACCTACCTTGTATTTTACATATAAAACTCATGTAAGTTACTTTTTTGTTTTAACTCCTTTTCTTGGTGAAGTCCTGCTGCTGTGGTGTGTAAAGCATGATGTTTGATAATGTGTTTTCACAATTAAATGTTGAGGCCATGCTTATTAAGCTTGATGTGTCATTATAGCGACCAGTTGACTCTTTGTAGAAATGTCAGCAGTGCTAATCTTACAGAATGCTTATTTGTAGTTAAAACCAGACAAAATTGAAATCAGTGGGTCTTGTATGGAGCCCTGTCAAAGGCTGCCAGGATCTGTACAGGTGCACTTGAGAGGATAAGCTTAGTACCTTACAGAACATTTTTGGTATGAGGAAAGAAAGGAATTGTGTTTAATATACTTCAGTCTGAGTTTGTTGGATGAGGGAAGTTCGGTAAAGCAAGAAAAAATACTTAAATATTTATTGCATATTTCCACTTTATGGATAGGCAGACTAAAGAAATAGCTATAGTAGAGTAATTCCACTGTGGAAAAGCTCTTTCCAAGACTGGCCTGTTTAAATAGGGGTCTGTTCAAAGCTTGTTTTCAAGATGAGTTTTACTGATACTGTCACACGTAGATTGGGCCATTTGGTACTTTGCTTGTGGCCAGTATAAAGTTGTTGAGTGGTATATTTCTAAAATGAGCCTGTGTCAAAGTTTTGCAGTGGTTCAGGTATTATTCTTGATACTGAATATTATTCTTTGTATTTAAAAGAGTCATAGGAAGGTATTCCTTATGTACTTAAAATACGCCATTAAGAGTATTTGGGAGTTGAAGAATATTGTTTATCAGGTACTTTCACTTCAGATTGTGAGAGATCAGGATCACCATCAGAGCTGCATTGACTAAATTACTTTCCTTTATGGTTCTTGGATTTGCTACATAGCGATCGTGGCAGGAGCTTATTTAATTAAGATGTAGAATTAAGAGCTCATTTACAGTTTTGTAAAGGGAGTGACTAAAAGTGTGTGATGAATTACAAATAGAACACTGTATGTCTACATATGAATTTCTTTTGTGGTAAGTTGTTAAATTAATTGTTGTTTGTTAAAATGGCTTTAAGTCATTTCCTTTCCTCACAATGGCATTTGAGGATTATGATTCACTTCTCAATATTGATTGGTTATTAGTCCAAAGCAGACTGAATTGTGAATGTACTTTTCATTAAATTTCTGCTTTGGTTTTGAGAATTTCTGAACAATTTCAGAGTATCATTTGCAGCATTAGACAAAAGATCCAGTGCAACAGCTTTTAAAGTAGAGTCAAGAGATGTACTTTTTTTGGTCAGTATTCTGTTGCTTCCACTCTAGTTGCCATTTTAACTTCTTATTTAAGCAGTGTTTTCATTATCTTATGATTTGAAAACTCACTTGCACAGGAATACGGAGTAGAATAATGAATTGAAGTTAAGGTTTTATTTTTAGGTATTTTTCTTCTAGGTAATTTTAAGAACTCTGTGTTGCTTGTTGTATGTTTCAGTAAAACCATCTTCTGGCCTGTGTGGTGAGCCAGGCTGGAGAACTGTTTCAGCTCAAAAATAACTTAGTAAAAATAGAAGACTCACTAGTTTTAAATAACCACTATTGAAGGTGGTACTAAGAGGTTTTAGACATTCAAAGAGGCAGCTTCTTGTTGCTCAGAACTGAATTGGGTGGGATTCCATGGGAAGATTCCATGGTGGATAGAGGAGCTAGTGAGTGCTGGGAGTTCTTGCAGGATGCTCTTCTGGAAGCATGAAACCAGTTCATCACCTTTAAATGGAAGGGAAGTGGGCAGGGTAACAAATGCCCTTGACTTCACTGCAAGCTCCTGAGTCTGCTCAAAGCCAAAATAAGAGTGTACCAGGGATGAAAAAATGAACAAATACCCACTGAGAACTGCAAGGGCATTGCCAGAGCATGCAGAGGTGCTGTTAGAAAAGTAAAAGCTCAGCTGGACTTGAAACTGGCTGGAGATGTCAAAAACTACAGGAAAGGATTTTTCAGGATCATAAACAACAAGCACAACCAGAGGAAAATGCTGGGCAACTATTAAACAGGAGAAGTGAGTTAGTTGCCAATCAATGCTACAAAAGCCAAAGATTCTCTGCAATTCTTCCACTTCTGTCTTTACCAGCACTTTTGGGCCCCAGATCTCAGGAATAAAAACCCAGTTTTGTGCACAGACCTACTGTCTTTGAAGGAATTATTGGGGTGGAAACTCTTACAGGAGCTTGATTCCTACAAATTACCCATCTGAGGGTGTTAAGTGAGCTGGCTGGATACTGCTGGGAGGCTGCTCTCCATAATCTTTGAGAAGTCATGGAGACTGGGGAATGTTCCAGAAGACTGGGAGAAAGGCTCATGTTGCCTCATCTTCAAGGAGGGTTCAAACAAGAACATGGGGAATTACTAGGCTTACCTCACTCCCAGTGAAAGTTACTGTATGAATCCTGATGAAGCACATGATGGGGAAAGGCTGGCATGGATTGACCAAGGACAAATCATTCCTGGCAAACCTGATTGTCTCCTAGCACAGAGTAACCTGCTTGATATATATAGGACTAGTGGTGGACGTTGTCTTCCTGGATTTCAAGTCTTTCCATGCTGTTTCCCACAGCCTCTTCCCAGAGACACCAATGTGTTATGTTGCAGACAAGGATCTGTATGCTGGCTGGGAACTGCTGATGGGCAGCAGCCAGAGCAGGGTGGGAAATGCTCCTTCTCAAACTGGCTGCCTGTCACAGCTGGGGTCCCCAGGGATTGATATGGGCCACTGTTTAATACCATCTTGAGTGATCTGGATGGTGGGATCAGGTGCACCCTCGAGAATTTTGCTGATGGTACCAAACTGTGAAGGGGAAGTGAACCTGTGAAGAGGAGAGCCACCCTGGAGAAAGTCCTGGATGGGCTGGAAGAATGGGCTGACGAGAACCTTACGAAGTTCAGCAAAGACTAATGTCAGGTCTTGTATGTGGGAGAACATGATCCAGGAGTGCAGGGCAGTCTAAGGTCTTCGTGGCTGAGAAGCAGCTCTGTGGAAATGGACCTGGGGGTTCTGCTGGATTTAGTTCAGTAAAAATGAGCTGTATGCAAAGAGAGACAGTGGGATGCTGGATTGCACCAGCAAGGACATCACCACCACCATTAAAAGGATTATCATTACACTACTCAGTGCTGGGCAAGCCACACCTGGAATATTTGTGTGCAGTTTTGGTGCCCACTAAACAAAAAAGATGTGGCCAGGCTGGAGAGGGCCCAGACAAGGGCTAAAACGATGGTCAAAGGGCTGAGAAGCTGAAGTGTGAAGAATGGCTGAGAGATCCTGGCTTGTTCAGCCTTGAGAAAAGAAGGCTTTGGGGTAGATGTTACCAGCATGTTCCAGTACTTAAAGGGTGCCACAAAGAAGATGGAGACTCCATTTTTACAAGGAGTTAGTTACATTGATAAAACAAGATTTAAAGGGTACGTGTTACTCCTGGGGACTAACTTCCTATTGAACACAAGAAAAACTCACGAAGAGAACAGCCATTGGAATAACCTCTCCAGGGCAGTGGTGGGTTCTCCAGTGTTGGACACCCAAAATGCAGCTGGACAGTGTGCTGGGCCATCTTGTCTGGCCTGTGCTTTTGCTGGGAAATGTTGGATCAGGTGATTTTTCATATTAAAGGAGACACTGCTGCCTGAGAATGGTGGGAATTCACACCATTTAGAGAGACTTTACCTGCTGGGTCTGGAGTCCCTTTGCAGCAGGACTGTCCAGTGATCTGGTGGATGGATGCCCCTTCCAACTCCTTGCTCCTACAGAATCTTGGACACACTTCCTTCTTCGTGCTTGACCTTGAGTTTCCTACAGCAAAGACTGAGGCATTGGATTTGTGAAAATAGATCATTTAATAGAGTGGTACAGAAGCAGGTCTTGAGCTGGGTGCCTGCGGAGGGGGACCCAGAACAAAGAAATCCTTGGGCTTTTATACCATTTTTGTACCCTTACATAAAGGTATTCTCTGATTCTGTGAATGCAGTTTGTCTTGAAGGCTTACAGAGCTGTGGAGGTCCTTTGAGAGAGAGATTTGGGAGGCTAGGATGGGTCCCAGTGTGTGAGACAGTTTCTGTAAGGAATATTTATAAAAGTATTGCTCCTTATTTTCTTCTGGAGAATGTGTTTGGAAGCACAGGTTGCCAGGACTCGATTGTATAGAATCATAGAATCACAGAATAGTTTGAGTTGAAAGGAGTCTTTAACACTATGCAATTCTCCTTTTGTGGGCAGGGACATCTGCTACTAGACCAGGTTCCTTAAAGCCCCATCCAGTCTGTTCTGGAGCACTCCCAGGGATGGAACATCCACAGCTGCTCTTTCCTCATGGAGAGGAGGGATGGAATGAGTGCAGTGACTTGGCTTCCTTGCTCTGTCTGAAGGAAGACCAAGTATTCAGTGAAGTTACACTGCCACAAACAGATGTGGGACAGATTCACATCTGAGCATGTGTGCAGCAGCAAGAACGCCAAAATGCATGTAAGAAGGATTATATAGGAGAAAACTCTGAATGAAGGAAAGATCCTGAGGGATCTAGGTTGAGTGCTTCATGAATTATGTTTGAGCCTATGACTACTGAAAATCAGGCCACCATTTGATTTTAGGGAAGCCGAGAAATGAAGCAGTCTTTTGGGAAGGTTTTTCAGAATATTGGGTTGTAATGAAGGGAAGACATTTTCAGTTAAAGGAACTAAAAGAGAGGTTGAAGCAAAATACTTAGATCAGATATGAGGAAGAGTAGGAAACCAAGGAATTGAATGGGTGACTTAGTGATGCAGACCATTTTGAGAGTGAGGGGAGTGACAGTGTGAATCGTGGTGGTTTTATTCTTTCCAGCAGCTGCCTGAGTCTTCTGCTTGGTTGCCATCTAAATACTACTGGTAGCTTGAGTAGCATTTAAGTGTTTGGTGGTGCTGGGGCCTGCTTCAGAAGATTTTAAAAGCAGGGTAAATGGGAACAAAACAGGTAAGAAAATTGCAGAGAGTTTGTGTAGGGTGTGAAAAAGCTTAGTAAGAGTTATATGGTCTGATTGTAACAGAACTCTCTTCCATTTTTTAAATAAAAGTATGGTGTTGGCTATGTTTTCTGTCTTTATCTTAAACTGCTGCTTCCCTTTTTTCCTCCTTATCCCTCAAGGAAGGGAAGAGTAAAGAAACTTTGCTTCTGCTCTTTCCTCAAGGTGAAAATGAAGCCAGGAACTCTCATGTGTCTGTTCTGAAGTCATGTTTTGCTCCTTTAGATTTGAAGGATAAAGCAAAGCTGAGCAAGTGTGGAAGATACAGATGGATATGTTGAAAGGGCAAGAAATAGTTTGAAAGTGTGGAACTGAAAGTCTGTGTAAGGGAGAATGATGCTGATCTAGAGAATTTAACCGTACAGTTTAATAGAACAAAGTGTGGAAAGATAAAGTGGTAGGATAAGAAAAATGGAGAACATCCATTATATAACATCATAAAGCATGTCAGAGGCAACCTCTGGCAGGAAAGAAAAAGTGGAATGATATTGGGAAGAATAAAGAGCTGCAAAAATTATGTGCATTGGTTGGTAAACTTTAATGGAGCTTCTGGGCATATTACAAATATAGTAACTAAGGGTAGATTTTACACACCATGGTTCTCAAAGCTTTATTTGTTCTCAGTTTCTGGTGTGATGCACAGAAATGTGTTGTTTTCTGAGTATTTTTAATCTCTCCTGGATTTTAATGGTTGGAAGGGCAGAACCTTTGCATTGGTGATTTTTTTTTTAATACTTGAACACTGTAAGTTTTCAAGAGTGGGAGGCTACAAAATTTGAAGGCCTATAAGATTTCAAATGTTACCGGTTAAAGTTATCAACAAATTAGGCATGAGGGTCTTTTTTGCTACTTTAAAAAAAAAGTTTTTTACTTGCTTTTAAGTAGAAATGAGTGTTCATTTGTTCCTTTTTTCATTCAAAGGAAAGGGTGAGAATTTTACAATTTTACAATGTTTTTACAATTTCTGAAAAATAAATTATAGTAAGAAACTGTTCAGCTAATTTTGAATCAGAACAGTACATACTTCTGTACTCCTTGCTTAAGAGGAAAATATTTTAAGAAAGTATTGTGTATGAAAACAAAACTGGAAGCATCAGGTGGTACAACAGAGTTGTGTGTCTGAGCCAACCTCTTCTGGTGCTTTTGTGAAACCCCTCAGACTTAGAAGTCATGGATATCCAGAGTTGGAAGGGACCCACAAGGATCATTCAAGTCCAGCTCCTGGCCCTACATAGAACAACTCCAAAAATCCCACCCAGAGCATAGATCCACATCCTACCTTTAGTATAGGAGCACATGGAATTTAGCTAACAAGTTATGTTTTTGTACTTGAGGGCTTTCTTAGTTGTAGATACTGTGTGGAGGAAATCAACAGTTGAAGTGGTTTTAATGTCTCTCCTGGTTCTGTATGGGGAGGATTTGGAGGTGTGTGTGCTTATAGCAGAGTTAATTTTTGTTGCCTAAGTAAGATGAGATCCCAGAAACATCAGAGTCCGTGTTAACTAATGAGCAGAGTTAGGTCTCAATTTTCTACCTTTAAAGGTTTCTGTTAACTTACAAGTTCATGTGTTAAAAATTTATTACTTCTGACAGTTTTCTGGGTTTAGTTATATACTGTCTGTCTTGGCTGAATTGGTGGGGTTTTTTTTCTCTGTATAGTCTCAGTACAAGTAGTGTATACAGGTTTATTTGCTATAAATAATTTGAAAAAAGCATTAATGGTTGAATGGAAACCTGGAAAGGAGACATTTGCTATGTTAAAAAGAGAGGAGAGCATGGCAGAAGCTGTGTTGTAGCGTGGAATTATATTTGGAGGCAGATGTATTTGGGACAGGTGAAAGAATGGTAGAAGACTGTTCAAAAGTTCCTTAGGTAATTGTGGATAGTAGGGATATGATCATTGCAAAGGACTGTGATTCCTGATCTTTGAAATTGTCTTCAGTTAATCTGTGAGTGTAGATGTGTTCAGACTCTGTGAAAAAACACGGGTTTAGAACGTTGCTGTCTGTTTATTCCCTGCCAGTAAAAATGCTGTCATCTTAAATTGTCTTTTTCTTTATGAGTTGATTTTCTTCTGTGGTGATGGTGGTTTGTTTTTTGTTTTTGAATGGTAGAATGTTTTCCTGTAGTGCCAGTTGCAAACTTGCAGCTTGCCTGCATTGTGGCCAAAAATCTGAGAACAATGACGACTCCATTATGTGCAGTGAGAAAGGAACGTTTGTACTACTTGCTTTTAATTGCTAATTAAGCCAAGCCCTTGGTAGTTTGAAAGAATGGAATAGTTTGTGCCATCCACTTTGGACCACTATTTGCTACTTGGTTGTGGAGAATGATGGAAGAGGTGATTTTTATGATGATTTCTGGATGAAAGTGAAAATGCATGAGAGCAGTCATTTTTCACAAGGAGCTCTCAGGATTCAGGGAATATGTGGTGCCTGTGGAACTGAGGAGCAGCTTTGGACTGTGCTGCTGGAGAAGGCCAGGCAGTGTCACCTGCCCCATCCTCAGCACTTTGGGCTTTGCTTGCCTGCTTTGCTTCAGTTTCTATATCCAGTTTAAAGGTAATTTCAATTTTTCCAGACGAGCAGCAGGAGTCTTCTAGAAAAAGCTTGTTTGTATTTTGAGATTATTTTAATTTGTTCTTGATTGTTTTTTTTTTTTTTTAAGATCAGAGAATGAAGCTACCTTAAAAGAGTTCAGCACTGTTTCCAGTGCATTAGAGCCCACTGATTTTAAAGATTCTTCATCACAGCTAGGTTGGAATTTTCTGACTCCAGGAAACTCTGCTTCCAGAGGGATTGGTAAGCAAATATGCAGATTTACCAACTGAAACAGGAAAACAAGTTCCAACTACAGGTCATTTCACAACTTTTTCCTCAGGGCTTTCTCACTTCCACAGCCAGAGCTCAAAAATGGAACAAACTGATTTAGAGCAGTTCATTAATGAGTAGCTTAAGGTCTGTCAGGCTTCAGACAGCTGGAAAGGAGAAGGAACACATTCCTGCTCCAGTGACTTCATTTTCATGATTTTTCTGCAGTATTTGAGAACCTTTCCAGATTCTTTTCATGCCATGGCTGAGATGAACTTATTCTCATAAAGAGATTACCTCTTTCACTTGGCACTTCGTTTGTCAGTGATTCTTTTTTCTAAGTAAAAAAAGAAAGGAAATTGCTATGGACTAGTACTTACTGGTACCTGGGTTTAAGGAGGAGTGTGCTGTCAGATTTGGACAACCTCTTGGTGTTGATGTTCCCCCGTGGATCTCAGGCTCTGCTGCTGTACCTGTGCTGGCATTTCCTCTGCTCTGACAGGAGTTTCTCTGTTGGCATCACTGCACCATCACCTGCAGTGTCAGAATCAAACCCCCTTAGAGCTCTGTGCTGCTGCTGTAGTTGATGGGTGGTACCAAGATTTGTGATTTTTTCTTCCCCTCATGCCTGAACATGCTAGAGCTGTTTTTTGTGAAGCAGCAGTGGTGTCTGCAGCTGGGGCCTTTGTGTGGTGCTGGGACACTACTTGTGGGAAACTGGATGAAAACTGCAATGTGAGAGGAATGACCAATGTTGTTTAGGTGGCAGATGGAAGAACGTTATTAAACATCAGATGCATTTGTAAGATGATGCAGCATTTATGTAACTTGATAGTGCTTGTTAAATAGGTAATTCATTGTGTAGAAGAAATTCACATTTTTCCTAGAAATTAACAAACAGGTACTGAATGGGTAGGGGAAGGTATTATGATATTGCCTCTCCTTCCACAGTCAGATAAGAGAGTCAAATTAATTTAGTTGCTGCTTCTGAATAGTTTTGGTTCTTAGTGTAAAGCTGAGCTTTATTACTCCTTGAAAGGCACAATTGGAGTGAAATGCTGTATTTCCTTTTTGCACATAAATCAGAATCTTGGCATTTGATTATCCTTTTGGTCGGACCTCTTGCTCTTGCAAGAACTTAAAGGGAAGATTCCCTTAGTTTTGGAGAAGGAGCACCTCTTGGGAGGCCCAGCTGCACAGCACTTGGGGATTCGAGTGAAATAAAGGGTAGAGTTTCCCTTGCCAAGGGCATTTACTGTAGAGGAGTGCCCAGTGATGAAGCTGTAAATCGGTGTAAGTTGTCTTTGACAAAAGCTCCATTGCCTGTGTAATGTTGTCCTCCTAACCTCTCCAACAATTAATGGATTAATATTTTTTTGTGTCCCCCCATCATGTTCTCATTGCCCCCTGCATTTTTAGGTCTGACTATCTTAGATTTGCAAGCACCTACCCTCCTGTCACATCAGTGTCATGATGTGTGGTGTCAGTCAAAAGTTTGCACGTAAAAGTCTGAAGAGATGGAGGTGAGGGAGATACACTCATTAATTTTAGAAAAAAAAATAGTTTCAGACTGTTTATTTTCAGCATTACTAAATTCTCCACCTTTCCCCAGGTCTACTGCTATGCTTTGCCATTGATGTATGAATAAATATGCAAAATCAACCCAATGAATTGTAATAGCACATCTTAATATATACATATCTTAGAATGATCATCAACAGCTTCCTCTTGGATGCTGTCATGCAAGTATTTAGTATTTTATTTCAGTGCATGTAGCCTGCATTACTGTGGAGAAATCCCTTTAATTTAGTGTCATCTACTTTTAGGCAGGCAAACTGCAAAAACTGGTGTTCTGTCTGAGCTCTTAGAGGTCCATGTTGTGTCCTCAATGGAGGAAATGATGAGACCTTGACTCTGTACAACTCCCTGAAAAGAGGTTGTAGCCAGGTGGGGGTTGGTCTCTTTTCCCAAGGAGCCAGGATTGGTCTTCTTTCAGCCTTAAACAAGGTTTTCTCTTGGGCCGCATCATTAAATGAGGAAGTTATTTTATGCTTATCTTCTCACATGTTTGACTAGTGTAACCAGTGGAAGGAGGATCTCCCAAGACTTTGGGAAGTAGCCCATGTTTGTGACATGAATGATTCTTATTGTTCATCTAAATACAGGTCTCTAAAATATGGAAGATTTTGCTTCTCACAGGCTGAATAGAGGTGAAGGAAAGATCAGAGTGTGTGGAAGGCTTGCAGTGCTAAACTTGGGTCCATCCATTGGGGGGTCCCACCCTATAATTCTTTTTTTTTTTTCTCTATTTGGAGCTGCTCTAAATTGCCAACCTCCTGTATCTGACGTTTGCCTCACCGGGAGATCTGGAGGTCAGATACAAACGGACCTGTTTGTTGCATCTGGCACATGAGGTCATGGACTGGGTGACTGCTGGTGGTTGGAATTGAGTCTTGGAAATGAAGGAGATGGAAGCTGAACTTTTTGAGGGACTTCTGAATGTATAACCCATAAATCCCTCTAGCAGGGTTTTCAGAAGAATGAAGGGATGTTTGAGAATTGCACAGTATCATTTACCTAGGGATGGTTTAGCCAGAGGTAGTCCCTCTGGAATACAGAGATGGAGATTTTTGTAGTAAAATAAGGATTATTTCTTCTGTACTTCCTCTTCACTGAGTACTCACTGTTAACAGCACAGAATTTTGGTTTGTGCAGTGGACTTTGTTCTGTGGTAGCTTGTGACCTTCCAGGCTGGTCTAGCAAGACTTTTGGAACCAGAGAATGAAGTTGTGCCTGTGGGCATAAATTTAACTCTGACTTCCATGAGTGACCTTTATGTTTTCCAGGTCTGTAATGTGCATGTGCTCTTTGCCCCTGTCTGCACCTGAAGCAGAGCTGCTCATGTCACAGTTCCTAGGCTGCTTTCCAGGAAGACTCAGCTCTGCTTTTTTCACAACTTGTTTTTTCCCCATACCTAATGATCGACCTACCTATGCCAATTTTGAGATTTGCTGTCTGGTGGAGCTGCTGATGGTTGTGGGGGTTTCAATGTCCCTGAGCCCTCTTCCTGCCTGTAGAAGGCAGTGCTAAATAAATCACAGTGGATTTCACATGGCACAGAAATATTTGCTCATTTCATCATTAGCAGTCGGGCTCATGACATTCCTCAAGGGGAAAAGCATAATGTAACAGTTCATACTTTTTTGCTTAATTTCTTGACTGTAGAGTACAGCTGCCACCGATGCAGCTGGAATACCAACAGCTGCTTTCCAGTGCCCCATGTCACATCTTTGTGAGCAGAACTGTGTATTTCCTATTTTCAGGACATTATTTAGTTGCTCTGAGCCTTCTGGGAGGCCTCACACAAGATTCTGCTTGCTAACAAACTATGTGTTAAATTTTATTGACAAAAGTCTTTTCACTTTGTATTTTTATACTTAGCGTGTCACGCTGAAAACCTGTTTCACCAACTTGGAGCAGCTACACTTTCTATTTAAAAGGTGTATTTTTTACAGATAAAATGTACAAAAATAGTGGTAGTGATAACACTATCAGTAGTTTTCACTCTGATCACTGGAGACAATGGTGGCTTTCTGATAGAAAAAGCAAGTATAGCAGCATTAGGACATCAATATGAAAACAGCACTTCACTAATTTTAAACCACCACACCAGATCTAGACTTTGGTTAATGAAAATGAATAATAAATCAGCTATTTAATTTTTCGATTCCTGTACAAAAATGACAGCAGAATCCAACTGTAATACTGCATTTTGCTGGATCTGCTGCTGCCTTTATAATTTTCTTTTGGTCTTGTCGGTATTTCTGATTTTGAGAGACCGTTTCGAAATACTGGGTGACAGTAGCTTCTTATATGTGTTTTGGAAAAAGGAGCAAGTCTGAGTCTGAAGCCTACCAACCCGATAAATGATGCAGCAGAAAGTGAATTATGTGTGTCTGCTCATCTGAAAGTGGGTGGGGGGAACATATTTAAAAAAAAAAAAAAAAAAAAAGGCTGCGAACCATTACTTGAAACATATTTTCGAGAACTTGGGACTGTAACTTAGTGTTACAGATCTTTTTAAAATGTGTGACCAGGATGATTGCTGAGGGCCTGGCTTTCCTGTAGCATGTTGGTGTTATCTCTGGAGGTCAGAGAGCTCATTCTTGGGTGCTGTGCTATGCCAGTGCATGCTGGGCACCAGACATCCAAAGATGTTCAAGAAGTGATATCCAGTCCTCCTTCTGTGGGGGAGGATGGTGGTTTGTGTGTTTTGTTGTTTGTTACCTCTTTATTTATTAACAAAGTTAAGAATAACCATTTATTATTTTTCTTCAAAACCATATTCTACATGATGTTTTTGAAAGCATGTCACAGAATGTGTCATGCTGCTGAGTTTTGGTGAATATTCTCTTACTGTTTCATTTTTCTTCCCTGGAGAGTTGTTAAACTAAAACTTTTCTTGAAAATTTGTAGGATATTATTTCACAAGAGAGTTTTAAAAGGCAGTATTCTTGGTATAAAAGAAAGCTGGAAAGCTGGTTTGTTATGAGCATGGAAGGCTTTGTTTAAGTGATACTGTTATACCCACAGTATTAGTACTTTCCTATGAAATAATGCTGAAATTAAAGCCAAAATATTTTCTGAAGGACCATAAGAAGTGGGTTTTGTTCTTTAAAAATTAAATATATTTGCTAAAGAATTGTATTCCTTCATTAATTAATATTTAAAATTGAGATTCTCTAGAGAGACTCCAAGCACTGATCCTCACAAGTGTTCTTGTTATTGAAGCAAGACAGATAGCAGACACTGTAGGTTTTGGTTCTGTGGTTATTCCCTCCACTTACAGCATGTTTGCCTCCTGTCTGCACAGTAAGGATGTGGTAGTTCAAAATATTAAGGAGTTAATTTTACCTAAAGTTTCTCAAGTACAGAAGTGCCTCAAGGGCATAAGCCCTTTGCTTAATAATTCAGCTCTTTATAGTAAGTGTTGGTATTGGTCTCATTTGAATAGGAATTGTTTGAAAAGTCTCGTGCAGACTCTTTGAGAGGGAGCACAAAAAAATACATAGGTTTACGTGAGAATTCTTAGTTGATTTTCAAGCCTGTCCCTTCACATTGCATGTGGCTGTGTCACAGATACACAGGTATATGTAATGGCATATTTATGAAAATTGTTATCTTGTATGTGATGCCAAAGAGTACTTAGAAGAACCCTTTTGCTTCTACTGTTTACATTTAAATACTGTTCAAAAGTCTAATTTTCTGATTCTTCAAATAGTGTTTTAATTTTCTGTCTAAAATGATTTGTTTGGCACTGTTGATGTTAGGCTGAAGTGGCTCTTCTCTTTCTCTGGTGTATGTCCTGTTGGTACTTGCAGAAAAGTCGTAGTAGCTTTTGATTTTCTAAGGTAAATAATTTGAGATGTTTAGACTTCCTTTTGCAAGAGAGACTCTTCTTTCCTCTTACCTCTGCAGTTCTCTTCTAAACTTACTCAATTTCTATCTTTACTGAATGTGGGAAACTGTATAGAGTCTGCTGAGATGGTATTAATATTTCTGCTTTTAGAGCAGGTTTTTCTCTGTCTGTTCCATTGCAAGAGCTTGGGAGTATGAACTGAAGCTATCAGGAAGCAGATTCAGAACAAGATGGTTCCCTGCAGTCGTTCTGTGGAACTGCTGGCTGTCCAGTATTGTTAGTGTGAGATGAGTGGACATGGTTTTAGAAAGTGGTGGGGGGAATTAATGGAAGGAAAATCCATCAGGAGCATTTCCCATCTGTGCCCGGGAAGTTTTTGAACTTACATTGATGGAAAAATATAAAGGGGAAAAAAAAATATCACTTTATGCTAACCTCTTTCTTTTGCTGTTTTTTTCAACAATGTGGGTTCATATAAAAGCTGTGCTAATCTTTTATTATTGCTGTTTTAGTCCGTGTGATGTTCAAGTAAATACAAAGGCAGGTTGCTGCACAGGGCTGGCTGTTAGTCTGGTTTATTGTCATCCTATTTTAACTTTGCTGGAAGTCTGTCCTTGTTGAGCTCCAGAATCCTTTATGCTTTTTTTAATCTGCCTTGTGCTGGCAGCATATACTCACCTTGGTTTGTTGATTTATAATCCAGTAATTAATGTATGTGAGTTTGGTTTTTTTTAGTAGTTTCAGTAAGCCTGTCACAGAGCTCAGGATCTTACGTGGCAGTATAATGTGTTACTGCTACGTGTCTCCCAGACTGCCTTTCAAAAGCCATCTGATGGGTGTGGTTTGGATTTGCAATGTCCTTACCTCATTTACAGTTGATAAACTTAAAATAAGACCATAAATTCAGTCCAAAGGCCAATATCTTATCATGGCAAATTATGGAGATAATTATAGGATGATAGGCTACCACCAATAAGTGTAGTTAATATTACAGCAGCTTTCCTTTTATGTTGAGTTTTGTGCCACTTAGACACTATAAAATATGTGTGAAAATGGATTTTAGGTAGAGGTTGGCCTGAGTCACAAGGAAAACGTAAGCACGTTGAACTGTTGAATGTGAAACAAGTGCAGGAGACTGACCCAGAGTCTCAAATCTCATGCCATTGCTGTGCAGGAGGAAAAAATTTGGACAAATTTATTTAGTCCTGCTGCACGTTGGGCAATGTAAGGGCACTGTGGATGCTTTATGGCAGCAGGGAAGATGAAGTTGAGCTCGTGCTCCTTTGAGTCTGCCTGTGTGGGAGAGGCTCTGGCATGACATGAGCAGCCACGTGGGAATATGTGGAAATAAAATCAGCACGTGCTTCAAACTTTGTTTTGATGTTCCACAAAGACTTGGAGTTTTCCAAGTCATCTCACAGCAAAAGAAGTTTGAAATATATTTCCAGCATACTGGCCTTTTTGGAGTGCTTCCCATGCATTGGACAGAACTCAGGCTTGCCAGTCAGGAGTTTTTGCCTGTGAGCCACATGTACCTCAGGAGATGCCAGTTCTCCATCTGTGGCCTAAAGACAACATCAATATTCTCTTTCACCTGTGCAAGTTGTTATTTATGTTTCCAAGCTTAAGCATAAAGGTTACCCACCTCCTGTTGCTTCCACAGGACAGGCCACAGGTGGCCAGAATGATGTGGTTTGCTTTTTTTGGATGTAAGAAAATCTGTTACTGCAGAAAGCAAGGAAAAAAGAGCCTTTTGTACTACTGTTTACACTTCAAAATAAAGAGCTTAAAAAGATTGACATTTGGGACTGAGTTGCATGCTACCCTTCTTTTATGAATATTTGAGACTGTCTTTAAATTTGATACATTTTCAACTGTTCTTAAACTTTCTCACCTTTGTATTTTTTCATCCTCCCCAGACATTCCCTGCAGAGGGATAATCACTTGTTCTCTTAGTGACTGGCATGATTAAAATGATTATTTTGTGGAGATGCTTTGTGGTGGTGAGTGGGTGATGATGGGAAGCTGTTGTTCAGCGGCTGGAGTAGGGATGGAATGGAGAAGGTGCTGTCTTTCAGGGCTTGAGTAAACTGATCTGCTTTCCTTCTCTGGCATTTTCCTGTGACAAAAGTTTCGTCTCTTACTTGGTGTTCCCTCTCACTCCTTTATTCTGTCTGAGCTTTTATTTGCCACTGCTCTGGTTGTGCCCAGTGTACTCTTTAGAACTTAATTCAGTGTCTGACTCTGCTGTGTTTGATTCAGAGATTTGTAGCTTGTTCTGCTATTTCCCCTGTTTGCTCTCCAGGGGAATTGCTTTTTCAGGGTGACACAAGGTTTTGGCAGAGATTTTTCAGTGTATTCTGGAGTGTTTGTGTGTGTTAAGGAAGGCAAACGAAACGTGTGCACCTTTGCACATACATTTTCTAATAATGAGGAATTCAGCTCTTTGGGACTTGTACTTGAAAACATCCAGTCTTCTGTGGAAATCAGCTTTTCCTGGAGTCTGAAGAGATCTTGTTAGCTGTGTTTGTCTATTCTGTCAATTCAAGATCTATGATCAGGCCATTGAGTACTTTGAAGGTGAATTTATCCTGTAAACAAAGATAGATTACACTAGTGACAGTGAAATGGGAGACAAGAGTGTGTCCTATTCATCCAGAACCTTAAAAAAGAAGACAGTCAACATTTCAGTGTTAAGGAACTGTCCTTCTAATGGAAACTTCTTAGTGACTTTATGGCTTTGAGTCACAATTTTGGTGCATTTTTTGCAGTATCAAGTTAGTTGCATTTTGGAAACTATATTGCCAGTAAAACTGCTGAAGTTCATTCTAAGGTTTGGCATTAATGTGTAATTAAAATTGATGTCTGCCACTGTAAATAATGTCAGAATTGATTGTTCATCTAAAGGCCCGAGTCATGACAGCTTTAGCTGAAGAGAGAACTTAGGAAAACACCTTTTGTGGAGTGAGCTCTGTGGAATATGGCATGTTCATCAAAAGAAAACCTCAAGAAATGTCTGATGTATAGAATTCAGTTATTTCCAGCATTACTTAATTTTAAATGCAAATGTTACAGTAATGTATTATAAGGACCTCTGAATTCAGAGTTGTTTGGTGTATGAACCACATTCACATCCTGGTTGCCAACAGAACTTCCTGATGTTCGGTGCTGATCCTCACACCTCTTTTGGGTAATTCTGTTCCATTTCAAATTTCTGGTCATGGATTTCACACCTCAGAGGGTTTATAAAATGCTTTTTAACAGTTTGTGTTGTTTTAAAAATTCTTGGTTTTTCTCTCTTGTTCTGAGAGATGAGCAGTGTTAGTGCTCAGAGATGCTGATTTGGTCACTCTGAAAGGTGGTGTGGGTGCAGCACAAGGTAAAATACTGGGTTAAAAATTGGAGTTCCATACAGTGGAATCCACATTGTGCAATTTTTTTAGTCTGCAAATAGAGATTTTTAAGAGACAAATGGCCATTAGCTGTTTTCTGTTTGGGACTGGTACATGTAATGAACAGTGTAAGGTTCATGAATTGTGTGTAAACTTTTAATTAAGAGAAGTGCACAAGGTTGACCTTTAGAAATGAGTATGTTCGGGATGTGCATTTCTTTACCTAAAGTGTAGTGACATATTTTTAAGACAGTTTTTTAATCAATTAATAAAATTCTGTAGTTAATGATGTTTCGAAGATGAGGAAGCTAGTTTCGGATTTTAATTTGTTTCATAATTTTTAACCTTTGCTGTTACAGTTCAAACACAGTAGAACTTTAAGCATTTTTTTTATAATTATGAGTTAGTTAGGTGTGACTTTTTGAATTGGTGGCTTCTGGTCCATGAGTATTGGAGTACTGTGCTTTATGTAGTCAGGGTATGTGGTGAGTGAAAGGCCCATCAGAAGAGGGTGTTGTACTTTTCCCAGTTGGGCATTCCATAAAAGATTCTTTGCAGATCCTTCTCTTGGAAGGAACATGATATGATGCAACTGAGAACTCATAATTGAGTCTGTGTTTGTAGTGTTCACCAAGACATAGTGGTGTGCTGAAAAACCTCAGTCAGTACCCACCTCTAATGGATTGCAATTTTCTTTATCTAGCTGGTTTTTTAAAATCACAAAATCCTCCTTTTCTACCCGAAGTCATACCATAGCTGTGGATGGGGAAAGGATGGCTGGAACAGTTCTCTGTGTGTAGGTGGGAGCTTAGTGTTTGTCATTCTGCCTCTGTCCTGCAGAGAATCATCGTGGTCACTTTTGGTTTAAAAGTGGAATCTGATGCTTATGGCACTTGTGATGAGTATGGACAACTCAAATTTAAATCTTTGTTTTAAATAAGGGGAAGCCTTGAATCTTGATCTTTCTAGATTTAGGTCCTTAATAGATAGTTTTAATGTGCTGGAGTTTCTTGCGAATTTTTCGTGCATCCTATTTCCCTTCTATAATAGAATTGGTTTCTGACCTGCTGTACTTAGCAGGAACTTCATCCTTTAAAGCTGTCTCTGTTTTCTGGTTCAGTAGTGTTCCTGTAAATACATACAAGATAGATGGAGAATTGGCATTTAGCTTCATACATAAATGTTTTCCCATCTTGGTATTTTTTAATGTCTGACTGTATATTGGATGTGAAATTTGTTAGGGCATGGGAAGCATTATTCAAGAAGATGTTACATCCAGCTCCAGGGAAATGTTCATGTAAACAGTCCGTGGTGACAACCTGCATGGCTGTGCACCCTGCAGCTCCAGGAGTCTTCAGGATGTTTAGCCTGTGACAATTCACTCTCAGGTTTTACTTACCAGAGGACTCTGCTGGCCAGTTCCCAAGCAATGTTTTGAGTGTATTGTCATTTTAGTTGGTGTTTAGTGCACGTTATGATGCAAATGCATACTAGTAGCTAAAATAATTTGGACTTTGGCTTTGTAGCCCATAAATGTAAAATTTGAAATGTCTATGAATATACTTCCCCTACCTGCTACTGCCACGTAGCAGAAATAAGACATTTATTCTTCCTTGGAATGAGGTTCAGCAGCTCTGCCATTCAGAAGTGGTACTGCTCATTAGCTGTGGACTGTATCCAGAGGATTGTATTCCTCTTATTTTCTCACTGCAATTTCTTCTCGTTCAGATTGCCACATGAGGGGGGAAAAGATGAGGGATAAGACTTGGTGTTTGCTGGTATTAGCAGACAAGGGTTACAGTTCTTGATGGGAATTGCTGTGCTTTTCAAGGTGTTTCTTTTGCATAAAGTTCTCCTACAAAACATTTTTCTATGCAGGCTGGTTTTCATGCACATTTGGTTATGTTCCAGTGTTGCTCATTTTTATATGTGAGCATAATTGTGTAAGCATAATTAAGCAGCCACAGAGGAGAAAATATGAATGGCTGTGGAAAAAGGAACGTGATATGTGGACTGTAGCTATATGGGAGAGTTCAGTGCTGTGATGGAAAATCATTGGGATGGACCCTTCTGCTGCACTGGCTGTGGTACCTTTCAAAGTACCAGCATTGTGAGACTCCTTGAAATAGTGATATTTCAGTATTTAAAACCAGGTTCTTTCTGTCTAGATTTTTTTTTAATCCTTTGTGTCTTAATGTGCCTTTACCAATTTTGTATCTCCTGTGGTGCTGAAAATTCCACACTTCCCACCCTATTAGCATTAGTTTTTACACTTTCTTTATGAAACAGCTCCTGACCCATTTTCACTTCCATTCTTCTAAAATAAATCATCTTTTCCTTGTATTTTCAGATGAAGCTACCAGCAGTGTTATTTCTGAGTATCAGGCCATCTCTAGTGCTTGAACCCTTTTGAGACTGAAGTTTAGACCTGGGCAGGTTTAGCAGAGCAGAGCACTTGGTGGTAGCTTCTAAATATTTTTTGATAGTTGCCTTTATATATTGCCTTGTTTTCAAACAACACAGAAAAATAATTTTGTTTAGTCTGAAACTAAGTATTTTCACAAATATGTGTTTGTTGTGTCAGTCTTGGTAGACATTGTCTTGTGCTTATGTATGTACATTGTTCTCTATTTAATACCTCTTTTTTTTCAAGCTGCTGTATTCTTTGTTTCATTGTCATTCTTTTGCTTGGTGCCTGATAGGCAGTGTTCCATTTCCAGACTTGTGTCCGGATCCAGAGATGTTTGCATAAATAAGTTATTCAAATTCTTTTTTCCTTAGGTAAAAGAGGCAGCTATTAATGCACATTCTGGCTTTATTTGTGGGTGGGTTTCTGTGTTTGATTGTATTTTTCTGTGTTGATTTTCACTGTATTTCCAAAACAATTTAACCAGTGAAAACAAAACCCAGCCATTTATTTCTTTATCATATCTTACTTAAAATCTGTATGAACCTCTGCAGATTCCTAGATAAAACTGGTTTAGCATTAAAAAAAAAAGATAAGTTTGTCTATCAGTGTTAGCTATCTAAACATTCTGAAGTAGGACATGCCACACCTCATTTGTGATGTTCTGTGTTGGTATAGGTGAGAATTGCTAGAATAAAATCAGATTTAGTGGTATTAAATTTTAGTGTGTGGTGAACTATTCATGAGCTTGAACAACTGCTAAATTAAGGTGCTGCAATTCTACTTGAAATAGACTTACTGTGGTAAAAATAGCCAGAAAGATGTTCCTATAGTCTCAGATACAAATAATGTTCCAATTGCCTATAAAAAATCTACTCCACTTGAAAATAAAGAAAGTTGCTTGCATTTGTTTAGGATTTTTTTGTAAAGATTAACTAGAAAGGAATTTGAATGATGAAATTCTGTATAAAATTTGCCATAATCTCTGGAGTCATGGAGTCACCTGATTATTAAATATTTTTAGGGAGAGGAGAGATATGATTCTGTTTGCTAATAATTTAGAATTTCTAGAAATTATGTAGGTGTGTGTTTGTACATAGACATTCATATTTGTAGGTTTGACTTTATTTAAGAGAAATAACGAGAGGATTGCATCCTTCAGGTGGACTCATACTTAATGCAGAATGATTCACCACATAAGCTTCAGTCAAAAAATTTTCATAAAATCCAGTTGGTTATGGACACTGTCAGCTGCAAAGGACTAAGCTTCCTGTATTTTATGTATGTAAACTATTTTTAATCTGTAAACTATTGAGTTTGCATCTGTCTGACAGAAAACACTTGTCAAGAATGTCTTGCAAGTGTTCCGTATTCAGGGGAGGCAAGTTGGGTTTTTACTCTCCACTAAAATGTCACTTTTCTCCATTTAATCATTGATTTGCATGTATTCTGTTCTGTATTCTGTTCTGCAGTTCTGTGCTTTTTATGAAGCAATATCCCTCAGTTTTCAACGATAATTGAGTTCATGTTAATTTTCCCTTGTAAGTTTAGCAACCTTGACCTTACTTCTGCTGCTTACTATGTAATCTCTCATCTACCATAGACATCATTTGAACAAAAAATATATTTACATCTTCAGTATAAACTGGAAGCACAAAAGTCTTAGACTACAGTAGTGGCTTTTAAAGAAAATTGATCTCAGTTCTGGCCATCAGGCTGTGCATGTAGCTCATGTGTGCAGCTGCTTTTCTTTATTGCCTGCACTGTTTATTCTTATATCCTGTTTCATGAAGCATTTGTCCTAAGAAAATAGATTAGCCAAAAGTGATGATAGATTTCTTGAAATGTTTGAGGAGGTTCAGTTTCTGTTGTTCTATACTAGTTGTCCCTGAAATGATAAAGACTGTGATCCTAAATGTTACTAGCAGACTAGAATAAGCTCATGCCATTCCAATATGCTGTAAAAATGTTGGGAGAACAAAGTTCCTGAAGAGGCCAGTTGATTTTTCTCCTTCTTGAGGCCTAAATGTTTTGAGGTCTGAGCATATTTGTGTCCAGCAAGCTGTACTTTCAGCACTCTTATTGAGGCTTCTGCAATAGTGGAGTCCATGCATGAAATACAAGGAGAATAAACGTGCAAAATTGAGAGAGAAATTTCATAACAGAATATGAGCATCGCAAAGACAGAGCATATAAAGAAGCTTTGAAAGCTGTAGTGGGAATTGCTATTGAATAAGAAAGTAAAGGAAGTTAAGGATATTGTGCCAATACATAATATGAGAGACTTCAGTGGAATATCTGCTGCATTAATCTGGGTTATCTTCACTCAAATAAGAATGGTGTTCTTTTCTCTGCAGAAGTAAATGAGATGTTCTTGTAAATCATCTGCAGCTCAGAATGTGATGTGTATCCAGCCAGTCACTGATGGGGGAAAAATAGTTTTAACTGCTGAAGGATTCTAGCTTGTCTTTTGATTCTGTGTGCCTAGCTGAAGTGAGCCCTGCTCACAGCCCCTGTACAGCAGAGCAGGAGTTGGAACTTCACCGGGAGCTTCTCTGGGCGGTAACAAATCGTTGTCGTTGTTAGCAAATCACGTGTGCATTTTGGTGAATTGTGGCAAGGAGGAGAGGATGGGAAGGTAAGCCTTTCAGTGGCTCCTCAGTGACCCTGAGGAAGGGAGAAGGGGCCCAGCAGACACACACTGGTGCTTTCCTGGTCTGTAGGTGCCCCTTGGTCTGAGCAGTGGTAGATGTGTGATTGTCACCTCAGTGGCCAATACTGACCGTGTACTTACTTTATTTTCCAGTGGGATAAAATGTCAGCTAATTAACATTCTGTTTCTAACCATTACTGTAGTGTGTATTTTGTTTGTCAAGAGGCTGCTGATGTTTTCCTCTCCAATTTTCATGTGGACTCTCTTTTCTCCCTACCTGCTCACAAAGCCCATCCAGTTGAGTCACTGGAGGCACAAGAAAAAGAAGCAGCGACTGTTCAGTATTGTCACCCTCCCCTAGCACATCCACATATACAGTAGTGTTTTATGTTGTAAAATTGAAGGTTTTAGGAACTTCTTGAGGCTTTGAATTTGTGATTTTACACTATATTGAAGTGCTGTGTTTTTCTTGAGCAGTTAATTTATTACCCAGTAAAATTCAAGTAATTTCTTTCACTCTGTTACTGCCGGTTGTTGCCATGTTAACAATTCAGATTGCTGGCTTTTTGGTTCCCTGTAGTTGCCAGGTTTTTTTCCTGTTTTAAGTAAAAATTTGCTGACTCAGTGTACTCCTCCATTTTCATATAATTAATGTATTAAAGAATTAATAGTTAATATTTTGTCATGTTTGGCCATTTAGCCCTGCTTAGTTTCATTTTGATCAGTCATGCTTGTCATGATTCAGAAAGGATAACATCACATTATCTTCTTCAGAAACAATCTGAACAAGCTGTATTGATTTTTTTTCTTTCTTATTTAGTATAGTTGTTTAAGAGTAGTTTGAATTTGTGCTGTAAAATACAAACAGTTGCAACCAGTGATATAATGGTAAAGTTTTTTCCCTTCATATTAATTGAAGTAGAAATAACATTGTTACTTTTATTTATAAAGCAGAGCTGTAATGTTTCTATGACTCCTGTATACAATTTTTAGAATTCTTGTTTTATCTCTTGGATTTATCAGTTAGATTTGTTTGGGTTGGGTATATTTATTTATTTTGTTATGGTATATTCTCAACTCTAGGGTCTTTGCTTCATGAAATGATACCATATTAATAGTGGCCGAAATTGGCATTTTGGTTTTCTTTGGTTGGTTTTTTTGTGAGTGTGGGGAAGGAATGGTTTTAAAACAGAGGGGAAAAAATAATCCAGTTCCTTGTCCATTGGAATGATAAATAGGCAACACAGAAGGGTCTGGTAATACATTTTAAAGGTGATTCTAGAATTACTTCTTCCTTTTGTGAACAGATTTTGCTGGCTTTTGTGAGTTGGTAAATACACCAAGCCTTTTTCTTCACTGTACTGTATTTAAAGGTGTCCTAAAAATTGATAGTTGAGTCTGTGCAGCCAGGATGCCTCCAGTCATGAACTATGATGTAATGAGAGGGAATTTGTGTGACAATTCTGTATTACTTCAGTTGAAGGTGGCCATTCAAGCAACGTGAATGTTGTTACTTTTTTAGTGTCATATGAGCCAGTTTCTTTTCCTGCAGCCATTCCTGCATTGGTTCCTGCTTCTGCTCTGGTTGCCACACTGCAAAGCAGCTGCAGGCGATTATTTTGCCAAGTTCCTAAATTCTGCAGGTTTCCCTTTTATCTTCTTGTAGCCTTGAACAAAGGGAAGGAAGTGTCCGATGTTGTGTAGCAATCTTCCTTTTCATTTCAGGGTCTTTCTCTTTCTTGTTAATTTGTCAATACTGGCAGTTCTCAAGGCTGACTCTATTGAATGCACTTAGAGATCCATACAGTATGGAGAAATAACAATGCTAAAAAACCTCAGGGGTTTTTAACTTCCTTAGAATTCTTAGTGTCTCAGGATAATTTAAGTGGGTTGCACAAGTGATGCCATAGGTGGCCTTTGCAGTTAAAGAACCACTAAAATGAGGTCTTTTGATTATTCCTTCCAAGAAAACATACACAGATATATGCAGTTGTGACCTCCCTTTTACATCCATGCATTCAACAGAGACAAATTCTTACCTGTGCAGAAAATACTTGTGACATTCTGAAGATCTTTGTGGATGGGTCTGGTGGGGGAGAAAGTTTCTTGAGCAAAACCAGAGTTGGGTAAGTCTTTGCCTGATGGCTCTGCCCTGACTACTGGGAAGAGCAAGAGCTACACAGTGACCAACCTGCTCTTCCTGCAGAGACCCAGGGCCTGACTTGGTGTTCCCGCCAAGAAAGTAACTCTTGCTTTCAGTTTCTGTTTCATTGTGTTAGAATGTGCTGGAAGAATTTTAAAAAAAATCATTTCAAACAGCCTTCCCAAGTTAAGTTTGCATAGATAGGAGTGTGTTGCTGGTTATTTTGCAAACAGGTTAGAGGTCAACGGAGAGGGTTTGCATTAATGGTGTAATTGAATTACTCTTACAGGAACAGATAACTTACAGTTAACTGTGGCTGAAAGGGGAAGTTCTGGTGGCTTAGCCTTGCCTTGTGCTGGCATCAGTGAGATGGCTTAGCAATATCTTCAGTTTGTGTTCTAATATAAAGGGAAAATCTGTCTTGTTGGGAATTGCTCTGAGCTGTGTGAAAGGCTTGGGCACAGGTTTTTACATCCCTGCTACAGACACTGCTTCAGATATGTGTGGTATGTCTTTTAATGAGGATTTACTTAAAAATCTGTGGGAACATTGCGGGTCCCCAAACACTTAAATGTTAAAGTGCGTGTGATTCATAATTTCCCTCAACATCTGTACAGAAAAATCCTGTTACATTTGTTCATAGAGTCAAGCTCTCTTTAAATACCTGTAGCCTAATTTGGGAAATAAACTACCTTAGCTTCCTCTCCAGTATTTATTGTAGGCTGCCTGTTGTGGTGGCAGTTTCTGTATGCTCTGAATTGCAAAAGGCAGAATACCAATTAATAAGAAAATATCAAAATGACTATTTTCTTCAGTAGCTGCAGTGGGTATTGCAAATCATCAGAAAAAGGAAAGCCTATCTACAAATCAACGTGTAACAGTAATGTTAGGGGCACTATGAAGAATTGTAATCATTTGTACAAATCAAGAGATGAGACCAAAAAGTGGTGAGAGGAAGCACAGTGCCAAAACCAAGGTTCTGCACTAAGATATTGGCAGATGGGTTCAGCTGGTGAACATGATATTAAGAGCCAGTACATAAAAAAATAGTAATCTTAAAAAATGTACTTTAGACTTGTGTGCTTTGCTTCTAATTTTAGGGATGATATTCTTTAGATGGAGAATTGACTAACTGCAAGAGGCATTTATAGTGATGGGAATAAAATTAAAGGAGTTGTAGCTTTGATCCATGGTGAAAAGAATTGCAGTCCTTCCACTGCAGTTTGCTAGGGCAGAGCTTGCAGCACATGAAGGAAAAGTTCTGCTGCAGATCTTTGAGGCAGAGGCAAAAACACATCTAAATTTGGTATCTTCAGAACACGCCCAAATAGCTACAGTTTGAAATATGTACTTTAAATTTATGTAAACATATTTCATGTTTTATTAAATCATTTTATTACCACATGTACACCTGCAGTTCTGTAGCAGCATAGCTTTGTTTTGATTCATCGGAACTTTGCCTCTGAAAACAGCCATAAAATCAGGCTTTTCTGGGCTTGGGAGGAGGTGAAAGTATAAAGTATGTGATGATACACCTCAGTCTTGGGGTACAAACTGCAACCCACTCAGAACAGATTAGATCGGTAAGTGGGTTCTCCACAGATGTGTTTTAACTATTTCCTAACATTTCCTCATTTTATTTTTGGTGTTTCTCCTTTTGATGATTAATAAAAGTGTACTCAAAGTAAATTGTAAACATAGGCAAGGCTACTGATTTAAATACTCATCTTGATTTCTCCCCCTCCTCTTTGAATATCACGTTTTAATAAAATCTCTTAAGAAAGGTCCTCATTTTACAGAATCATGAAATATGCAGAATTGGAAGGGACCCAAGGTCTTTGATTACTGTGATGTAATAAAATCAGGGAGTTCATAATTGCAACCAGATTTGAAACATAAATCATAAACAGGTGCAAGTCATAGATTAACCAGCTGGAATTAGAATTTGTTGGAAGTCTGTCTGACTTTTGAGAACTGTGCTGGTGTGAAGGACCTTCACTCCCATTTAAGTTTGTTCAACTGCTTCAATTCTAGGGCTAATAAGTTCAGAAAGTGGGGAAAGTGATTTTATTTATTTATTTATTTACTCATTCCCAAAGTGTAAACAGAGTCAGGAGGTAAATAGGGTCAGGAGCTAAGGATGTAATAGGTTAAAGATCATGGCAATTACAGTGGATAGAAGGTGTCAGTTCAGTTGTTAAAAATGTGTGTTCATAGCACAAAACATTCTTGTTTCTGTGTGTGTGTCGCTTAAAAACTTCTGGGGCAGTTTTTCTCTAACTGTAACTAATTTCTGATGGGATTTACATTTCTGATTTTAGCTTTTCTTAGTCTACAATAGAAGGAAGTAAATTATTTTATGACATGAAAGATGTGAAAAGACTCAAATCTTGGGAAACACATATGAAGATGTATAAATTGCATGAAAAACGTGTAGAGATAATGTGTTCTTCGATTTAGCAAAAATGAGTGAAATAACAAATGAAAAATGATTTCTTTAGGGAAAAAAGCAACACAATGAAAATAAAGTCAGAGAAGTTTCTTTCTTGCAGATTGGAAAGAATGAAATCAATCCTTTTGCATGTCATTGATTTTAAAATTAAAAATTGTCGTGTTAGTTTAGAGGTTTGTTTTGTGTTGGGGAAATCGCATGTCTGCAGATAAACCAGAGAAAATTTCTGTTGTTCATTTTTGTCAATTTGCCTTAGAATCAGTGAAGTGGAGCTTCCAGATCTGTTCTTAAGTACTACATTTCTTCTTTGAAAAGTGATGCTGACTTTGTTATTGAGAGTGTTTGTAGACCTTGTCTTTCAGGCTGATACAAAGTCTGTATTATTTCTCAGAAAATACATTATTTGCTTTAGTAAAGTACAGAATTTTGAAAACTTTGTATTTCTTTTTCCCAGGCTGTTCGCTGCTATGAATCGCTAATTTTGAAAGCTGAAGGAAAGGTCGAGTCTGATTTCTTTTGTCAGTTAGGTCACTTCAACCTCTTATTGGAAGATTATCCAAAAGGTAAGAATTTTTAGTCCTTTTGATAAATGTCTTTGGGGAATGGTTCTTTATTGTAGGTGACACAACAGAATGAAAAACATTGGGCTAAGTCATTGTTTCCTTGGTTTGTACTGCATTTCAGAGCCCATTAAAAAAATGGAGACTGGTGATTTCTTTGCAAAAACTACTTTATTCTTCCTTTTTGTTTTTTTTTTTTTGTTTGTTTGTTTCTTTTTAATGAAAAAGAAAAACCCAACTAAAACACTTCTGGTTCAGATGTGAATATGAAGTTGGCTAGCAGGCCCAGTGCCTGATGGCTGCCTGCCCTTCAGTGATTGTGGGGGGTGTTAGAACATTTACTTTTTTTCCATGGGATGTCTTCTTTCATTGTCACTGCTTTTTAATTTTAACACAAGTGCAGTTCTCTTTATATAGGGAAACAAACAGCACCCCCATCTTGAAAATGTGTGCTCCCACCCCATGCCTTTTTCCAAACACAAAGATAGTGGTTTGCAGTTCCCTTGGGATGCAGGAACAGGGAGATGAGTTATAACTGAGAGTGGTTCAGAAGCCCTGCTTGGTGACTCAGGCTGGCTGTGGACTGCTTGAAGCAGTGTCTGTAGGTGTGGCTTCCTGGGACCTTTATTCCTAAAGTGAGAAACATGCAGATTTGATGCTGCTCAGCAGGAATTTGCAGATATCTAAATTCAGTCTGTAAATTCAGAAGGGTTTGGGTGAGGGGGGCATCTGTCTTGTACCCCATCCCATCCAGTGAGTAAGACATAACCACTGGTGTTTCCAAATCCAGAGGCACGGGAAAACCTGCAGGGAACATGGCAATATGCTGTCTCTAAATTTTAGTGAAGAATAGTCTGATCCTTTGGTGCTTTCATTTTGTTTTAAGCAAATTCTGCCAACCCCTCTGCAAAAAGACTTACACCACTCTTTCTCATTACCCTAATAAAGCTAGGTGTGAGTGCAGTGTGACCTTCTGGATATATTTTACCCAGCAAAACCAGCCCAGGATTACAGACTGACCCGTATTAACTCTGCTTTTGAGTTGATAACAGTTAAGAGTGACAGGACCAGGTGTTGCTGTGGATCAGAGGCAGGGTTTACTGGTGGGGCATCTGCCTTGTGCTCTGTGCATGGTTTTCAAAACAAGCATAAAAAATCCAATTGATGGTTGAAAATATCAGTTCTCTAGAACTGTAAAAGAGATTAGCACGACAATGTGAGAAGAAACATTAAGCCATTAAAAATCTGAATTAAAGTACTTAATACTTTCTTAGATGCCTATTTAAAGTCACATCTCAATCGTGAAAAAAGCCTCAAGAAGACAAAAAACCTTGTTAGTTATGGAGTATTAAAAAATGTATCTGTATTTTCAAAGAAGTTTAGTAGTAGTTGAAAATACTGAAAGGATTTTAAAAATAAACAAGACATATCAAAGAAACTGTAACAATAAATAAATAAATAATTCTGTTGGGTGCACTTGCAATTTAACCAGCACAAACTCCACAACATTAATGTAAAATGGGAAGTTAAAGGGGTTTTTAAATTAAATGAGGGACGTATTCTCTGCAGTTTTTGAACTCTAGTACCAAAGACTGTTAAACTGTTGCCCTCAATGCAGAAAGGCATAGGTGTTCTGTAACTAATTTACTGCTGCTGTTTGAAAGAGGTGTAATGCTTGTGTTCCATTCCAAAGTAAAAATAAATCTCATTACATTATACAAATTTTGTTACTTTAATTATTATATATTCTAGTTGCATTGTAGTTAAATGTTATATGCTTTAGAACAAAATTAAAGAGTTCTGAATGTTTTGATGTCACTAATGTATATTTTACCCAGATTTTAAGTCCTGAAGTTCCAGAAGTGTAAAATGCTGAAGGAGCATGGTCTTCAGGTCCAAAAATCTGTGTAGTCTGAATTGGGTCATGGATAAAGTCAGTGTGTTTAATAAGTTGGATGCAATTAATGAAATATCACAAGACAGCAGCATATATAATGCTCCACAATTTCTTTTTCCCTTAAAAGCCTGTTGCTTAATTAAATATCTTCAATAAATGCATGCACCTTATGTATATAATGAATGTAGTGGTTTTTATAAAGACAGAAGCAATAGTGTTCTTTGCTTAAAAATGCTTGCAGTGAAGTTTGTGCAGTGCAGAACAAATTGTGACAGAACTGGGATTAGTGGTCAAGATGAAGCAATGCTGGGGTGACAGAGATCTGGGTTTCACATTAGTTGTTTCTTCTCTTTAGGTCTGTCTCACGTTGGCAGTGAAGGATCATACAGCTGGGTGCATTTTGTTGCATGTTTTAGTGTTTTGATGTAGCTAATACCTTCTGAATGTACTGAGAGTCTAGGTAATTTCTTTGTAAGAATTAGGATTTATACAACATAAGAGGGATCTGGGGAAGAAGTCATGGCAGGTTGCATCATTGAAACTCACGTTATTGGTGCTAATCGTGCCCTTGCTGCATGCACTCAGAGAGCATCACTGAGGGGCAGACTACCTTTAAATGTGCAGGAAGCTGATGGCTGATGCTGAAGTCTATTTAACTGTATTTTTTAATGAAACCTGTTAAATATTGTAAGATCCCTCAAAGTGCAGTATGTTTTCTGTCACTTCTAGCCACTAAATTCCAAAATCAATGTGCTGTCATTTTTCTTCCTTAAAAAGTAGTACTTTTTTCTGAGAAGTTCTAAGTTCACATCAGAAATTACTGCATGAGGTTCTTTCTTCTCGGTGTTATACCTGAGCTTAGACTGGAGTATCAGTGCCACTGCTAGCCTTTAAAAGATCTGAAGCTACTCTGCAGGTTGCAGTTTTCCCAAAATGCAGGAAGTTTGAATTGCTGTTGGTAGCAGAAGGGTTTTCTCAGCAGCCATGGAATGGAGTTGATGTGCTAGCAGCACTCTGCTGCTGTTAGGAAAAGGTCCTCTGCAAGGGATCAGCCCTTTTGCAGATTTTGAATGCAGTGAGACACTGATCACCAAGATTGCAGATGGATTGGTTTTGGCTTTGCCTGCATATTCAGGGTGGGTTCTGTGCCCTTTCATTGTATTGATCATGACTGACCAGAATTCAGCTTTGGGATTTCCTGAAGTGGGAACATTGACTCTCTTGGTGAAAGCTATGTCATTTTCTCAGTAGAATTGTCTTAACTCTAATGTGATTGTTCCTCCTTTCTTTTTTGACAAGGCAGCTATTCCCCAGCTGTTGGGTTGTTTTGGAGGTTCCCAAACCTCTGTTTCCTGGGCAGGCAGCATCCCTGCCCCATGTCTGCTTTCTTTGTGCTGGCACAGCTGAGCTTGCAGCTGTGTGGGGAAATGATCCAACTGAAAAATAAACCTGCACAAAAATGCTGTGCAGTTGCCCCAGAATCTGAAACCTCAGCCTTGAGGTTTTGCTGGAGGAGGTGGATGAGTTGTCATGGAGGCCTTTGGATGCTGGGAGGATTCTGAATCCAGTTAAGACTCCTGATGTGAACCTGTGCATGGTTTGCTACTGGATTCCTCGGGACAGGCGGGTTTTTTACCAAATTATTGTGCTCTGGTTGACTGGTTTCCATAAGCAGTAAGGAGTGCAGATAGTGAAGTTTTAAGGTTTGGGTTCTAGCTGACTTGAGTTCTAATTGACAGCTCTTTAATGAGCTCGTGGATTGACATCATCTGTGTTTTCCTTAAGGATCTTTATTTTGCAGAAGGGTCACATGCATTGACTGTGTTCAGTCTGTGACTTGGAGGACAGCTCACAGTGGCACAAATGGAGATGTACTTTAATCATTTGTCTCCTTGAATTTGCTCTAAGCAAAATCCCTGGAAGTAGAAAATGCAGTTAATGAATGAATGATTTGAGAAAAACATGAAATTACTTGTGCCACAGTTACTAAAATTACAATAAGTACTGTACTGAAATAATTCTTATTGTTGTACTCAAGTGGTAGTCTCATATTTTAAATGTTCAGAACAGTTTTAGCAGTATTTATTTTGATTATAGATGGTGACTGCTTTGTCAAAAATACTAATATGAAAACATTTTAAGTCATTTATAAGATAGTGTTTGTTAGTTATGGGGGCATTTTTTTAGTAATCATTAATCTAAAATTTAAAGCCGTACTGAACCCCCCCATAATGTTATTTGAGCAGCTCTTTTATTAGGCTGCAACCTAAACCCAAAATTTAAACACTTTCTAATTGTTCTTTTGTAAAGTTGTTTGATTGTGAGAAACTCTTGAATTCAACAATGTAGATGTGTTTCTTTGTGCTTAAAATTCCAGCTCTGTAGGGAATTTCTCTGTGGTGGTTAACGTCTTTCAGGAATTTGAAAGGAGGTATTGTTACTGGGAAGCATTTTCATGTGCTGTGCTCTGAGGTGCAGGGTAGTAGTGGTAATTTTATAAAATATAAGGGAGAATTCTGCAGAATGGATAGGATTGTGCTGATTCCTGCTGGGCTGTCTTGTCTTACTGATGAGTACTGAAGAACTATAATGAATTAAATAGTTTGAATGAGTCAAGGAAGAGATGGCTGTTTCAAATAACTGTGATATTTAGGTTTAAGGTTTTTTATTTTGTTGTTTGTAACTGGTACTAACTGGTAAAATTTGAGTTGCTTCTATTTAGAGCTTTTGAACAGAATTCTGAAGATGAGATAAATTTTGGGTTGTTAATTTCAGGCGGTTTAAACCATTTTGTGAAATTTCTGTTGAAAGAAGGAAGCTTAGAACATTAAAAATATTCTTTGTAAATTGTATGTATGTGAGGCAGAGGTTAGCAGTCAACAGTTTTATTATAAAATATACCAGGGCCTTGTTTGTGACTGGTTGTCTGAAAATTTGAACACTTGGACAGTGTTCTAAATAAACACTTAATTGTTAAAAGTCCTTTTTGTGCAATACACTCTGGGAGGATTATTGAGCTTGATGAGACTCATCTGGGCTTCTTCACTGATTCTCAATATTTTAAGACTTTCACAGAAGAATTTCTGTAACTAAACTTCCTGTCAAACTCTTGTCTGTCTTTCACATTTGATACTTTATGGGACTGTGGGCTTCATGCCACTTTGCTGCTGCATTACATTGCAGGATGTGGAGTTGTTAATAAAATTTCTTAGAGAACTATTTGATGATTTTTCTGTCTTAAGTCTATGCTTGTGTTGCTTTTGTGTGTCATCCTTCATTCTGTGTTAAAAGGAAGACATGCTTCAGGCTTCTTTGATTGTCTCTTTGGTTCTTTCAGTACAAATCTCTGGAGGAAACAGAGAGTAGCATCTGCCTGAGGCCTTAAAACAAAAGACTGAGTGGCATTTTGCTGCTCTCACTTCCACATTTTTTGGGTTATTACAGAATTGTAGAATCATGGAAGTTGGAAAAGACCTTTCAGATAACCCAGTCCAACCATTCACTCAGCACTGCCCAGGCCACCACTGAACCGTGTCCCCCTGCAACACAGCTGTGTGTCTGTAAAATACCTCCAGGCATGGTGGCTGCACCCCTTCCCTGGGCAGCCTGTGCTGATGTCTGACAGCCCTGGCACCAAGAAAATTTTTGAGATATTCAGTTTGTATCTCTCCTGGTGCAACTTGAGGCCATTTTGTTTGTCCTGTCAAGACTTGCTGCTTGGAAGCAGAGCCAGGTGGACACCTCACCTCACTGCAGCTGCCTTGCAGGTAGTTGGTAGAAGGCAGCAAGAAGAGCTCCCCAAGCACCTTTTTGTCTTTTCCAGGCTAAACACTCCTCAGATTTGTGTTCCAGACCCTTCCCCAGCTCCGTTGTCCTGCTCTGAACATGCTCCAGCACCTCACTGTCCTGCTTGTCTTGGGGGCCCCCAAACTGGACACAGGATTTGAGATGTGCCCAGTACAGGGGACTGTCACTGCCCAGTCCTGCTGGCCACACTATTGCTGATCCAGGCCAGGTGCCATTGGCCTCCTTGGCCCTCTGGCTCATGTCCATCCAGCTGGTGACCACCACTCCAGGGCCTTTTCCACCAGTCACTTTCCAGCCCCTCTTCCCCCAGCCTGGGGGGGTTGCTGTGACCCAAGTGCAGGACCTGGCACTTGGCCTTGTTGAACCTCAGCCCTGGATCCCCTGTGGAGGTTGTTGGTGAAAAGATCAAACAGAAGTGACCCCCCCCACTGAGCCCTGGATGTAATTCCATTTCCCACCACTCTGAACCTGGCCATCCAGCCTGTGTTTACCCAGCAAAGTCAGTTCTATTGGCTCAACCTTGGAATTTTATCACCTTTTGATGTCTTTAATTTTATGGCAGAGCAGTTTTCATCTTGATGGGTTTAAACACCATGGTGGATAAAACCTGAACTATATATAAGCTGTTTCTGTAACCTGCAAATACCTCTTGGGTGTTTAACGAGGATTTATTTTATTCCTGAAAACAGTCAGGTTTGAATCAAGAGATATGCTCTTTCCAAGCTTCCCCTGTGCACTTCTTCAGCTAATTTTCTGTTTTACTATTAGTTTTCACATGAGAAATAAGAAATATTAGTGCTTGCTTAAAAATAAAATTTAAAAATAATTGTGTTTTAGAAAACATTGTTTTCTAAATGGAACTTTGGTTTGTATTAAAGTTTTCTTTTCAGGGTATGTTGTCAAATTAAAGCTTGCTGTTTCTAAGTTCAGTAAGCCAAAAATTTGTGTTAGTCACATTTAGCCTTGCAAGATGCCACTAGATGGTGTTAGTATGTAGTTCACTTTCTTCTTACTCAAGCACTAAAATACTCAAACTGCTCCATGTTTTCATCACTTTGAAGGCCTCTTAAGTTTTAAGGCGTCATAAAGTAGGTTTGTTAGAGCAGATCATAAAAGCCATCCTCTGTCACTGCATGATTTGTGATGGAAATGTGCTAAAGGTGACAAATGGGTGGTTGTCATTCAGTCTAGACATTTTTCCTCCCCACTGTCACCTTCCTTGTTTGTTTAGGTCAAGCATTTAGATTCTGGATACAAAGAAAGATTGTCTTATCTTATGGCTGAAACTAAGTTTTGCCAACATCCTATGAAATTAAGTAGATTTTTAAAAAATCCTGAAACCATGTACGTGCTAATTAAGTCAAATATGTTTTTTATTCTCTGTATGATACCAAAGAATCTTAAACAAGGAAATAAGGAGCAAGTGTTACCCATGTCCTGCTGCTGACATGTCCATTGGTCCTATCATAGCAGGAGAGGGATGCAAACACTTAGGGGGCAAATCATAAAGTCTGTCAGGGTTAAAGTAACCATACATATTGCAAAGAGGGTAGTTCTGGATGACTAAAAACCTGTTAGAGGAAACCAGTCGACTCCAAATGTGTCAACTCATTGAGGGTCAGCTCTGCACGAGGTGCCTGAGGTTTGCAGACCGGCTCTGAAGCGAGCCTGAGCTCAGCAGGATTCTTACTGTGCAGTGGTGGCAATTCTTTTAGAAAGGTGGTGTTCTGCTTTTCAGAGCTGTTTCAGGTAAGCATTTTATTTTCATCAAGCAATACAGCTGATGGTGATTGATTTGAAAAGCTGTGCACAGCTTTGGGGTATACACCCTCTGGGGAGGGTGGTAAATGCTGAATCTGCCACTCACAGGGTTTTCAAGAATGTGATCACAAGGATTGCCTGTTAGGAAAATAATATACATGGCCAGGTTTTGGAGAGAGGTGTTCATAGCAAGAGCATAGACTCAAAAAGTAGAAATTAAATAAAGGACAGGAGGATGGAAACTGAACTGAATAGGTAACTGAACACTTCTTTTAGTAATTGTTGAGTGTTATTTTGGGTATCTGAATGTGGTCTGTCAGTTTTGTGCTTTTAAGAGTTTTCTGTGGTTGACTATAAAATGTAGTTGAGAGTGAGGCAAGAGGTATTGTCCTGCTGACACTCATTCCTGTTCTTTGAGTCCAGACATGCATTTTCTGGATGCTCATGAGTGTTTCACATGCAGAGAAAAAAGAAGTTTTTATGTCCTTTATTGTCTTTATTCAATTCCATATGTGTAAGAATTTCAGTGGCAAACTTCTAAATTGAAAAAGCTCGAAAGTAAGTTCCTAATCAAAAGATTGTCTGCAGAATCCTGCTGTGCCTAGGAGTGATTTCAAAACACTCATTTTATAATGTTTAAGAAGGACATCATAATTGAAATGGGGTTGAAAGAGGGACAGTAGTTGATAGAATCTTTTTGTGACAAAAATTGTCTCACTTTGGGATGACCGGTCTTGGATGAAAAGTAAAGGTACAAAATGATATTTCAGCCTTTAGTGTTAGGATTTTTTGTTGTTGTTCATTTTTGTTTGTTCTTGGTTTGTTGTTTTTTTTTAATACTACTAATGTGCTGCATGACCCAAGTAACTGGGATTTTTTGCTTTTTAATATACCAGGGAAATATCATCCTCTAGTCAGAATCATAACACTGATAAAGCACACCCTGTGTTACAGATAGGGACTTATGTAAAATTCTTGTGGCTCTGCAGATTCAGTTGCTCTTTTTTTCTTATTTTAGAATACAGTTTGTATTTTGAGGGATTTGCACTTATTTCCTGTAGATACATAGTTAATTTAAGGGAGAAGTTACTTGTAGTTCCACAGTACAGGTTGTAGATAAGTTACTAATTTCTACACCATAAAATTTAGGATAAATATTTGCTTACTGGTGACCTACTCAGGGACTATGAAATATGATAGGGTTCAAAATTTATGGTTAATGTTTTCCTTTATATATAGATTGATTCAGTTTTTCAAAAATCTTGCTTTCATAATTTGATTTCTGGTGTCTTATATGCAAGATTCTTGTTAGGGATGTGCTTGATTAGGAATATTTAATGTGGGCTCTGGCAAAAATAACATTTTGTTGAATCCTTTTTTTCTTTTCCTTGAATTCTTTTCAGCAGAGCTTTAGTGCTCATGAAGCAGATGTTGAATATAGATGTTTAATGTAGTTATAAAAGGGGCTGAAATCAGATTTCACAGGTAACTTACTGTAAGCTGAGCACTGGATAATATTGGAATTGTGCATAGTAACACTTTCTAGTTGTCTGTCTTTCCTCAGAAGGGAGGGGTCATTTAGCTGTGGTTTAAGGGAACCCTCTGTGATGCATCCTTACGCATTTTTAGCAGAACTATGAGAATTTTAGCATTTCATCTGCAAGAAGCTAAGTAGAAAGAGAATACTGTTAGCCTAGACCAAGCTGGAGCCCTGGGGGTTTCTGTATCCCCCAGGATTGGGCACTTCAGACACTGAGGAAGACTGAACTGTCCTCTGTTCCTCTGGAAGAGAAATGTGGCTCCTTGGGATGGAGGCCTTATCTTCTTATCATAGAAACATAAATAGACTTCAGCAGTCCACGCTTCCCATGTGCTTGTTTTTAATTGTAGCTGAGCTTGGCACATTAAATGATCACTTCAGCTGTTCCTGTGGGAAGTTGCTGAACTTTATTGAAGAATGGAAGAGTTAGAAAAGAAAATCACAGCCAAGCATCCTTTTCTTCTTAAAGAAAAGTGGTACAACGTCATGGAGCAAAAGATTCCTTTTATAATAACTTCCCTATGTTAAATGGAGGTGCTAGGATTTTTCATGACAAGTTTCTTCTTGCTTTCTTTTTTCCTATTCTTTCTCTTGAAGTTCTTCTGTTTTATGTATTTTTTTATTGCTGTTGACATTTTATAAGCTTACTAGCAGTGCCTTAACTGCTGTAGGTAAGCATATTCCACCTCTCCTTTTTAATGGATATGCTCATGTGGGTGCTTCCTACATTTTTAACAGCTACATTGAAAATGTTCTCCCTTTTGTTTTCCCAGTATAAATCCTTAACATTGTATTTAATGTTCTTTTCATCTTTTTATCCATATCCCTGTATAGTTGACTGCAGTAGTTACTTTAAAAAAAAAGTTTACCAGAAGTTCTCAGTTTCTTGAATCTTGCATACTATGGTTGTGTTTGCCTAAGTATTTGAAGTGTGCTTTAACTAGTAAAATTGGGATAGGTACTGCTTGAGTAAAAGGAAAAACAACTCCTTTTATTTTTGATGTGATGCATTACAAAACTGTTTCATAGTGCTTGTGCATGTTCCTGTTGGGGAAAGCAAAGTCATTACCATGTTCAGAAGATAATTATTCCTTTTTGTTGAAAACTTATTAATGATGCCTGGGAGAACTTGAATCTAGGAGGACTTCTGGGGGGGAGTAGGATGTTGTTTTGTCTTATGGTGGAAATTCTTTAAAACATAATTACAGAGTGTGACTAGAATGTGCTTAACATTCTTCAACTTATATTGTTAGACTGAAGTCATATCCTTCAGTTTGTGCCATTTTTTGGGGGGAGGGATTTGGAGAAGGAATTGTATTCTTAAATTGTGAAAGACTTAGATTAATTTTTTTAAGTGAGATTGTTTGTCTGAGTTGCATTTGAAAGCATTTTAAATATATTACATGTTAATAATGTGTGGTCAATGAGTGAGTGTTCTTTTAAGTTTGTTTTTTCTAACCTGGGCATTTAAATAAATCACAGTTTAGAACATCAAAATTAGAAATTGGCCTCACAAGCATTTTGGTGGAGAGGGGCACCTCATGGGCATGGATCAGGATGTGTCTGTTTACAGATAAAGGTTGTGAGTCTCCATAAACAGATGAGTGCAGAGGTTCTGTGTCTTTATTTATGTGTGTGTTCTTATTTCACTTAAGCACGAGAACTTGTGTCAAATTACAAAAATGAGTATGCAAGACAGGCATTGAAGGGTGATACATTTATGGAAATGATTTATCCATGGTGCTTGCATGAAATGAACCTGCACCTAAAATAAAGTACATGTTGTTCTTATGTCTTAATCTGTTTAGTGCTTATGGGTTTTCAAAGCTGGAGTTTTCTTCTCTTGTTGTTTGGTTTCCACACATTGCGTATTTTCCGTTCTTAAATCTTAGGGAGCAAACACTTGAAAAATCAGTATCTTTGTGTTACTGAGTGAGTCTTTACTTAAAATGCTTCATTTTTGATGGTTCCTATTTGTGTTCTTAGAAAAAAGCAAAGCCTGTTTGTGTTCTAGTCCAAGGTGGCCTGTTAGCCCAAGGACAAGATGAATCAACCAGGATTTTTAGTGAGGAAGAGAGATGCAGGAATAGTGATTGGAGGAATTGGTTGCTAAGTACAGCTAATACTCTGTTGGACAGAGTTCTTCTTAGCACTGATTTCCAGGTTAGTCTTGGCCCTGGCTGCTGAATAAAATGCAAGCTTTTATTTTTTTTTTCTGCTTGCTTTTGTTTCACAGAATGAAAGGCCATGTGAAATTGATTTCTCTTTGTATGTCCCTCCTCACCAGTTCTTCAGAAATTACAGGGCATCAGGGAGTGTGGTAAATGAGCTACATGATTAAATTTTTAAATCTTACAATAGCTTTGTCCAGGATGAAAATCCCAAAATTTCGAATTATTTCTTAGTTATCGGTTTTCTTTAAGATATTGCTTGATTTACATTTGTAAGATCAATAATAAATATACTTTTGGGTTGACATTTCATAAAACAAAATTATAATCTTAAGGAATGCATTGCCCACAACAGTGTACTTATCATGGCAGTGTTACTTTTATTAAACCATTTATCATTTTAATGTTGTGTATTGTGACTCCTAAGGATTTCTTTTTCTTCAAAGAAAATGAAACAAAACAAATTGAACATTCATTTTTCTTTTTTTATTTCTTACAGCATTATCTGCATACCAGAGGTACTACAGTTTACAATCTGACTACTGGAAGGTCTGTATAAGCACTTTTTTTTTTTTTTAATGTGTTGCTGTAAATGTTCAAAACTTTAAAGTAGATTCTGTTCAATATTAGTTTGGAGTTTCTACCTGCAATTACTTTTTGGCATACTTACTGAGTCTTAAAGTAAATGTTCACCTGTATGTGCAATTCATTATAAACTTCAGTGGAAGTAAGTGTCATGTATTGAGAAGGCAGTTTAATTAAGCTGACAAGTTTTAAATAATATTTTTTACCATCATTATTCATTACTTCAGGGTTTTTTGTGCAGCACAGATATTTGGATGTGTGTATGGAGAGCAGCAGAACCACTTGAAAGCTGCTGCGCAGGCGTTGGACTGGGAATAGGAAAAATGTTCTCTGGTTGCTTTTTGTTTCCACAGACACCAAATTGTTTCAAGTCCTTTTCAGTGTTTTAAATAACATTCTTACGTCAGATAGGAACAGATCCTGTTAGTGTAGCTGCCTTGTCTGTAGGTAAAGGTATTGTGTCTGTGAGTAGAGGTATCGTGACTTTAGATGAATAAAATGGAAAAAATTCTTACAATGGCATTGTCAGAAATAGTCAGCACTGGTATATTGTCACATGAAATAATTTGAAGCTCCTGACAGAGAGAGGTTCAGGAAGGCACATAAGACCTCAGATACTTGTGTGGTCTTAAGCAGCTGTTTTCCTTAAAGTGTGAATAAATGCATCTTTCATATGGAGAGGGCTCAGGAAGAGCCCTTGGTACCACATAGAGATGACATTAGAGAAGCAACATTTTGTGTGTTCTTTGCATTTGTTGGGACTGTAACAATGCTCTGAAAAACACTGTGGCAGCATCTCCTGTTTGGGCACAGGATGGGTAAATTAAGGGTGGATGAGTGAACTGGAGTAAGTGGTTTATAGCAGATAAAGGAGAGCTCCAGTTGGAGGATCCTAGGGAAATTTTTGGTATTGTCTTGTTAAAGCCCCTGCTCCAGCAGGAGTTGTGCAAGTGCCGTATTTCACTGAGCCATTTTGGAATTGAAGGAGTTTTTCCAGAAGTAACCCTTGCAGTTTTAAAATTACAATAAAAACATGAATCAATTCTTCATGCTCTTAGAGAGCTGCTTTAAAGATTGTTGCAAATAAATGTTGAAATCGATCAATTAATTAGAAATCAATTGTAATACTTTCTGTTGTTTGTACTCTTTCACGTTAAGCATGTCAAAATAATTTATGACTGAAATTGTTTTTTCTGGTTTTTATTCCAATGGCTCATTATTAAAATAAGTGGTAGGTGATTACTAAGTTATTTGCCCTGCATTTTCAGAGTTCAGGGTGGAATGTAAATGATAGTACATGTATTCCTATAGGTATAGGTTGTTTTCATATATAGATGGATTATATATATATATTTATATAGGCTCAGAATATTATCTGCAGTTAAAATAAATGTATGTAAACTCTGACAGTTTCATCTCAAGAGCACTGATAGCAATAAAATCCCTGTTTGTATACAATGTGTGATATTTTAACACACCTGTTTCTTGTATATATCTCCAGAATTTAATCAGGCAGAGATTATTTTGAGCAGTTCCTGTTGTAAACATGAGAGCATTGTTTGCAGTTGACAAAACAGCATTTTGAGTTCTACAAATTAAAAATCCAACCCTACAAGAGAAACCAAAAAACCAGTAATTTTTCTCCAGCTTGACCTCCCCTTGGAATAGGGGTCAAGAATGTGTAGCCCTAAGTGGTTCTTTTCCCTATAATCTTAGGAGATTTCACTAATTTTGATATTCACTATAAAGGAGCCTGCAACAGTCCAAAACCATTTTTCACCTATTAACTTCTTTATTGAAAGTGGTTCAAAACCACAGGTGGATCATATTTAATCTCATTAATGGGTGATGATGAAGCTACTCTGGAATTGGCAGTGAAGCTACCTGGATTGGGTCTAGAGAAAGACCTTCCCCTCCTCCCTCCAACTGAGAGGATTTATTGTTTCTTATCATCCTAAATGCCTTGTATCTGTAAGAAACCATTTAGTCAGGAATAGCAAGTTTATGGTGTATTTTTGGTCACACTTCTGTGCTGTTTTGTTCTACTTTGTGATTTTTTTGTTTTCCAAAGAGATAGAGATGGCAAAAACCCCAGTCATATATCCTTATTTTACTGTTGTGGAATTTAAAAAAAGTTTTTAGTTCTTACAGGGCTGGATGTCATCAGTTCAGTCGTTGGAATTTGTGATGGTAAAGAAAGGAAGAGACAGAAGGGTGTGAAGGAAGGATGGTATTTGTGAGCTCTGAGGGGAGCTGTGTGAGATATTTGGGAAACTGGAAAGTGCTGAATCACATGAAGGTTATTATATAAGGCAGGTTTGAAGTCAGACAGGAGCAGCCTTATAAACTTGGGCAGATTATCTGAAATTACAAACTGTCGTGCAGTGCAGATTTATGTGGCTGAAATAAGTGTCCTCTATTTGCTTTGATTTTTTTTAAAGAGAGAAGTTACAGAATTGTGAGAGTTTTCAGATTGCTTTGGGTGTAGTTTGGCTTCCTTTTATAAACTATTTTTGCTCTCTGCTAGTTTGTACTTTTAGAGTTGCATGAGGTTGGTAATTGAGCATTATTTTCATGCATTGTTCATTTCATGATACACAGTCTATATTTCCTTTCATAGAGAAAGCATTTTACTTTTTTTTTCCCCCCTCCATAGATTTTTCTGATGGTCTGAATTTTCATAGATTTTTCTGATGGTCTGGTCTGAAACAACCAGGTTGTTTTCTGTCAGAATTTGATGCATGGGTTGTTTTGTTGCTATTACAGTAAGCATTGTGTTGATCATAAGGAACAAAAAGAGAAGGAAAAACACTTTAGAAAATATATTCTGGATATATACTCTAGTGACAGGAGTGAAGGTGAAAGGTTAGCAAGATGCTGTATTTTGCCATTTACCAGATCGATACTCCCTCTGTGCTGATGAGATATTATTTCCTTTCAAAGAACTACGTGTATGGATAGTTTTGAAGGTGTTGGGTTGCATTATGCCATATATTCCTCAATAGATGATTTTTTTGCTGTAATCTTTGGGTGCTCACAGTGTAAAATGTCCTGCAAAATAGAGTTTTTGCAATTTTTGCCTACAAAGGCACTGTGATACCTTAACTCTGCATTTAAGAAAAATTATTTGACTTGAAATGTTGTGAAGTAAATATCTCAACTTGGATAAAAGCCGATCTGACTTTCATTCTTGCATTCAGTAGTTCTCTCAATGTTTCTTATGTGCCTATGCTAAAATAAATCTCCCTTCTGTGCAATGTACTTCATTCTGATTTCTTTTTAAAACTCCCCTGTGTCAACATGTTGGGGGAGGTGAGGAGGACTGTGGGGGTTGAGCGGATACAAAGGGCAGTTCAGGAGAGGGAGACAACAGCTAGAACTGCAGTTTGTAGATGTTGATGCTCCTGGGAGAATAAAGATACCAAGTGTAAATGTCTGCCATGATTATCAGTTTTGACATATTCTGAGGAGGCAGCATTAGAAGCTCAGCAAAGAGTATGATATTCCTGATTTTATCCAAACATGATGGCAGATATCTGGCACCTGTAGGAAGTTATTTTAATCATCTCGTGGTTGTATTATAATGGACTTGATCATAGTGAACTCTTTTATATAATACCTGAGTTTGAGTAGGGCTGTCCTAGAGAAGTTCCATTGCATGAGTGAATTGAGTGTAAGTGTATAAAATATCTGGATCTGTTGCACTGACATGGTGCACTGACAGGGGAGACCTAGAAACCATATTCCAAGATTTGGGCTCCAAGAGGTATCAGTGCTCACTAGAGAGATTCCTGGGAGAGCTCCTGAGAGAAGAGCCTGGTTATCCAGTATTTAGATGAGATCTCTGCTTAGGCATGGCACTGCTGCTGCAGCCCTTGTCTGGTTTGATAATCTTGATTAAAGAGTGTTTGTGGCCTTTGCAGGTGAACATTCACATATTGTCAGTTAGGAATTGTGTGCCTGCAGTTGTAGCAACACAGAGTTTGAATAAATCAAACCTTTTGGTACAGCTGTGTTAGGGAGTAGCAAATTCCTTCATGCTGATTCTCTGAAGTGTTTGAGCATCTATTAGGAACATCTCTGTGCTTGGGGAATGAACATGAAGATTTTTAGGCAGTGTTAAACCCAGCAGATTGTGGACAAGTTATGAGGAACATGAAAACAGCACTGCTGAAGTCTATTATTCTGTGTTAATTCATCAAAGAATAGCATCCTGCTGGCTTAAGTTTTTTAATAAAAAATTGTGTTTTATCAGAGTAACAGAGGGTACACAGGTACTTGAACATTTTTATTCATATGTGAATAAATTGAGGGATTGACAAGGCACAGCATTTGGAAATGCATCTTAAAATGTTGGATGTTACTGTGAAAATTACTTATCTCTTTTTAAAGGAAGAATTTATTGTGGAATAGGATGCTAGAACTTGGATTGAGGATGCCTGAGAAAGAAAAGAGACCTCAATTTATTCAGCAACACTCAACTGTAGTATCTCTTTATCAAACAGTGCTTGGAGTGGATCAGTCAGAAAGTCTGAATGTTCCTTGAAATGTTTTAAGGAACACTTAATTAGTGAGTTATATCCTCCAACATGAATTCAGATATAGAATTCTTGTTAGCTGTTGACTTTTGCTGGAAAGTTGCCTAGAAAGGAAAGTAAATCTGTCAGGAACTTGTTATCATTTTATGAAAATGGCCTTAATCACCCTTCTTTTTAATAAAGATTTCATTTATGTGGACAAGGTGAAAGCATCAGAGGTTTGGTAAACCCCAGGAAGAGTTTTCAAAGACCCATTTCTATGTTACAGTGGATTTTAAGAACATCTGAGTGCAGATGTGGTGCAAACTGAATTTACAGTTGCAAGGCTATACTGTAGAACACTGGATGGTCTAGTTAAGAAAAAATAGAGAAATTGAAGAGGGGGAAGTAAATCCCATAATTTTGCAGCAATATGAGATGTTAGTTTAGTTCTGGAAAGCACCTGTTTAGTACTCCCCTGCCTATGTTTACTGGACAGTAGAATGAATTACTGTCTGAATTTTTACCTTTTTTCATATTTATTTCTTAAGTTGTTCTTGAAAATAAAATTCTGGCTATATGTATACAAATTTCCCCTCACTTTTCTCTGATAATCCTTACAAAACAGAAGAATCCAAAACTGTACAGAGAAAAAGAGCTCCAAAAACTAAACCAGAAAAGCAAAGAAAAAAAACAAAACAAAAATCCACCAAAATCCCCCAACCTGAAATTCTCTTCAGAAAGCCAAATGTCAGAGGAAAATTCAGTTGTGTATGTGGGTGCTAATCATGGAAGAGGGATGTGATCTCAGTCTGTGCTGTTGTTGGTTTGTTGCAGAAAGCAATTTTATAACACTCCTTTTATGTTGATCTAAAGTCTGTTTGAGTGCCAGGTAATATTGTAAAGCACTGTTCCATAATTAGAGTTATGCAGAAATTTCTGAAGCTTATGGCTAAAACGCTTGTAATTACTGGAAAGGCATTTTTGTTCCAAAGAGCTAAAGTAACTAAAGACCACGGATGTTAGTTTTAAAATGTGACCTGTTGCTTGTTTTAATTGCTTTATGCAGCTTTTTAAATCCCTCTACTTTTTTTTTGGTATGTTTTCTTAATGCTATGAAGTAGAAAAATAATTTTAAAAAACATTATTCTTTAATTTTGTCTGTATTGCTGTCTCTTTTTCTCCAGACTGTAAGTCTGTTTCTCCCTTTATAAACAGTTGGACAAAAAGCAATTACTAGACATACTGATAACAGCAAATAAGAGAACATTTTGCACCTTTGAGATCCTTTATAAGACAGCAATTTTCCACTTCATTGACTCACAACTGTTTTATTTTCTGCAGTAAACTCAAAAAAACAAGTAGTTTTTAAACAGAATTAATCAAAAATTTCATTATTTTTTTAATTAGATAGAAATGCTTGGATTAATTGAAACAGTGCAGTTGTATGGATCAGTAGAAATTGCTGGAACAGACACCCTCCTGGAACATAAGTTGGAGAAATATATAATTTGTGGACACTGCTTTTTATTCAAACCTTTTGATTTTTGAAACTTTTTTTAAAAGACAATGGTTATTCTGTATAAAGAGATAAATTTCCCCTTAAGGGTCCTCAGAGAGCAACATTTTAAAATTACACAAAAAGGCTTTAATATGAATTATTGCCCCATAGCAACACAGGGTACCTACAGAAGAAGCAAAAAGAATCCATTTGATCAGAGGATGCTTAATTGGAGAAATGTTGAGAAAAACTGATCAGGACATCAAGTTTCAGAAATTCTCACTGAAGGTGATGTTTGCTGAGGTGAAGACATTGCAAAAGGACCTGGGAGATACAGCAGTGATCTACAGATGGGTACATTAAAACCTGCAATTCAGGATGTATTTGCAAATCAAAATAATGGGGTAGGAATAGAATAGATAGAGGAAGTGGAGAATCAGAAAGTGAAAAATAAAATCAGGAATTAAATAAATATTCAATGTCTTTGTGAAGCATGGAGATATTATTAATACCTTCTGTGTGGTCTTTAATTCTGCCTGACAATATAATGGTTGTCGGTGAAGCACATGGAATTCTGTACCATCCCTCATTTTTGACTAAGACAAGTTTTTGGATTTCAGTCCTTCCACTTGACAGATCTTGATGAAGACATTCTGGTTATGTTCTGTGAAGGTATAAAATACAACTGAAAAATAATACTTTCAAGACTTCTACTGTAGTCTGAGAGAGGGAGACAAGGATGATGACATGATGTGTTATGGAACAGCAAGTGAAAAACAGAGATAATTTTGTCCTAATTTTTAGATACTGATGAGAGTCGATCGTCATAATGGAGATAAAAAGCATTTTTATGGGATTTAATGGGGATAAGCATTTTCCAGGAGACTGTTGTGGAAAGCAGTCTGGTAATAGAGTCTGAGTCTGATACTGTGTGATAATACAGGATGGGAACTGATCCTGTCCATAAAAAGAAAAAGAAGAAAAGAGGAGGGGGAAGGTTGAAGAGAGAAAAATCTGTATGGCCAAGTGAGATTGAACAAATAATAAAAGGAAGAGGAAAATGTGTCTAGAAAAAAGAATGGCAGGATGTGGGGGAAGAAAACTTCTAGCCTTGCTGAGAATTAGAATGAAAAGAAAGCCCAAACTTTAAGGCTAAGAGCATATGGGAAGAAGGAAGGTGTATATAGAATAATATCAGAGTGGATTGTGAGAGATCAGAACTGAGACTTTAGCCAGCTTTTTCCCCAACAGCAACCTCTGTGTCATAAATTCGCCAGGCATGCTGGGAGAGATTACAAATAAAGAAAAGAAAAAGGAAAAATCTAGGGAAGACATTTAACAGTTCAGGTGAGGAGCCCAGTGTGATTCTCCATCAAAGGCCTGGATGGCCCCCGGTTTTAGGATGGAATAAGAAAGTGGAGTGTGAAGCCCTGAGGGTCACTCAGGGAGCTAGATAAACAGATAATAAAAATCAGGGATGTTTAGAGTGGAGCAAAAGACAGTAGCAGAGCTTCAACTGGTAAACCTGAACTTTGTGCCCTGACCTTGCTGGACAGCCCCTGGCAAGGGGAGGAGTGAGTTAAGATGACCGAGACTCCGCTCTCAGTAATTAAACAACAAAGATTTTTTTTCATGTATGTAGCTGTTACTGCAGATGATGGTAAAACAATTTACTGCCACAAAATAAAGGGGTTTACAGTAATAAAGGATCTAGCAAGTGCACAAAGTCTTACTGAAATGCTGACAAAAAATAGGAGAGCATATTTTCCATAATAATTAGGTTTGGAAGTGCAGTGGATGAGAGCAGTTCTGGGGGAAACTTCACTTTGATCCGGAGATACACTGGCAAAACAAAAAGAGTGGGAAAAATGAAAAGCAGCAGACACATCATCATCATCATCGTAACAGATTTTTAAAGATTATTAATATGTTTAGATCATGAGATTGTCTCTTCAGGACATCACGGTGGAGGGAAATTGCATTTAAGAAGATATTGGAAAAGATAGAAAAGTTGTTAAAAGAAGAAGACCCAGGAGAAATTTGGAGTATGAAGACTGCTAAATAAAGGGCTAAATTTGTGAATTGTGCATCTTACAATCTCTTTTCTCTATTGAAATGCTTGGTAGCTTTGGTAACACTGTAAATGGAGTTAAGTCAGCAATCCCATAGCTGTGACAGTTAGTGTGATTAATCTGTGATGTGAAAAAATCAGTATTTTTAAATGCAAACTGTGATTATCAGGACTGGGATTCTGTCTCTTATTTGTAAAAGGTGTATGCCTTCAAGATACTTCAGAGAAATTTATTAATAAATAAAGGGAAATGCTGGAATTCTGGAAAGGTAATGAGATTGTGTTGCCAATAACACTTGCTTGTCTATAAAATGCACAAAAAATAGAGCAAATTAATAGCAGTATTTGGTTTAAGAAAAACATGTTTTAGTATTGCATGCTAAAAATAAATGTAATTTTTTGAAAGTGAGTAAAGCAAACAAGTTGAAATAAGTATATGTTTTTTATTAAATGTGTTGTTAAATTAATACCATCAAGAAATATGAAGAAGAAAATTCATGCTGTTTAATTAGAGGAAAGCACAACTGATTTCTGGTTTAGAAAAGAACATACATTTATCCAGATACTTCTTAAGGAGTAATGAATCTTAAGAGTCATAGATTAGGATTTTGTGTATTCTGGGGGAGGTGTGGGTATGTGTGTATCTGAAATTTGGTCCCTCTGGCAGCTAAAACACAGAATTCTTAGGTAGTCCCATCAAAACATGATAGTTGTTAATGCAGACAAAAAATGAAGCTTGTCCAATTTTATGTACAGGAAAATTGTACAAGGATCTAATAATTAACTGTTACTAGATGAGTTATGTAATGAAATTATGACAGGAAGGTGTTTTCCCTTCCCTTGAAAGGTACCAAGATGAGGTGTAAAATCTTAAAAAGAATATGACTGGCAAATTAAATTAATAAATTTTCACATGTTGACTTTGACCTCTTGATAAATTTAATAAATTAGCTTTTTAAAATGTCACTATTAACTGTTGTCACACAGAACAAAGGGATCCCCACTCTGCACATAAGCCCCATGAACTTGTTTGGGTCCCAACAAGCTTTAAATGTTTTTAGGGAGCACTCGTGTTCCTCTGTGATAAGAAATATTTTGCATTTGCTCTAAATTAGAAAAAATACATTATTTCAATATCTGCAGTTCTGTTGTGTTTTTTTTTAGTAGGCATTTATTCATTAAGCTACTCATCCCTTTTAGTCAAGGGATTTATCAGAACTCAGAAGTTTGAAAACTCTAATATACTGAAAATGTTAAAGAAGATATAATATGCTTTGGGGAGAAATTTGCTGGGGTCAGGAGGAGGAGGAGGCAAAACAATCTCAGGGGGAGCACTCTCCCCTCACCCTGGAAATGGCATTTGTTTCCAGACAATGTTCATTACGTTTTCTAATGGGGCCTTCACCCTGGAAATTCAGCAGGAATGCTCCTCTTGTCCCTCTGGATGTGTGATCTCTGTCTAGAAGCCCAAACACTCTGGGTGGAAATAATACAAGTATCATCAGGATTGATGGAAAAGTCTCTTCAGAAAAGCTTTTTATTCACGTTGAATTCTCCTGCTGCAGAAGTTGCCTTTGTGCAGGACAAAAACTGTCATCATTCATGTGCTAGTGTTTAGATTAATAACATGCTTCCCTTCTCCAGTCTCTGGGATGAGGATGCAGGATGCTGAAATATTAGATGTGCTGAAGTGTGGCAGTGGAGAAACTCATCAATTTGGAATGCTCGGAGAGAGGCGTTCTTACTTGAGTAGAACATTCTGACTCGACCAGGGGATGCATCTCCAGCAGGCAGGAATAATACTTGAATGTTGATAACATCAAATGACCAAATGTCTCTTTTTCTAAATAGAAACAATTATTTTGGAAATGCTTGTGATGCTTTTTCAAAAGCCTGTTGTTCGCAGAAGCCACAGTAATGGCACAGTGACTTGGTCCTCTGTATGATTGCTCATTCCTTCCATGGGAAAGGTTAAAACAAAACCCATCACCCTGCTTTTCATATTTCTACTTTGTAGATTCCTGTTTGATCTATAACATGATACAGTGTGTCATTAATGAATGCCTTTTCTTCAGAAATGCTTCTTTTATATTTTAAGGTCCGTTTTTTAAAGAGGAAATGTTTGCTGAGTTTTAGAAACAAAGAATTGCTTTATTTTGCAAATTCTGTGTTTTTGAATTTGCTCTCTCCGGAACTGGCATCTCAGTTCTGGTTTTTTAAATACTCTTTCAAGCATATACCTAATTAAAGTATTGAGCTTTCATCCTTTCCTCCTTTTCTGAAGGATGCAGACTCAGCCTCTTCCATGTGGTGGGTGTGGGTGGGAGAGGAGTGGTGGAAGTGTGAGTGGATCTAGTGCAAATAGATGGAGAAGGCAGCAGGTGGGAGCATGGGGAGAGTCTCTGAGTGGCCTGGGTGAGGCAGATGCGTTCATGCTCTGAAGAAAAGGCAGACAATTCAAAATGGTTTTAGATTAGTGTTTGAGCATGATTGTGCTCTGAAATAAATGTAGCTGTATTTCCTTTCTTCCTCATTCAGTCTTTATTTTTGGATTAAGTTTTACTCTAATATTTTTCTTACTGAAGCATTGATATAGACCCTTCAGAATTCTCAGATTCACCAGAAAAACAGCAATAAAGCTGTGTTAGCAGATATCATAAGTACACTGATGCTGATTAACGTGTTTTCTAAAAATACGTCAGATCTTGTTTTTCTCTCCTCCCAAAGAATATTTGGTTCCATTTCATTTGTTTACCTGTTGGACTCTTGATTATTGGGATCAAGCACAGATCTGTTTCCAGGTATCTTAATCAGAACTAAATGAACTTTTTTGAAAACAAGCTGGAAAATCTCATTGCAATCCTGGTAAACACTGTGGAAAGGGAAATGGGTTTCAGTCATATCTGCAGTTTAGAAAAGGAGAGAAGATGATAATCTGATTATAATTCTGAAATATTTTTGCTCAAGTTTAGGGCTGGAAACCCATAGGGGTGACAGAGAAGGGGGAATGTCTTTACACAAGGCATGCTGGTATTTTCTGTTTTCTCCTCTGTTATCAACTGCTGCAGGAAATTCATGCCTACTGCATCTTCCAGAAGGTTTTTTATCACTGGTTGTATGGAAAGTTGCATTAGTTTTGCAGAATGCTGCAGACTCAGTTTTAATTATTTCTAAAAGCAGCTGTACAAATTCAGGGAAGAAAAATCCATTAGAAGCAATTAAATAAAAACTTTTTGTTTAGCTTTAAGAAATCTTTGAACCACAGCACTGGAGGTTGGGGTGGTATTCTTCCTGGGGGGACCTGAAAATAAGATAGAAAAGGGAATTAAGTTACACATATGTGTAACTGCAACATTCTAAAAGTTAAGTGTTACTTCTGAATTGTATGATCGCCTGTCCCTTTCCTCCAGGATCGCCTACCCATATTTGTATTTCCATTTACTGACATAGTCTTTACCTTTTGCACAAGAAGGATGATTTCCTGATTAAATGCAATCTTTAGATGTTGTCTGGAGCAGAATTACAAGAATCAAGAATTTCAGTAGATGATCTCTTCTCTCCCCCTGAAATCCATAAAAATACAGCAATATAAATAAAATCATCCATCTAGTTCATACTGGAGCATTATAATCCTGTCTCAGTTCTGGTTTTGATCTCAAAATCTGGGCAAACAGAGCCCTCTGTCTGTCTGAATCATGTAAGAAAAGCTTGTCTGGAAGGCACTTTATTTCACTCAGGATGAGTGAGATTCAGAGGAATGTAAGCTTTTTTCTCCCCTAAACTTTCTTCCCTATTCATTGTTGTCAGATACATTTCCTTGGGAGTCTCTCCTGGATCACCATGGCTGTAATGCTGTCTTTTATAGAGAGAGAACCTGTAGGTTCTGCTTGCTGTTGATTTTTCCTGACCTGGGCTTTCATTAAAGAGCAAACTGAAGCAAACAGATGATGAGTGTGTCACTTTTGAGGTCAAGACAAACCCAGATGGGTGCTGCCACAGGAAGGCAACTTGTCTTCAACTGAGAATAAATACTAAGTGCTGGTTAGAAAAGCAGTACAAAATAAAAATGGCTCTAAAGGAACACCTGAAGAAATATCTAAAGGATATTTTTGGAATTTTTTACATGCTTCTGTTCAGTGGCTTTCCTACTTCTTGTGTTTTGCTAGACCTGTGGCTCTTAATTCCTGTGGCATCTTTCTGTGTTCCCTGTAACTAACCTCCTGAACCTTGATTTTTTTGATCTTCCCCTGGAGTTCTGTTTGTGTATTCTTAGTCGTACAGCCTGTACATACAAGCTGGGAGATGTGTGTCTTTTGAGATGTTTTGATGATTGAAGCTCAGGAGAGAGTGCCAGGGCTAGGACTTCATTACATGGCTGGGACTCAGGGAATCACTGAGGTATTGGAGCAGTGTCTTGAAGCACCAATTTGTTCTGTGGTGACTCATTGTTCTGGCTGTGAAAAGAAGGTGGTCAAGGGTTTTGTAATCGATGGGAAGAATGTCCCAAATAATCTGCTGTGTGGACAAGGAATTACTCTGTCCTAAGTGGAAAAAAATTTCCTGTCTGTGCTGTGTCAGTCAAGTGTGAGATGAAAAACAATTCATTGGTCTGGGCTATCAAACCCAGCTAAATGCAGAAGCATTATGTTGATTTTTCTCTTGAGGCACGTTGGTGGATTTGGCTTCTAGAAACAGAGAATGAGGGGTAGAGTGGCTGTGTCTGACTGAGAAGGTCACAGATCTCAAAAAGCAAAGTTAAGGCAAAATCCTCAATACAGAAACTCCCACTTCACTTAAATGCAGGTAAATAAGACAGGACTTAAACAGATTGTTAGCCTGAGGGGTTTTTTTTGGTTTATCAAAAGGAATCTGAATTTTAGGCCTGAAAAGTGTTTGTTGGAGGCCAGACACATAGTGAAGATACTAAACTGGTTTAAAAGTGCTTGAGAGACATGGTGTATTAAATAGAGAAACTGAGAAGTAGAATATGGTAGAATTGGATAAGTAATTACCACTTCAAACAATTAAATATGGCCTGGACTGCCTAAAGTGTGTCCTAAAGTGGATGTGTTTGAGTCTAAGAGCAGGATCAAATGTAATATTGAAAACATAGTAGAAAGAGAGAAGTAGCACAAAACTTCTTATTCTAAATGCATCTGCAAGACATAAAACACAAATTGGACCTTCTGGAATATTTGTATTTTCTTCTTTGCCCTGATGTTGATGAAGAGACCTTTTTAGGCTCCGTGCCTGCCATGTTCCCTGTCTGTCACAGCAGGAATTCTATGCCTGTGGTTTATCTCCCAAGGAGTAAATTTTTTATATTTTATGTTGGGAGTTCTTTGTCGCAGAGCAGTACTTAGGTACCCTTAATTCTTATAATCATCCTGTGTCAGTACTTGTTCTCCAGTAGATCTGAGAGACAAATTTCTTCTTTTGTTAAGCAAAGTACTGTAAAGAGACTGGTAATTTCCAGGTAGGATGATTATGCCTTCCAATTTTGAGATCTGCTAAGTGACCACAAAGCTGCTCACATCATTGTCTTCATGGCCTGGAACTGTCTTTCTTTGAGTGATTTACTTCATCTTTGATATCTGCAATTGCAAAATGGTCCTGAAATTGCTTGATAATAGACAACTGGACATTATAAGAAAGTGTAAGAAAGCTGTGAAGTATTTTTAACATGTTACTCTAAATAAGAAGGTGGATTCAGATTACCCTGTAATCACATACTCAGAAAAGATGGGAAAGAAAAACCCTACCTTTTTGATCTAAGAAAATAAATGTAATTTGGTATATATTAGACAGTGTTGTGAAAAAGCTGTAAATGTGGAGTTGGTATAATGATTTTAATGATTGGAAGTGAAAGTGAATATTTGTATTTTAAAATAGAATATAAATTTTAGATGCTGAATGGTACAGATTTAAAGTAGAGAAAAAGATTTTGGAGAATTATGATAGCAAGTTCAGTTTCATATGGCACGTTGATATTTTTAAACAGTAGTATTTGAAAGTATTTCTATCCACCATCTCACAGCTCATGGTCTTGAGGGAATTAACCTTAGTATCAGAACAAAACTAGAGTATGAAGAAAAAATTAAAAGCCCAAACAGTATTTGGTTTAGTAAAGAACAGTATAGAAGCCTGTACTGGAAAGGATGGTTTTATATAAAGGATAAGTATAGTTCAGTGTGACATTTTTCTAGAATCCAGTCATCCTCCTATCTAAAGCAGAACAGAAGAATGAAATTTCAGGTTAATGATGAAAGCATATCCAAGAGCTGTTTGCAGAGGAGACAGACAGGAGGGAGGGTGAGTCTACACCTACCATGTAGAGAGGTTAAAAAAGGATTCTGCTGACTCTTGCAAGCATAAGGAGGTGTCCAGTCACACCAAGGAGCAGCAATTATAATGTAAAATTAATTTGTGGAACTCAGCGAGGTGTCTTCAAGAGCTCTCTGAGATTTGAAAAAGGATGTTGAATTAAAATGGGAGGAGAAAATCCCCATTCGGTGGCATTGGTTTATTTGCCCTCTTCTTGTCCTCTTGTCTCTCCTTCAGGCTCTCAGCTCAGTTTAGGAATAAACTGTCCCAGAGGAAAAGATTTTAAAGCTACCAGCTTTGAGAGGTTTCTTACCTAGTGTGGTGAGGTAGTAAGTCAGAAGTGAAGAAACAGTGGTGGATTTAAAAATATTTCAGTTACCAGTCCAGGATGGTTGTGTGTTTCCATTTGCAGTTTGTCAGAGTTAATTTTTCAGACATTAAACTGTTGACAGAAGTAATTAATTAAAGTCAGGTACAGCAGCAGTGCTGCAGTGGTAAGAAGAAGAGGGATTAGTGAGGGAGGAAAGCAACCTGAGCTCTGGATCAGAAGAGGAAGGAGCTGCAGTGCAGAATAAGCAGACATGGGGAGGGCAGAAGAAGTGTCCTGTCATTTGGCTTATTTGTATTTTTTCTTGGTTTGTTTTGCCTTTAGAAAGTGACAGCCCTTAAACTCACTAGTCTATATATTCACAGAGTGGGCTGAAAATTTTACTGAGGTACAGTTTTCTGTTAAGAAAAGACGATTTGATGGAATTGAAATGCTCTGTGGGAATGGTTGGTGGGCTGCCCAGCTGCTTTGCTCTGCTCTTGGCTGCTGGCCATCCAGTCTGCTCCCCCAGCTGCCTGTCATGTGGGCCTGCTGCCTTGGCTCTTGTATCCCATTTTAAGTATTTGTACATTCTAACAAATAAAACAGCAAATCACCAATTAGAAGACCAATTAGCCATCACTACTTAACCAACTACAGTCTTAATTGGACAATCATTTTCAGTAATAATTGATTGATCCTTAACTAGCAACCATTAATCAATGATCTTGCAGTTCAGTTTTTAAAATAAACTTTTAAAAAATTGACATATTGTTGTTTAAATTTTTGATGCATTTGTAAGAATACATAAAATACATATCTCAAGATATGCTATTGGATAGTAGTTTCATTCTTTAGATGCTACTGATGAATGTAAAAATAAAGTCAAGATCAAAACAGCTAGTGAGATTTTTTTTCCTGAAGCTGATACTCTGAATTTTGTTCCAAATGCAGGATTTTGTTCAGTTTGCAGTTTACAGAACAAACTGTTTCTGTGCTGGAGCTAATGAAGCCTGGGCAATGACGAGCTGGTGTCTGTTGTCCTTTCACACCTCCTGTCCTTCCTTCTCCCACTGAGGCACACACAAACTGAAATTCCTCTGGTTTTCCTAGTGAAGCATCCTGGATGGCATCTTGTTTCCTACGGCGTCTCCAAGCAGGAAAAGCACATGCTTGAGTTAAAGCTGTGCTACTGGGCTAAGTGTCTTTTCCCAAAGAGGAGAGAGTAATTAAGCTCTGTGTGCTTTCTGAAAGTAGGCCTTGGCTTGGGGGTTCTTTTTCCTGCCCAAGAGCCATTTTCAGTGACATTCCTCCAGTTTTTCATCTTTGAGAAGTCTTGCTTTCTCTGCAACTCATTTGAAAGCAGCTAACAGGTTCAGGAGTTACTCAGCTGGAAAGAACAACATAAAAGCAGCAACAGCATTCTTAGGGGACATGGTTAAAAATTAACCTTTGAATTTTTCCATTAAGCAGGGTTCCAGATTCAGCTGGGTTTTTGTTACTGCCCAGCATAATGTGGCTTAAGATTTGTGGGGAGCAACCATAGAGAATTTTTTTTGTGTAATTTTTTTAATTTTTTTTCCTTTAGTTTTTGCTGGTCTGTTTATGTGTATTTGAGTATCTCTATAGTCATTCATGCCTTAGTATATTGAGCTTGTCCACTCCCATTTTCTGTGGAGTGCCTGAGGTAGAGCAGCTGTGTAATTAATGACAGTAAGGCTTTTTTCCAACACTAGTGATTCTCCAGCAGTGAAAACTGACAGGGAAATAATGGGGCTACTTGTCAACTCAGTGGGATTCCTATCTTTGCTGGAACCGGTTGGAAAAATGGTGAATCAAGGACACAAAATTCCATGCTAGTAGTTGTACTTCATAGAATGTTCTGAAGATGATGGATGTAAATGGTGATGATCACTTTCCATATGAAAGAGAATAAAACATTTCAATAAACTGTCCAGATGTCAAAGTCCAAAAAAGATGTTTCAGTAATGTATGTATGCACACATGAGCCAGCATTAGTTTCTGTACTTTGAAAACATTTGTAAGGAGATCTAATAGTTTTTGTGAGGTCAGTATATCTAGATGGGAAAGAGGAAAGCTAAATCCTTTAGTAAGTATGAAATAAGAGCAGAGCTCAGCAAAGAGAAGCAGAGGTTGGGAAGACCTGCTCAGTCTTTAATTTGCTTGTGCTGATCCATATTTGGGTCCCACCTCAAGAGTATTGGCAAAATAAGGAAGTGCCTCCAGGACATCGTGATGGGGGGAATTTCTCTTCCTCAGTCCACATTTGTTTTTGATATTGACTTTCTCCAAGCTCAAGAATAGATCAGCCTGACTTGAGGGAAATTAGCTAAAAAGGAAAGGGAATCCTGCATGGATGAACAATAGGCTCCTGACAAAACTCAGGCATAAAAGGGAAGCATACAGGAGGCAGAAGCAAGGATAGATGACTTTGGAGAAATAGAGGGAGATCAGCAAAGCTTCCAGGGATTTTGTGTAAGGAAAGCCAAAGCCCACACGGATTTGAATTTGGTAAAGGGCAACAAGAGAGCTTCTGCAAGTGTATCAGCAGCAAAAGGAAGATGAAAGAATAATCAGGTTTGCTGTTAAAGAAGGCAAATAATAAAGGATGTGGGAAACAAGGAGGTGCTTCATATCAGCACCTTGGGCTTTACTGGTAGGACTCACCTTCAAGGCCCTTGGGACCAGTTGGCAGGTCTGGACCCAGGAAGATTTGCTCTCCAAAGAGGATCAAGTTTGGGAACATTAAACAAACAAATACCTACTAGTCCATGGGACCTGCTGGGATACATTCCAGCAGTGCTGAGTGCTGAGGGAGCTCATCTCTGTCACTGTGAGACCACTCTCAATTATCCTATTGAGTCATGGTGATGGGGAAGGATTCCAAGGTCTGGAATAAAGCAAATTTCACTCCTGTCCTTAAGAATGGCAAGAAGGAAGATCCTGGGAGCTACAGGCCAGTCAGCTTCACCTCCATCCTTGCACAGGTGATAGAGCAAATTACCCTGGAAACTGTTTCCAGCACATTCAGGGCAGGCAAGTCACTGGAAGTAATCACCATGAGTGTATGAAGGAGAAATAATGCTTGATGAACCTGATAGCTGTTTGCAACATAGTGAGTAACTTGGTGGAGGGGATGAGAGCCACAAATACTGTTTGTTTATTTTAGTAAGGCTTTCCACACTGTCTCCTATAATATGCTCAGACAAACAGATGAAATACAGACTAGATAAGTGGTCAGCATGGTAGATTGAAAACTGGCTCACCCAGGTTCAGAGGATTGTGATCAGCATCTGTCATGGTCAAACCCCAGATGGCACCTTCAGTACCACACAGCCACTTAGTCACTACCTCCTTTCCCCCTGGTGGGAAGGGGAGAAGAATTGGGGAAAAAGCAGAGGGTAAAACCATGTGGGCTGAGATAAAAACAGTTTCTTTAAAGTGAAACAAAACACAGCAATACACAACAATGGTAAGATTAACAATAATGATAATTTTAACAAAAAGGTGACAGAGAAAGGAAAAACCCAGGAAAAACAAGCACTGAACAATACAATTGCTCACTATGCACTGAGCAGTGATCAGCCCCTCCTGGCCAGCTCCTCTTTGTTTATATACTGGACATGCCTTTGGATGGGATGGGATATCCCTGTGCCCAGTTTGGATCAGCTGTCCCAAGCCTTCTGCCTCCCTGAGACATGGAAAAGTCTTGACTTAGGGCAAGCACCACTCAGTAACAGCTGAAATGTCTGTGTGTTCACATTATTCCCATCCTAAATCCAAAGCACTGTGCTGCACCAGCTACTAAGAAGAAAATGAACTCTATTCCAGCCAAAACCAGGACATATCACAAAGTCCAGCTGGAGGCCAGCCATTAGTGGTTTACCCCGTGGGTTGAGAGTGGGATCAGTGCTCTTTAGCACCTTGGGTTAATGACCTGTGCTACAGGCTAGAGTGCACCTCCAGCAGGGTTACAGACAGTACCAGACTGGGAAGAGAGGACACAGTTGTGCTGCTGTGCAGAGGGAGCTGAGCAGCCCCTGGTGTTTGACAGAGCCAAGTCCTTGGTCTCTGGAGGAACAGCCCAGTGCCCCAGCACGGCTGGAGACTGGGAGCAGCTTTGCAGGGAAGGCACTGAGGGTCCCTGGTGCATGAGGTGACCATGAGCCAGCCAAGGAACACCATGGCCACCAAGCTGAGGGATGAGCTTTCCTCTCTGCTGAGCCTTGCTGAGCTGCATGTGGTTCTGGGTCTGGTACAGGACTCCAAGTAGAATAGGGTGGGGAAGATAGGGGAGCAAGTCCAGTGAAGGGCTGTGAGGCTGTGTAAGGACATGAAACATCTCATCTCTCATGCAGGGACTGGAGGGACTGAAGAGCTGGGATTATTCAGCCTGGAGAAGAGAAGGCTCAGGGGTGTCCTAACCCAGCTTTTACAAATAAACAGAGCGAGAATCTTCCTGGTGGTGCCCAGTCAAAGAAGGAAAAGCAGCAGGCACAAATAGAAAACACAAAATTCCTATTAAACACATGAAAATGTATTTATTTCTTTAATTGCAAAGGTGATTGAACAGTGGAGAAGGTTTCCTGGAGAGTTTGTGGGGCCTGTGTCCTTGGAGGCAGTCAAAACCCAAATGGACATCATCCTTGGAATGTTCTAGTTGTCCCTTCCTTGAGGAAGAGTGTTGGACTAGGTGATCTCCAGAGACATTGTCTGTTTTTGTGCAAACATTGGATAAACTGGTGGAGTTGTAAGGCATCTGGTGTCAAGTATAGGTTTTTGTTTGGAGTTAGAGGGGTGTTTTTTCATAAAGTCATGTATCATACAAAATAAATTAGAAGCTTTGTGATTGTTAGCAGCATTCAGGGAATCTGTAGGGAGAGTATTAAATTTGGTTAGATGAATCATCTGTATAAAATGTCTGTCAAGGTGAATTTAATCCTTTGTGTGTTGCACAACACCTTTACTCACTTGATTCGTGTCAGAAAAATTCTGTTTCCTGTTAAAATACTTAAATTATTGAGAATATTCATACCAAGTGAAAAATAAAGATGTTTACATCAAGTGAAATATTTTAAGGCACATAAGCCAGATGCCCATAGCAATGATCACAGTTTAGACACTTGCTGGCTGTTTGCTTTTGTGACAAACTTGGAGGTACACTAGTTGATCAGAAGTGCCTTTTGCCAGTGGACCTAGGTTTATTTAAGGATAAATACGTGGTTTGCAAAGCTGCATAGATTCCATCATCAGTGAAGAGGATTTAAGTTACTTAATGCTGTTTTGTCAGCTTGTCATTTTCATAGGACAGTACTCCCTACAAAGTAGTTGTAACACGGTGTATTTATTCAGGAGGGTTTGAAATAATGAATGTCTGTTGAATTAATTACTGTATGTGGGTTTCAGTAATTTTCCAGTAGTCTTGTCTTGATGTACATGTCCTTCCCTGTGTGTCAAGATAGTTTACAGATAGTGCTGGAAAGCCACTTGGAAGAAAACACTTCAGCTTGTTCACACAGGTCTTGCCATGTGTGTTTTAGTCCATGAGTACAAATGTGGGGACAGAAGTGTTTTGGTGGGGCAGCTGTGCTCCCAGGAAGTTGAAAGAGTAGTTTCCATTCAGAGGGGAGCTGCAGGGAACGTGGAAATGTAGCACTGCTGGGAAATTGCAAAGGATAAATACACTGTCCTTCCTGAAGAGGAGATGAGTAGGATGGGCAAGACAGCATAGTAATTTCAGAGATAGGTATTACTTGTGAAGGGAAAAAGCCTCATAATGTGTAGACAGTGTGCAATTTTTATTTGATTTCTATTTGTTTTTATTTCTATTTAATTTCTAGGAAGAATTTTTCTGTCATATGGAAAAAGTACTTTTTATGAATTAAGAAAGATTTCTTCTGGAAGCAGTAGGTGTATTTTGGCAGTATTTACTCTCAGAAAAGATCTTTTTTAAGAAAATGAGGAATTACTTTGTAGCCGTTTACCAAGATATTGCATATGACAGAATATATTTGTCACAGGAATAATGACTTTTATATTTTAATTGCTTTCACATGGCTACTGGGATGCAGACACATGCCCAGAAACAAATTTTGGAATATTGTGATCATTGCTCAAGAAGCAGAGTCATGTAAGCATGTCAGAGATAGCTGTATGAATGTGATGATTTTTCAGGTACTATAAAACTTCCTGGAGACCTTGAAAAAGACAAAACTAATGATCCAAATTTGTAATAAACACAGGAATCTTCAGTATTTTTGCAGGAGATTGGAACTTACAGCACATGTAGATATGTGGCTCTCTTTTTCATATTTATACAAATCTAAACAAGTTTTACTTGAACCCTCCTCTTTTTTCTCCTGAGCACGTATAATCTCTGTGCTAGAGCCTGTCAGCTCCCAAAGGCCTGGAGCTGTTTGTGCACATGGGCCTAAGTGGAATTTCTTATTTGGTACAAGCTCTCTAGGGAGCTGTTTCTATGTATTGAGTAGTGTCAGGAGGAAGAATTAAGCACCATAGTGTCAAAACTTCATCTCTTTTTTTTTTTTTTTTCTTTTTTTAATTACAGTAAAGAAATAAACATATTCACACATTTAGGCACAAAAACTGTTCTTTTGCTTTTGAACAGGTGGCCAAGAGACCCTGTGACCACGGGATGTGACATAAACTGTAAAACCTTGTTTTCCTGGTTGGGTTTTCTGAGGAGCAGTGGCTGCCTGCCCATGTGTGTGTTGTGCAGCTGGTGTGATGTGGGCTGGGCTCAGGATCCACTGGCTCTGGGGCAGCTCAGGAAGGGACAGTCAGACCCTGCTGGAGGCAATTAAATATGTAATCAAGGACTTGTTGATTCCTCTCAGTAGTAAGCAAGTAAAGAACAGTCACTGATCTCTCATAAGGGTGCTGAATGTCATCTTTTTTCCATGGTATTTTTCACTATGGAAAAAGACTTCTACTAACCAACTGCATGGGAACTAATTTTCTCCTGTTTTGGTTCTTATATATATAGTATGGTGGGGTACACTCTGATTTCTGTCTAAATATCAACTTTCTAATTAAATGAAACGTTTATTTTACCTACATCTACATAGAGTCAGAAAGAGTCACAGAATAGTCAGGGTTGGAGGGACCTCTGAAGATCATCCAGTCCAATCCCCTGGCAAGGCAGGATCACCCAGAGCAGTGACACAGGAACGTGTCCGGGTGGGTCTGGAATGTTTCCAGAGAGGGAGACTCCACACCCTCCCTGGGCAGCTGTTCCAGAGCTCTGCCACCCTCCATGGAAGGAGTTCTTCCTTGTGTTGAGGTGAAACTTCTCATGTTCTGGTTTATACCCATTGTTCCTTGTCCTGTTGCTGGGCACCATTGAAGACAGTCTGGTACCATCCTGTTGGCACCCACCTTGGAGATATTTATGTGTATGGAAAGAACAACAGGTGCATTTGCTGTGTGTATCACTGGTTAAGGACCTGCATGAAGGAGGATGGCAGGAGGCTGTGATGTTATCTCATGTTTTATCCACCTTGTACTGACCCATAGATGTTGCTCTCTCTCAAGCAAAATATTTACATGTGACTTTGGAGGTTTGAGAAGTCATTGTAGGTTTGATAGACATTTTGGTGGGAGCAGTGTAGGCTTAAAGAGCTTTTCCTTGTGTACCAGCATTTTACTTGTGCTAATGCTGTTGTTAATGGGGATCCACAAATTAATTTGCCTGGGAAACTGATCCAGTTAAAAAATACTTCTTTTTTTTTAATCCTAGATACTAATAATTCAGATCACTTCTGGCATCCAGCTGGCTGTAGTACTCTAAAAATGATTGCATCAGCACAAATGAGAGAGGCAGTGGAATGTTTATGAATCAGCTGTGCTGGGAACTATGGCAAAAACTGTTCCTTTTCATTTTTAAATTGTAAGGGCCTGGCTGGATGCTCCCCTGAGACTGCTTTGAGTTTTTAATGTTTTTTCTACTTTCTGACTTTCTAGATGCCCATTCAACAGATTTTGATTTGCAGGCATAACTTCTAAGTTATTTCCTATGTTTATAAAACAGCACTTTGGGGTCTGTAGCAGGGTCTCAGATAAGAGATAAAAACATCTGGACCCAGATGTGGCAGCCACACATTGGTAGAGCGAGTCTAAGGTGGCTGTTTGTGGTTTGAATGTGGGGGTGCCCACTTGTTGGCCAGGACAGGTGCATTTTTGGGCCCCTGTGTTTGTAGGTAAGTGTCACTGGTGGGCTGGGCTGATGTATTTCTGTGAGACCTGCTGGCTGCACCCTTGAAAGATGGAGAAAAATTCTTTATGTGGACTTGGCCTGAAATGCCTCAAGGACAGAACACGTGGAATGTTGGGGATCTGTTTCCATCTTCTGCTTCAAAGAGGCTGTAAACCAGTTATTTGAGTTTCGATAGAAGGCCTGACTGGTGGGTGGGGTCTTTCTCATCGGTGATTTTTTTTTCCTTGATTGCTTAAAACAAACAAGACCAGAAAGTCTTCAATGTGTTTGCATAAAAAGATGCATACAAATATATTTTTGCCTTCTGAGTTACCTGTTGAGAAAATGTGTATGCCACATTCTTTTAGAAAATAAAATTGGAATATTGCTCAGCATTAAATAGTGCGTGTAAGTAGCAGAATGCACAATATCAACTTGACAATTTCCTTAAATTACATAAGCGTGGAAAATGAAACGAGGTATTTGAGCCATCTAGTGGTTGGTATGAAACATTTTAACATTTTTTGATAGTTCATAGAAAATGTAAATTATATCAGCTTGGAAATAGCATTTCTGATTTATCTGTGTTTCGTAACATGGCTGTAGAATGAAAAAATCCAAGCATTCAACTTCAGATTTGAGGCAGAGTCTGTTTGGGTTTGTATCCTTTTTTCATTTGAGATTCTAGTGAAAAAAAAAATCTGATAATGTAAAAATTGAATTAGAAGTTAGTAGCCAAAGAATGCATTTTGCTAGCTTGAGATCTTCATAAATTTTGAGGGTTCTTAAGAAAGTTCAAGGGAAGGATTGTGATAAGACAATTTTGTTTTCTGCTTCTCGCTGAAAAATGTTTGAAGAGAAAACGAGGCCTTAAATTCTCCTTCAACAGCTATTTATAGCAGGGACTAAATCACAGGAGTAATCTTTACTGGAACACATGGAATGGTATTCTTTGGGAGAAGCTTGTCAAAACTAACAGAGAAAACTGATTTCTTAAGATGAGATGTGTAAATGGTAAACAAAATGTTGCGATTTTTGGAAGGACATTTTGTAGATGAAGATTTGGGTAATGATCCCACGTGGTCCTGATCTGCATTGAGCTGTGGTGGCATTTCATATTGGCTGTCACCAGTAGGAACTTGAGTGCAGGTTGAACTTGGTGGGAGTAATGAAAGCAAAAGTAATGAACTTTGTGTGTCTCAGCTTGAATTCCTGGTGGGAAAGTACTGCATACCTTGGGACACTGTGGTGTCTTCCAACCCTTGTGAGTCCTGTATGTGTGCAAATGCAGTTTAAAATACACTTTTAAATCTTAGCTTGCTAGATATTAATATTATCAACAAACATTATCAATTAATATTATCAACAGTTGATACATGATGATACATACGGTTAGAAATAGAGCATTGCAGAACAAATAAGTTCATGCTCCATGCTGACATTTCAGAATTTGCACCTTTATATTTGAAGTGAAGTGTTACAGGTACAAAAATGAAATGTGTTTTTTTATTGAGAAGAGAGCGGCAGCTTAAGATGTTTTAAGGTTGGTCTCAAAAGACTTAAGGCCAGAGGAGAATGAGAGGAAAATGGGAAAACCAGGCACAGAACAAAGGACAGAACAGTGATGGTTTATTTGTAGTGCTGTGAGGACCATCTGAAAGCTTTATGTGGAATTGATACATAAATTACATTTTGACAGATCACTTGCATTTTGGTTTTGTTATGCCTTGAAAGTTGGTTGTTGTTAACCCTAAGCATCAAAATATCAGGGAGATTTTTCTGAATCTCTAACTTCATTGGACTGTGAATTCTAATAGGTTTCATAAGAGGAAGTCAAATTCTTTGTGAATTGAAGAGTTTTTAGTTGTCTGGCAATTTTTGTTTGAATTTTGCAGTGTAGCGATGAAGGATTTTTGTGATTACTCTTTTTCACAATCTCTACAATTATCTAAACTTTACTGAGATCTGAAATATCAGAGGGGACACTGGATAGTCCTCTGTCTGAAAAATGAGCTGGCCAGAGGATAGTGAAGGCTCCTGGCAGGCTGTATTTTGTAGGCTTCCATGCACACATGAAAATCTATTTTACTTCTTCATCTAAAATGACTTTTCAGTCAGGGCAGCTTTTGAGCCTGCCTTCTTCCTGATCTTCCTGTTGCCAGAGCACACTTAGAACATGTAAAAAACATGGAGTACAGAATTGGAGATCTTTCATCTTTATGATGTCTGTGGTGTGCTTTTGTTTAATTAAACAGGAATGTGGGTTTACAGTAGTATTAAAGTGTCTTCTTCTGTTGTTTATGAACTTCCTTCTCCAGTCCTCCTGTTAACCTCTTCCAGTGCTCTGTAGTATCTGGTCATAGCACAGCATTTTCCTGGAAGCTGTCCATTGCTGAAGCTACCATCCTGCTGCATTCAGGAAAGGATCTTTGACATTTCCCATGGTTTTAATTTGCATTTAGAAGATGCAAATGAGGGATAATGAAATTGTCATACTGGGTCCTGTTTCTGATGAATGCTGCTCTTTGAATTGTCTTCTGGTTAGCAGTTGCTTTGTAGGGAAAACTTGATTATAACTTTTATATTTTGATTGGATTTATGTCATAATTAGTATTCCTTGTATGGAACTCCTTAGAAATTTGGCTTTTTAAAGAACTGCATGCAAGTGGCAGAGAAATTATCTTGAAGTGCAGTCTTTGACAATTGAAATTCCAGCTCTTGTCCATTTGTCAGAGCTTTTGGGATGCATACCTGGTCTCTATAAATCAGAATTATATATGAGAAAAGCCTGAAAATGTGTCTTTGACAGCATATACAATGTCTCCTATAAATAATGGAATTGTTCTGCTCAATAAAAAACAAATGTGCTGTGGTGCAACTGTGCAAAAAAAAAGCAATTTGTTTATATTTCTTAATTTAGGAATTATGTAATAATTATTTGTGGAACTGGATAGTTAAACATTCATTAAATATTGTTAGCAACTTCGCTTTAGAAGTAAGTCATAGTTATATGAAAAGAAAATGGAGGGAAAATGGGTTTCCAGGAGGGGATTGTTTTTTGTTGGTTTTTACCTTTTGCAAATAGGGGAGAAGGAAGCAGAAACCAGCTTAATGATGAAGAAATATGATTGTCATAGATTTGAACTTGATGGTCTGTATTTTTTTGTATTCAGAAAAGTGAAATCTCCTTGAGCATATTTTCAGATTTGTTTAATTAGTGTTCTGTATTAGACGCTGAAATTAGAGTATGTAGCTTCATTTTCCTTTTATGTGAGTATAAATTATTGTGACTGTGAAATAGTGCTTGATCATAAACTATTTTTTTTCATAATATTAAATTGCCAAAGATTTCTACTCCATCATTTCATTCCTTGCTGTTGTACAAATACAACAGAGCACATCAGTTTCTCTGATGTAAAAGTGCTTGAATATTGTGGTTACTCTTCTGCCAAAATAGCCTTTTTTTGTGACCATGCTTTTTTTTTTTAGTGTCTGTCTATCTTTTTATTGTTTGTTTTTGGCTCTTCTGTTCAAGGCAAATTTTAAATATATTTGTCATATAATGGAAATAGAATATCAAAGGATGGATAAAATACTGGAAACTCGCTCTTATCTGGGTTTTAAACATTGTTTCTTTCCTTTACAGAATGCTGCCTTTTTATATGGCCTTGGTTTGGTCTACTTCCATTACAATGCCTTTCAATGGTAAGTTGGAATAAGCTGACAGTGTCAGTATTGTGTGCTGTCCCATCAGTGTGTGAGTAATTCACCCTCAGTTCAGTGTGAGTGTAAAATAGTTTAATTTTGATGTTATTACAGATATGATGTTTGCAGGTGTTACTGTCCTGGGTCAGTATCTTTTTACTGGAACATGCTTGGGGCAGCCAAGAGTTGGATACAAAGGAAAGCACTTGAGGAGATGAATTTGCACTCCCTTTAACACGATTCAGCAGTGGGGATGGAGCAGAATGACTCAACAGGCTTTTGGGAATTGTTACTGATAATCTGTGGCCTGGGTTTGTTGGAAACCCTGTTATAAAAAACCTTCTGGGAAGAGAGGTAGTAAATGGGGCTTGTTTTCATTTTGCTTGGTAGGCAGAAATTCTGACAGAGCTGCATTAGGTGAGGGGCTTGGATGTGAGAAGCAATAGGCTCAGATGGAATCAGTGTTTGAATCTGATGTAAAAACTCAGGGTTAAAAGAGTTGCCGTTTCTGTCAGGGCTTTTGTTGAGGGTGGGGGGAGGGTTGGGTTTCAGTTGGGGTTTTGGTTTAACTTTATCAGTGATGAGAGTGGTGAAGGGGATGGACTCGGTCACTGGGGTTCTGTTGAAAGGTCCTCAGACTTCTATTGGTGTTTAATCCTGTGGACATAGAGCTAATTCATGGAGAAAAAGTCAGAAAGGTGCAGTGTTCAGGTCAGTGCCTTTTTACACTCAGTATGGAGACTGTTAGTACAGTAAGTGTGACTTCACTGCTTGATGGATTTACTGAAAGTTCCATTGTGTTACTAAGCTAAGCCTGATTGCAGTTAAGGATATAGTGAGTGGCCACCGACTTCATTGTTGGGAACAATGAAGCAGGATTTCTCCCCCACCTCTCCTTAAATTGTTTCTGTGTATCTCTAAGGCAAAAAATTTATGCTTTCCTCAGGATAATGTACATAAACTTTCATTCTTCAAATTAAAATAAGTTGGTTAAATCGTGAGCTCAAAACATGGATGATTTGATCTTGCAGCTTAATGCTTTCTTTATTGATAGTGGTGAAATGAATGCCATTCATTTGTTGTATTGTACAGGGCATGCTATTCTGTTGCATTCTAATTAACAAGAGAAGAATAGAAAAGTTTTCAGAAAGCCTGAGAATCCACTGTTTTAAGATTGTGATGAGACTTCTTAGAATTTTACCAAGTCTCAGAACATTCTAGTTGTTCCTCAGTCTTGTCTTCATCATTTAACGTTCAAAAGTATTTTGTGCACCATGTCTTAGAAGCTGTAGCTTGTTACAGTTTGCACTGTGGAAATGGTAGATAAACTGTAAGATAAATAAGACAAAGCAGTTAGATTTAGAATAATTAATATTTTGAAAAGGCACCTGTTCAACATAGACTTTTGCCATCAGCAGATCATGCTGTTTAGTATTTATAAATTAGAACTTTGAATTGATTTAGATTTTTCTTCACTTGTTGGCAATATGAGGATAAGCTGATGTCCCAACTTACGGAACTGCACATAGAGTTTATATTAAGGTTGAGTAGAATAATTGTATTTTCCATTTCATTCATACAACAAAGTTATCTACAGTGTGGTGCTAAGGACATTGTGTATCATTAAAGTATTGGGTAGAAGTTTTAGAGGAAAAAAATCCAATGTAGGTAAGATCTTACACTTTTGTGTGCAGTTCTGATTTTTAATCCTTTTGAGGGTTCAGGTGTGACAAAATCACAATATATTTGGAGATGATAGCAAGCCATTTACAATAGGTGTTCTTCTTTGAAGACCTTAATCCTCCACAGAACTCTCACAGATTGCCAAGAGAGTCCTCTTTCAAAGTGAAATGCCAATCTGTCTTCCTGCTGCATTTATTCCATCTGTTTAATGCTCATAGAGGACATGGATCTTGATATTTCTAGCAGGCAGAGGAAGACTGTTCAAGTATTCAAGACTGTTTAAGGTGGTTTATTTATTCTGATTCATCCCTGAACTTTTTTTTTAACACCACTGCTTCAGATATTTAGAGATTTTAACAAGAGGGAAGTACATAGTCCTCCTAAAAGGAAGGGCTGAGAAGTATTTGAGGTTCTTTCATGTCTCATATAAACAGGGATAATAAAAAAAAGCGAGTGGGAATAAGATCAGCTTTAGAATTATTATTCATATATTTTATATTGTTTTTAAAATTTCCAGCTTTCATGAAAGGGTGTGTTGGATTGGCTTTAAGACTAATAATGCAGTTTACTGTAATTCAATATTGTACATATTTTTATATACTAGAGCAGCATTGCAGCATTATCTTAAATACAAATCTTAGCTGTTAGATCATTTTATGTTGGTGATTTTGTTTAACTGTTCATGTAATAATTAGGTGTCCTCAACATACATATGAATGTTGCAATAGTGTGATCAGACCAAACCTATTTCACACAATTATTATGGTAAGATGTGCCATAAGGTATTATCTCCATAAACTGAATCAACTACAGTAAAACAGGTCTTAAGGATGTGAAATTTTGGTACTCTTTTACATCATTTATCATGAAGCAGTAAGTGGTTGGTTCAGTTTTACTGTTTCCCTGTTTCTCAGTTAGAGTAGAAAACCAGTAGAATGAGATCTTCACATAACTTGAATAATTTCATGCCCTCCATAGTTGTCTTTTAGATTGAACATTATTAAAGAACTTCAGCAGTTAGTCCAAGGCTACCCTTCATTGCTGTGAAATGCCTGCATCCAGGTGTAGTGGCTTGGATACCAAATTTTTTCTCCCCTTCAGTGAGGATTCTGAACCTGACTGGTTTATCTTCTGCTGATCCCATTGTCTTCCATCAAGGTGAAAAGATGGAGCCCAGGCTCTGGCCTTGTGTCCTGAAATGGATTTTCACACCCTGTGGATCCCAGTGTACTAACTGTGGTGCTCCAAGGCCAGCCTGCAGTGTTTCCAGTGACCTTGCAAATTGCTGGACAATGTCTGTGAGAAAGGCTCTGGATTCCTCAGAAACACCTGACAGGAGACTGAGATCAGTCACCCCTATGGCCCCATTTGGGCTCTTTGCCCTGAGGCTCCTCAGTTTAGGGACTCCTTACCAGGTGTAGAAGCTGATTGTTATGGAAAACTCAGTCCTTCAGCCCTGACCCTGAAAAAAGCTAAAGACCTGCAAGAGGTGATCCAGACCCTTTTCCTCACCTCCATCATGACTAAAGACTGCTGTGGAAAACCAGTCATTCCTGAGTGGAACTCCCTCACCCCTCTGCTCCCTGATCCCTTCCCAGAGCAGAAGCACTGTCATCATCTATTCAGTATCTAGATATAAAAGTATCTAAAACCACCATCTCTGCTTCTGACTGGGTTCCTCCACGCAGAGGGTCAAGTATGTAGTGGGGTGTGTAGGAAGGAATACACACTGCCAAGTGGAGACCTCTAAGAATTTAAACACACAGTCTGTTGATTCTGCTTTCTCAAATATTTCTCAGGTTTCAGGTGGCTGGGTCAAATACATATGTATTTTTGAGGTGTGTAAAATGGGATTGTACATGTAGAGTACACATGCTCATAGCAATTAACCAGTAACAAAGTGGGTAGTTAACTTTGTTTTTGCTATCTTATCTTGCTGTGATTTCATAGCAAACTACTCTTGGATTGTTGAGAACTCTGCTAATGCTATGAGAAAAACTACACCCAGCTGCTGTTCTAGAGAAATGTTTAAATGTTGCTGCTCAAAATATTTTGCCATTCAGCTGTTGCAATCCTCTGGACAGAAGAGTTGTAGCTAAAGACTGGAAAAGTGTTTCATAAACTGCAGTGTCCTGACTGCTGCTATGTATGTACATTTTGTTTATGTTCAAACTATGATCATGAGTTTCAAATAGAAATTTGTCTATGATAGCCTCACTTTCCTTAGTGACACTGTGAAATGATGTGAGGTGGTCAGAAAATTGAAGGAGGGGAAGAATTAAAAAAAAGCTTCACTCCAACTGCACCAAATGACATATTAGAATAATGTTCAGTTCTTTTATTTTGTATGTTCACTCTGATTTTCATGGGTTTTGTTTGAGATGTACAAAAGTGATAACTTCTGAATCGTTAAATTGATGTTCTTTTATTATATTCTTTTGCCTAGTACAAAGTCAATTTTATTCACAGTCTATTCAAGCAAAATCATCCAATAAAAGTCTTATGAGAGTTCACTAAATGCTTAATATAATCATCTATTAATTATTATTCACCTGGTTTCTTCACTTTTATAATGGTAGGCATTGTTGTATAGATTAGTGGGTGGGACAATAACTGCAGTATTGATTCTGGCAGTCTTGGTTTGGAGATGTCATTTTTATTTTTCCTGATTTGCTCTAGCAGTGCTATGTAAAATGAAAGGTGCTTTTCATTCTTGTTGTGTCTGTTTTCCAGTCCTGCTTTCCTATTTTGTTAAGTGTTAGAATAGCCTTTCCTGCCTGGTAAGAGAAATGACCACATTCTTGGAGAAAATCCTTATTTATTTTCAGTAAATTTTAATAGACTCACCCAGCATTGTGTCTCACCACACAGGTGTCAGTATGATCAGAGAACAAAAGGAAAGTTGTTTCTTGCTGGATTCAGATGACTGTAATTTATTTCCGCTGTTTGAGAGCTCCTGGCCTTTCATTTCATAATTTTTCCTTTGGACTGCTGTGTGTTTAGTCTGCTGAAAGAGTGAGATGAGAAGTTCTGTCTGTGCATGAAGGGCAGGTCATTAGTGGAGGAGACTTCCAGCTGACTTGAGGAAGGCTCTGTGCCATCAGCCCTGAAGGAAGCTGTTGGGTTACATCTGTACTTCTGGTTTTGGTCAAACCATACAAGAGCTTTGAGGGAAAACATCTGGATAACTTGGATCCTCCAGACTCACATCTTTCTGGGTGTAGGCTGGGACAGAGAACAGAAATGGGATTAGAGATGTTTGAGAGTAAATAAAGAATCAAGTCACTCCTGCTGTGTCTGGAAGGCCCAGCTAGGAGCAGGGGTCAGTGCTGCTGCAGATATTCTCATGTTTGATAGTAAGGGAATGAGTCTGGAGCTCTGGGCATGGCAGTGGAAAACAGGCAGAGGTTTTTGCTCTAGCCCATGTTCTTGACATGTCCTGTCATTGTGAGCATGTTGCTATTTTGTTTAAATGTTTCCTGCAGGCAAAATTGCATCAATATTAATTCAGCTGTGATGTAAAATTGCTTGTCTGTCTGTAAGGGTTAATAAGTTAATGTCTTTTCAGAGCTTGAGTATTTTATTCTATAAAAATTCTACTGAGAATTTTAATGAGCTTGTAGTTACTGAATTAGGCATGAGTACCTACCAGTGGTAAAAAATGTTGAAAATGCTCTTTCAGTTCACTTCATTGGGGAAGTTTTGATGATACCCCTTTTCACAGTGGTGGAAGTAGTTTGTATTTTTTATTATTCATGCTTGTCATCCTGGAAAAACTACAAATTGTAAAACCAGTATGGGATTGACACTAGATTTAAGTAGAAGGTAAAAGATACGATTTTTAGTTAGTTTAGTCAGTGCAGAGGTAAACCTTACTCAAAGCTTGGAGGGGGTCTCTGTGACCAGCAGTTTCTGAGCTAAATGTGACACAGTCTTTCATGTTGTCTACTGATGATAATTCATGGATGAAGTACTGTGCTTCTTTTAAAGACTGGGATAGGCAACATTCTTGGGTTTTTTTGAATGAAGGACAGTATGCATTCATACTAAATTTGAAAACTGTTTCATATTACATTGTGGCTTTGTTTTTACTCCATTGCTTAACAGTGGCAATGATTAATATTTCCTGCTCAGTATGCAAGAGACTACAGAAATATTTTTGTTGCACTCAAATTCTCTTAAACTTATTTTAGAAATTCACTTTTTGATATCTTTTTAATGGAGACATGACGTAGGGGAAATACAGAAATACTATTTTGTGACCGAGCAAGGATGGCTAAATGAGGAACATGAAGTTTACAGTGTTAGTGTGGTCACACTGTGTAATGTGCTATAGAACTGCTATGTCTTCATTCCTGATTCCTTTCTTCTCTTTGAATGGAATCATAGACAGTGGTTTTTTTTCCTTTTTGTGACTTAGGATATTGTCTTTGAACAAGATACAGGTAATGAATTTTAAATACCAGACGTTAACATACTTAGTGCCCATATTAGAGTTAAGACATGCAAACACACTGTAATAGAATCTATCTTCTGGTATAGCAAAAGCCTAGCTTAAAGTATGTCCTTATATTTAGCCAAATCTTTGGCCTTTCAGTTTGATCACTGGTTTTGTAGATGATGAAGATGAGCATACTGTTATGAGACAAGGATCTTTGTTTGTTATGAATTCAGTATAGATACGAAGTGTGTGATTCACCACCACCATAGGATTTCAGGGAAATTTAGATGAGATGTGAGAGAGCTTAGCTCTGGTGCAGGTTTGTCCCTTCAGCACTTCACTTGCTCATTTTCTGTGTGCTGGCAGAAAAGTAGGATACTGGGCAAGGAGAGCCTTCCTGAATGATGGTGATAGAGGAAGCTTCAGTTCCAGAATAAAAATTTAATACTTTTTAAAGCCTGTCTGCTCCTGAGTTCTATTTAAAGAAGTCACATAATGCTTCAGGTACATACAATTGCATTATCTAGAGGAAGTTCTGTGCCTTTGGTTTGCTTTGCCATTGATGAGAAAAAGCCCGTAAGAATTTTAGAAGTGTTTTTGCTGAAAGATTCAAAAATGATAATTTATGTGTGTTGTGAGTAAAAACGTCTGTGAAAAATACTGGTTGAATTTTGCATTGCATCTTCTAACCAGCCTTTTGTCCTTATAAATAATACTGCACTAGGAGAGTAGGAATTAAATCAGTGTGCCTAAGGGGAGAGTGGTTTTAAGCACTGTAGTTAATCCCTGTCCCATGTCCCTGTGCTGCTGCACAGAGGGCCCAGTGCTCTGCATAGACTGCCCTGTCACCTGCCCGCTTGGCACTGGCCTGGGGATTTCCTGGGACGGCAGACAGGATTGTGTTCTGGCCTGGGGGCTCAAATCTACCCTCTGTGAGGCTGGTTCTGACTTCTCTTGTTGTGTGACCAGTGGTGTGTGGGAAGGGATTTTGTTTCAACCTGTCATTGGATTTCAGGCAACAATGAGACAGCTTCTTTCTTAATTCTTCTGTGACTTTAATTCTATTATCTTTTAGTTGCATTTCAGCTGTCCTAGTTTTTTGCAATGGCCTGAGAGGCAAGGCAGTCCTGTTTAGAGTCACTTTAGTTTCTGCTCCAAGATGGAGTTGCTAGATAGCATTTCTGTTTTATCTGGTACAATGCCATCATGAACAGGGACAAGTGAGAGAGGATTTGAAGGTAAGGAAATAGAGCCATCTTCACAAATCATGGAGATACAAAGAAAAGTTACTGTGTGAGGAACTGGCAGGTTTTTTATATCTGCATTTGGAAGTAATGGAGCAACTGGTATTATTTGAGTCTTGCACTGGTGCTAGGAAAGGGAGGAGAAAGTGGAAGAAGGAGCCAGGTGGGTGCAATGGGAGGAGATGTGTGTGATCTGTCCAAGGCTGCCTGTTCTGCTGCTGCTTGGGGGCTGCACTATGGGATTCAAAACCAACCTGGCTGTTGTAAGTGAACTTGCACTAATTTTGTAACTAATTTCTGAGGCATCCTCTCTGAAATATCAGATATGTTAGTGTATTTCATGCAGCAAATCAGTTTCTCTAAATTAATAGAAAAGATTAGACTTTCAAATACATGAGGTTATTTGGAGTTCAGAATTACCCAATCCTTGAAGAATCAAAAGCCATGCACCAAACACCTTACACATTTTTTGAATATTTTGATTTGTTCTTCTGTAACAGTATTTTCTGAACCACTTTGTTAACTATATAAAAAACATTGATTATAGAGTAATACTTCTGTAAAAATAATTTTTTTAATCTGTGTTTTTCTTTCAGGGCAATTAAAGCATTTCAGGAGGCGCTTTATGTTGATCCCAGCTTTTGTCGAGCCAAGGAAATTCATTTGCGACTTGGGCTTATGTTCAAAGTGAACACAGACTATGAGTCTAGTTTAAAGGTAGGTTTAAGTCCTTTCAAATTGAATTATCATTTCTTACAAGTCGTGTGTTGCATCTTAAAGCTGCAAGGAATGCATAAGCACAGAACAGTCACAGACCTCCTGCTATAGAAATTGAAATGCTTTAATGTGGAGTATCTTAGGCTAAACAGAGGAAAGATGTGTGTGAGATGCTACTCTCCAGATGAAAAATTTGGTGTAGGGCTCTTGTTAAAATAGTGAACCTTGGGGAGAGACTGAGGTTGAGGAAAGCTAAGGGGAAAAAATAACAGCTTGGATTATTTGATTTTTTATTTTTGTATTTCTTCTTATTCTCCCTAGATTCCCTGTGGTAGACTGGAAGTTCTTGAAATTAGTAAACTAAAAGTTTTTATGCAAAATGCTGTCTTTCTTTATATAATTGTTACTTTTCTAGCAGTTAATTATTCTCTCATTGCCTGGCTTGAGAGTCAGCTTCTAAGGCAGCAGTTTCTGGCTAATCAATTGGAAATGGTTTATGGTACCACAATGCTCTGTTTCTTCAGTACTTCTTCAAATTCCTTACTATTTACATTCTTTTCTGGTCTGTGATTGTAATCTGTCATTTAATCTCCTTCCATTCAGCACATTTGCCCGTGTTTTTCCTCTTTCCATTTTCTACTTTACCCACATGTCCTTTCCTTCCTGGCTTCTAAATTTAGCTGTTACATGCCTTGGAGAAAAGGAAGTGTTCTTTTAACAGAGTTGCATGTGGTGGGAAATACACCTACAGGGCTGAGAATTTTGTAATTAAGTGTAATTCATAAACACATTTCTGCATATTAATCTTTCCTAAAAATTACTGAAAACAGTAAATTCTTGGTTTTCAAGAATCTTACTGCTACCTTTTCTTGGCAGATTGTTTTCTTGGGCTGTCAGAATCGCATTGTCCAAGATTTGAAAGAGTAGAGTGTTCCTCTCAATTTTTTCCTTTCAGTTTTTGTGGGAGAGGGAAGGAGTTCTCTCCCCAGGCTTCCCTTTCCATCCAGAGCCCAACATTTCACCTGCAGAGATTGGTAGAATTGAAAATTGTGCAGAGAAATAGAAAAGATTCCATGCAATGAATGGTGCAAGGGAGCAAGGAGAGGAAGAGGTAGATCACTGTTGAGAAAGGGATTATGTGTGAACTTGGGTGATCCTATTTCCTTATACTTTGGCACAGATTTGGTATATCATGATATATATGGAATAAAAGAAGTGCTGAAGTGCATTTTGGTTTTATTTTTAAAGAAGCTGGGAGAAAACAAGATTAAATTTTCAAGGAGGTGGTTGTCTTGTAATCAAGTAGAAGAAACTCAATGATCTCAAATGATCTTTTCCAACCTAGTTGATTATATAATTTTAGTTTTTGATATAAATTGATCAAGAAATAGATAATCTATTTCTGCTGTGCCATAAAATTTGCAATTCTGTCAGTGAATCAGGTATTTAAATAAATATTATGGATAACTCAATCTAAATAATCTCTTGTGTTTTGATGTTCACAAGTTTGCAGAACAAATCAGTCATTTACCATGAGGATTTTGAGTATACCAAACTTGAAGTTTTCAAAACACCAGCTACAAATGGGAAAAACACCAAAGTAGTATTTTGAAAATAGAAAGAAATTAATCTTTTTAAATGCAAAATTATCATGATTCCATTGCTTTTATGTGGCATGTGGTTAAGTCATTTAAGAAAACTAATGGCCACAACAAAAGCAGGTTACCCTGGGGCAGAGGGATGGTCTTGAAAGGATGGTGAAATGAACATGATGGGTGTTTGCATTAAAGATGGTTTCATGTTTTTCTTAAAGCAATATAACTTCAGCTTGTCCCTAAAAGGGTGTCTCATTTTCCATCTTGGATTCCTGATTGTCTTGTTCAGCACTCTCAGCCACATTGAATTGAATGATTTTTCATTTCTTTGCTTTTCCCCATTTGCAGACTGAGGTGGATCAGAAGTCTGAGCCAGCTCAGGTTGAGATTGCTGGGTTGGTACATCCAGTGCAGGGTTGATGGAGTGGGAAGGAGGGGACAGCTGTCTTACCCCTTCTGGTTCAAAATATAATGAGAAACTGCTCTGGAATTGCCAACTGAGGCACCTGGAGCAGAGTTTCTGGTTTGCTTCCTTTGCTGTGGAGGTTGCAATCCCTAGTAAAGAATAACAGTGAGGAACAAAAGAAAAGACCTAGTGGAGCTTGGTCTTGAACACTTTGAGCTGTTTCCAGTTCAGCTCAGCTGAGGGTTTAAGGTACAGTCCAAGCACTTACCTACTTTGTTTGATAACAGAGTGCTAGTGATTGAAACTTATTAGTTTAGACAGCACAGTGTGTCAATTGAGGAGAAAACTGAGTAGAACAGGACTGTAGCTTCTTTAAATCCAATCTGATTTGATTTTAAAAAAATACATCTTAAACCAAAACTCTGAGTGATGAGAATATGAGAGGCAAGTCAGAAAATGCTTCCTGAGTGAAAACGCTTCATGAAGTGAAGTGCTGGTGCACTGGTTGTGCTCAGGCATGGGGAGAGTAAAATGGGGAAGGGATGTAAGGAAAGAGTGTGCAGGGATGTTTTCACACAATGTCTGTCTCATTCTCTGAGACACAGAATATCTCACCTTTGAACAAAAGAAAAGATAAGAGACCCAAAGCAATGAAAAGACAGAGTTGTCTTGTTGTGCCTTTTTTGGTTTTGTGGACCTTTTTAAAAGGATCCAGGATTTTAGAGGGGATCCAGCCTGCCTGTGACTGGCCTTGAGCACAGACCCTTTTCCTGGGGCTCTTTGCCCAGTCTGAGCTCCCCATTCACACAGAGGCAGAAAGTGAAAGTAAGTTTTCATCTGGTATTCGCTTGTGACTGCTCTGGATTTCACAGACTGTACCTACCTTGCATTAAAGTACTTGGAAATATCATAATGTTTTTGATCGTATTTAAACATTCATGTTAAGTCTGTAATTGCTAAGAATAAACCATTGCCAACAGATGAGTCACTGTCAGTAAGAGTCATTGTCAGTAAGAGTCTTCAGGCAAAGGGGGAAGATAGAAGTCTGAAGGTCATATATTCCATATTTTTCACAATTTCAGAGCATTAACATAAATCATCTATATTTTATGTAAGCAGTTTAAGCACAAAATTAATTTTTACTATTTTAAGATGTTGATGATCAAGATAATTGCTAGAGTGCTGTTTAACAAGCATAAAATCAACTCCCAGTGTTTTTTCAAAATCAATTACTGGTTTTGCCTGTTCTGCAGTTAAGACTTGCAAATTACTATGAGAATCCTTGACTTTCTCTGTTATCCCATTGTCATAAACTCTTGCAACACCAATGCTGTTGAAAATTGCTTGGCCTTCAGGCTTACATTAAGGAGAAAAAAAATGTCCCTTCTAGTTGAAAAGAAAACTGTCCTAGTGGCAGTGTTATGGGGCAGTGTTAACTTCAGAGGTGAGACATGATAGCTGAATTTGCCCCATTCATCAGAAAAGTACAATTAATTCCAAAATTAACTGGCAGTGACTTGGAGGGTGGTTTTCTTCTTATAAATTGATGACTATAACAACAACATGCTACTGAGGTTTACCTCACAATCCAACTTTTTCAGTTTACTGTATCCTGCTGCCCCTTTCCTGTTCACTGTTTCCTACAAAAGACACAAGAAATACTCTGTTTTGGTAGCTGTGGTAGCACTGTGAAAGAAGAATAAAGCAAGATCTCTTGGCATATAATGTATCTTTTTGTTCATTGGGTAAATGTAGTTGGAAAAAATATTTGCACTTCTGAGTACGTGCCATATTATTTCTGACATCTCACTCACTGTCATGGTCATTTTCCTATTTATTTGATTTATGTTTTTTTTATTTGGCCTTCTTTTTTCATAGGCACATGTAATCATTTCATTGTCTTACATGTGTGTCTCAGTTCTACTCTTTAAGTACTGTTGAGTCTTGAACAATTTCGTAGAAAAATGTGGGAATGAAAGATATCAAGGAGAATTTTGGAGGACATTCCTGTAGGACATAATGCTCCAGAGCCTTTTGAGATCTGGGAGCTGAGCATCAGGTGACAGCTATAGGAAACCAGTCTCCCTGCTGGTGCTCATCCTGCTCATCCTGTCTCATGCTTTTAGTGGGGATTTAGAGCCATGATCCTGAAAGCCCTTTGAATTCAGAATTCATACTTAAGGGAAAAAAGAAATCTTTGTTTTTTATATATATTAGGTGGATATCATTGAGGGAACAGTGGGGGCCATGGGGCAGATTTTCTGAGGGTTTGGTTTTATCAGGGGAAGCTCTGTTTGCTTTTGTTTGGAGATCTGTGGTGGGAGAATTGTGTGGGTTTTGCTGGATTTTGTTTGGTTTGTTGAGTGGGTTTTTTTAATTGGTGGTCAGTAGGAATGCTGGACACGAGCAGGTTGGTTTATAGCAAACAGAGCAATGTTTTGCTTTGGGAATTTTATTTGGTTTTATTATAGGTGCACCCTCTACCCAATAACGAAACCTATAGAAGAATGAGAACTCAATTTCTCATATTTTCAATTATCTGCCTTTTAGTAATACTGATTCTGTCTTTCACTTAGAGAAATTTTTCCTCCTTCTTTGTACACAAAGCAGTTATTCCAGTAGTTTGCTTCAGGCTTATGCTTTCATCTTGCCTGTAAATCATCAATTTAAATATAATTTTAATTTTTTAATTATTCTTCTAAAGATTCTCATTTGTTAGTAATGTTAAGACATGCTGCTTATATTAGGATAAGAAAAAAGCTGCAAAAGAATTAAAATGTGCATGAATTTTATGAATATGCATGAAATATAAAGAAATTAAATACTGGTGTACCGATGAACAGCTTGAAGTACTTATTTATAGTCAGTCAGACACTTTTCTATCACTTATTCAAATATTTCTCCTGTATATATATACTTATGAAAGATATTTTTAGCTAGTGCAACTATTATATGCCAGCACATAACAGTTATAGACATATCATTCATTTTTTATGTTCTTTCTCTGAGAAATAAGTAAACAAGTATTTAGGAAAGTGAAAAATTGTGATTTCGAGCCTTAATGTGCTGTTTTACCACCTTGTTATCTTTCTCATATAGGCTTAGATAAGTAATTTTTGAGTTTAAACATTGTACATTGAAACCTTATGTATTTTAATTATTAAAATAACTAATCCAAATACATACAGTCATGAGTCCTTTTAGTTTCTTATGTCTGGTTTTATGCCTTTAATTCTACGAGGAACAGCTGCTTTTTTAGGTAAAAAAGCAAGGTGAAGGGCTTTTGGCTCTTGCAGGTTGGATATCCAGGAATTCAAGTGCTTCACAGAAAAAAGCGTTTTGTGGAAAGCAAAATGAAATTAATCAAAATATAATTTCAGTAGAAGTGTAAGTGGATGGAAAGCAGCATTTAGGATTCAAGTTTCTCTCTTAGTCTTTGTAGTTTGCATATGTCAGTGTTGGAAAGACATGTACAAGAAGTAAATCCGTGGAAGTTTTTCAGTGCAGCATGGCACTATAGTGAAACTGCAGGACAATTATTAATGTGACTGGTTTTGACAGTGGATAATGATACCACAATGCCTGGCCTACAGAGTGTTCTCTTTTGTTGTCTCTTACCTAGTTTCACTAGGATTTTTGACTAATTCCTGTAAAAGAGAATTGCAGGTGTATTTTAGAAATGTCATAAGGAGGAGTGAGTGCTAAAACTGAATTACTGTGCTGTCTGGCATCTTCAGTCATTTGGGAGGTGGGGGAAGAGCACACCATGGGAGGAAGAATGGGGAGTTGGAAGCTGAGCATTCAATCTAAGGGTATTGGTGCTGGGTGGGGCAATCCTGTATGGACAGAGTGGGGAATGATGTGGTGGAGAGGAGTGCTGTGGGAAGGGGCCTGGGCATCCGAGTCACTGGCAAGTTGAATGTGAGCCAGTGGTGCCCTGCAGCCAGGAGGGACATCCCTGTCCTTGGGACATCAGGGACAGCATCCCCAGCTGGGCAAGGGAGGGATTGTCCCTCTCTGCTCTGGGCTGGGGCAGCTTTGGGCCTCAATGGAAAAAAGGTGTGAAACTATTGGAGAGTGGCCAAAGGCAACGAAGATGGAGAAGGACCTTGAGGAGAAGCCGTGTGAGGAGGGGCTGAGGGCACCTGGTCTGTTCAGCCTGGAGGAGGCTGAGGGGAGACCTCAGTGCAGTCACCACTTCCTTGTGAGGGGCAGAGGAGGGGCAGGCACTGCTCTCTGCTCTGTGGTGACAGGGACAGGACTGAGGGAATGGCCTGAAGCTGTCAGGAGTGATTTAGGTTGAGTATTAGGAAAAGGTTCTTCCCCCAGAGGGTGGCTGGGCACTGAACAGGCTCCCCAGGACAGGGGTCACAGCACCAGCCTGGCACAGCTCAAGAAACATTTGGTCAGTGCTCTTGGGTACATGGTGTGACTCCTGGGGATGATGCTGGGCCAGGAGTTGGACTCAGCCATCCCTGTGGGTCCTTTCCAGCTCAGGATATTCTGGGATTCTGGTGCGCTTCATTCGTGGACCCTCTCCTTAAGAGGCATCTCCATCCAGACAGATGCAGTTCTGTCAGGTGTAGCCATGACTGCAAGGTTGGCATTCAGAAATACTCGAGTGCAGGCTGCCAGCAAGGACTGAGCTGTGCTGTCTGTGAGCCTGGGCAGCTCTGGGGCTGGAGGCTGAGCCCTGGAAGGAGCCCAGCTCCAGCTTGGGTGGATCAGCTCCGTGGCCGTGCTGGTGCTGCAGCAGTGGCAGCACTCCCCCAGTTTCCCTGTGGCTTTCTGTGCCTGCTGGCAGTCAATCTTTCAGGCTGTTAGCACAGGAATAGCTGAATTCTGATGTTGCAGAAATAATGCATAAAAGGTAGAGGCAAATGGGAGTGTTGAGATAGCTTTTTGAAAATCACTGTGTGAGATATTGATCAGTAAATTCAGATGCAGCCTTTTTTTGGCTTGCAGAAATGCAGCTTGTATGATTTTTCTGTTTAAAAATAATTTTTGTCTTAGAGCTTGTCAGAACAAGAGATTTTTCAGAGTGCACTGCTGCTATTCAGTGTATATGTGTATGTGGCCTTTGTTCCTTCTGTCCTCCAGCAGGTTTTTTTTTCCCCCTGTCTCTAAGTTGGCTTTTTTGAATTGTGGACAAAAGCACCCGAGTGTTTACACTACACAAACCTTTCTCTTGCAAGCTGCATGTGTTGTGAGCTCAGAAGGCAGTGGGGAGCAGCAGGATGAGCTGCTGTAGCGGCGCACGGGAGCGTGTCCTCTCCTGACCCTGTCCCCCGGTCCCAGAGATGCCTGGCAAATGGAGGCTTGGCACTCTGCCCCGGCTGGTTACACAAGGCTCCCCGTGTCCTACTTATCTGAACAAAAGCTGCTCTGAGCAGCACGGGCATCACACCTAGGTCACACAGGCAGAAAAAGCCATCTCCTGACAGAATTTTACTGAGTCATGATGGAGCTTTCCTTCATGGTAAGTCGGTGAGGATTGTCAGGTTTCAGATGATGGCTTGCCTTGCTTGCTGAATACATGCAGAGCCGAGAGCTATTGAACTTGCTGATGTCACCCTGGAAAGGAGGAGGGAGTAGAATCACTACTTGAGGTCTCAGGTTTGGATGTAAACAGAGACAGTACTGAAAATCTTTCACTGAACGGAAAAGGGTTCGTTTTGCTTTTGTCATTTATTGATTAAAGAAACAACAAAACCTTTACTTGCCTGTTACATATAAAGAGTCGGTGTTAATTCTATGACAGAAAGCATGTTAAGTTAGCTAAATCACTGTCAGCTTACTGTTACTTTACTACCAGTCCTAGTGCTTTCATCAGTTCTCTTTCTATGGAATCCACTGTACCTCTCATCCTTGGAAAGGTTATCTTCGGAATTATTTCCACCATCAGAGGCAAGTCAAGGACTCCAGAGGGGAAGGAATGGGCTGTAGATAACTCTGCAATTACAGATGGCTACAAATCAGGGTGATTTAGGGCTTGGCTGATCTTAAAGGTCCTTTCTAACCCAAACGATTCTATGATTGTGCCTTGAGCCGAAGCCCTTGAGGAGAGCCTGTTAGTTTTTAACATTCAGAACACTGCCTTCTAGGTAAATCCTCTTACTGGGGATTTGAATTTCTATAGACTGCTGTCTGCCTTGAGGTATTGTGTGTCGTCTCTGAGCTGCAGCGGCCTCTCCTGCATAACAACTATTCCACACAGCAGTAGCCAGCTCAGTGCTGCAATATTTGAGAGGGGTGCAGATGTTTGCCAGCCGCTGCTGTTGGTTGCAGAAATGGAAGTTGGAAATTATTACTATTTCTTTAATTTTTTGGTGCTGGTAATTGTGATTAGTGGATCTGCATTTGGCTGATGAGGTTGATGTGTTAGAATTTGTGCATGGGGGTTTTTTTTGTCTGATTTCGAGTACTTAATGGGGAGCTATGTATTATTTATCCGGCAAGAGGTGTAGGTTTGCTCGTGTGTGTGCATTTTAGAGGTTTGAAAGGTTCTGGGGTTTCTCTGTATTGCTTTTAATTGTGATAACTGTCTAGTGTAAATGATGTGGTTTTCTGTAGTTACTGGCTTTGGTTTATCAATTTCTTTTTCCGTTTGTAGATTAGTGAACAGTGCAAGTAAAATTTACCACACTAAGAAAATTTTCATAATGTGGATTTTTCAATTTCAGAGGTTGACTACTGTGGCAGTGAATATTTATTTTTTTAGGAGGCATTGCTGAGAATATTTCTTCTATTTTTTACTGTATAGCACTTGATACTATTGGCATACTTACATATTAAAATGGTTAGATACTCTTATATGGTTGCCTGCTTTTGCTCAGTGAGTCTCACTGCAGTAACCCTTCAGAAGAGCTGCTGCAGAACAGTTGTCAGTCTTTTTTCTTTAGATCTGCTTATTTTTTATAATAGCAATGCTAGGTGAGAGCAAATCTGTTCCATTCTGCTTTTATCTTTCCACAGTAATTGTAAGTGACGGTGCAAGATGACATATCTGTACAGGAAGGATTTTGTACCTGTTAGATTGGTAACACTCAGTTGTACAGGCCAGAGCCTTTTTTTTTTTTTTTTTTTGGCAGGCAAAATGCAATTTAAGATAGAGCATTTTATTTTTATTTAGTTTTTTTTTAAAGTTGACTGCTTAGTCGAATCACTATGGTAACAGACTAAAGGATGTCTCTGAGGCACTCAACCTGCATTGCAATGTAAGTGAGGGGAGGCTGTAAGTTGTCTGCCTGCTGAGCAGTAGGGAAAGGGACAGACATAGCAGAGAAATAAGCTAATAATTAATATTTTTAAGCTATTACTTTAATGGTTGTGCTAAGGTTAAAAAGTTATTTTACAATGTGAATCCTTTGGTTTTTGTGTTCTCTTCTGGGGGGGATATTACTAAAGTGTTTGTTATAAATAATGAATTTGTGTTCTTACTCAAGTTTGGTTCAATTTTTAAATGCTGTTATGTGTTACAAATGATGTTGATAAAGTGGGTGAGGAGGAAGCTGCATCAGTGTATGTTAGAGCTTGTGGAAGTGTCAGCATTCTTATGTCTTGTTATGGATAATGCATTAATTTTCTATTTTTTTGTCCCTATTAAAATTAGGATTTTTTGTAAATGTGATGCTCTGATAAAATCTTACCCATCTTAGAGATGTGTTTTGTATGGACATTCTGTACTCAAGGAGTTACTATGACCATAAGGAAAGTTAAGTAGCATCTAATAGCTCTGAGTACAACACTGAAAATGTATTGCACATATCCATTGATACAGACTTTCTTCCCAGCTACAGCAGTAGGCTTCCAGTGCCACCTAGTTTGGCATCCTGAATAGTTTGATATAAATTACCATTTTTATGCTAAGAAAATAAAGTATACTAAAGCATCAGTCATTTTTTTGTGTATTAGAAATCACCCGACACTGAATTTTGTAAATAACTGTATTTATTATCAGTAGTATATCATAGGGTAACTCTTAGACTCCTATATTCCTAGGCCTTACTCTCTGTTGAACTCATGCATCAATGGAAATGTGACACCATCTAGGGATTTTCTCAAATGCTCAGGCACTGGAGTTTCTGTGCCTCTTCCATTAATTTTTATACACTTGTGTCTCAAACTAAATAGTGATCAGTGACACTTACAGACAGAGTTCATTGCTCTGCTTTTGTGACCTTCTTTATAGATGACTGAAAAACTTACCTCAGCACCTAGAATGTAGTTTTTGTATTCCTTGAAGAACAGTGATTAAAATTAAACTTTATGAGAACTTATGAACTCCTTATGAACTTAATATTTTAACGTATTAAATGCTTTTTTGACAAGAGTTCAATTTTTTAAAAACTAAAGATGACTCGTTTGTAGGGAGAGTGTTCTGTTTTTCTAGATCGATTGAGTGCATGAAGCTGTGTCTGCAGTCCCAGCTGTGTATATAAAAACTTGATATTCCAATTTTGACCATTCATTTTGATGCCTTCATCCTTTCAGATGCAACCCCAGTTTTGTGAAGATCTGTTGCCATCTTACATTACTAGAAGCATTGAAATGTTTGCAATAAAAGAAATTTACTTTCCTCTAGTAAGCAGTTGAACAGAAATTGAAATATATATTTTTTAAGACACATGGTAAAATGTGGTATTGATTTTCAAGTACAAAATTGATTTACTCTTAGTAGTTTGCCCAAGTGCTAGTACTACTGTATTTGAAAAGCAAATAATTCTTTTTTCTTTCCAGCATTTTCAGTTAGCTTTGATTGACTGCAATCCCTGCACTTTGTCTAACGCTGAAAGTAAGTAACCAATAAGTATTTATTTTGTTGGGGATTTCTTTTAAGTCTTAACGCTCACAACTGAATGAATTTTTAATGAACCAGATCTTCAAAATCGGAAGAATTGGTGCTGAGAGAGGGAGACGACAAAACCTGTCTCCCTCTCTCAGTAGAGACAGATGATCCAGTGGAATTGTGGATTGTTTTAGTAAATGGAATAAGTAAAAATTGAGACTTAGCTTATTCATTACTCTGAAGACTTGAGTTCTGGAGGAAATTTATTATTTGACTGCTTTTTATTTATTTATAAACCTGGTGCTTGTGCTGTGGCAGACATTTAATAGCAGTTATTTTCATCATCTTGATAATGTATAAATTTTCAGTGATTATTTTCATGTCATTTAAATTTAGAGATCCAAAATTCAGCATCAATCTTCCTGTAGAAATAAGAATTGAAACCTCATATTTGATTTTTTTGGTTTTTTGATGTCAACTGTCTATTAGTCTGTATTTGAACATGTTAATCTTTAGTGCAGTGGGATTTATCATAGGCAGAGTGTATTGTAGGCTGTAACAGTGTCCTGCAGAAATTTACCCATAGTTAGTGGAATTGTATGCAAGAATAAAATGTGCATTTCTTTGTGTTTTGGATTCTGTAAGAACTAAAAGGCTGAGCGTTGTGAAGAAAATTATTCCTTCAGTTTTTAAGGTACCTTCATGTTGAGCTTAAGTTACCTCTCAAGTCTCACTTCAGAGGCATTGGATAAAATATTTAAAAGTGTTTCTTTAAAAACTGGATGGAATTGTGAATATTGTATCAGCAAGGTAGTGAAAGGGAGTCTGTTCACATGACTGAAACCACTGGCTGTATCAAGGAGCCAGCTGTGCTTCAAGGCCATCTTCAAAGCTTTGCCACTTATCAGGAGCAGGCACAGATAACTGTGTAAAAATTTGCAGAATTCTCCCTGAGTCAATCGGTTTTTATTGTTTTTCTACCAGACATGTGATTCTTTATTGTGTTTTGTGTTTGTTCATATTCTTTCTCACTAACTTTATCGGTTTTCACTAAATCTCTGAATTTCTGTAAGGTTTTCCTAACCTTTCCCCTCCAGTCTCCTCTGCCCCCAGATTTGTGTGGAGGGTTGGCCCCATTTAGAGGCTTCAGTGCCTGATAAACCCGAAGGACGAGAGTGAGGAGGTGCTTGGTCAGAGGTGCTTGGTCAGAGGTGCTGTTCTGGGAAGGAGAACTGAATCCCCTGCCCCAGGGTGTTGGGTACCCTCACTAAATGCTCCATTTAATCCTCCCCCTTGCATTTCTAAAGGCTGGGTGAGTAGCAGCATTACACTGAGTGTGTTCCCAGCAGAAATGTTAGAGTACTAAGCATCTCTTCTTCCTATTTAGGCAGTCTCTAATCTGACACCTTTAATTTTCCTTTCCCCTCCAAGACATCACTTCATTTTGGTGCTTCACTCTGAAAGGGTTTTGTTAGGAGGGGAAAAAATACAGAGGGAGATTTTTTTAGATAATGAACTCCTGAAACAAAAGCAGAGCTTTTCTTTCATCAGTACAAAGTGAAGTTTGATGATGCAGTGAACATAATGGGTGTGTTATGTCCTCTTTAACAAGGAGCACAAAAAGTTTATTAAAATTTTAGATGATGCATTTCATTCTGACCTGGTTTCCAAAGTGCACTCAGCTTCCTTCTTTATAGAGGAGGACAAAGCAGTGCACAAAGGGAGATTTTTTTCCCTCCCTTATGACCCAGTATGAAACCCTGAACTCCATATTACCTGTATGTATGGTAATTTGGTGTCACACTATTCTGTAGCTTCAAGGGAGTGAAATCTCTGTAATTGAAATAAATTGAGCTTGGCTCAAACACAGGTGTTTTCTTACTTGTAATCCTCATGAACATAGAGCAAAGTCTGTCTCAAAGGAACTTTTCTTTCCTCATCAAAGCAGAATGAGGATGGCATTCATCTCAATTAGCTTTAGCTATCTACCAGTCCATGGATAGTCCAGGTTAGCAGTTCTCAGGTCTTTTCTGTCATGATTTGAGCAGCATAAGGGTAATTTTCCCCTCTGCATTTACTCTCCAGCAACTTCCATTTTTCTTTCTCCAGCCAGCAATCTTCTTGCCTGCACAGGCTGCTGATAGTATTATGGCATTCTGGACAATTTGTATGAGGAATTGAAAATGCTTAACAGCAACAATCAGACTATTACCTGTAGTTAACACTTCTGGTTCAGTTTAACAAGAGAAAGACAATTCCTAAAAAGGAGTAAAAACCACCTATTTTTAAGATCCCATATAAAACTAGCAGTGTGTAACATAATGTTCTGGAACTCAGCTAGTCTGTTTCTTGGCAGCTGAATGAAAATGTTTATTTCTAGCTTGGTTATGTACAGAAAATACTACCTGTGTTCTCTTACCTCAGCTTCAAGAGATTTTATTGCTAAGTGTACTGAGAGGTTAATGGACTCTCTGTTTCAGAATACAAATAAAATCCATGGGCTGCTTTTCTCAATATCTGTTTTAAGTTTTTGTGCTTTGTTAGGATATTCATTTTCTGTCAGGTTTGGTATATTAAGTGTAAAATATCAATGTAAAAAATACTCTTTCGGTATCTTCAAAACATAATTTGTCTTGGGTTTGCATTGATAAATTTGAAACTTGTTTATCCCTCACTTCAAAACACTGTAATTGCTGTTGTTTATTAAAACTAATAATTTTGATTTTCCCACTCTTACAGTTCAGTTTCACATTGCCCACTTATATGAAATCCAGGTAAGCTTTAAGCTCATTTTCATAAAGTGTGGTTGAGTTTCGAACTGTGTGATGTAATCAGTCTGTGGAATTCAGTTATAGATGCTCTAGTAAAGTAGACTAAAGTCTTGACTCACTCAAGAAACTTGATTTGCTTTGGCTAAATCAAAAATATTGTGTGTCTGGAGTGTTGTGCTGTAAAATGGAATAGCTATCTTAATAAACATTTATTGACTGATGTCCCAATTTGATTGCAAAAAACAAATGCCAAAACAAAACTTTCAGGAAAATTGTTTTTTGAGATTTTATTTATATTTAAAAGATTATATGTAGATTTAAAAATATGAAGTTTCTCAATTCATATATATATATATATATTCATATTATTTCTCATATACACACATGGAAGCAATTCCAACCAATTGCCTATGTGCCTTTAAAGTATATGTGGCATATTTGACATGAAATTTTCAAATTTAAGTGCAATTTTAAAAGATTTTAAACTTCCAAATTAAATTGATGCATGTGGCAGTAGGGATCTACAGTCAACAGCAAATAAAGCTGTGTTACTAATTCTGTGTCAAATCCTACCACAGAGCTTTTCAGGTGAATCTTTTGGGAAATTACAGAACACTTCCTGAGCTTCCAGAGTATAAATAAATTGAAACCAAGTGGCTACTGAGATACCTATGGTATATTTGAGATTTGACTGACTGGTTACATTATGTAGATGTTGTGCCCCTTTACCACATTTTATAGGTATCATATAACTGAGGAAGGGATGTGACATGAAAACAAAACGTGTTGTAAATGAAATGGATGACAGACATAAACTATAATTTCAGTCAGTTAGAAAGTAAGTGCTGTCTTTCAATGGCATATTGAAAAATGGCCTGAAGTATTTCTATATAAATAAAAGATAGAAATCTGATAAACAGAATATTTTTCTTTTGGATGCTTTTGGTGCAAAGTCATATGACAGGACAGAAATCTCCCATCCCAACACACCATTAAGCAACTTCTTGAATTTTTGTGGTTCTTACTTGGCTACCATCCAGATTCCATTCAGCACATCAGTTCTGTTTTACTCCAACAGATCAGAAAGAAGTTAAACAGCCCAGGTCACCCTGCCAGGTGTCCTGTGTGAGACCAGTGGTAGCTGTGCTTAGGCTGTGCTTTCTGGCTGACAATTACAGGCAGCAGGAACTTAGTTTTCATGCAAGTCAGAGCAAAAAAGTTTTGGTTCATTCTGCTCTTAGGCTTGGTTTGTCTTACAGTTCTGGTTGGGAGGGGTATCTTGTTTTCTGGAATTTGACAAACTGGCAACCAAAAGAGTCCTGGCTTCATATGGATATTACCTCTGACACAATTGGAGAGGTTTTGGAGACAGGCTGGTTGCTCAGTTTCTTTTACAGGACACAGTGAAACAGTCTTTTGAACCCCTCCATATACTTGAAAATTATCTACTCTCTTCTTATTAATGGAAAAGTTAATTCATTCCTTAATTAAGTACCACAGTACTGCACTTTAAATGGTGGATTGCCAGGCTCTGGACAAGAGACAAGCCTGGTGCTGATGAGAATTAGCTGTGGTTTTTATGGTGTTTAATGCTGGTTTCTAATATTTCACCTCTGGAAGTGAGATGGCTTGTACGGTGTCTAAAGAAAGATGCTGGATTGGGCTCTCCTTCCCTTTTCCATTTCCAAGACCATTCTTGATGCAGCCAGACATCAAGGACTGTGGAATTAGCATAGAGATATAAAGTTCTTCCCTGTGAGGGTGGTGAGGCCCTGGACAGGTTGCCCAGAGAAGCTGTGGATGCTCTGTCCCTGGAATTGTCCATGGCCAGGTCAGACAGCTCTGAGCCACCTCATCTAGTGAAAAGTTCCCTGCCCATGGCAGGAGGTTGGAATTAGATGATCTTTTAGGTACTTTCCAACCCCAAACCATTCTGGTTTGATGAAATAAAACCAAATGTAAACACTGTGACAGGTTTTGTTAGTATTTTAAGGCATATGGATAATCAGATTTCTAAAGGGGTAAATGCAACGACAAATAACAAAAGTAAAAAATACTGTAGGTCTGGAATACATACTCTATTTTAAAAGGCCTTTCTGAAACCCCCTGAGCCTGTAAACATATTTTTCAAAGTGTGACTATTAGGCACTAATATTTATCTAATTTGACATCTGGATTGCTGCCTCTGCTATCATGCTCTACAGTGAACTTCCCTTCATTTGCTTAACATTCATAGTCATAAACTACAAATTTTGTTCCCAATGCTAAATTTAAAATCTTTTCCTGATTGTTTTTATTTTGCTGGACATGGATATTTTATTTATTTATATTATTTGTTTTCTTACCAGTTGTCTGCATTTCATGAACACCAATTAAAAATCTTTTCTACCAACTTCCCCTTGTTCCATTTGAAAGTATGTAATTGCTGCTTTAATTTTTCTTCCTGACTAGAATAAGGTTTTTAAATCATCAATTGTCATTTGTGATTTTGAAATTTCAAGAACTTGATAACATTTTTAAATTCTAGTAGGTGTTTAATTGTTTAGAGCTTTCTTCCCAGTTGTCCCTTCAAAACACCAGTACTGATTACTGTGTACTCCTTGCTTAAAACAAGTGTAATCAAACCACAGTCGTTTGCATTTAGGTGGCCCCATTTATTTTAATGTACTCTTCATCTGTTTGCCAGAATGAAGTCTAATTTTGAATTATCTAAAAGCATATTTGTGGAAGAGGAGGCACAGAACAGTTGAGCATTTAAAATACATTTACTTTTAAGCAACTACTGTTAGGGAATGGAAAGATAAATGCTGACATTATTACCAAATAATTCAGCAAATAATTATTTAGAAGTCTTAACCTTTAATATATACAAAACAGCTCATACAGTTCACAGAAGTCAATAAAGCACCCAGTCCTAACCTGGAAATGTGTTTTCTCTACCACCACCTGTTTCTGTAGGGAATTGAAAATTGAATGTTTCCAGACTCTAGGCACATCTAAACTACACAGCAGATAATAAGATGTTGTACCTTCATTATCTAGGCATAAACCTTTTAATTCTGCATGTGGTCAGACTCTTACCAGGACAACAAATATCTTGAAAGAGGCAGTTCAAATATACCAAGGGAAGGAAAGAGGCAAAATTACAACAGCCACCAATTACTGATGATCTTTGTTTTTGTCCCAAATTTCCTGGGAGGAATTTGTGTGGGGTTTTCTCAGATGTAGATTAACATTCAAGTATTCCTCTTAAAAGCAGAATATTCATTGTAGTGTAAGAGGCATAATGCATGTATGAAGAGTTGACAAAATTCAATAATTTGCAAATTTCCCTCAATTATTTTAAGTAACCAGTTACTATTAAATACTATATTTATGGAAGTTATTCTCTTACCCTATATATACATCACTCATTAAAGCTTTCATATGCACTGTATGCAAAAAAAAAATTCTAGAATTTTTTGTCAATGTGTTTGTGTGCTGTCAGTGCTGTGAAATCGTTGCTATTGGTGATCTGTTGTAAGCTCTATGATTAATCCATTTACTTTTTTCCTTTTGCAGAGAAAGTATCACTCTGCAAAGGAAGCTTATGAACAGCTTTTGCAGATCGAAAACCTTCCTGCACAAGTAAAAGCAACTGTCTTACAGCAGTTAGGTATGTAAAATTAACTTCTGTTTTCCTCTGTGTTTCGTTTTTGCCATCTTTGCCTTCAGCAGTGTTTTTTAAGGCTCCACTTCCAAAGTGAGTCTTAGATACACTGCACATGGTACGTGAGATTTTCACCCAAATAGAACATGTAGCAGTAGATAATCAAGTAAATAAGAGAGGAGGGAAATATTTTTATTAAACTTACAAAATTAAAAAGCTCTTGTGTGTTAGATTTTGGGCAGTGCGAGGATGGTCTTTCAGAAAAAGAGGGTAGCAGTTTGAATTCTGTGTTCTCTGTTCTGCCTCTGTTAATGTCCCTTGAAAATTGCCAGGCAAAATGCAGTAAACCTAAATACTCTGTGTCAGACTAGAAGAACATGGCAACTGAAAAATTTACCTTGTCTTTCTCTATGCTATGTAATGAAAACCAGCTTCTGTAACTAAAAGGTTTATCATAAGGTTCCGTTTAAAACACATAAAAAGTGAAAAGGAATTTTTTTAATTGTCATTTTTCATGTTATAGAAAGCTGATAAATAATTTTTAGACAAGAATTTCTAAAAAGAGGGTAGCATAAAATGCTTTTGTCCTCTATACCATATAAAAAGTATTTCCAGAATATTTTGTTAAAATTGTTCAACACAGTACAGAACTTCTTCATTCACCTTCTCCATGTTCTTCATCTAATTTATTATTCTAAATATTAATTTAGCCTGCTTATGCCCATTTTTATTTTTTTTCCCTCTTTACATAGTGGTCATTTAACTCAGATTTGTAACTGGCATTAAGCTATGGCCACAGTGCTTTCTTTTTCGGTGATGCAGGTTGTGTGTGGATTTGGAGTGGGTTAATTAGTGCTCTGTGACAAAATGTCAAAATCACTGGGCTAATTTTGAGTCATCTCTGTGAAATCACAAGTGAAACTGCTGGAGGAGTTTGCTGCAGGACTCTGGGTGTTGCTCTTTTTGCTGTCACGGGACAGTGTTGCTTACATCTCAGTAAGCCTTTTGGTTTTTTTTTGCTTGGTATTATGTCACCTAGTATAAATCGTCAGCAGTTTCATCCAGAAAGGCTGTGCATCTGATCAGTGGAAGACAGGCTTCTCAAAAGAGCTGACCAGCTTTTTTTAATCTCTGTTTGATGTATGTTGCCACAATAGAAGCAAAGGCACATGGTTGTATTCATAAAATCCTGCTACAGGTCTCTGTGCTAGCAGCAAGAGCAGTGACTTTGAGAATTGTCTGCTGTCTGAAAACTGGATTAACTCTCTTTATTCAATCAGCATAGGTCACCCAGTTTTGTTGTGTGGGTGGCTTCTCTGTGGGGAAAGGGATAGAGTGGTCTTAACTGGAACATTGAAGGAGTAATGCCTTTTCCTTTGCTCTTCTCTGTTAACAGTGGTATTTGTCAGAGTCTGGTGTTTATCACAGATTTAGTCTTTAGCAGCTGGTAATAAAAACACCTCCTCAGGAAGCACAGTCCGGGTGGTGCACTGCTGCTTAGAAAAAATAATAGAAAATACCTGCCATCTGCCAGAATGCTACTTGCAAAACCCAGTCAAAACATACTTGCATTTGTATATTGAACTCTTTTTTTTTTTTTTTTCACTTTGACAGAAAAAATCAGTTTGAAAATAGCTTTTGTTTATTTTCCTTTGCTAGTTAATGTTTATTGAGCCAGATTGGAATTTAAGCAAGTTCAGATATCTTGTGAGAGAATTACCAAAATCTTTGCTCCTGTTGCTGGTTTCCAGAGCTGTGACTGTGGAGGAGAACCCTGTGATTCCCAGATAAACACATACCCACTTGAGCTGATGAATGCTGACTAGTTCAGGTAGACATCACAGTAAGATCTGTACAGGTGGATAAGAGCAGTTTGTTCCTTCCTTCTCTTTGTTGTTTCCTTTGCTTTCCAGACAGTTCTTTTCACCACTTTGCCCAAAATGACATTAAATTAATGACACTGAAGATCAAATCTGTCCCAATATGCTTTTTACAGTTGTACTCAGCTGTTGCATAAGGAAGAGTGTAAGAACAACATAAGCATCTGCTTAGAGTTCCCAAAGTGCTCTCCCAGTGATTTTGGCTAGGGGAATTCCTTGATGGTGTCTGTGTAATGGGATGAGGCATCTGAGGTGCTGAAATGGGGAAGAAGTTCATGTCTTCAGAGACTCACATTTACTAAAGAAAAAGTGATTGCTACCAATTCAAGTGTGAGAATGACTGATAAGCATGAAAAAAAGACTCATGAGCTAGGCTAGCACTTCAGATGGATTTGTTCCAAATTTGTTTTGAATGAGATTGCAGATCTGCGAAAGAACATGGAATATTTGTGAAGTATGGACAAGGTCTGTGGTTTGGTTTATCATATTAAGAGTGTCCTAGCAGTGGGAAAATAGTGGTTATGCTGGTTGAGAATTGGAGATAGGTTTTGCAAATGGGAAGCTGCACACCTTAGGGGTTTTCCTCACCTTCTTTATGTACATTCTTCATTTTATGCTCAAGAACAGATACAGTTTCCTCTGCCTGTGCTAGTCTAGTGGAAAACTTCTGTTTGCTCTCCCTTTCTTGCTTTCTGCCTTTTTCAACTCCCCATGCAGGAAGATAAAATTGGGAAGCAACCCTTGTTTCAGCAGAGAAACCAGATAGGGATTGCTGGTTCTCATTTCTGTCATCTAGAAATAGACTCTTTTTTTTTTTTTATCAGTGAACCTCAGTAAAGATCTCACAAAGATACAACATGTTATCTTTCAATCCAGCAGGGTCCTGATGAAATAGAAAAGAGGCACACAACATTTCTAAAGATAGTGAAAATTGTTTAATGTCTTCTTTTACCCGTGTTCATAATCCTTGAACTATTATCTTTATCTCAGGCTTTGTCTGGAACATATATCCTTCATGTACTGTTACTCAGGTGAATTCCAATAACCAACCTCAGAGAAGCCTTTTTTTCTTAAAGCATGAGCATTTTCTGTATGCTGAAGAATTTTAGAGGCTTGGGATTTGAATCAAAATCATGGCTTGTTTATTAATGTGATGACCCAAAATTGTGTTATATGACTGCAAAAATCACTAGGTTTTTTTATCTTCTTTTTTTTTCCCAATTGGTAGATTTTTTTACTTGATTGATTTTCAGTCAAGATAAAGTACTTTTTTCAGCATTGTAGCCACTTGACTCCTTACCTGACATTTCTTGCAGTCCATGAAATATTCAAACTTCTGCTTGTGACCACAATTTTCAAGTGATATTTCTTAGACCACCTCAGGCAAATGTTGTTCAGTAGCTGTGATTTTGTTTTCAACTGCCTTTGTTAAAGTTTGAAAAGTTTCCATTTGCAGAAGTGTGGTGTCTGTTAACAAGTGAGAGCCCATGAAATAAAAAAATTAGCAGTCTAGAACAGGTAGAATAAAAATCATAAAGGAAAGTGTAATACAGAGAGTGAGGTGAGCCTGCAAATACTCATCAGTTAAGTTCTCAGTCTTGCCTGGCTGTGTAGTTAGACTTTGTCAAAAAGCACAAATTTAGAGTGCTGAAAGTTTAGCTCTCAAAGGTTTTAAATGAACAGGCAGTTCAGGTGTGTGCTCAACTCTGTCATTAACCAGAACTTTATACAAACCTTGGGTAGTTCATGATATCAGTGTCATTATGTTCCACAAGGGGCTCATTATGGGTGTGACAGGGACAGTCTTTTGTCACATCTTACGTTTTACAAATGTTTTCTGGAAAGCAGAGGCCTGTTAAGACAAATACATGGCTATTGAGGAGACAGCAAGACCTTGCTGAGCATGTGGTATGCAGTGATTTCAGCAAGCCAGCTGCTGGCCACAAAAGATTTCCTTGTTTGTACTCCTTGTATGAGCAGCAGTGAGATGGTTTTGTGGCTGCTGGAAGGAATTCCATCTGAGCATAGAGGCAGATGAGGAGCAGCTGGAGAAGGTGATGAAGGTGCTTTGTTTGAAGTGGTAACCAAGCCTTGCATCAGTGCTAGAGCAGAGAGGTTTTAATAGCATGTAAAATATCATTGGGAGGATGGGTTGTGGGAGGCCTTTAAAGTGGGGATGCATAATTTGTCTAATGTAATGAAAGAAGAAAAGGCATTTGAAAGAGTATGACGTGTGGTTAGATTAATTTGTTATGTAGATGAGAGGTGATGGCATTTGTCAAGGTGAATGGAAAGTACATTCTATTAATGAGGAGGAAATGACAATGGAAGAAAGATTCAAGTGGAGATGCAAAATTTCTTAGTCCAGTGTAGATGTGGGACAAATACAAGGATTTTAAAAGAAAAAGAGTAAAGAATGTAATATGTAGATGTACACATGTTATATATATGTATGTATGTATATATGTATGTATGTCTAAAAAACATAGTTGCTGTCTGTGACAGGGAGAATGGTGGCATTTTTCACAATGTCAGGGAAAGTATCTGTGTTTAGAGGAGGAAAGAGTTAACACTCACTTTTATAGGAGAATTTTGAGCAGTTCATAATTGTACTCCTAATCTCTTAGAAAATTATTTAAACCCAAAAAAGTGCTTTAAAACTACTTAAAAGTAATTTTAACTTTGGGTCTTTTTTGTCCTGTAATTTTAGTATAGAACTTTAAAAGTTTTTAAAACTTTGTAATGTATGTATAAGTGGTTTTATTGCTTGATATTCTTATTTTTGAAGAGACACCAATGCTACAAAGTCCTGCTGTGCAGGAGTATTAAATGGTGTTGGGGAACTTCACTTCTCCCATTTGTGGATTGTTTTTGTAGGCTGGATGCATCACACCGTGGATCAGCTTGGAGACAAGGCAACCAAGGAAAGCTATGCTATACAGTATCTCCAGAAATCTCTAGAAGCAGATCCAAATTCTGGTCAATCCTGGTATTTCCTTGGAAGGTGAGAAAATACTTTATGGACACTGTAAATATATTGGTAAATTTTTTTGAGGATATTCATTATTGTGAGTATCTTACACTGTTTTTCTTCTTAATCCTGTCAGAGGAAAAATGAAGGCAAAGTATGTATATATCTACTGAAGTCTTAAGTTTTCTGGGAAGTGTATGAAAAGACAAAGTGCTAACAGATTGGGGGTGAATAAAGATTAGAAGTTGAAATGAAGTATGTTACCCAAGTGGCTCTGCTTTTTTTTGTAGTTGTTATTCAGTCTACACATTTACAGTAATCTGAATGTATCCAGCCTGGTTTTACCTGTTTCTCTCCCTCTTTTTCTTAAATCCTCTGTGACTGTTGTTGCTTTCTTCATACCTTTTTCATAATTCTTTCTCTCTTTATTTTCTCAGAATCTCCCTTCTGAGCTTAATTTTTGCACTGAAATACAAATATTTTCCTAGGCAGACATCCATTTTTAAAGGGCATACACAGCAATGTATAGCTCAGACTGATCCATTCTAATGTCTATTTAAGTGTTCAATTACTTTTGTAGCCTTTGACAGTATATTTTACTTGAAAAATAGCATTCACAGATGTAAATCATACAAATTTGATGAGTTTTTGTGGTTTCCTTGTTAAAAAAATTGAGTTCTTCACTTAAGCCAGCAGTAACTGAAATACTCAGGTTTTGGAGAAAGCTTTGAGTGCAATTCAAGTCCATATGTGAACACATCCGTTCTGTTGAGGAATGCATTTAAAAAGAACGAGGCAAAAATAAAATTAGCATCCTAACCTCAGTGTCTTCCAGCTGACATTCTTGAAGATTCTGGTCACATACAGCTGGAACCTGTTTTTGATTTTCTTATGCTAAATTTTTTCCAGTTGTTCCTGTAAGACAGGGATCTCCAGCCAGCACTGAGTGTATGGGGCAGAGGGGCAGGGCAAGTCTGGAGGGAAAAGGGAAAATGAGCCAGGGATCATCTTGTATATCTTGTCTTCCACTGGGCTGAAATCCTGTTTTTTCTTCAGTAGTCCCATTCTAGGTGCCTTGAGCACCTCCTGCCTTGATTTCTCAGGCAGGAGACAGAGCTGGAGTTCCTCTACATGTGCTGTGCTCTGCTCTCAGGTGGTCAGGGTGAAGCCTAGGACCCTGCAGACAAGGAGGAGAATTCAGGAAATAGGGTGGAAAATTTTGTAAAAGCATCTGTTTTGCCTTTACAAGTAAGACTAGAGCAAAAATGTTTCTGTGCCCCATTTTTCCAGTCCACACTCTGGCAGGAGGAGAACATTAGGGTTGTGCATTCACTTTTTTTCCCTGTTCATGTATTCCCTTGTGCTATTCCTTCCTCTGTTGGTTGTCCAAATCAGATAATAAGTTGGTTAAAGCTATCTTTCAAAATACATCACCACCTCCCTTCTCTCCCACTGGAAAAACTCCATCTGCCAAAATTTTCTGGGGGCCTAATGTTAGTGCTTCCCTAATGAGAGGCTTTATATGTGTGATACACAGGAAGGGTGAAACATGTCTGTTGGACATTGGGTTAGATTATCATTAAAACAATCTGAAACATTGTATTCAGAATTAATGGATGATTTTAGGCAAAGTAAAGTAGTATTTTATTGTATTCCTTTCCTAGAGAGCTTCAAAAATACCTGAAATTCGAGTGTATGTAGTATGTTTGACAAACCTTTGCCTGTACTGCTCTGCTTGTTTTTTACTACTACTAGTATAAATTTTCTGCTGTTATTTATGTGTTTTGAAAGTTGTCAGTTCTTTTTCCAACAGAGAAAGTTGTTACAAACAGTACAGGACACAGTTATTGTTGATTAAACTAGTAAATATATATAGAGGTAAATTTGATCTTGATTTGATTCGGAGCTTTTAATTTTAGAACTGTAGGTATTGTTCCCTGTGGTATAATTGTAATTCTCTGTAGTGCCAGAATGCCTTTGAATTTGTGCATGAGGAATTAAAGTAAAACATATAAAAAACTACAGAATCTCACAGCCTTTTACAAAATTTGCAGTACAAGTAACTGGTTTGTTTGTTACTTAAATGTGATTGAGATGCAAGAAATGCACATAAGTCTCCCAGGCAGTCAGGGACCATCCTGGTTGAGTTGGTCAGTATCTCTCAATAATTCTGTTTTGTAGAACATTAAGTTTTATAACCATTTGTTTGATGAAATAGGTAACTTAATTGTTCCACTGTAATGCTCTCTGTAGATAAATACTGTTTTTATTGACCCATAAGGTATCACAAGTGAAAGAAATGCAAGTCTGTCAAATGTGGGATGACTGTTTTCCTTGCAAATGTAGTAATCCAGGGTTTGAGTAATTTTGGGGTGCTTAAATAAATAATTAGTAATACATGTTGAAATGTTTGAGTCTGCTTGTGCCTGGCATGCAGAAACAGCAAATGTTGAGTGTGTATTTGCATGACTTAACATTTATCAGATGAGTTTTGGTAAGCCATGCTCAGTGATTACCTTCTATAAATACTACCAAAGTTCTTTCTTTCTTTTCCCAGGTGCTATTCAAGTATTGGGAAAGTTCAGGATGCCTTTGTATCTTATAGGCAATCGATTGATAAATCAGAAGCAAGTGCAGATACATGGTGTTCAATAGGGTAAGAATGATACAGGGTTATACAATGAAATAATTCCATGCTTACATATCTATATAAAGAATATTAGCTTTTTAACTCTTTTGTGAACTCAGAGGGACTGTAAAGTCTTTTTTATTTATACACCCATGTTAGCAGACTTGTCTGATTTGAAGTTTAAAAAATGAATTAATATTTGCTGTCTCAGTGTTTTAAAATACTGAATATGTTATGTACATGAATTTTGCATATTAAAGTTTTGTACATTTCTTCTTATAACTATACTTTTTATAATCTCAAGATTTATTAAAGGGTTGGGGAGGAATGTGTATATTTGAGTTGCTTGTGTCTTGACTTGGTTATTAATTCTCAACTTCACTAATCTTTCTATTCAGTGTGCTGTACCAACAGCAAAATCAGCCTATGGATGCTTTACAGGCCTATATCTGTGCTGTACAATTGGACCATGGCCATGCTGCAGCCTGGATGGACCTAGGCACACTCTATGAGTCCTGCAACCAGCCTCAGGATGCCATTAAATGCTACTTAAATGCAACTAGGAGCAAAAATTGTAGTAATACCTCTGCACTTGCAGCACGGATAAAGTATTTACAGGTAAAACTAATGTTTTAAGCAGGGGAAAAGCTCTTCAAACACACAGCAGAGGGGAGGGGAGAAGTCACACACAAGTTTAACTTGCAGTTGTTTGTGGTGTGTTTAACCTGTTCTCATGTGTACTGTAAGCATATCATAGCCTGTAATATTTTATTTCTTCATTTTTAAGTGGAACTTAATTCCTTATAAACCCTATTTTGCACATTTAATCAAAGCATACTGTTTTACATCATTTTGCTTTTTTTCTTTGTATTTGTCTACATTTTTAAGTTCTCATAACATATAGTGAGATTACGCAACACACTATCTTTCACTCTTGTTTGCAATTTCAGAAAAAAGGAATTATGAGACCTCTGAATCCAGAGCTCATCTTTGTTCTGATTCTCACAAAGGTTTATATTCTGGTTACCCTCTTTATACCTAGCACCTTTCTAAACCCCAAAATTTTAAATCTATCCTCTCTTTAAAACATAATTAGCTACAGCATTTAGGAAGATTTCATGGACTTGCTCTTACTAAAGTAGGCTTGTGTTAAATTTGCTTTTTACATAATTTTTCCTAGGCTCAGTTGTGTAACCTTCCACAAGGTAGTCTACAGAATAAAACTAAATTACTTCCTAGTATTGAGGAGGCATGGAGCCTACCAATCCCCGCAGAGCTTACCTCCAGGCAGGGTGCCATGAACACAGCACAGCAGGTGAGAAGTTGGGTTATGTTCTGCAGGTGCCCAGCTTTAAGGGTTCTTTACAATCGGTAGTGGTCAAGCTTATTTTATTGAGCACAGGATTGGCTTTTATTAAAAGAAGCCTTTGATTTATTTGCAGAGGGATATTAGATCAAGGAGCTCCCTATAAAGTGGGAGAAATATGGGGGTACCAATTTAGAACCTTTGTGGATTTTCATGATTTTAAAAGATTTCATCTTAAATAGAAATGCTGCAGTGGTTTAATAATCCCGTGAAAGGTACACATTCCTCCATTGATGACCATATGGAAACTGATTTTTCAGTTATTGAGATCAGCTTCAGAATATCTGCTCGGCCCTTTTAATGTGTGTGGGCTGTTAAAATTATAAAATTGAAAGGAAAGCATTAAGAATATATAGAACCATATTTTTGTCTTCCTTCTGTGATTCTTAGGCTTGTAAACCTCATCATCCAAATACTGAACCTGTACTAGGCCTCACTCAAACACCAATTTCACAGCAATCCTTGCCACTACACATGATTCCTTCTAGCCAAGTAGATGACCTGACCAGTCCTGCCAAGAGGAAAAGAACATCTAGTCCAACAAAGGTATATATTCCAATGAACTAGAGCCCCCTACCAAAATTATATGGAAATATGCTTTGAAATGATGCAGCATGCACAGAATTTGTGCTGTAAATTTTAATCCTTTGGCATCAAGGTGGGGAATGTTTTTAGAAATTTTAAAAAACATTTTTCAGTGTTGTGTTTAATCAGATTCCAGCTCAGACAGGAGGTGTATAAGGGCAGTGCAGATTGGTGGCACTATACTGCAGTTGTAGTTGTATCAGTGAAGAAGTACAATTGTAGTCTAATAATTGAGAGGGAGACAATCATGTCATCCTGTCTATTGCCTTTGCTTATATTTAGAATTCAAGTGTTTCATCATCATGTAATAGTGTTACAGTAGATAAAGTATTCAGTTTTTAAAGTAGCATGTATTTAAGTTAATTGCATAATTTGATTTGCTTGTTTCTCCTTATGGTATTAGGTATCATTAAGTTTTTCCTCAGACTACTCTGATACTGTTGGGAATGGTAGAATGAGACTTGGTTAATTTAGTACATTCTTACTATTATATAGTTTTATATTATTATTCTTAAAACAATTACTAGTTCTTTCATAAATAAGATAACATCTAGATAGTAAAAGAAATTATGTTGACCCTTTGATAGCCACACATTTTAATGTAATATTTTCTCTCAGAATACTTCAGATGTTTGGAGCAGTGGCCATACAGTGTCACATCCTCCTGTACAGCAACAAATTCATTCTTGGTGCTTGACACCACAAAAATTACAGGTACGTATGGGGAGATCTTCAGAAACTATTAAATATTTTGTTTCTTTCTTTCTTCCTTTTAAGAAAATAAACCTGGGACATTTTCTAGTTTCACATTGCTGAAATGCAGTGTAAAATACTTTCCAAATAATTCCCAAGGTGTAGTTCAAGTTCTTCTAATATTTGTGGCTTCTGTGTGAGATAAGTTGTAGTAGTAAACTAAGTGATCTCTAGCAGGAGCAAAATTCTATAATTTATAAAGTAAGAACATACAGTAACTCTTTTGTCTTGTGTTTTAAAGACAGATATGCAAATTGTCACACTTGTGTGCAAAGTGAGTTTTGTGACTTTCTGTAATGTGGGGGTTATTGAAAGAGGTGTAGAAGTATTGTTGTAATATCATCACTTCCTCTGAGGTTGCTTCTTGCATCAAATTGCATTAAAAATAAGCCCATTGTACAAAATAATTACTCAAATGAAATCTGCTGCTGCTTTTCTGTATTTTGTGTCACCTAACGCACGAAATGCTAGATTTTTAATTTGGAAATCTTTTTTGGAGGGTGTTTTTTGTCAGGAAGTTTCATTGTCTCTTCAGTTCATTAGGGCATGCAGTGAGCTTCAGCAGCAATTCCATATACTGAAAATCAGACCCTGCTGGAAAATTTCACCCATGCATTGCACATGCTTTGGATGCAAAGAGAAATAGAAGGGAGCAGAGGCAGAAAGCATTCTCATTAACTGAGCAATGTTCCCCTCAATTCCAGTACAGTTCTTCAGCTGTTTCTCTGTCTGAACAATATTGGCTTTATTATACTGTATAATTTTCCCTCCCTCTTTCCCCTGCCTCCCCCCACCCCTTTGGTTCTTTCTGTGTCATTCTCTCTCTCTCTCTTTCTCTTCCTCTCTCTCTCTCCAGGCATTCTCATTATTTCTCTCTGCTTATTTTATATTTTACTACTTTTTCCCCTTTTCAGACTCACCTTTTTCCAGATCCAACTTCCTCCCCAAGCAGAACCTCAGTAGGCCTCTCTTGAGTACAGTAGACTGGATGTTCTGGCAATAGCTTGATGAGGTTCCAGCATATATAAAAAGGAAAGCCAAAAATGTATGATGCAAGAGGAGAGTGAATAAAAAAGCCTTTATTGCATCTTCAAATTGGCCTTTCAAAATTGGCAACTCAAAGGCTGGATGGATATGGCATCTTACATATACATGCATATATATGTGTGTATATATATATTATTTATTGCACTCCCCTCCAGAGGGAATTCAGAATGGAAGGTACTGTTAATCCAGGGATTTTGGCATGAGCCATCCTCATCTGCTTTTTAAGTCATACCACTTAGCAGCAGCAGACTTACTGGTAGAATGATGCAGGCTGTTGGGTATTTTAAAATGAGTGCAGAAATCTGATTTTTGGTAATAGATAGTTACATTTTTCTGTTGCAAACAAGATCAATGTCGTAACTTTTAAGATACTGCTCTCACTGATAAAATCATACAATTTTCTGTTGTTTTTTTTTTTTAATATTTTCAGGATAAGTTTTCATGTGTGCCTATAAGTTTAATTCACTTTATATTGATGTTCATCAATTTTACTGATGAATGATATTAGTAAAAGAATAGCACAATACAGAAAGGTGTTAAAATGTAAATAATTGTGGTAAGAATTCAATATAAAAATACTTGAATGTAGTTTTCTTTTGATGGTACCAGTACACTTAATTTTAGTGTGGCAGTAATAATTATACACTCAAATAATTTACAGAGTCTCTTTAGTTTTAGTAATTAGTAATGAGGTTTGTTTGCAAGAGAGTGTATGGAAAGATATTGGAGTCTGCACCAGAAATCTTGATTATTTTCAGCTTTACAAGTCTTGTCTTCATGGATACTTTTTAAGTATTTTATGCAAGAAAGTTATTAAAAAAAACATGCAATTTTAATGATTATGAACCACACTGCTGTTTTTTTAGCACTTGGAACAGCTGCGTGCAAACCGAAATAATCTAAATCCAGCACAGAAACTTATGCTGGAACAGCTGGAGAGTCAGTTTGTCTTGATGCAGCAACACCAGCAGGTGAGAACAAAAATATTTTTCTTATCTACAACACTTTTGTCAGTAATGGAGACTGTTATGTTTCTAGAATTCCAAAGAATTTCTGCTGTACAGCCCTTTGCTGCATTATGTTAATTTTTTTTTGGATAAAGGATAGTTGTGGATTAGTGGTTGAAACATAATGGGTTTGGCTGTGTTTTATTATAGGGCAGCTGGTTAATGTAAAAGTTTTCAAGCCACACTTTCAAAGTAAAGTGAGTGGACATATCTGAAAGCAGTTCTGCTTGAAAATACTTGGCTGTAGTAACAGCTTTTCTCTTGTCCTGTCATTGTTCATTTCTGTCTCCCTCCGTCCAGCATCAGCAGTAAAACACTCAGACTGAAGGGCCAAGAAAAAAGTGTGCTGATAGCTTTACTTAACATTTACTCAGCATTTTTATGAGCCTGACAGTCATCCTGGCTCTCAAAAGCAACTGTGAAGATCTTAAAATGAGCATAAAATTGGAACTGACCAGTGCAGTAAAGTACACAAACCTAGTATGACCCTTCCTTTCTCAGTTCTGCAGCTAATGTTGTTGTGCTTTGTTCATGTTCCACTAGATGAGACAAACAGGAGTTGCACAGGTACGATCTACTGGAATTCCTAACGGGCCAACAGCTGATTCATCACTGCCTACAAACTCTGTCTCTGGCCAGCAGCCGCAGGTTGCTCTGACCAGAGTGCCTAACGTCGCTCAGCGTGGAATCCGTCCCGCCTGCCCCGGGCAGCCTCTGGCTAATGGACCCTTTCCAGCAGGCCCCGTTCCCTGCAGCACAGCAAGAACGCTGGGTAGTACAGACACTATTTTGATAGGCAATAATCACATAACAGAAAGTGGAAGTAATGGAAACGTGCCTTACCTGCAGCGAAACGCACTCTCTCTACCTCATAACCGCACAAACCTGACCAGCAGCGCAGAGGAGCCGTGGAAAAACCAACTATCCAACTCCACTCAGGTACAGCTTCTGCTTGCTCGCAGGGTGCACTC